>CM060943.1:192017134-193267134 GCA_030765085.1 Allium cepa
GATAGACTCTACACATATAGCGTATTCTATTATATATAAAAATAGTTTAACGGATCCTTAAGAGATGGAAAATCCAGTAACATCTTTTGAGTTACTTGTACATTTCCCTTGAGTAGGACTACTTACATGAGAACTTCTAGTCCTGACTCGAGTATATTGTTTTACTTTATGCTTGGGTCAGCAAGAGTATTGTAGTGTGTGAGTAGTGCTTATTTTGGGAGTTGAAGACTTGGTCGAAGACTCCACTCTATCCAGTATTAGTTATTTATATTCATTTTGGCTTCTATCAGTAAACTTCTATGTATCTCTAATATTGCATAATCAAAGTCTGAAACTTTGATGTATTTTGTGTAGTAGCTTCATGAACTAGTATGTATATTATTTACTTCCACATTGAGATTCTGTATTATTCTGTATGTGATTCTGTGTATTTTAAAACCCTAAATTGATAATTAGTCTAATTCGAACGGTTTAAGTTGGGCAAGGGTGGTTTATTGTCAGCTTAAGTTGTTCGAAAAAGGTGGGTCATCACAGTTGGTATTGAAGCTTTGATTTAGTGAATACCTTAGTCTTAGGAGTAAACTCACTAGGAATAGGGTTAGTAGTTCCCTATAATGAGTGGAATCATTCTTGAGAAAGTGTATTTTAAAAATATAAAATGTTTTTAAAATCCAATCTATTTTCAAAATTTCTATGGATTTGAGTTCATCTTCATTGTTAAAAATTCACTTTGATTAGGATTTCTTTAATTTTCATGCTTTTCCATGTTCTAAACCCATCCTTGTCTTTTTAGGATGAACAATAGAAGAAATGCTCGAGGTCAGGGAAGAGGGAATGGCCCCGTATCGGATGCTGCTGCACCAATAGCACCCGTTGCACAAGTTCCACCAGTTAAGTTCACTAGGATTTGTAAAGAGCTCGCACAACTTGGTGGTAATAAATTCTCTGGGTCCGAAGGCATTATTGAAGATCAGCTGTGGCTTAAGAGCTTGGAAAGGATCTACATCGGACTTGATATTTTTGATGCCCAGAAGCATCAGTTGGCTGCTTCGAAGTTGCAGGATGTTGCTCAAGATTGGTGGGAATCTGTTACCACTTGCACTCAAGAATCAAACATCACTTGGGCATAGTTCAAAGAAGTATTTATGACCCAATGGATGCCTGAAGCTGGAAAATCTCAGTTATATCACAAATTTATGGATCTTAAGCAGAGAAGCATGTCATTTTCGAAGTATGAAAGGAAATTTAACGAGCTATCCAAGTTTGGATTAGGTTTGATCGATACTCCATTGAAGATGAATGAGAAGATCAAGTGTAACGACCCGTAATTTTCGTTAATTAAATTTGTCATTTTAATAAGATTTACGTAAATTTAATTTACAAGAAATAAAGATTTTATAATTAATAATGAAGCAAATGCTGAGAATGAAATGAAACCATGGGAATATAAGGCTGAGTATTTACAGTTGAAACAAAATGACGAATAAATTGAAGTGATGTAAATTGTTATACTAGGCTAAGAGTTGCATATAAGAGAACAAAGGTAAGTAGTGAATTTAGTTAATGAATTAATAATATTAAATAGTAAATTGAATTAAATCAATGTCCGGTACAAATTGAAATATTGTTTGGAATGAAAGCTTATAAATTGTAAGCATTTAATTTACAAATGAAATCAGTGTATTAATTTAGTTGTAACTGAATGTAAATTAATGAAATTATGTAATAATTGATAAATGATGGCATTCATGAATGAAATAAGATTTGTTAGTAATAAAGGAATAATTGAAATAAACATTTACCAATGAAATAGTATATTGATTTATATAGACTTAATAAAAGGGTTGAATTGAACCAATCTATTTAGTTTAAACTAATTAATTGGTATGCAAATTATAAATGGGTTTATAGTAAGAAATTATACTAACGTGAATTGGAATTAAGATGAAATTGAAAAATTCAAGTATGTGATGTAAATATGTCATATATAGTAGTGGAATAAAAAAATTAGTGTTATTATAACCTGGTTGGTAAGTAACAAACTTATAACTGAATTTGAAAGAAAATAGGTGATAATGAATATAGATTGTTCATTTATTTGATGTGTTAAATAAATTTTGGTATTCAATCGCAATAAATATAAATAATTAATTGAAACTGTTGTAAGGTCAAAATTTATTGCACATAATAAATTGGGGGATAGATTTCATTAAAGGTAATTTATTTATTATGTTAATGTAAATTAAAATAATTAGAGGTACGTAAATGATGATTAATACCATGTTTGGAAGTTGTAATTTAGAGGATATTAAGAATTAGGAATTGAATTTTGAATTATTTGCAATACAAATAAAGAAAATGTTACATTATTGCTAACTGAGGGAATCATTAATTAATTGAATGAAAGCTAAATCAGTGGAATTAATGGAGATTAATTTACGTTAGTTATTTAGGGTAGTGACTAAATTTGGTAATCCATTTGCAATTAATGACAATAGTGTTGATATAAGCTAATAAGTTCAATGTCAATGCAATACCAGTTAATGGATTGAATGTGATTACGAAATTGGAATTAGATAAATGCAGTAACTAATTCAGGGCAAATAAAATTTATGGAACAAATGTTAAGATCTAAACTGATGATAATTAAAAATTGAAGGTAATATAAATTCCACTTATAATATGGCTATGAGTAAATGAAAAGATTGTAAATCGAGATTTGTTTATTTATTTGAATATAAAGAATTAAGGTAATTGAGTTTTTGCAATTAAGTAAAAGTTAAACATTTATTTTTACGTTAACTGAAAATTTAGTTGAAATTGAAAAATATTTATGTATGTTAATTTCATCCATTTGGCTATAATGGATTGAATAATAAGAACGAATATTTAATTCAATGAAATTTTTGGAAACTTAATTGATAATTTCTAAATTTAATAAAAATGAAAATTTGACACTGAAATGGGAAGTTAATCAACTTTAAATTGACTTTTAAATGTTTAAAACATTGTAATTTGATTGAGAAATATAAAAGTAATAAAATCTATCAAATTTAAGATTTAAAAAAAAATGGATTTTATTAATGAATTTTAAATTTATTTAATTAATATAAAATTAGCCATTTTGGCCACTGACTCGGATTTCGACGAAACCAGCTTCATCGGATCCGTAACGGTGAATTATAATAGTATTTCAAGTTTCGTAGCGATCGGACTTGTCGTTCGATCGTACGGACTCGAAACGCCTTGAAATTTATGCAATTGAAATCAACTGAAATCAATTTGGAAAATATTTTTTTTAGCATAACTTCTACATACGATGCAATTTGAACCTGAAACTTTTTCCATTGTGTTTAGAATATTTTAAAATACCTATTTTGATATATGGGTTTACCCAATTTTGTTTCGGGGTCAGAACGGGCTTTTCGGGCCATAGATTGTTCAGCACGTTTATTTGTCTGGTCCATCTAGTCTATTTCAACCCTACCTATAAATACCCTGTTATAAACCCTAATTTCTCCTCATTCTCATTTGTCTGCACGTACCTTCTTTCTCAGCTCCTCATCCCAATGGCAGACAAAACCTAATTCCCAAATTCCAAAAAAAAAAATCAATCACAAAAAAAAAACAAAAAAAAAACAAAACAAAATTTGCGGATCTGCAGCAGCTTCTGGTCGCGCTTCGGGCTTCAGAGGAGAAAACCTTAGAGTAACTTTGGGTCAGGAAGAAAATGACTCGGGTTGCTCCGGGTCATTTCGGCGAAAACTCCAAGCAAGCACCGAGGAATTGAGGCGGCGCACCGAAGTCGAACCCGAAGTCAACCCAGGACCAGAATTTTCCATTTTTCAAATTTTCATAACTTTTGCAACCGAGCTCGGATTCACGCGCGGTTTGTTTTGCTTGAATCGTTTCGGAATTTCTGACATTTTGGAACTGGTTTAGATGAATTTGGAGACTGTCTAATTTTTGGGTTTAAATTGGATTTGAATTCAATTTAAATTCAAAAAGGTGAGTGTTTTAACCCACTCACAACTTCTTAAAGTTCTTATGTTTGTTAAATTGATTTATAATGGGTTTAAAAATTTATTTATAGCTGTTTGGCATATATTTTATCATTATCTCAGTTAATTTGCATTCATTTAGTTTACTTGTTATTTAATTCAATTATTGCATATAAATTGACAGTTAAAATTTTAGTTGAATTTATCTGTGCATATAAACTGATAGTTAAATTTTAGTTAATTTATTTTACAAAATAAATTTCTAGTAAATGCGTGTTATTTATTACCTGTTATATATTGATGTATTATTTGGGTTGGATGATGTTTGTGATAAATGGATGTATGATTTTGATGGATGAATGGATGTTTATTTATATTAACCGCAAGTTGTTATGCATTTCATTTCATTCGAGATTGCGGTTTGAAATGATATATAACCGTAATTTTTATTTTAAATTGCGGATTGAAATGATAAATATCCGTATCACTTGACCATAGGGTAGAAAATTATATGCAGGCACCGCGGTATATATATAAAATTATTTTTTTGAAAGGATTTTTATGGTTTTGGATAGGATACAGTTTAATAAATATTAATTTTTGACCTTATATAAAATCTTATTTTATGTACATATATGGTTAAATTATTGAATTTAAGCTATGTATGAATTTGTTAAATAAAATAAATAAGATGAATAATGGAGTTTGATTATTTATATTATATGGTTAAGTACATGATAAGATATTGAGAATATATAGAGTTTTAATGTTTTAAATCAATTTATATTGGGAGTTAGTTGAAAATTCATTTGGAATCGAGCTTAATTAAGAATTTAACTTCATAAGTTGATGTAGAATTTATTAACTTGGAATTTTAAAAGGTATGATATTTATAACAGAAATTTTATTCAAGACGGATTAAATGAATATTTGTAGTATAAATAAATTGGAGGAAATTTTGATATTAAAAGTAATTTGAGTTTTATTTAAAATGATTTTGGATCTATTATGCCAATATTTCAAAATAAATAATAGGACTTTAAATTGTTGAATAGAAATTTCCGACCTTAGTTCCAATTGTTTAATATTCAAAGTTTAAAATATATTGAAACTGAAGTGGTTTATTGAAACTGAAAGCGATTTTTAATTTATGGATTTTGACTTAATCTTAAATGAAATAAATGGTAACTCACGGAAATTATTTTATTTTATAAAGTAATATAAAATCAACTATTTATATTATATACCGTTGAATATCCAAAACCATTTAAGTTTTAGAAGTTATGGTTTTAAAGCTATGAATTTCGAAGTATTATGTTTTGAAAGTTATAATCCAAATGTTTGGTTTCCAGATATTATAAATTTTAAGCAGTATGATTTTGGAAAAGAAATATATTTGAAATAAAAATGATATTATTGATTTGGGTTTTATAAAAATAATATCGAAATGAGTTGTTTTCAAAATGGGAATGATATCGTATTTATGGGTTTTGGATAATTATTTTCTAGTTTTAAAGTATAAACTATTTTAAAGACCGCGGTGTTATAATAACGTTTGGTTGTTGAAGAGATCGGGATCGGAAGTTGTCATACTCTCTACCAACCCCGAAAACCATTTTAACAACCGTGTACGCGGTGGAGATTCCAGAATGAAGTAGGATGGTAGTGGCGTTTCCTTTAAGGTAAATACGTGGACCCGACTCCCGTGAGTTGGCATAAGGTGGCTAAAACAGGAGCGATCGACGGGTTAATAAGGTAGCACCTTTGATCGGACACATCCCTTCGATATTACACTTTGACTTTGGATTGATTCGGTGGCCACTTTTGATTTTATTTGGGGGTGTGGCTCGAGGTGGGTGGTAGCTGCGCGCTATGCGTTACCACCGACCCGGAAGCGTAATTGGTATATCTATCCTGGCATTGCCTAGTTGTGTCATCTCACCTACCCTATCGGGCCTTGTACGAGTTTCTATTTGTGTCGTACCTATGGAGTATCCTCTGGTAGCCTCCCGATCAGGAGGTATTACGGTACTGTATAGACTATTGGCATTATTTGTGTTAAGGGATATATGGGTAACCCCTTAACTCTATTAAAAAGTAAGTTTATTTTACAAATAGACACTATTGTAATAGCGCAATATACTATATAGTAAATAGTTTAACGGATCCTTAGGAGATGTAAATTCCGAGCATCTCTTGAGTTACTGCACTTATATTTATTTCTGTTAATTTAACTCACATAAGATCTTTTAGTTCTGACTCGAGTGTTTTGTCTTTTCTAATTCGCTCGGGTCAGTCCGAGCGTTTCAGGATCGAAGACTTTTGATCTGGAGGACGAAGATGGAGATTTCTACTATTATTATTAATTATATTCCACTTCACTATTTAATTCCGCTGCATTGATTATGATTGGTATGTGAACTCTGATATTTTTGTATAAAGAAGAATCAAATGTTTGTAAACAGTTTATGAACTGTACATTTATTATTATGTTTTATCCTTCCGCTGTGAGATTCTATTTCGTTTTCCTTTCCTTGTTTTTTTTTCTTATTTACCCCATAACAATCCGCCCTTCCGTATGGTTTGAATTGGCACGTGTGTCGATTTAAAGCATGCGAAAAGGCGGGATGTTACATCTGGTATCAGAGCTTTGGTTTAGCGATAAACCTTAGCTTTGTGGGGTCTGACTCTTTATCAATAGGGTAGAAACACCCTATGGGAGTCGCTGAGTGTATATATATGAGAGAGCGTATTTGTTAGTGTTATAAAAGGGTTTTAATATTGTGTTAATCTGTTCCGTTTTGTATTTATAAATTCCGGTTGATGCATGGGACGCTGTGACATTAATAGGGATTTCTAAACACTTAATAGGACAGACCGACATAATATTTGTTTTAATATAGGTGAATGAAATAATTTTGCCTATTATATTTTCTGTATATAAAATAAAGTTTTTTCTATAAATAAGATATGTATTTGGTTGCAATATATTGGTTGTTAGGTAATAAAATTTATAAATAATAGGTGAAATTGGATGGAAAATAGAATTGGAAATTTAGAACTTAAGTTCCGGGGTTTTGGAAATTCTTTCAATTGGTTTTGGAATATAATAATAATACTATTAGAAGTATTTTCCGATATAAATATTTCAATGTAACTTGAAAGAATTGTTTAAAAAGAAATTTTGAAAAGAAATAAGTTATGTACTCCCCTCTCTGTCGCTTGAAAATAATTTCGGTGATGAGTGCACGCATCATCGACTTTCATTTTCGAGTTTCGAAGTGGAAAGACCACTATAGTAGTTTTACTACATATTTATTTTGATAAACAAAAGTGAATTTTTAATTTGTTTTAAATATAATTGGGTTTATAAGTTGTAAGTATATATATTTACCTATTATTTTTAAAATAATTTGAAATTTAACCCGGTATTTAGTTCCTAAGTTTCCACAAATAAATAGTTTCAATTATTCTAGTGAAATGGAATCTAAGTAATTAATAATTGAAATCCTAAATGAAATAAGAGGTTTAATGCTAGGTTATTAATGGTATTAAATGAAATTTAAAATTGTAACCTATGAAATAAAGGATTATTATTGAACAGTAAATTATTAAAGAAATAAGAGAAACTTGTATGATTTTAATTACATTCTTAAAAACATATATATAACTTACCAAATATTTAAAAGTTGAAATGTTTAATAAGAAAATGTAATGGAAATTATACAAGTAAAAGTATGTAATGAAGGTGTTCAATAAATCGCTTTTATTCATAAGAAGTTATGATATCGGGATAAGTTAAGTTATAATTGACATTTTACTATTAGTAAATATAATAAAAGGTAAGTATTACAAATAGATGATTATAAACTTAAGTAAAAAAAATGGAAATGCTAAGAAATTGAATGGGACATGAATACTATTGATAAATGAATGTAAATAAAAGAGGTCATGCTATAATAAATGAATGAATAATTATAATGAAATAAAAGGAACTTGCATGACCTGAGTTAATGGAACTGAATAATTGTAAGTAATAAGTAAAAATAAATGAATCAAACGTTTAATGAGTAAATTTAAATTTAAAAGATAAATCACTGTATAAATAAAAAGAAAATCAAACAACAAAGGTATGAAAGAAAATTAATAATAAGTTAAGTTGATTGTTGTTTGGATTTGTTGTTGTTTAGTTGATGGTTGTTTAGGCAGGGATACTTTAAAATTGGATTAGGATAAATGAATAATCTATTTAGTTTTATCTAAGACTGTCGAGTAAATGATGCGCTAGTTGTTTATTCTTCAAACATACAATTTAAAAGTTTTGAACCCGAACAACTATTTGTTTGCTTGATTGAATGGTTGCTTTGTATTGGTTGTGCATGTTGTTTGTTGAAATTGATGGTTGTTGTATTGATTTGTTGTTAGTGATTGAAACCACTTAAATATTTCACTTTATATAAATTGTTAACCCTTTGGATTTTATAAGTGAAATGCATGTTATGGAAGCAATTGCTACTGCTTTTGGTTCCATAAATTAAGCGTAAATTGCCCGGCAAATAGGTACGTTTCAGATTACGGTTTATAGCGCTACTTATATATTTTCCCGTGTTGGGATATTATATTTTGGATATTATATGTGATATTTTGATATATTTGATATTATATTTTCTCCCGAGCCTCCCCGTACAAAGGAGACTCTGCCAAAATTTTCCGTAAATTTTGGACTTAGAAAATATTTTGAAAATGTTTTCCAAACTTTATTAGTTTGAGTATAATAAAAAATCAATGATTATAAATTAGTATATTTTATCTAAATTAATTTTGTAAATTTATTTGTTTATAAATTTAATATTTAATATGATATTGATTTCTTAATTCTTCTTTTTCCTTCTTTTTCCTTTTCGGGGACGAAAAGTTTTGAGCGGGGGAGAGTGTAACAACCCGTAATTTTCGTTAATTAAAATTTTCATTTTAATAAGATTTACATAAATTTAATTTACAAGAAATAAAGATTTTATAATTAATAATGAAGCAAATGCTGAGAATGAAATGAAACCATGGGAATATAAGGCTAAGTATTTAAAGTTGAAACAAACTGATGAATAAATTGAAGTGATGTAAATTGTTATACTATGCTAAGAGTTGCATATAAGAGAACAAAGGTAAACAGTGAATTTAGTTAATAAATTAATAATATTAAATAGTAAATTGAATTAAATCAATGTCCGGTACAAATTGAAATATTGTTCGGAATGAAAGCTTATAAATTGTAAGCATTTAATTTACAAATGAAATCAGTGTATCAATTTAGTTGTAACTGAATGTAAATTAATGAAATTATGTAATAATTGATAAATGATGGCATTCATGAATGAAATAAGATTTGTTAGTAATAAAGGAATAATTGAAATAAACATTTACCAATGAAATAGTATATTGATTTATATAGACTTAATAAAAGGGTTGAATTAAACCAATTTATTTAGTTGAAACTAATTAATTGGTATGCAAATTATAAATGGGTTTATAGTAAGAAATTATACTACCGTGGAATTAATATGAAATTGAAAAATACAAGTATGTGATGTAAATATGTCATATATAGTAGTGGAATAAAAAAATTAGTGTTATTATAACCTGGTTGGTAAGTAACAAACTTATAACTGAATTTAAAAGAAAATAGGCGACGATGAATATAGATTGTTCATTTATTTGATGTGTTAAATAAATTTTGGTATTCAACCGCAATAAATATAAATAATTAATTGAATCTGTTGTAAGGTCAACATTTATTGCATATAATAAATTGGGGGATAGATTTCATTAAAGGTAATTTATTTATTATGTTAATGTAAATTAAAATAATTAGAGGTGCGTAAATGATGATTAATACCATGTTTGTAAGTTGTAATTTAGAGGATATTAAGAATTAAGAATTGAATTTTGAATTATTTGCAATACAAATAAAGAAAATGTTACATTATTGCTAAATGAGGGAAAGATTAATTAATTGAATGAAAGTTAAATCAGTGGAATTAATGGAGATTAATTTACGTTAGTTATTTAGGGTAATGACTAAATTTGGTAATTCATTTGCAATTAATGACAATAGTGTTGATATAAGCTAATAAGTTAAATGTCAATGCAATACCAGTTAATGCAGTAACTAATTCAGGGCAAATAAAACTTATGGAACAAATGTTAAGATCTAAACTGATGATAATTAAAAATTGAAGGTAATATAAATTCCATTTATAATATGACTATGAGTAATGAAAAGATTGTAAATCGAGATTTGTTTATTTATTTGAATATAAAGAATTAAGGTAATTGAGTTTTTGCAACTAAGTAAAAGTTAAACATTTATTTTACGTTAATTGATAGTTGAAATTGAAAAATATTTATGTATGTTAATTTCATCCATTTGGCTATAATGGATTGAATAATAAGAACGAATATTTAATTCAATGAAATTTTTGGAAACTTAATTGATAATTTCTAAATTTAATAAAAATGAAAATTTGACACTGAAATGGGAAGTTAATCAACTTTAAATTGACATTTAAATTGTTTAAAATATTCTAATTTGATTGAGAAATATAAAGGTAATGAAATCTGTCAAATTTAAGATTTAAAAAAATGGATTTTATTAATGAATTTTAAATTTATTTAATTAATATAAAATTAGCCATTTTGGCCACTAACTCGGATTTCGGCGAAACCAGCTTCATCGGATCCGTAACGGTTTAATATTCAAAGTTTGAAATATATTGAAACTGAAGTGGTTTATTGAAAATGAAAGCGATTTTTAATTTATGGATTTTGACTTAATCTTAAATGAAAAAAATGGTAAGTCGCGGAAATTATTTTATTTTATAAAGTAATATAAAATCAACTATTTATTCTATATACTGTTGAATATCCAAAACCATTTAAGTTTTAGAAGTTATGGTTTTAAAGCTATGAATTTCGAAGTGTTATGTTTTGAAAGTTATAATCCAAATGTTTGGTTTCCAAATATTATAAATTTTAAGCAGTATGATTTTGGAAAAGAAATATATTTGAAATAAAAATGATATTATTGGTTTGGGTTTTATAAAAATAATATCGAAATGAGTTGTTTTCAAAATGGGAATGATATCGTATTTATGGGTTTTGGATAATTATTTTCTAGTTTTAAAGTATAAACTATTTTAAAGACCGCGGTGTTATAATAACGTTTGGTTGTTGTGGAGACCGGGATCGGAAGTTGTCATACTCTCTGCCAACCCCGAAAACCACTTTAACAACCGTGTACGCGGTGGAGATTCCAGAAAGAAGTAGGATGGTGGTGGCGTTTCCTTTAAGGTAAATACATGGACCCGACTCCCATGAGTTGGCATAAGGTAGCTAAAACAGGAGCGATCGACGGGTTAATAAGGTAGCACATTTGATCGGACACATCCCTTCGATATTATACTTTGACTTTGGATTGATTCGGTGGCCACTTTTGATTTTATTTGGGGGTGTGGCTCGAGGTGGGCGGTAGCTGCGCGCTACGCGTTACCACCGACCCGGAAGCGTAATTGGTATATCTACCCTGGCATTGCCTAGTTGTGCCGTGTCACCTACCCTATCGCGCCTTGTACGAGTTTCTATTTGTGTAATACCTATGGAGTATCCTCTGGTAGCCTCCCGATCAGGAGGTAATACGGTACTACATAGACTATTGGCATTATTTGTGTTAAGGGCTATATGGGTAACCCCTTAACGCTATTAAAAAGTAAGTTTATTTAACAAATAGACACTATTGTAATAGCGCAATATACTATATAGTAAATATTTTAACGGATCCTTAGGAGATGTAAATTCCGAGAATCTCTTGAGTTACTGCACTCATATTTATTTCTGTTAATTTAACTCACATAAGATCTTTTAGTTCTAACTCGAGTGTTTCGTTTTTTCAAATTCGCTCGGGTCAGTCCGAGCGTTTCAGGATCGAAGACTTTTGATCTGGAGGACGAAGACGGAGATTTCTACTATTATTATTAATTATATTCCCCTTCACTATTTAATTCCGCTGCATTGATTATGATTGGTATGTGAACTCTGATATTTACTGTATAAAGAAGAATCAAATGTTTGTAAACAGTTTATGACTGTACATTTATTATTATATTTTATCCTTCCGCTGTGAGATTCTATTTTGTTTTTCTTTCCCTGTTTTTTTTCTTATTTACCCCATAACAATCCGCCCTTCCGTATGGTTTGAATTGGCACGTGTGTCAATTTAAAGCATGCAAAAAGGCGGGATGTTACATCATATCCGGTGCTCCTCCTGAATATTATGACCATTTGACTGCCCATAGTCATGGAAATTTCAAAAGTCTTATGGATATGGCCCTAAGATATGATAACTAGAGTTCAAAGGGAGCATCGGTTGTTCACTCTGCAACTCCTTCAGCAACCGCCAACACTTCTAAGAAGAGAAAGTATAGCTTTGAGCAGTAAAATAAGAATTGGTAGAACATGGGCAGGATTGGACATTCTCAGAGGAAGCCGATTGATATTTCTTCTATCACTTGCTTCTAGTGCGATCAGAAAGTCACTATGCCAATAGTTGCCCAGTTTCCGTAGGAGCATCTGTTCCACCCAGTTCAAATGAGCAGGCAAGATCTTTGCCATATTTGCTTGCAGCCAGGCCACTTCAAGAGGAATAGTCCCACTTAGAAGAAAGGAACCCCATCAGGAGTCTTTGCAGTGACCACTTCTACTCCTAAGCTAGAAGACGACAAAGGTACACTTTGTGTACATTTTCGTTTCATGATATACTTGTCGTGTTTTATTTGACACCGCCGCGTCTCCTAGTTTTATATCGATTTATTTATGTGACAAACTTGAACATGTTTTAAAACCCGAACGTGCATTTGAATCCTTATGTGTATCAAATCCCATTGGTGGACTCGCAAACTTTAGAATGATCTGTAAAGGAGTGAAATTTCTTAAGGAAGGAAGACATCATTTGTAGCGACCCAACTTCCACACTCCAGGAAGTCGCATCGCTAATAAGAAAAGAAAGGGATAGAAAAGAGAAAGAAAGAGAAGAAGAAGAAGAAACAACACATCAGAATCTAAATAGCGGAACGAATAAATTATATTAATAACATAAAATATTACATAGTTTACAACCACTATCAGAGTACACAGATATACAACATATACTAGACAGTTATAAACACCTGTCTAGTATTTACAACATAATACAATCCAGAGACAACACGGAGACACACAGCGGAATACTATATATCTAATGCAGAAGCCTCCTGCTCCATTGCTCCTCCAATATTCGTCAAAGCTAACCTGAATCCCTTGGCTACTCGTAAAAATTTGAGTACCCAAGAGTTTATGAAAACAAAAGATAAACTCCGGATCAGACATGGGTCTGGTGTGAGTAACAGGTTAAAGTTGCTTAACTTTCAAAAACCTTTTGAAAAGAAAGGTATCACGTAAGACTTCCCACACATAAACATGGAAAAGTTTTTACCTTACCAAAACATTTGATAGGAAATCCAGTGATATTATAATAGGTCTAGGGTTTTCAAGTAAATATGAAATAGCCGAAATTGTTACATCTATTAAATTCTAGCTACTAGCCACAAAAGTGGGTAATACAATCAAAACCGTTGGCACTTATTGGATTTTGGATTCCATACAATGGCAGGGCTACTGGTGTACCGCCCGTCATAGTACGTGGCCTAGATCAATGTACCGAGGAGTACTCCCACTCCCCTGCAACACAAGGCCGGATCCATTCCTTACTGAATAGTTCCGAACAAGACAACCCCGCAGTTGGTGTGCAATTCCTACTGCCCACTAAGCCGAATAAAAAGGGACCTCTAGACAGGGATCAATCTTGCTCTCCAGTGGGTCCTACCCACGAAGCCTTGCTGCACCTCCCTTGTTTTAGCCATTCCCGGTTGATGAGGCTTGAGGCTACGATTACCTTTAGAGGACACATTATCTTAGAATGCTCATCGTCCACCCGACGATGTTCTGAAAGCACTCAATCCATACAAGTTCGTTCCGGGTTCGAACGAATATGAAGGCATTATCTCGTTACACTCGTTTTGGAATCACCCTCAGAGTTAACGACGATAACCCTTGCACTCTAAATCTCCATCTCAAATCTATAAGTACGATTCCGTCAAACTCATTACGGAACCACCCACAGAGTAATACTGACGTATAGCCCTTACACCTCGAGTCTTCACTCTTCACATAAGATTCACGACCTATCGTTAATTTGGATCGATGTGGTTTTCGGATATCCAAATATGGAAACCCGATCCCGGTCTCATCGAAATCCAAAGCGTGTCTTTTAGGTCCAAGTTGTTTTAGAGTTTAAAACAATTCAATTACATTATCTATATACACACAGATAAATAATTCATAGTCACAACAGATAATTATCATTATCATAACCACAGATAATCCATATTTATCATTATCAAAAGATAATCCATATCAATATCACAATGCAACCAATGCATCCATATCAATCAACAATACTATTCTCATCTCTGAGATTCAAACCATTCAAGTAACCAATATCAACAATCTATAAGCAATGACTCATAATCATACCATCTATAATTAATTTAAAATGAATTAAATTAATTACATCATCTTTAATTAATTTAAAATGAATTAAATTAATTACTTGCACAATATAATTCTTGCTTACATTATCATTAATTAATTACAAATTAATTAATTAATTAACCTCTAACTTATCATCTTAATTAATCAATCCTAATTAATTACACTTTAATTAACTTCACAAAATTAATTACCCTAAACTAAATACAGTAATTAACCTTTAATTACTTCATTAATTAATTAACTATAATTAATTATATTTAAATAATTACAATTAATTAATTATACTTAATCATTTATTATTGATTAATTAATTTTAATTAATCAATCTTAGTTACATCATTAATTATATTAATTAATGATTCTTAATTATATTTAATTAATTACTCCAATAAATTAATCTCACTTAATCCATAATTATTAATCACCTTTGATTAATCTCATTCTGTAATTAACTACCCTTAATTACTTATCAAATTAATTATTCCTTAATTAATTTCTTAATTAATCTCTTGATTAATTATACAAAATAATTTAATCCAAATTACATTCACAATTCAAACATTATCCACTAATTACATCCTGTAATTATCTCTAATTACTTTACTGAGTAATTCCATTAATTACATTAAGTAATTAATGTCTTAATTATTTTCATTTAAGTAACTAACTTAAATAAATTTCATGATTTATTATCATAGATTAATAAATCTAATTAATTATTAAAAATTAATCATATTAATTTATTACTAAATAAACTTTAGTTAATGACCATCATTAACTATTATAAATTCTTTAATTATTTTTCTTCAATTACTTCTTAATTATGTCTAATTTAAATAATCCAAATTAAATAAATTAAATAAATAAGTTTTTCCTTAATTATCTAATTTATTTAATTATATTTAATATCTTAATAATTTCTAAGATAACACATTCCTTATTAGTAATTTTATTAATATTAAAATGTACTTAGAACATTTCATTTGAAAATTTTAAATTCAAATTTCATTTTGAATCTAAAATTCAAAATGATATTAAGAATTAACCTATTTAAATTTCATTTATTATTCTTTAAAATAAATGTAAATAACATTTATTACTTAAAATTAAACTTATATAAGATAAATCTTAATATACTTAATTTAAATAAAAATTAAGCTTAAAATACATTACCGTTTAAATTTTCAAATTCAAGTTAACAATCATTTAACTTCCTTTATAAACCATTTAATGATTTCATTTAAAAGGAAAATCAAATTAAATGTTTGAAAACACATTTACTTCAAATAAACAATTTAAATTTAACTTGTTTGAAAAACATTCAAATTTTGAACCTTATTCAAATCCCAGATTTTTAACTCAATACACTTTGAAACCATTCCTTAACCAAATCATTTATAATTTAAACTTAAAATAAACTTTTGATTTGAACCTTGATTTTAAAACTTTTATTTAAAATACAAATTTATTTTAAAACCAGAAGATTCAAAATTTTAAGAGAATTGAACTTAGATTTTAGATTCAAACTGCTGTTTTGAATCATGACTCAGTTTTCAAAAAATGAAATTTAAATTTACAGAAACTGTCTGGTTTTATTATTATTTTAGTTTTCAAACTGAAAACTACTTTTAAAATTTAAAAACTTGTAGGATTCAAATCTTTTAAAACTATAATACAAACAAGATTTAAACATGATTCAGATTTTAAAACTTTACTTCCATTTGAATTCAAGGTTTGAATTTTATATTAAAATTTTGTTTCAGATTTTCAAAATGAAATTCCTTTTTCAGAAAACTGTCAGGATTTTTTTTTTAAACTGAAACCCTCTTTTAAAAATTTAAAGCTCACCAGATTTCATACCTTTTTAAAACTAATTCATTCTGCAGATTTGAATTTGTTTAATCTTATCAACACAACTTGTTTATTTTAAATTTGATTTAAACTTAAAACTACAGACAATTTTTATAGAAACTGTAACAACAGAATCAACCCGAGCCAAAACAACTTTGCTTCGAGTCTAAACCCTGCTTGCTCCGAGTAATCTTCTACACTTACTTGAGTAAATTCGAGTACTAACCTCCCTGCATCAAAAAGTTCACCAGAACTTTTCAAATTGCACGGTGCACATGCACCGTGATTCTGGCCAACTCCCGTCACCCTCCAGGCCTTCCCCACATTGCCGACCATCACCAAACTTGATCACTTCCATCTGAAACCATCACAACCACTCGAAAAAAAAATGAGCAGTCAACCCAAAACCTGGTAACTCAACAGCAATCAATACCCAAAACCTGTCAAAGCTTCGACCAAGCTACTCCGGCCATCAGAATGCCAACACCACCGGCCATAGTCTCTACCATACTTCAGCAACCATCTCCTAACACCCTATAGAACTCGATCAACCATAGTGACTTAAAAGAGCAGATAAAACTACCCTATTTTTCCTCTTTTAGTTTTCCTTTTTTTTTAGAGCAGATTTAAATTTCTTTATAACTCAATAAGACTTAACTTTAAAAATCAAACAAACATTTGTTGTTTAGATGCTAGGTCCTAACAGCAATTAGTTCCACCAGAAATGAAGTAAGGTATGTGTTTTATATCATAATACAGAGGTGTTACAGTTTTAACATGCACGTAATCATAATCACCTATACATAGAAATTCCACAGATCTATGCATATAAAAATGTTCACACAAACATACCTTTAAGATATTAAAATACAACTATATTCAAACTTAAGTTACTTGAAAGTGTTACTCACCTGGTTTTAGTATGAAGACGGGTCTTTCAATTTGAAAAACTTTGAAAACTGTTTTTTGCGGAAGTGCTTTTAAAACTGGAATCCCCTTTGCTTTTTTAAACTTGCTTTAATTCCAAGTTTTACAATACAAATGAATGCAGAAAACTCCATATTGAAATGTTGCAGGCTACAGATTTTTGAGAGGGTGACAGGTGGATTTTGATTATCAGGAAAATGATCACAAATAAAAAAAAAGGTTACAGGAATTGTTTGAAATTGTGTAGGTTGAGGATGGGTTACAGGAGATTACAGGTTTGATATTTGAAGTGGATTGCAGATTTGAATTGTAAAGTGATTTTCAGGATTTTGATTACAGATTTGCTTTCTGATTTTTGAAATGCATTACAGGTTTAAATTTTAGTTTGAGGATTGAACTTCAGGTTTGAATTGAGCATTTGTTTCAGATTGGATTTGAGGAAATTTCAGGTTACAAGGGAAGTGTTTATTTTTCTTTTCAGATTTGTTTTTGCATTTTGGTTGAAGATTTATGTTTGGCTTAAGATTTAGAAAAAGGAAAGAAAATAAGAAGGAGATTTGTTTATATAAGCTGAATTAGACTTTATTAAAATAAATAAATAAAAGAAAACCAATTTAAATGACACTTGTCTTCCATTCTACTTAATCTTTTAACACTTGTTATTATGTGAATTTAAAAGCTAACACTTGTCTTTTTAAGAGTTATCATTCATTAAATGTTAATTAGTATGTTGTTAAATGTTAATATAGGATAAATGTAAGCTTGTATTAGTTAATTATGTATTTATTTACATGTACAAAAATTTTAAAATGAATAAATATTAAACTTATACAAATGATTCAAAATCAAAATAAAATAAAAACAATTATACTTTAGATTTAAAACTTTGAATTCATGTTCAAAAATAAATTTTGAAATCTAGTTTATTTATAAATACAACTACAAATTTGAATTTTGAAAAA
Organism: Allium cepa; assembly: GCA_030765085.1. Taxonomy (NCBI): domain Eukaryota; kingdom Viridiplantae; phylum Streptophyta; class Magnoliopsida; order Asparagales; family Amaryllidaceae; genus Allium; species Allium cepa. The sequence continues at coordinate 192,035,517 of CM060943.1, forward strand.
CAATAATTTTTATTAAAAATTTATTTGTTAAAACAATGCATTATTATATTTTTAGAAATAACAATACTTAATAACCATAAATAACTTATAAAAAGAAATTATCTTCTTTATTAATAAATTATTTATTTTATTCAATTATATCAAAATAACTCTTATTGTTATTTTATTTAAAATTTAAACTTGAGTTACACATATTTTAAATCTTTTCAATATCTTTCTTATGTATTAAAAACCATATTTATTTATTAAATAACCCTTTTAAAAGTTTAACTTTTAAATAAAATCATAATTTCCAATCTTACTAAAGACATAAATTTTATAGAAAACAGGATTCATTTAAAACAATACCCTATATATATTATAAAAAAAAAATATTAGATCTAAAAAGATAAAATCTATCAATTAACTATTTATTTTATTGAATTACTAAATTAATTCAAGTCTTATTAACAAAATTATCAAATCAATTTAATTTTTATTTCAGATTATTAAATTGATGTTGCTTTAAAATTCCGGGTCATCACATTCCTTCCCCCTTAGAAAAATTTCGTCCCCGAAATTTAAAACAAAGGTAATTTAATAATCTATTTAAAGGTTTAATTTTAAAACACAAGCATATACCAATGATATGCTAACAACCATAGCAATCAATTCACCCACTCAAACAAATCTAATTGTCCAGAAAAATTCTGGATAATACTTTCACGAGTTTCCCCGGTAAAAATATCGGGATACTCACTTTATAGATTCCAAACAATCAATATAATTAAACTACAGAGCTCCTATTCATATACATCTACAGAACTAGATAACATATCAGACTACAGACGAGTCTGATTCAACAACCAAACCTCTAAAACTACTGGTTCCAAAACCAGAGATAGACCATACATGTACTCCCTCAGAGATACGTGAAACTCATCGAATTCCAGTTATCCAAACTGACAATTCAATCCTGAAAGACCAACACCAATCCAACCAAAACACAGAGAAGAGATCCAAACATCACTGAGCTAGCCTCCCAGACTTATTCAAAACTTATAGCTCCCAAATCAGAGAAAACTCCAAAAATAACAAAGTCTCCAACTTCGAATTCCAAATTTCTCCGTCACTTATCCACAATAGTCTTCAGACAATCCTGGTCTGCCAACATCCAAACTAATCAGCTCAACCCTTGCTGATTCCTCTAGAAACAAGCAAAACCAAAAACAACCCAACACAATGATCTCCTCAAGATCAATCCAAAACCAAAACACAATCCTACTCCATAACCAACAGAAAACTACAAACTTCTCCCAATCCGGAAAAGAAAATCAGAAACACTATCAAACTACTTCCACTGCACAACTCTGATCCATAGTAGATAAGAAAATACTGACAAGGAACACAAGCACCAGCTGGACATCACCTCCAGAAATATGGTTCAACGGATCCATAAAGAAAACTCAGAAATTCCTCCAAAATTGAGTTACTTCATCAAACTCTATCTCTAGGAATCATTTTCCAACTAAACAGAACCACCGGTTCCACTCCTAGAATTCTAGCCGATAAGAAAACTCAATCTCCCGATGCTGACAAACCTTTGTCTTTTCCAGAAAACCTCCAAAATATCTCCAATAATCCAAGAGAACACTCAACCAATCGCAAGTCACTTTTGCGATCAACCCAGATAAATTTCCAAAGAAAACTATTCTCTCCTTACCCAAACAGAACAGCTTACACTGGTCTAGACAATCCATTGAAGAAACGAATTCACTTAGTAGTTTCTGAACTCCATCTTCAGAGAAACTACTCATCTAAGACCTCCCTGTCGGCTCACAGAACATTCCAGCTGCACTGCTGACACCAATGCCAAACTTCCTAATCCAAAGCTCTTTGAGAAACTCGGACTCCAAAGCAGACAGAAACACCACAACATCTTGCTGTCTTCAGCCACAACATCGAAGCAGACTCACTTCCAAAATTTGTTCCAAAGAAAATATCTTCGGAAACAATCCATAGTCACTGCATCTCATCACGCAGTTACAACTTTCTGAGGTATCAAAATACCATCACTTACTTCAGCTCAACTGACTGATCCAAACTCAACTCACCAAACTCTGTACTTCAAAGATGTCTCCGAACCTTAACAGATTTTCTTCAGAGATCGATGAAATACTTCAACACAATAAAACTAATTCGAGACGGTATTAGGCCTACAGTCTCGACAGATACATTTCCAACCTCTACATCAAACTCCAACCAATGGTAGTAATCGTGTCACACACATCACTACCTTATCTACCTATAACCTATATTGGAAAAACCCGAACAGGTAACCCAACAGATAGGTAGAAATAGATAAATATATATAAAATTACAAATACGCTCTCTCAAGATAGTCACCACTCTAGAGCCTAGGTATTCACTCAACCTAATGCTCTGATACCACCTGTAGCGACCCAACTTCCACACTCCAGGAAGTCGCATCGCTAATAAGAAAAGAAAGGGATAGAAAAGAGAAAGAAAGAGAAGAAGAAGAAACAACACATCAGAATCTAAACAGCGGAACGAATAAATTATATTAATAACATAAAATATTACATAGTTTACAACCACTATCAGAGTACACAGATATACAACATATACTAGACAGTTATAAACACCTGTCTAGTATGTACAACATAATACAATCTAGAGACAACACGGAGACACACAGCGGAATACTATATATCTAACGCAGAAGCCTCCTGCTCCATTTAGCCATTCCCGGTTGATGAGGCTTGAGGCTACGATTACCTTTAGAGGACACATTATCTTAGAATGCTCATCGTCCACCTGACGATGTTCTGAAAGCATTCAATCCATACAAGTTCGTTCCAGGTTCGAACGAATCCGAAGGCATTATCTCGTTACACTCGTTTTGGAATCACCCTCAGAGTTAACGACGATAACCCTTGCACTCTAAATCTCCATCTCGAATCTATAAGTACTATTCCATCAAACTCATTACGGAACCACCCACAGAGTTATACTGACGTATAGCCCTTACACCTCGAGTCTTCACTCTTCACATAAGATTCACGACCTATCGTTAATTTGGATCGATGTGTTTTTCGGATATCCAAATATGGAAACCCGATCCCGGTCTCATCGAAATCCAAAGCGTGTCTTTTAGGTCCAAGTTGTTTTAGAGTTTAAAACAATTCAATTACATTATCTATATACACACAGATAGATAATTCATAGTCACAACAGATAATTATCATTATCATAACCACAGATAATCCATATTTATCATTATCAAAAGATAATCCATATCAATATCACAATGCAACCAATGCATCCATATCAATCAACAATACTATTCTCATCTCTGAGATTCAAACCATTCAAGGTAACCAATATCAACCATCTATAAGCAATGACTCATAATCATACCATCTATAATTAATTTAAAATGAATTAAATTAATTACATCATCTTTAATTAATTTAAAATGAATTAAATTAATTACTTGCACAATATAAATCTTGCTTACATTATCATTAATTAATTACAAATTAATTAATTAATTAACCTCTAACTTATCATCTTAATTAATCAATCCTGATTAATTACACTTTAATTAATTTCACAAAATTAATTACCCTAAACTAAATACAGTAATTAACCTTTAATTACTTCATTAATTAATTAACTATAATTAATTATATTTAAACTTAATTAATTACAATTAATTTATTATACTTCATCATTTATTATTGATTAATTAATTTTAATTAATCAATCTTAATTACATCATTAATTATATTAATTAATGATTCTTAATTATATTTAATTAATTACTCCAACAAATTAATTACTTTCAGTAATTAATCTCACTTAATCCATAATTATTAATCACCTTTGATTAATCTCATTCTGTAATTAACTACCCTTAATTACTTATCAAATTAATTATTCCTTAATTAATTTCTTAATTAATCTCTTGATTAATTATACAAAATAATTTAATCCAAATTACGTTCACAATTCAAACATTATCCACTAATTACGTCCTGTAATTATCTCTAATTACTTTACTGAGTAATTCCATTAATTACATTAAGTAATTAATGTCTTAATTATTTTCATTTAAGTAATTAACTTAAATAAATTTCATGATTTATTATTATTAATTAATCAATCTAATTAATTATTAAAAATTAATCATATTAATTTGTTACTAAATAAACTTTAGTTAATGACCATCATTAACTATTATAAATTCTTTAATTATTTTTCTTCAGTTACTTCTTAATTATCTCTAATTTAAATTAATCCAAATTATTAATTAAATAAATTAAATAAATAAGTTATTCCTTAATTATCTAATTTATTTAATTATATTTAATATCTTAATAATTTCTAAGATAACACATTCCTTATTAGTAATTTTATTAATATTAAATTGTACTTAGAACATTTCATTTTAAAATTTTAAATTCAAATTTCATTTTGAATCTAAAATTCAAAATGATATTAAGAATTAACCTATTTAAATTTCATTTATTATTCTTTAAAATAAATGTAAATAACATTTATTACTTAAAATTAAAGTTATATAAGATAAATCTTAATATACTTAATTTAAATAAAAATTAAGCTTAAAATACATTACCATTTAAATTTTCAAATTCAAGTTAACAATCATTTAACTTCCTTTATAAACCATTTAATGATTTCATTTAAAAGGAAAATCAAATTAAATGTTTGAAAACACATTTACTTCAAATAAACAATTTAAATTTAACTTGTTTGAAAAACATTTAAATTTTGAACCTTATTCAAATCCCAGATTTTTAACTCAATACACTTTGAAACCATTCCTTAACCAAATCATTTATAATTTAAACTTAAAATAAACTTTTGATTTGAACCTTGATTTTAAAACTTTTATTTAAAATACAAATTTATTTTAAAACCAGAAGATTCAAAATTTTAAGAGAACTGAACTTAGATTTTAGATTCAAACTGCTGTTTTGAATCATGACTCAGTTTTCAAAAAATGAAATTTAAATTTACAGAAACTGTCTGGTTTTATTATTATTTTAGTTTTCAAACTGAAAACTACTTTTAAAATTTAAAAACTTGTAGGATTCAAATCTTTTGAAACTATAATACAAACAAGATTTAAACATGATTCAGATTTTAAAACTTTACTTCCATTTGAATTCAAGGTTTGAATTTTATATTAAAATTTTGTTTCAGATTTTCAAAATGAAATTCCTTTTTCAGAAAACTGTCAGGATTTTTTTTTTAAACTGAAACCCTCTTTTAAAAATTTAAAGCTCACCAGATTTCATACCTTTTTAAAACTAATTCATTCTGCAGATTTGAATTTGTTTAATCTTATCAACACAGCTTGTTTATTTTAAATTTGATTTAAACTTAAAACTACAGACAGTTTTTATAGAAACTGTAACAACAGAATCAACCCGAGCCAAAAACAACTTTGCTACGAGTCTAAACCCTGCTTGCTCCGAGTAATCTTCTACACTTACTTGAGTAAATTCGAGTACTAACCTCCCTGCATCAAAAAGTTCACCAGAACTTTTCAAATTGCACGGTGCACATGAACCGTGATTCCGGCCAACTCCGGTCACCCTCCAGGCCTTCCCCACATTGCCGACCATCACCAAACTTGATCACTTCCATTTGAAACCATCACAACCACTCGAAACAAAAATGAGCAGTCAACCCAAAACCTGGTAACTCAACAGCAATCAATACCCAAAACCTGTCAAAGCTTCGACCAAGCTACTCCGGCCATCAGAATGCCAAAACCACCGGCCATAATCTCTACCATACCTCAGCAACCATCTCCTAACACCCTATAGAACTCGATCAACCATAGTGACTTAAAAGAGCAGATACAACTATCCTGTTTTTCCTCTTTTAGTTTTCCTTTTTTTTAGAGTAGATTTAAATTTCTTTATAACTCAATAAGACTTAACTTTAAAAATCAAACAAACATTTGTTATTTAGATGCTAGGTCCTAACAGCAATTAGTTCCACCAGAAATGAAGTAACGTATGTGTTTTATATCATAATATAGAGGTGTTACAGTTTTAACATGCAGGTAACCATAATCACGTATACACAGAAATTCCACAGATCTATGCATATAAAAATGTTCACACAAACATACCTTTAAGATATTAAAATACAACTATATTCAAACTTAAGTTACTTGAAAGTGTTACTCACCTGGTTTTAGTATGAAGACGGGTCTTTCAATTTGAAAAACTTTGAAAACTGATTTTTGCGGAAGTGCTTTTAAAACTGGAATCCCCTTTGCTTTTTTAAACTTGCTTTAATTCCGGGTTTTACAATGCAAATGAATGCAGAAAACTCCATATTGAAATGTTGCAGGCTACAGATTTTTGAGAGGGTGACAGGTGGATTTTGATTATTAGGAAAATGATCACAAAATAAAAAAAATGGTTACAGGAATTGTTTGAAATTGTGTAGGTTGAGGATGGGTTACAGGAGATTACAGGTTTGATATTTGAAGTGGATTGCAAATTTGAATTGTAAAGTGATTTTCAGGGTTTTGATTACAGATTTGCTTTCTGATTTTTGAAATGCATTACAGGTTTAAATTTTAGTTTGAGGATTGAACTTCAGGTTTGAATTGAGCATTTTTTTCAGATTGGATTTGATGAAATTTCAGGTTACAAGGGAAGTGTTTATTTTTCTTTTTAGATTTGTTTTTGCATTTTGGTTTGAAGATTTATGTTTGGCTTAAGATTTAGAAAAAGGAAAGAAATGAAGAAGGAGATTTGTTTATATAAGCTGAATTATACTTTATTAAAATAAAAAAAATAAAAAAACCAATTTAAATGACACTTGTCTTCCGTTCTACTTAATCTTTTAACACTTGTTATTATGTGAATTTAAAAGCTAACACTTGTCTTTTTAAGAGTTATCATTCATTAAATGTTAATTAGTATGTTGTTAAATGTTAGTATAGGATAAATGTAAGCTTGTATTAGTTAATCATGTATTTATTTACATGTACAAAATTTTTAAAATGAATGAATATTAACTTATACAAATGATCCAAAATCAAAATAAAATAAAAACAATTATACTTTAGATTTAAAACTTTGAATTCATGTTCAAAAATAAATTTTGAAATCTAGTTTATTTACAAATATAACTACAAATTTGAATTTTGAAAAACAATAATTTTTATTAAAAATTTATTTGTTAAAACAATGCATTATTATATTTTTAGAAATAACAATACTTAATAACCATAAATAACTTATAAAAAGAAATTATCTTATTTATTAATAAATTATTTATTTTATTCAATTATATCAAAATAACTCTTATTGTTATTTTATTTAAAATTTAAACTTGAGTTACACATATTTTAAATCTTTTTAATATCTTTCTTATGTATTAAAAACCATATTTATTTATTAAATAACCCTTTTAAAAGTTTAACTTTTAAATAAAATCATAATTTCCAATCTTACTAAAGATATAAATTTTATAGAAAACAGGATTCATTTAAAACAATACCTGTTTACAATATATACAATATCCTATATATATTATAAATAAATAAAAAATATTAGATCTAAAAAGATAAAATCTATCAATTAACTATTTATTTTATTGAATTATTAAATTAATTCAAGTCTTATTAACAAAATTATCAAATCAATTTAATTTTTATTTCAGATTATTAAATTGATACTGCTTTAAAATTCCGGGTCATCACATCATTTCGCTGGAGATTTTTATGTCCTAGGTTTCTAAGCTTTTGATATATTATTAGGAAAAGATTGGTTAAGAAAGTTCGATGCATCTATTTCCTGCAGAGCTCGAACTGTTTCTCTGTTGAACGATAAAGGTGAACCCTACAAATCAAATGTCAATTGCCTTAAGATTTTGCCGGAATTTTTATCTTTTCTCTTGATTTCCGTCTTAGTGATCTTAGAACTACTCCTGTCATCCAACACTTCCCGATGTTTTCAGTAAAGTGAATTCTTTGCCACATTAGCACAAAATTGAATTTCACATTGATCTTATTCCTAGAACTATGCCAGTCGTACTTGCTCCAAGAAGAATGTCACCTAAAGAGAAAGTTGAATTAAGGATCCAAATCAAAGATCTATTCAACAAGTGTCTGATTCATCGTAGTCATTCGGAATGGGGCACGACAGTGGTATTTTCTACTAAATAAGACGGTTCTCTAAGGATGTGCACAGATTATAGAGAGCTGAATAAGCTTACCCACAAGAATAAATACCTGATGCCTCGTATCAACAACATGTTTGATCAGCTGCATGGAGCAGAGGTACTTTCTCAGCCAGATCTTTCTTCTGGTTTCCATCGGCTAAGGATTGTAGAAGATAGCATTGCCAGAACCACTTTTCGAATAGAAGACGGTTTCTACGAACAGCTAGTTATGCCTTTCCGTTTAACTAATGCCCCACTAACTTTGTTGACCTTATGAATAGAGTATTCTAGGAGGTTCTAAACAAATTCGTTCTAACTTTCGTTGACGATATTCTAGTCTTTTCTAAGACTGAGAGAGCATGATGGGAACCTTAAATTTGTCCTTGAAACTATGAGATGTCATTAATTGAAAGCTAAATTCTCTAAATGCCACTTCTGGGAAGAAGTACTTAGATATTTTAGGAATGTTGTTTGGAATTTCGGTTAATCCAGCTAAGATCTCCATAATCAATGATTGGGAAACTCTTAAACCCCCTACAGACGTCCGTGTCTTCCTAAGATTAGCTAGTTATTACATGAGATTTTATGACAACTTCGCTCGAATTTCTTCACCATTCATAGCTTTGACTAGGAAGAATGTTAAGTTTGTTTGGAGTAAGAAGTGTAAGGAAGCATTTGAAGAACCGAAGCGTAGACTAACCTTTGTCCCTATTCTTAATGTCTCGGATGGCAGTGTATGGTTCACTATTTTTACGGATGCTTATAGTGAAGGATTGGGTGCTGTTAAGATGAAGCATGGTAAAGTTCTTGCCTATGCTAGTCGTCAATTCAAGACTCAAGAGGAAAATTATGCGGCTCATGACCCGGAATTGCTCGTCTTCGCTTTGAAGTTATAGAGGCATCATCTTCTTGGAAAAACATTAACTCTTTACGGACCACCAATCACTGAAGTACATCTTTACCCAAAAGGATCTGAACTAGGGACAAGTTAGATGGCTCTAATTCTTATCATCGGTTACTTCAACATCAACTATATTCTTGGAAAGGCTAATGTTATGGCTGATGCTCTGAGTAGGAGCAAAGTCATGTTATATCAGATTGTTTGTTCTCTAGCTTTTATTGATCGCATAGCCGCTAAGCAGGATGAGGATCCAATGCTTAGGAAGAAAATGTTCTTGGTAGGAAGGATAATACCCAAGGCGATTAGGGTGTACAAATTGATAGGAATGGAATTCTAAGAATTAATAATATGATTTGTGTCCTAAATGTTGACTGTTTGAGGCAAGAAGTGCTTAGAGAAAATCACCAATCCAGACTTTCCATTCATCCTGGAGTTACAAAGATGTATTAAAATATGAAAAAGTTGTATTGGTGGAGTGGAATGAAGCGAGATATTTCTATTCATGTTAGAAGGTGTGCCACTTGCCAACAAGTTAATGCTGATCACCAGAAAACAGTAGGATTATTGCAGCCTCTTAAGATTCCAAACCGGAAATGGGATCAAATCTCTATTGATTTTATTGATGGACTATCGAGGACCAGGAAAGGTAACAAGAGCATCTGGGTTATTATCGATAGATCGATAAAATCTTCACATTTTATTCCTGTGAAGACTACTCGAACTGCCTCGAGTTCTTTATGTGAAAGAAATTGTTCACTTACGTGGTGTTTCGACTAGCATTTTATGTGATCAGGACCCTATCTTCACTAGCAATTTTTACCCAATTCAATCTGAGCAAGGCTTATCATCCTCAAATGGATGGCTAGAATAAAAGGGTAAATCAGATTTTGAAAGATCTTCTTTGAGCTTGTTTTTTAGACTTTAGATGATGGTGGGAAGAACATCCCTATCTCGTTGAATTCACCTATAATAATAGCTATCAAATTAAGTATTGAAATGGTACCGTTCGAAGCTCTTTACGGATAACCATTTGAATATCCACCTTTTGGGGTTGAAAATGGGGAAATCGACTTGTTCTTGGTGCCAAAATGATTTTGGAAGCTTTTGAGAAAGTCAACGAAATCAAAAGGAAAATGAGAATTAACCACGATTGGCAGAAGAGATATGCGGGTAGAAGGAGAAGAGACTTGGAATTTGCTGTCGGAGATCAAGTATTTCTCAAAATTTCTCTTTTGAAGAATGTAATCCGATTTGGAAGGAAAGGGAAGCTTGCTCCTAGATTTGTTGGTCTTTTCCACATTTCAAAAAGAATTGGTACTTTGGTGTATAGAGTTAACTTACCAAAGAAGCTATCGGGGGTGCAAAATGCGTTTCATGTTTCACATCTCCGCAAATATGTACACCACCCATCAGCATGTCCAGCCTTCTCTGTTCGAAGAAATGGATGTTGAGCCCAATCTAACTGTTGAGAGGAAACCGCTCCGCATATTAGGCAGAAGCACGAAGCAGTTTAGAAGGAAGTTTTTAAATCTCGTCAAGGTTCAGTGGAGCGAAGATGACCAAGATTGTACTTGGGAAACAGAAGAGAGTATCCGTGCTTCAAATCCTGAAATGCTAATGCTGGGTATGTAGTCCACGCCCGAATCTATTTCTATCTTCCTGTTTATCTTTCTATTTTCTCATTCCGTTCTTCTTGAGGACGAAATGTTTTGAGTAGGGGAGATTGTAACGGCCTAGATTTTTCAATGTTTTAAAAATAGAATTTAATGAAGATTTTACAATAAAATTATTTTTTAAAAATAAAAATTTGGCAACAAAAACTAGATATTTGGAATGCGTCCATTAAATAAGACCAACAAATTTGTTTTACGACACAATTTGTTCTAAACTTGGTAAGCACATTTTTCGATACGAATTATCAAATTTTAAAATAATGAATATTTTTACATAAAAATAATCTAGAAAATATTCTGATTAAAACATCTAAGTTCGTTCCATCGAGTTCCGACCTCTATGACTCCGTTTATCAAGGATTGTCGTTGTCATTAAATTTCAAAGCGGTAACAGCGATGACAGATGAAATTTTTCTAAGAACATTGTGGCACAGATTTGAATACACTGTTGGATTCGTCTCTTCACGTTGGTCTCCATAGTATATTTGTTTTCTTATTTTGACTTCCGTGGCAAAACACTAGATGGGCAGGATAATGGTACATGATCGTGCTCTGAAGTCATTATTGCATGCATCTTTTTGCAGACAACTATATTCTTTCAGCCCACAAATTTCTGTTCGGCCAATGTAGGTTGCGTACGCCTCCTAACTAATTAAATGCCGCATCTAATGTTCCCTGGCTTCTGTGTATATATATATTCGTGGTTCCTCTTCTTGCTTTTGGGTCTCCCCTGAAGCAAAGTTTAAAGATATTTATAGCCAGCAAACACACACACACACACACAGATATATATATATATATATATATATATATATATATAAACAAACTCGCATACACATCCTCTTCACTCTTCCCTTTTATATACCTCCTCTTTCCTCTAATTGCACCTCACCCTTCTCCCTCCGCGTTACACCATCCCCACCCACGTCAGCCACCTCCCTACGAACCTGCAAACCGACCTTACCCTGTCCCCACCAACGCTAGCTACAAGAACACAACACCCACACCATGCTGCCAACCCACCAAGCTCCAACCTACCCAGTATGCTTCCCACCACCTGAAACCCAAACCCGAACTCCCCTCTGCCAAAGCCCACTACCCATCCTCCTCAGCCCCACCACTCCCGACTAAATAGCCCGCACCCGCAGCTCCCCATAGGCCTCCACCCTTTTCAAGACGTAGCCCAAACTACCACCATCCCCGACCCACCATCTTCAACCAGCCCCGTACCCACACCCACTGACCTCCCCTCCATTGAAGCCACAAGCCCAGGCCGAACGCATCCACTACCTCGCCATTTCCGGATCCCGCCTTCCTCCAGCCACCTAGCTCGTTCCCGAACGAACCGAACCCGTTCATCAACCCACCTAGCCACATCATTACCCAAATGTGCATAGTCCTCTTCATCGAACCGCATGCGACAACGTCCACCAAAGTGCAATCATCATCTTTCTACCTTGGTGTGTATGCATGTGTACACATATCCGTATCGCCGTATCCAGTTGTCGAAAATCGTGAAGGTGAGCGATTTTAAGCTCACGGTTAGATTTTCATATTGCAATTATCTTGTGATTTCTTAAATAAATGGTTGATAAATATGATTGATATTGGAAATCATGAATATTCAGCGCTGTGATATATGATTTTACTGAAATAGTTTAAATTATTGATTGAGATCCTAATTGCTTGTGAAACCCGTTAACTATGGGAGACGATTGACTTATTGATACCCTTTCACTTTTATATTGTCGATGTATGCATTGAACCGGACGCTGAAATTGAACGGGGATATAAGTTGAAATGATATGTACCCAAATTAAGTCACTTGTCCTAGGATAGAAAATTAAATAATAAACACCAATTGGTCAATTGAAATTTATTTTGGATATTTAATATTTAAATTTGAAATTAGGAAATAATTTGGAAATTAACATGATTTATAATTTAAATTTTATGTTGAAAGCTAATATTTAATTTTTGAAATCTATTAAGTTAATTTAGATTTTAAAATGATATATCAAATGAACTACTTCAAATAATGAAATTGAATTAAAATGGTTATGTTATATATTAATGAGATTTAAATTCGTTAAGTTGATTATTTGAAATTTAGTTAAATTTGTTTATATTGTATGTAATTAAATTTTAAATAAAGATTTGATTTAATTAAAAAGAGAATTTTTAATTGATTTTATTAAATTAATAGAACGGTTAAACTGAATTGTTTTGAATTAAAGTTTGATTAAAGTGTTAAGTTAAGTAATTAAGTAAATTAATTCCAAAGTGTAATTAAATTGAATATTTAACTTTTGTATTTAAGAATTAATTAACTCGGTTAACTTGAAAAGCTATTAAATTTGAATAATTTAGTAAAAGTAAAATATTTGTTTAAAGTTGAATCTTTGATTTTAAATCCAAATTTGTTAAAGTCAAATGAGGAGATGTTTGAAATAGAAGATATTTTGATTTAATAAAATATCCGATCAGTGTGGAAATGACGTTGGTTATTAAAGAGACCGGAACCAGATATGGGCATACACTTTGTCGATACAAGAACCACTTTAATAACTATGTATGTGGAGTGATGATCCAGAATAAAGTGGTTGGATTTGGCTTGCGTTTGCTGGATTTGAAGAAAGAGAATGATGATGGATTAGCTTAGCACTTGTGCCAATTTGAAATGACTAAACCGGAGCCGTACCGGCCAAGCGGGCTAGCTACCCTGAACGGACACACTTCTTCGTTTATTCCATTTGTTACTAATTGGTGATCACCCTTCGATTACGCGAGTGTTGGATACGGTGGATGATCATGGCTATGATGCGTTACCACTAGCCGGGAACGGTAAATTGGTGTATCCTAGCTTGGACATTGCCTCACATGCTTTGTCATACTTTTATCCTTATATGAGACCACTACCACTTTGGTTTTGTGTTGTCATATCACTGCGCATCACTGACAACCTACGTGCTACTGGTGGTGTCAAATGCAAACTGTACGACAATGCTTAAAAACGTGTTAAGGGGGGATCAATGTAAAGCCTTAACACTATTTTGATATTTTATATTACTCATAGACACTACATATATAATGTATTCTATTGTATATATAAATAGTCCGACGTATCCTTAAAATATGGAAAATCTCATAACATCTCTTGAGTTACCTATACATTTTGCTTGAGTAGGATTGCTTACATGAGAACTTCTAGTCCTGACTCGAGTATATTGTTTTACTTTATGCTCAGGTCAGCCAGAGTATTGCAGTGTGTGGGCAGTGCTTATTTTGGGAGCCGAAGACTTGGTTGAAGACTCTTGTCTATCCAGTATTAGCTATCTATGTTCATTTTGGCTTGTATCAGTAAACTTCTATGTATCTCTAGTATTGTATAATTAAAGTCTAAAACTCTGATGTATTTTGTGTAGTAGCTTCATGAATTACTATGTATATTATGTATTTCCGCTATGAGATTCTGTATTATTCTACGTATGATTCTATGTTTGATTCTATTTTAAAACCCCAAATTGATAATCAGTTTAATTCGAATGATTTAAGTTGGACAATGATGGTTTATTGTCAGCTTAAGTTATTCAAAAAAGACGGAGTGTCACAAGGAGAATGGGCAATTTGTAAATGCTTTAAATCTTTGAAATTCAGCACTTTTAGAAATGATTTTGTAAAAGTATTGGCAACCAATTATATGTTGATAAATAAGGCAAGTTAGTTGGAAAGAAATTGCTTTAAAAAGCTAAATTTTAGTTTTATAAAGGTTTCATGCTTGCCACTTATAACAGTTACTTTTCAACCCTATACTACCACCTCCAACTAGGTCGAAACCAATACACATGGTATCAGCTTTGATATGTAGTGTATTAGAGTTAGGTGAAAGGTATGAAGTCGAAACAGGCTTTCGAAGGGGTAGAAGTAGCTCATTAAAACTTAGAATTATTTTGGTTACAAATGAAGCTTTTGAAGGAGCAGCTTTCGACTTGGTCAAATATTCTTGAAAAAGTGCTTTCGATAGAGATTGCCGCCATTTGTTTCTTTATAAAGCTTTCGAAGGGGTCGAAACCCCTTCTGCTGCATTCAACCTTTCAAAGCAATGCCTTCAAAAGGGATCTTTGCTTTAAACATTAGAAGCCTCTTCTCCATGCTTTTGAAGAGGTTGGTTTCGACAGCGGCCACTTTCTTTCACTTCAAAAAAATGCTTTCGAAAGAGATGCTTTCATCCCAGTTCTTTTAAGATCCTTTGATATTTTGAAAGCTAAACCCTAAGGTTTCGAAAGGAATGGCTTTAGATGGTTTCAAAACTATATTCCACAAACTTTTACCTAAACCTAATGCTTTTGAAAGGTTTGTTTTATGTAAAGGACTTTAATGCTTTCAAAAGGTATCTAATAAAGGTTTTGAAGGGGAGGTTCCCTAATTTTTCAAAAGGTTTACTTTTAATAATCGAATGAAAGATTTCCAATGCTTTCGAGCGGCAAGTTTGAAGTGTTTTGAAAAGAGGGTGTCTAAGTTCTATAAAGCTTTCGAAAGGACTTTTTCAATGGTTTCGAAAGGTCTATTATAAATGGTTTTAAAAGGTATGTTATGGCCTTTCGGTCTAATTTTCAAAGTAAAGTAGTTAACTTATTTCGAAAGGGGTACTTTCAAAGGTTTCGAAAGAGATTGTTTAAAGTTTTTAAAGAAGGGTTTCGAAGGATTTCATCAACAATGTTGTTGCGTAAAGCATATATCATGGCAATGAGATTTGAGTAAAGCAAAGGTATGTTTTCCTTATTTAAGTATAATTTAAAGGGTTGAATCAATTTGAAAGATGTTTTCAAGGAAAATTTAATGGGTAGTTAACCCTAAGTAAACGACTTAGATATTTGAATAACAGATGAAACTGGTATAGAGTCCCCCTCTATACATTAGCTATAGCCCCTTGTTAATTTAGCCTAAAATTCCAATGTGTAGGGCTTAGTCATAGATAAGACTTAAGTGATTATACATACTGAAAGGAATATACAGGAGAAGGAGGATAGGTTATTGGTAAGGCCGCAAAACCATTAGGATCAGTTGACAGTAAGAGAAGTAAGTTAAGGACGGACCGTCCAGAAGAGTGTCTAATAGATGTTAGATTATTTATTTTATCTGTTAGGCTCGAGTTAGCCAATGGTTAGTAGTTAGCAAAACAAAACTATGTTGTTCAGACAGATAGTCCATTTATTACCTGATTTATGAGCATATATGATATTGCTATTATTGTTTAATCAGTTTGATTGTAGGATTCTGATTTGTAAAAAGATATGTTTTAAAGGGATATTAGTAAGGGGAAATCCATTCCGCTAATTGGTGTGGTCTCACTTAATATCAGAAATTCGGGATGTGATAGTATTATTCACACCAGGCTTTATGTCTGAATCGAAGTTTATGTTTCCCCCTCAAACTCTCGGGTGTCAAAATTAATTTGAGTAGATTGAGAGTCAGGTTTTTAAAGGTTTAGTAAGTGGACGTAAGCTTCCGAAGACGTGCAGGAGGCAATGCTATCTATATTTAGGAGTTATTTGGTTTTATTTCCGCTGTATTGTATTAAGACTGATTGTCAATTTAGTACTCTGATCATCCAAGTGGGCATCTTCATATGTCGTTCTTGGCGTAATTTGTAATAATTTATTTGACAAAAACCTGGGAATCAATTATGGGATTATGTTATTGAATATGAATTATTGATTTGGAAAGTAATCAGAAAAGTTGTTTCAATTTATGCTAATTTTTTTTCATATTCATGTGTTTCTGATATTATGGATACTATTAATATTACCGTATTTTGCCAACTGAAGTTAATACTATGGATGACTGCAGCATCTGTAGTGCTTAGCTTCGGGCCTCAAGATAAGGGATGTTGTAAGCAGCATGATCATACGATATACCTTTGCTTTTAAAGGTTTACAAGTTATAATAAATAAATTTCCTTATGATTTGAGTTTCTCACGTTGATTTTACCATACTAACCCGGACATTTTTTTCTTATAATACGCAAGTCAGACCACGCATGTTTTCATGTTATCTTTGCATGCTTTGGAGCTCAGGAGATGAGTTGGAGGTCTAAGAAGCATCCCTCATATATTTCAATATTTCCGCTATTTTGGATGAAGTTTGTATCATTTTTGTAAAGATATAACTGTCCTAGGTAGAAAGATGTACTGTTATGACTCTGATGTATCATTTTGGAAATGATTACGTAATATTTTATATGATTATTATATATTATTCCTTTGCATTATGAGATTCTATGTTCTTTAGTTTCTTGTTTTCACTCTTTTTCATTCACCCTAAATTATATGTCTTTTCGATACTGAAATGCTCGATGTGAGGCTCTGTTTCTTCGACTCCCAAAAATCAACGCTAGTACATCCTCGGTATTTATATGCCGTAAATCCAAGTGACTTAGAAGCAGATTCTCAAGGATAAGAAAGTAAAATAAGATAGAACAGAATCTCATATATGTTATTTCAACATAATCTTTACAGCGGAAATTAAAATACATTTATCAAAGTTAAATTGGACAGTTATAAATTCCTATCCTTACAATTGTGGAATATAATACTACATAAGTGCGGTGAAAAAAATACTTAAAAAAATCTTTTAACTCCATGCTTTAAGCTCCATCCCACTTTCTTCTAAAATAAACCTGACTACTAGGCTGCCTAGGGATAATTAAGGCACCCAGAGTTTAAGGAAAAGGAAAAATAAACTCCAGACCAGTCTTGGGATTGGTGTGAGAACTCAAAATATGTCTTTTGAAAACGAAAAAGCATCGCATAAGACCACGCCGCACAAAAACACGGAATGAATTTTCACCTTATGATAACCAAAATAATTTTACGTAAAAATAATGCACATTATTTTAAGTGACATATCTTTGAAAACATTTACAAGAAAACTTATTAATCTTAGCCAAAATTGTTGCATTGGTTAAATTTTAGCAATACTAGCCACAATTTGGATTCTACAAACAAACTGTCAAGCACTTATTAGAGAATGGATTCCATACAAATAACCAGATGAAGGGACTACATTCCGGCAGTACATCTCCAGAGGAATGTACCGAGGTCAACAGAACATCTGCACCTCTACCAACACAAAACCAGCCTACCTTTCCTTAGATAGTACCGAATAAGTTATCACCCCAATTGTTACCGACTATCCGAGGATCCTTGTAGTATACATCTACATTAATTTAAACCTGAACGTCATAGCTGGTAGAAATATATCTAGAAGGGGATGATCATAACCTATATTGCGAACCACATAGCCTTACTGCATCTACTCTGTTTCGGGAATTTTCAAGCGTGAGGCTTAAGGTAACGATTACCTTTGTCATAGCACATCATCTTCCCTCGAATGCCACACTTCCATTCCATCGATCACTATTGACTTCCACAAACATACAACCTCCAAGCTCATACAACTTAAAGAAGGATGTTAAGCTAAGAGATATTTCCATCTCTGCCACCAAATAGATGTTTATTTATAAAAGTCAACGATGTAATCTCAATAATGCAATGTCAGTCATCCATACATAAAAGTTCATTCTGGTACTGAACGAAACCGAAGACACCCTCCTACCACATCCTATCGGGAATTATCCCAAGGATTAGTAGCGAGCAGTCCATGTAACCCAAAGAGTTATAGAAATGAAGGGACCATTTCTACTTCAGTATTTAGGAGCTAACTAGAATTATCAACAAGCAATCTTTTCACCTTGAAAATCCTTGGTCTTCATACTTCATTTTCTTTATCATGTCTTCGTTTTTCAAATGCATACATCGGTTTGAAGTGGTCTGCGGATAGGAATTATTCCAAACAACTCCTGTTCCTTCAATCCAATCATCGATAAAAAAAGCTTTTGCGAATAGGGAATCATTCTTTAATTGATTAAGGTCTTTTTATTAAAAATCTCTTTTAGAGATATACAACTTTTAAAATAGTTATTTCCAGTATAAACAGAAATATTAAACCTCTCTTATCAAAACCTTTGATTACTTAAAACCCGTTTTAAATTCCAAATCATTTCATCTTTTCATAGGAAAATGTTCCAAATCATTTCATTTAAATCTTAATAAAGATTTCTTAATTCTAAACTCATACTTTTGATTTAGTTAAAACCATGTTATTTAGAATGTTAATTCAAAACCAGTAACTATTAAGCGAGCAGAATCTATAGAAATCATCTAATTCTACTCAATATTAATCCCCATGTTCAACAAATACTATAGGCTGAATAACAGGGAAATCACCTTTTAAATTCGACGAATAGTACGAGTTCCCTCTTCGGGCTTTAACACCGAGTACAAGAAGATCATCTCTATATAATCCAAATTGTTTAAACCCTGGAAAATATTTTTATTTTTATTTTGGAAAATTTTCATATGAGTAAATCAAGTTCACTATCCCCTCTATCAGGCTAGTTCTGATAGCTAGGGAGGGCATGAAACAAACCCAAGCCTAGACATATTTCTTTGACAGACAACAATAAGGCTGCAAGTTATTTAATCGACTCTAAACCATTAAACCTTTAATAATTTCATAAATCCTTCAATTACCTTTAAAACACTTTATTAATCATTTAAAAACATTTACAAAATATTGGGAAAGAACGGTTGTGTTTAAAACTATATTTCAAAAGTTATAGAAAAGTTCTGTAGAAAAGTGCTATGGTAAGTGCTTTTTAAGCTATACTGATCAAACAACTTTCTATTATTTGAAAATTCATTTTTATTACTCAAATCAATTTTAAAACATTTTAAACTATTTATAATATTTATTCAATATTTTTAAATAATTTAAAACATCGTTAATCCAGTTTTGAATTTCGAACGACAAATTCGGGATTTTTCAAAAACTTGTTTTACTCATATTTCAAAATCTACTTATCGGAATCTCAAATTTCTTTCTTTGTTTGAAAACTATGGATATAATAGTTCATAAAATTATTATCTCGAAGAATTTTGAGCTATATTCCAACTTTTATACTTGTTTGACTTTTATAGTATGAAATTGCGAACTACCGCTACGCGACATGCTTATTTTTAACTAAAATTTCTATTTCTTTTCAAATTTCAAAAAACCACTTTTGGATGTTTAGAAAACATTTCAATTACTTTATAAAACATTTTTTTGAGATTTAACAATTCTATATACACCATTTCATTAAATCAAGGAAAGTGATTTCCTTTGTGCTTATCGACGTGTATTTTCGTGACTTGCATATATTTTCAACATTTATATTTAAACAACCAAACTTGATGATAAAAGCATATTAAACATCCATTTGCCAGCATCATATCATTATCCAACATATAGTATAATAGTGTAGGAGTTCTCACCTTCATTTTCACTCGAACTAGTTTTAAAACGGCTATAGCTTCGCTACCTCAAAATGATACTCCATGAAATCGAGCTTAGATCCTTGAAATGGCTTGGCCTAGCCTTGTGGCTCACAACCTAGGTTGGTAAGGGGGTGGAGCTCATGGCCAATGGTGGTGGATGGTGGTTCCTTGGGTTTGGGAGGTGGAGGGATAGAGATTTGAGCTTGCTTTGAGGTGTTTAATTATATATAACTATATATTATACTTTAATTTCTTTTTGAAATAAATTTGGACATTATTTTTATTAGGATGGAAGCCATTAAAGGGGAAGCAAAAGCTTGAAAATATGAAGAAGAAGAAGAAGATGAATGAAAATGAAGAGAAGATGGTAGAGTATTTAAAGGAAAAAGGAAGAGTATAAAAGAAGACATGTACACATCACTTTTATCACTATTTCAAGGCTTCTCCAACACACTTCCTTTCTTCACAATGCATGGCCAAAGCCCCCCCACCCCCATGTGCACATCACTTCCATCATCTCGTGCATACATATGTTGACTTATTTATGCTTAAGGAGTAAGAAGTCTTTAAAATATATTATTTATTTTATATTATATTTCTTATACATAATTATATTTATATATGTATGTTTATATGCATGTTATCATGTGTATGTAACATATATATGTATGCATATGTAGGTGCATAACACTTCGAATATCTTCAAACAATTTTTGTTTATTAATCTTTGAAATCCATAGAACCAATTATTGGTCATATTTTACTTATGCTCTAACATACATATATTTGCAAACAAAATTCGAAAATAAATTTCTTACTATATTAAACAAATTAAAATGGTTACAGTTGAATTATAAAAGTCAAAGTTTCCGAATGTTAAAGTTTCCTTCTCCGCCACCAAATAGATGTATATTTATAAAAGTCAATGATGAAATCTTAATAATGCAATGTCAGTCATCCGTCCATAAAAGTTCATTCTGCGACTGAACAAAACCAAAGACAGCCTCTTGCCACATCATGTCGGAAATTATCCCTACGATTAGTATCGAGCGGTCTTTGTAACCTAAAGAGTTTCAGAAATGAAGGGACCACTTCTACTTTAGTATTTGTCACCTGAAAATCATCGGTCTTCGAACACATACATCGGTTTAAAGTGGTTTTCGAATAGGAATTACCATAGATTTGACCTTGGTTCCTTCGATCCAATCATCGATAAAAAAGTTTTGTGAATAAGGAACCATTCATTAATTGATTAAGTTCTTTTTATCAAAAATCTCTTTTGTAGATATATAACTTTTAAAACACTTCTTTACGGTATATATAGAAATATTAAATATCTATTATCAAAACCTTTTATTTCTTAAAACCCTTTTTAAATTCCAAATCATTTCATCCTTTCTTAGGAAAGTATTCCAAATCATTTGATTTAAATCTTATCAAAGAATTCTTAATTTAAAACTCATACTTTTTATTTAGTTGAAACCATTGTTATCTAGGATGTTAGTTCAAAACCGGTAAATATTAAGTGAGCGGAATTTATAGAAATCATATAATTCTACTCAACATCAATCCCCCTATTCAAAAAATACTATGGGCAGAATAACGGTGAAACCACCTTTTAAATTCCATGAATAGTACGAGTTCCCTGTTCGGGCTTTAACACCGAGTACAAGAAGATCATCTTTATAAAATCCAAATTGTTTAAATCCTAAAAAATATTTTTCTTTATCTTTTGGAAATTATGATCCGAGTAAATAAAATTTACTATCCCCTCCTTTGGGCCATTTCGGATAGCCTGAGAGAGCAGGAAACTGGTTTTCCAAACCCAAGCTTAGACATTATCTCTCTGACACCCGTAAGGTGGTCAAGTTATTTGATCAACTCTAAACCATTAAACCTTTAATCATTTCATAAATCCTTTAAATTACCTTTAAAACACTTTATTAATCCTTTAAAGCATTTACAAACATTTGGGAAAGAATGATCGGCGTTTAAAACAATATTTCAAAAGTTATAGAAAAGTGTTGCGGAAAGTGCTTTTTAAGCTATATTGATCAAAACGACTTTTATTATTTGAAAATTCATTTTTGTTAATCAAATTTCTTTTAAAAAAATTAAAAGGTTTATAATATTTATTCCATATTTTTAAACAATTTAAAACATCAATTTCGAAGAAATCCAGTTTTTGATTCCGAACTGCAAATTCGGGAATTTTCAAGAACTTGTTTTACTCATATTTCAAAATCTACTTATCGCAATCTAGATTTTCTTTCCTTTTTGAAAAAATATGGATATATGGTTTGAAAAATTCTTATCTCAAAGAATTCTGAGCTATATTCCAACTTTTACACTTGTTTGACTTTTATAAAACGAAATCGTGAACTACCGCTATGTGACGTGCTTATTTTTAACTAAATTTTTGATTTCTTTTCAAAATTTACCAAAACACTTTTAAATGCTTATAAAAAAGTTCAAATTCATTTTAAAGCATTATTTAGAGATTTAAAAATTCCGGACACACCATTTCATTAAATCAAGGAAAATGCTTTCGTTTGTGCTTATCGACGTGTATTTTCGTGACTTGCATATATTTTCAACATTCATATTTAAACAACCAAACTTGATGTTCAAAGCATATTAAACATCCATTTGCTAACATCATATCTATATAGAGTATAATCGTTTAGGAGTTCTCATCTTCATTTTCACTCGAACTGGTTTTAAAACGGCTATAGCTCCATTATCTTGAAATGAAACTCCACCAAATCAAGCTTGGATCCTTGAAATAGCTTAGACTAGCCTTGTTGCTCACGGCCTAGGTTGGGAATGGGTGGAGCTCTCGGCCAAGGGTGGTGGATGGTGGCGCCTTGTGTTTGGGAGGTGGAGAGATGGAGATTTGAGCTTGTTTTGAGGTATTTAATTATATATAACTATATATTATAATTTAATTTCTTTTTAAAATAAATATGGACACTATTTCTCTTAGGATGGAAGCCATTAAAGTGAAAACCAAAGCTTGAAAATATGAAGAAGGAGATGAATGAAAATGAAGAGAAGATGGTAGGGTATTTATAGGAAAAAGGAAGAGCATAAAAGAAGACATTGTACACATCACTTTTATCACTATTTCAAGGCTTCTCCAACACACACTACAAGAAATCTGACCTTTGCCTAACAATATTTTACCCACCAAAATACATGGGTAGGTAGAGATAACCTTTATCTACCAATATTTAATGGTAAGATTTATTGGTAGGTAAATATTGACAATATTGTCTACCAATAAATATGAATAGGTAAAAAGTGCTACCTATGCATATATTGGAGGGAAAGTTTTTCGCAATTGGTGCCTATATTTTCCTCATATCATTTTAATTTGCATTAAAAATAACATGGAGTTGTGTGATGATGTGTCAAAAAACCCTATCTTAGAAATTTTGTTTTTGGAATGAAGATTTCATTTGCATATCCTAGCAATGTTCCATGTAAAATCAGTATTTATTAATTATTAATAATTATTTTAGAATATGAAATAATTAACAATTAATAATTGATAAACAGTAATTAAATTTTAGATAATTAATATTAAATATTCAATAATCATTATTAATAACTTTTCATATACTGCCATTTTTTAAAACAATTGACTATTAAAATGCAAGTGTTGCAATTTTTATAAAAGGTTTCACAATTTCATATCAATATGTTATCATCCAAAATAGCTAAAACATATTATCCCCAATTTATTACAGAAACACAATCCATAATGTAACGAAACAAATTTTTCGCGCTCGAAAATTGACATCCATACTTCATATCGTATTCGAATGCCGTAGATTCAACCATTCAAATCCGATTCGCCGGAGCATATAACAACATTAAGTAAATAACAACACAGCGGAATAAAAAGAATAATACATTGATATACATCATTGATACAATATCTGATACAACAGATGATACAATAGATATCAATATACATCAGAGATATGATACAACAAATAGCAGCGGAAAAGAAATATATGACACTAGCAGCGGAATAAATAACTCTAAGATAGTCTTCAACGAAGAACTCCAAATCTGAACTCCATCTCCAAGAACCAATCCAGCAATAGCTCGAACTCCCCATAACAATGCACCAAGCTAAGCAAGACTGGTGCGAACCAAAGACTGAACCAACTCCAGATAATTCACTGAACCTAACAATCTGAAAAACCCAACTCTAGACTGCTCGTGTGGAAAATAGTGAGCACCCAGAGTTTAGGAAAGGAATAATAAACTCCGGATCAGTCATGGGACTGGTGTGAGCAACGAAAACAGTTTATCTTTAAAAACAATCAACAAGAGAATTTTAAAGTAAATTCGCAATGCTTTTTGAAAATGAAACTATCATAAGACCTCCCACCACACACACAATGCAAACGCAGACTTGGAGGAGATTTCTTCTTATGATAGTCAAACTTGCTTAATACGCAGAAAATTTCTTTGATATTATTATTATAAGTGCAAAGTGCAGAAAACATTTCGAAAGTAGAATATAAATCTTAGCCAACATACGACCATTATCGTATGCCTACTATAGCTACCATGTTTTGTGGCAGGTTACCGCCACGCTGCATGGCAGGTTCTACAACTAAAACCGTACTGGGCTCGTATTGTTTCTTTGGATTTCCAACAAATGGTCAGGCTAAGGAACTTCCCATTGCCACATGAGAACGCCTCTGGAAGGACGTCCCTGAGAACCTAACCGGATCTCTGCCAACACAAGGCCGGGTTACCCCTAACTGGGTAACTACTGACACGAGTATGCCACCTCCCGGTTGTAACAACCTTTAACCGGGGCCCCAACATCCAATTACAAAACAAGACATATATAAGTTTGTGATGTCCACATAAGTAAGTATCTGGGCTCCATACCATGATACCACTTCTATCCAGAAGGAGAAGTACATACCCTAAAGGGGCGCTACCCCCTAATAACCTTGCTGCATCTTTCCTGTTTTGACCATTCCGGGGTGTGAGGCTCGACGAAGTCACGTCCACAAAGCCACGCTTAGGTACAAAGCCATACTTTGGGTCAACAAATGATCAAAGTAATGATCACAAAGATAAATGATCAAACAAGTGATCATATCACAAATGATCAAACAATGATCATTTCACAGCAACACTTAGCATGTCACATTACCAAATTGGGAACATATCGCTGATAACCTTCAACTACATAACCTCTGAGCTCGTACGTCTCAGAGAAGGGTGATAAGCTAGAAGAATAAATTCTCCGCCACCAACAGAAATGTATTTGAAAGAAATCTGCTTTATATCTCAAAGTGTAGTGTCAGACACACAATCCATACAAGTCTGTTCTGGGTTCGAACAGAACCGAAGGCACTTCCAAAGAAGCCCTTGCAATCCGGATATTCACTAATTACAATCGGACTTCCCATCACATATGGAGTCTCTATACCGGGGCCATTCGATGCAAAGACATTCGACGAGTTATCCTTTCGTTTTCGAAAATATCCGGTCTACACCACCGGTCTTCAAATGCTATCCATATCGACGTTTCATTATTCGAAATGGGATATATGACACAAAGGTCCTTTCCCGGCTAAACCGAATAGTGAGCGAAATAGTTCAAAAACATATGGATATTGGGATTTCAATTAAGCCACAACTTAAAACCCAAAACTTTCTTTCAAATGGTTAAACAAATTACCATTTTAAATCTTTAAACAAAAAGATTTATTTCTTAAAGATCAATTCATAGATTTCCAAAACAATTTCATTTCAATTGTATTAACTCGCTAAATCTTTAAATCAAAGATTTAACTTATAGCTTTCAAACCGTTTCTATAACTTGGAAATCATTTTCATTTTAAACTAGGAATCTTTTTAACACAAATTGGAAGTTCATTACTTATGTGA
This sequence comes from Allium cepa, assembly GCA_030765085.1. Taxonomy (NCBI): domain Eukaryota; kingdom Viridiplantae; phylum Streptophyta; class Magnoliopsida; order Asparagales; family Amaryllidaceae; genus Allium; species Allium cepa. The sequence continues at coordinate 192,061,619 of CM060943.1, forward strand.
AAGCTTTAATTATTTGAAAACAAACAGTTTTCATTTTAGAAAAATCCAGTTATATTTACCTGAGTTAAAGTTCTTAATTCATATTCATATTCCCAAATTAATATAGTTTAACCCCTATATAACTGGTATAACATTTTTAATCCCTAGTTTCAAATTATAGAATTCAATTTCACATTTTGAATTTAAATTTAAATCAAATTATTTAAATTTCAAACTTTATCAAGTTATTCAAAATAAATTTCATCTTTGAAATTCCATTTCAAAAGTTTTTCACTTTAAACCCAATCTTATTTTCAAACCATTTGAATTTAAAAAAATTCAAATTCAAAACTATTTTCAAAAATCTGTGACTCAATCTATTTCCTCGTGAAATCCATATTTGTGTGTGTATAAGTGTGGTCCAGGGGTTTAACACAATAAAAGTGCCACATCATCAATCATCACAGATTAAAACACAGAAATATAGTTGATAAGCGATATAAACTATAACGCTCATCGTCCATTCACAGATTCATAGATATATATCACAGATAAGTAAATTTCAGATCACAACATAAATCAGGATATATACAAAGCATCATAAATCAGGGATATCAACAATCAAGTCATCCAATAGAATCCAAATATTCATAAGTAAGATCAGTTAATTATCTGATTAATTTAAATCAAATTAATTTCTTATGAATTATAAATCCTGGTTAATCAACATTGATAATTTACAAATCATTTTGATTAATTATTTTTTTATCTTTTACTAATTATCCATTAATAATAAATTAATTAACCTTTAATTATCAACCTTTAATTATTAAACAATTAATCTTTAATTATCTAATTCACCATTTAATTAATTATCTTTAATTAATTACTCTAATTAATTTTTCTTTGATTAATTATCATTCCTTAATCAACTTCATTAAATTAAATTTAACCTTTAATTAATTAATCTCAAATTAATTACCATTTTGAATTAATCACATTATGCTTTGTATTAAATATTGATTAATCACTTGATTAAATCAATTTTTATCATTTATTAATATTTAATTAAATAATTATCCTTTAATTATTCATCATTAATAAATTAGCTCTCAACAAATTAATTAATAATTTTTTTTTCAGTACTTAACTAACCTTTAATTATTAAAGAATCTTTTAATTTATCACATTAATTTATTCAATTACATAAATTAAATCTTTAATAAATTAACCCTTTTAATTAAATCTTTAATTAAAACTTAATTTAATTGAAATAATTTACTTTTAAACTTTAAACCGATCCCATACTTAAATAAAACAATTATTTAAAAGAATAAGTTAAAATTGTTTAAAACTTGAATTTTGTTTTAAAATTTTGAAAACTGTTTTTATACTACCCGGGCCCTGCTTCGAGCCAAACCTCGTTCAACCCGAAGACGACTTCGAGTCTTTCCCCAAACTTACCCGAGCCTTATAAATTTCAAATTTTTGTTTAAGTGTTAAAAATTTACCCGGTATCATGCCAAAATAACTCGAGTTCAACTTCGAGCTCGAGCTTCATTTTCTCATGTACGACTTCGAGTCGCGCTCGTCCCATACAAACATAACAGATTCAAATCTGTAGCTCTGCAAAACAACCCATCCCCATCAACTTCGAGTCCCAAACCCCTTTGCTTCGAACAAAACACGATTCAGCCCGATACAAACGCGAGAACCCATTCCCTTTTTCCCCTAGAACAAACTGATACGCATGATAACCGTGCACCTGCACCACCGCGGCAATCAACTCCGACCCCTCACGATCATCCTCGCAAGTCAACGGCCATCTCCCAATGCCATACCGATCATCGGTTCAATTGCAGAGGTCAAAAATCAAAATCGAGCATATGAGCTCAAACTGGAACAGATGTCGAATCTGGAAAACGCCTCGCCCTCCACGCTCCGACCACCGTTCGCCACCAAACTCCGGCCGTAGCATCGCCTCTCTCCCCCCTTCCATCGCCCCAATTCTCTTCGCACTCGGTCAAGCATGCATGACAAACGAATCGAGAAACCAAGCCGTAACAAAATTAGGTTTACAGAAATAAATTGTTCGCCGCTGCATCCACGGTGATCGAGAGTGTTCCCTACTATTTTTCCTAACATCGCCGATCACTCACCTAGCCTCAACCCAAACCCCGGCCTCGCTAGTGCCTCCGACCACCTGAATTTGCCTAAAACCCATTCCCAGTTCATTTCGAAAGTGCTTTGGGAATACAACACTAAAAATTATCATATTGGCCGTAAAAATCCTATTTTTAAGTAAGTATTCAATTTATATAATTTAATTTGCAAATTGTTATATTCGAATTTAATCAACATTTAGATTTTCTCTGTCAAAACCAAATTTTTTACATACTCTATATTCTTATTCTTCTTGGAACTATTTTTAAATAATAACTGATACTTAACCAAGCATATTTGCTTTTGAAATATAAACCTAACAGAGGTTGATTCAAGAGGAAATGAATTTTGAGTAAAATCTGGGCTTGTTAATTAAGAACAGAGATATATCCACTATCATATATACACAGGAACATACTTACACACATACATCACAGACATATTATTATTAAGAGATGAGTATGCAATAGTATTTATAACTTAAACTATTTAAATTAGTGATGTTACTCACATGTGGGATGAAGACAGAAATGCAAAACCTGGAACTGCTTTTGATCTTGAGTTTGATCTGCTTTTTCTTGTTTGAGTTTTGTTGATGATAAGGTTTATATTTTATTTTCTTTTCTTTTTTCCAGTTTGGAAGATGGAACAAATGACATGAAGAGTTTGTATAAAAAGAAAGCTACGGGTGATGTAGGGTTTGAACAATGCAAAACATGGCTAAAGATGCTTGTTCAGGTGGTATCTGGTTTTACCATATAGCATGGGTGAAGTTGCTTGTTTTAAAGGGAAGTTTGTTTGAGTTTGAAATGGTAATAATTCAGTTTCGAATGAACAACTGAGTTGAAGCTTGAAGATAGTGATATATAGAAAGAGTTGTACAGGAGATATCTCATTTCTTTCTACACAGGTACAAGGTTTTATAAATTTTGCTCAGAGATTTTTTTTTTATACTTGACTAAACAAGATTCTCGACTGAGAGAAGATATGTTGGTGGCTAATTTACTTGTATTATTATTATTATTTTCTTTCAGCTGATATGAAATGTTATGGTGTACTAGAGGCAATGGCATTAAATGCCCATGCCCTTGATGTCTTCACCTTGAACGATTTGTTCACTTCAGCCATACTTATGTTGTTTTTACAAGCTTCATATGTATTTATTCTTATTATTTACTTTGCAGGTACATGTATATACTTATTTTTGCTTGGTGGCTGAAGATATACTTTGCATTTATTAGCTTGTACTTTATGTTTTCATGTTTATAGTTTATTTGTTTTGTCTTTGTCTTTGCATTTCTTTTGTTACTTTGTTTGTTTATATACTTTTTAATCTAATGAAGTTTCTTTTATTATTATATATGTTAGATTTTTATTTAATATGTTTTCTTACTTTATATTTTATAAAACTATATATATATATATATATATATATTCATTTTCAACATACAGATGAATTTCTAGGTTTTTATTTTGTTGTTTAAATCTTATCTAATTTATTTACTTTATGGTTATCTTATGTATATTTTTAAAACCATTTATTGAAGTTTTTATCTCAAATCTAATATATTTATATATATACAAAAATCAAATTTTGATTTATACAGAATTTATTCAAATTTCGGGGAAACTCACTTCCATTTATAATTAATTTCACAATTTTTATTCAAAAATTCATTTAATTATCAATTTAAATTAAATTAAAATCTAGGGTCGTTACAAACTTCCCCCCTTAAAAAGAATTTCGTCCTCGAAATTCGCAGGCACGAAAGCAACAAAGATAGATAAAAGATAGAGAAATACCTTTCCAGATTAAACTGGATATCAATTCTGCATTTGGCTTACCAAATCATAATATCAACAGCAGATACGAGAAATTACGATAGAATTCAAATGTGATGGGAAGTTTGGTTTTAAACAAAATCATTTTATCGATACAATTCGAATTTATCCTCATATTCTATTAATTAATTTAACTCAATTTAAAATTTCCAAATTTATTTAAAAATTTCATTTTCGAATTTCAAATTCATATTCATTAGAGTTTAAATCAAAACTGATAAGAAACCGATAAAGATACGAAGTAAAAATTTCTTACAATGATCCTTAGGGCCATCACCGTACCGAAACTTTTTCTGGAGCTGTCACGAAGCAATCAAAAGAATTTGGAAACGAATCAAAGAATATTGATAGAGAAAGTTATTTCCGTTGTTGTTACAGAGTATCGACCAATTATAGTCATATTTCCCTGTCCCCTATCGCGTCCTCTTCTTGCACTCATACTCACTATCAGTGGACAGTAAGAGAATTTACTGAGGCGTTCAAACGGATATCTTAGGGATATACTCATTCTCGGGATACTTCACCCTATCTCTAATGAGTTACTTAATGTGTTATACTCCTGAGCTAAAGTTTCACCTTAGCTCTGATACCACTTGTAACGAAACGGCATTTCCATCAGCAGCGACCGATAGGCTTTTCAACCATCCCAGCCCCACTGTGGCTTACACTGGTACCCGAAACTTGCTTTTACGGCCAGCCTCTCGACTGTCACGGCTTACGCCTAACCAACCCGGTAAAGAGGCCGTGTGGGGGTAAGAGTCTCCCGTTCGCCACCAAACCGCGAAGCGAGAACCCCCCATCATATTTCACTAAGACAAGCAAGTCTCGTCCACAAAGCCACGCTTTGGTACAAAGCCATACTTTGGGTCAACAAATGATCAAAGTAATGATCACAAAGATAAATGATCAAACAAGTGATCATATCGTAAATGATCAAATAATGATCATTTCACAGCAACACTTAGCATGTCACATTACCAAATTGGGAATATATCGCTGATAACCTTCAACTACATAACCTCTGAGCTCGTACGTCTCAGAGAAGGGTGTTAAGCTAAAAGAATAAATTCTCCGCCACCAACAGAAATGTATTTGAAAGAAATCTGCTTTATATCTCAAAGTGTAGTGTCAGACACACAATCCATACAAGTCTGTTCTGGGTTCGAACAGAACCGAAGGCACTTCCAAAGAAGCCCTTGCAATCCGGATATTCACTAATTACAATCGGACTTCCCATCACATATGGAGTCTCTATACCGGGGCCATTCGATGCAAAGACATTCGACGAGTTGTCCTTTCATTTTCGAAAATATCCCGTCTTCACCACCGGTCTTCAAATGCTATCCATATCGACGTATCATTATTCGGAATGGGATATATGACACAAAGGTCCTTTCCCGGCTAAACCGAATAGTGAGCGAAATAGTTCAAAAACATATGGATATTGGGATTTCAATTAAGCCACAACTTAAAACCCAAAACTTTCTTTCAAATGGTTAAACAAATTACCATTTTAAATCTTTAAACAAAAAGATTTATTTCTTAAAGATCAATTCATAGATTTCTAAAACAATTTCATTTCAATTGTATTAACTCGCTAAATCTTTAAATCAAAGATTTAACTTATAGCTTTCAAACCATTTCTATAACTTGGAAATCATTTTCATTTTAAACTAGGAATCTTTTTAACACAAAATGGAAGTTCATTACTTATGTGAAAGCTTTAATTATTTGAAAACAAATAGTTTTCATTTTAGAAAAATCCAGTTATATTTACCTGAGTTAAAGTTCTTAATTCATATTCATATTCCCAAATTAATATAGTTTAACCCCTATATAACTGGTATAACATTTTTAATCCCTAGTTTCAAATTATAGAATTCAATTTCACATTTTGAATTTAAATTTAAATCAAATTATTTTAATTTCAAACTTTATCAAGTTATTCAAAATAAATTTCATCTTTGAAATTCCATTTCAAAAGTTTTTCACTTTAAACCCAATCTTATTTTCAAACCATTTGAATTTAAAAAAATTCAAATTCAAAACTATTTTCAAAAATCTGTGACTCAATCGATTTCCTCGTGAAATCCATATTTGTGTGTGTATAAGTGTGGTCCAGGGGTTTAACACAATAAAAGTGCCACATCATCAATCATCACAGATTAAAACACAGAAATATAGTTGATAAGCGATATAAACTATAGCGCTCATCGTCCATTCACAGATTCATAGATATATATCACAGATAAGTAAATTTCAGATCACAACATAAATCGGGATATATACAAAGCATCATAAATCAGGGATATCAACAATCAAGTCATCCAATAGAATCCAAATATTCGTAAGTAAGATCAGTTAATTATCTGATTAATTTAAATCAAATTAATTTCTTATGAATTATAAATCCTGGTTAATCAACATTGATAATTTACAAATCATTTTGATTAATTATTTTTTTATCTTTTACTAATTATCCATTAATAATAAATTAATTAACCTTTAATTATCAACCTTTAATTATTAAACAATTAATTTTAATTATCTAATTCACCATTTAATTAATTATCTTTAATTAATTACTCTATTTAATTTTTCTTTGATTAATTATCATTCCTTAATCAACTTCATTAAATTAAATTTAACCTTTAATTAATTAATCTCAAATTAATTACCATTTTGAATTAATCACATTATGCTTTGTATTAAATATTGATTAATCACTTGATTAAATCAATTTTTATCATTTATTAATATTTAATTAAATAATTATCCTTTAATTATTCATCATTAATAAATTAGCTCTCAACAAATTAATTAATAATTTTTTTTTCAGTACTTAATTAACCTTTAATTATTAAAGAATCTTTTAATTTATCACATTAATTTATTCAATTACATAAATTAAATCTTTAATAAATTAACCCTTTTAATTAAATCTTTAATTAAAACTTAATTTAATTGAAATAATTTACTTTTAAACTTTAAACCGATCCCATACTTAAATAAAACAATTATTTAAAAGAATAAGTTAAAATTGTTTAAAACTTGAATTTTGTTTTAAAATTTTGAAAACTGTTTTTATACTACCCGGGCCCTGCTTCGAGCCAAACCTCGTTCAACCCGAAGACGACTTCGAGTCTTTCCCCAAACTTACCCGAGCCTTATAAATTTCAAATTTTTGTTTAAGTGTTAAAAATTTACCCGGTATCATGCCAAAATAACTCGAGTTCAACTTCGAGCTCGAGCTTCATTTTCTCATGTACGACTTCGAGTCGCGCTCGTCCCATACAAACATAACAGATTCAAATCTGTAGCTCTGCAAAACAACCCATCCCCATCAACTTCGAGTCCCAAACCCCTTTGCTTCGAACAAAACACGATTCAGCCCGATACAAACGCGAGAACCCATTCCCTTCTTCCCCTAGAACAAACTGATACGCATGATAACCGTGCACCTGCACCACCGCGGCAATCAACTCCGACCCCTCACGATCATCCTCGCAAGTCAACGGCCATCTCCCAATGCCATACCGATCATCGGTTCAATTGCAGAGGTCAAAAATCAAAATCGAGCATATGAGCTCAAACTGGAACAGATGTCGAATCTGGAAAACGCCTCGCCCTCCACGCTCCGACCACCGTTCGCCACCAAACTCCGGCCGTAGCATCGCCTCTCTCCCCCCTTCCATCGCCCCAATTCTCTTCGCACTCGGTCAAGCATGCACGACAAACGAATCGAGAAACCAAGCCGTAACAAAATTAGGTTTACAGAAATAAATTGTTCGCCGCTGCATCCACGGTGATCGAGAGTGTTCCCTACTATTTTTCCTAACATCGCCGATCACTCACCTAGCCTCAACCCAAACCCCGGCCTCGCTAGTGCCTCCGACCACCTGAATTTGCCTAAAACCCATTCCCAGTTCATTTCGAAAGTGCTTTGGGAATACAACACTAAAAATTATCATATTGGCCGTAAAAATCCTATTTTTAAGTAAGTATTCAATTTATATAATTTAATTTGCAAATTGTTATATTCGAATTTAATCAACATTTAGATTTTCTCTGTCAAAACCAAATTTTTTACATACTCTATATTCTTATTCTTCTTGGAACTATTTTTAAATAATAACTGATACTTAACCAAGCATATTTGCTTTTGAAATATAAACCTAACAGAGGTTGATTCAAGAGGAAATGAATTTTGAGTAAAATCTGGGCTTGTAAATTAAGAACAGAGATATATCCACTATCATATATACACAGGAACATACTTACACACATACATCACAGACATATTATTATTAAGAGATGAGTATGCAATAGTATTTATAACTTAAACTATTTAAATTAGTGATGTTACTCACATGTGGGATGAAGACAGAAATGCAAAACCTGGAACTGCTTTTGATCTTGAGTTTGATCTGCTTTTTCTTGTTTGAGTTTTGTTGATGATAAGGTTTATATTTTATTTTCTTTTCTTTTTTCCAGTTTGGAAGATGGAACAAATGACATGAAGAGTTTGTATAAAAAGAAAGCTACGGGTGATGTAGGGTTTGAACAATGCAAAACATGGCTAAAGATGCTTGTTCAGGTGGTATCTGGTTTTACCATATAGCATGGGTGAAGTTGCTTGTTTTAAAGGGAAGTTTGTTTGAGTTTGAAATGGTAATAATTCAGTTTCGAATGAACAACTGAGTTGAAGCTTGAAGATAGTGATATATAGAAAGAGTTGTACAGGAGATATCTCATTTCTTTGTACACAGGTACAAGGTTTTATAAATTTTGCTCAGAGATTTTTTTTTTATACTTGACTAAACAAGATTCTCGGCTGAGAGAAGATATGTTGGTGGCTAATTTACTTGTATTATTATTATTATTTTCTTTCAGCTGATATGAAATGTTATGGTGTACTAGAGGCAATGGCATTAAATGCCCATGCCCTTGATGTCTTCACCTTGAACGATTTGTTCACTTCAGCCATACTTATGTTGTTTTTACAAGCTTCATATGTATTTATTCTTATTATTTACTTTGCAGGTACATGTATATACTTATTTTTGCTTGGTGGATGAAGATATACTTTGCATTTATTAGCTTGTACTTTATGTTTTCATGTTTATAGTTTATTTGTTTTGTCTTTGTCTTTGCATTTCTTTTGTTACTTTGTTTGTTTATATACTTTTTAATCTAATGAAGTTTCTTTTATTATTATATATGTTAGATTTTTATTTAATATGTTTTCTTACTTTATATTTTATAAAACTATATATATATATATATATATATATATATATTCATTTTCAACATACAGATGAATTTCTAGGTTTTTATTTTGTTGTTTAAATCTTATCTAATTTATTTACTTTATGGTTATCTTATGTATATTTTTAAAACCATTTATTGAAGTTTTTATCTCAAATCTAATATATTTATATATATACAAAAATCAAATTTTGATTTATACAGAATTTATTCAAATTCGGGGAAACTCACTTCCATTTATAATTAATTTCACAATTTTTATTCAAAGATTCATTTAATTATCAATTTAAATTAAATTAAAATCTAGGGTCGTGTGAGGACCCGCAAATCCGTACTCCTTGAATATACACTAATCTCCATTGATTAATTCAAGATGAACAGAAATACGAATGCTCAATGTTTAAGAAAAAGAAAAGAAAGAAGAAGAGAGAGAAGAAGAGAGATAAGGTTAGAAAATGGAGAGAAAAGAAAATAGAAAATAGAACGGAACAGAACACAACACAACAATATCAGAATCTCACAATTCGCAGTGGAACAACATATAATAATAAATGAATAATCTTTAAACAAAGAACTATATCAGTTATTACATTTTATACATTACATTACATTACATCATATCATCAGAGTGTACAACAACAACAAACAAACAGCGGAAAAGAAATACTATATACTAGTAATACGCCATGCCATCCATCTTGCCTCCAGCAACTCCAGAATATCCAGAAAATCCTGATAAACCTAACTCTTGACTGCCCGTGTAGAAATTGGTGGGCACCCAGAGTTTAGGAAGGGAAACAATAAACTCCGAGTCAGTCATGTGACTGGTGTGAGAACTCAAAACAGTTTATTTATCTTTGAAAACAAAATAGAGGAATATTTTTAAAATCAATTCGCAATGCTTTTAAAAATGAGACTACCATAAGGCCTCCCGCACACACACACAATGCAAACGCAGAATCGGAGGAGATTTCTCCTTATGATAGTCAAAGAGCTTGATACGTATTAAAAAGAACATTTGATATTATTATTAGTGCATAGTGTAGGAAAAATTTATTTCGAAAGTAGAATATAAATCTTAGCCAACATACGACCATTATCGTATGCCTACTATAGCTAACTATGTTCAATAGCAGGTTACCGCCACATTCCATAGCAGGTTATACAACTAAAACCGTACAAGTCTCGTATTGTTTCTTTGGATTTCCAACGAATGATCAGGCCAAGGAACTTCCCATTGCCACATGAGAATGCCTCTGGATGGACATCCCCGAGAACCAAACCGGATCTCTACCAACACAAGGCCGGGTTACCCCTAACTGAGTAACAACTGACCGAATATGCCATCCCCCGGTCCTTTGGGACCTTTCACCGAGCGCTCGTAATCAATTCACACAATCATAAAGTGTTTTCAACATGAGTAAGTATCTGGGCTCCATACCATGATACCACCCTTTTCCAGAAGGAAATGCACATATCCTAAAGGGCGCTACCCCTCATAACCTTGCTGCATCTTTCCTGTTTTGACCATTCCCGAGGTGTGAGGCTCGACGAAGTCACGTCCACAAAAACATACTTTATACAAAAGCCATGCTTTGGGTCAACAAATGATCATAGAAATGATCACCAGGATAGACGATCAAACAAATGATCCTATCACAAATAATCAACACAATGATCATTTCACAGCAACACTCAGCATGTCACATTATCAAATTGGGAATATATCGCTGATAACATTCAACTACATAACCTCTAAGGGTGTTAAGCTAAAAGAATAAATTCTTCGCCACCAACAGAAATATATTTGAAAGAAACCTGCTTTATATCTCAATTTGTAACGTCAGACATACAATCCATACAAGTCTGTTCCGGGATCGAACAGAACCGAAGGCACTTACAAAGAAGTCCTTGCAATCCGGATATCCACAATCTTGATCGGATTTCCCATCACATATGGAGAACTCAGTACCGGAGCAACTCGGTGCAGAGTCAATCGACAGGTCATCCTATCGCTCTCGCAAATACCGGGTCTTCAACACCGATCTTCAATGCTATCCATTACGTCGTATCACTATTCGGAATGGGTAATCCGAATAACGAGCGCAATAATTTAAAAATAAGTGTAGCATTCAAATTCATACAAATCACAACAAATACCTTTCGAAGGTAAATATTGATAGTCGGTTATTGAACTATCAATGGATATGCACAACATCACCAGATTCCAAATAATTTTCCAAATTATTTATTTCCCAAAAATATCTTTACAAGATATATAATTTTCACACTTCAAAATTAAATCAATATTTTTATTTTTAAACGAATTCCACTTTCTTTTATAAATTCCATAGTGAATTTATATTCCAAAATATCTATGAATATACGACTTCAATTATTCATTTCAATTTATCTTCAAAAAGATAAATTCTCTAAATATTCACTTTATATTGGAAAACATTTCCATACTTACTTCTTAAGTAATTCTCAAATCCATCTATTTTCAACACTTGGAAAATATTCAATATACTTAAATCGAGATTAAGTATACATTTCATTCTTTAAGGAAATCATTCTCTTAAACATATTTATTTGGGCCAAAACGAATGTTACGTAAAACATCGTTACGACAACCCAAAATCACTAGTTTAGGGATTCGAAATTAAAATAGATATATAAATCCCAATACTAAACAAAACATTTCCTTTCGGAAATCATTTACTATAACAATAGTATTATAGTCCACCATTTCCTTCTATTTCTCGAAAACATCTATTTCAACAATAAATGTTGAAATCTATGGTTTCGAATCTCAACACATTTTAAAACATCGTTAGATCATTTTAATTTTATTTAAAACATCAAATCTAAACATTTTCTTTAACATATTATTCACTATTCAAAAACGTGAATATACTACGTTAACAACTTTCATCCTTTTATTCATTTTATTTTAAAGGATTATTCACAGTCAAAAATGTGAATATAACTCCATTAATAGGTTTCAACAATTTACTTATCAAAATAAGTCGTTTGCGAATTTATAAAACAACGTTTATAAATTCATTTATTATTTATTTTATATTAACTTCCTTTTATAAATTCCTTTATTAACCTATTCAATTTATAACTCAATTATAAAACAAAAGTTCATATCATAAGTGAAATACTTATAATTTATTTGTTTGCAAAATCATTCCTTTGAACTTCATAATTATAAATCTTATAACTTATAAGATTCAATTATTTATCCAAATCTATTCTTTCAATAACTTTATAAATTTTATAAACCTACTGCTCATAAAATTCCATTTATAACTTCACCGTTTATAATTCTATAAATTTCATTCATTTATGAAATCCATTCATAATTCATTCTAACACTTATGAAAACTCATTTTATAATTCAAATATTTTCATTTATAAATTATCAATTTTATAAATCTTTTATATAAATCAATTTATATTATTATTCTTTTAAAACATCTTTAATCCCCTTTATAATTTCATCATTTTGATTCATAAAATAATTAAATTTTATGAATCCTATATTTTCAAATCTTTATAATAATTTCAAAAATCCCGATTAAACTATTTTATAAAATCATTAGTCTCATATTTTCAAAAATCAACCTTTAACTATATTTCTCAAAAATTCATAATCTTTATAACATAAAAAAATTATAACGTTTATTTATTTAAAATGGATCCATTCCAAAAATATTTTATAAACGTATACTTTCAAAAATCACTTTAAAATCCCAAAATTTGGTTCAATGATGCTACACACCAAATAGTCAATCACGACTACAACGATATCATATATCGTATATGATAATCAATGAATATCAAAATATCCATAATCAAATAAATACTGTTGAGGAATCCAGTTGGATCCCTCCAACCTGTTGCCTGCATCCACAAACATTAGCACAATACCAATTTCGCTCCAGTACGAAATTATCGCGGTATATGGGATTTAAAATATTATCCGCTTAATAGACGGCGCAATAGGGTCTCATCCGCTATACAAATGCGGGAAATCAATAACTGCAATATATACATATGCCAATATATATATTGCTATTATATAAAATACCAATTTCACTGTTTATGAAATATTCGCGGTATATGTTTTTAATAAATAACATCCACTTACTAACGGCGCATAATGTCTATTTTAACAATCAATAGATAATAATCATCATTCAAACATGCATTCAGGTATTTTAAATATAACTATTTAAAATTAAAATCGAAACTATTCAATTGAGTGAGAAGTTCTCACCTTGATTTCAATTTTTGTTTTAGCAATTTATTTCGAATAAAATTAAATGGACGTTTAATTTTACCCGAAATTCTCACTAACTCCAAACGACTCCAATCCAATTCCATCGCGTAGTGCTCGTCCATACAATTCCAATGCAACTTGTTTCGCGCGTTTTCGACCTCGTATGAAAAAGATATACAGTTTTAAAGATTACACGAATTTTAAATATAAAATTTACAACTTAAATTCAATTTTCTTAACCTAAACTAATATTGGCTGTAGGATCCACTGCCCCCTCCCATCATCACCGTGCGCACTCCCCCTTCTCCCTCTCGTTCCATCTACAGACAACGTATACGCTTATGAACCCATTTTCATGCTTTAGGGTTCGAAATTCGAGCCATCAACGAGCAGCTTAGACACGATCAGATAGCGCCATGTCGTAGAGCATCTCCACCCCTACCCACGCCCAACGCAGCTCCAAGCTCGGCCACCATATGCGCACGCAGTTCCAGGCCGAACGGCCACACTTCCAACTCAACTCGCCACCAATCCACAACTCCAAACACGATCTCCACCGTTAGATGTCATTGTCTCGCGATGCTCTTCGATTTTGCTTCAGGAAGTTTTCGAAAATATTGAGTGGATTGGAAGTAAACGAGGGGAGAAGAAGATGATTTCCTGGCCCTCGAAATAGAGGAGGCGGCCGGCCATGCTAGGGTTTTGATTTTTTTTTTTATATAATTTATGTGATAGTGGGCTATTTATAGGAAAATCAATCGACACTATTCATTCCGGAAATTTCGAACTCCGATTTACGCGCCGTAACCAGCGTTTCTAGGGTTTACCCCGCGTTCCGGATACAATTGAATAGGTTTCGGAAGCTAATTCGGTCATCTGTGCGAGTTATGGCTATAAACGTTCAATTTAAATTAAACCGATTTAAACGATTTTCTAGGCGTTTTAATTTGTACCGGACAAACGGTAAATCCAATTGGCACGAAATTTGAAACCTTACAATAATATCACATTACGGATCCGATGAAACTGGTTTCATCGAAATCCGAGACAGTTTGAAAAATGGCTATTTTGACTCGCTAAATTAATATTAAAAACAATTCGATGCGTTTCGAGCTGCCACGATCAAACGGTAACTCCGATTGCTACGAAAATTGAAATCCGGTAATAACTAACTATTACGGATCCAATGGAACTGGTTTCGTTCAATTCTGAGAATGTTCAAAAATTGACTATTTTCACTAGTCGATTTAAATATTAAAATATTCAATTTTCACAAATTAACTTTTAATTCAATTTTAAAAGTTCTAAAATATCATTCTAACTTCAACATGATAAAATAAAATTTTACAAATCATTTTCAATCATATTTAACCCAATTTTCAATTATTTCCATAATTTAACGTATTAAATTATTGATTTAATTATCCAATTAAATCCAATTATTCAAAATAAAATTTATTCGACTTATAAATTTCACTTATTAATATTTAAAATAAATTAAATATTCAAATTTTAATTAATTAAAATTCTGGGTCGTTACAATCTTCCCCCCTTAAAAGAATTTCGTGCTCGAAATTAACAAGTAAGAAAAGCTACAGAATCTATTAACTTTCCCAAAATCCATAGTTAAACTTCTTACAATAACTTTACTAAGTTTTCAAATCATACTTAGTTATCTTTTCAAAAACAACTACTATTGTTTAACTTTCAATTCCAAATCAAAGTCTAAGTTTTCAAAATTTTCCAATTTTTCTCAAATATATTCTAACGCCTTAAATTTTCGAAAAAATTCGCCATAGTCTCCTTTGCGCGGCTTGATCCGAATAAAAAAATGACAGTATATATATCACAAATATACATCTCATCAAGTAATGAGGCATCCCGAAGGGAAAAAGTGTAAAAGTACGGTATTTAATCCGAGATATGTACCTTATATTTTATTAGCGAGCATATACGGCTAATATAGCGCGAAAGCGAGCTCCAAATGCGAAGCAAACGCGATCCGCACCTACTAATCACTCAACAAACAATATGAGAACATGCATATAAACAATAGTATCGATATACATCATATAGAAACAAAATAACAAGATATGCCAACATAACAAATGAAACAAAACAACAAATGCAAACATCAACCAACTATCATCCAACTAACATTCATAACCAATAAATATGCATTCATATTCTCATTAATATTCAATGAAATGGTTTTCAATTTAATCACATTTGATTCATTAACAATGGATGTTCTTACTAACATTCATTTTCAATTAGTTTATATTCACTAATTCATATTCAAGTTGGTTCACTTCCAAATCAAATTCAATTCTATTTAAGATTCACTTAATTTCCAATTGAATTTCAATTACTTTAGCTTTCAATTTCATTAACACTTAATGAATTATATACAATCAATCAACTAACAACCATATAACAATCAATATATATTAATTTCAACCAAATTCCTTTGCTTATATTCATTCAATTTGGTTTAACACCTTCACTTTCAATTGGTTTAATTAAATTGATTTTGCATTTACTAATTCATATTCAATTGATTAACATTTAATCCATTGATTCAATTCAATTACAAAAGTTGAATTTCATTTACATAACTTAAGTTCACATTTATCACTTAACTTTATTAAATTATTTTGATACCAATATCAACTTCATTCAACATCTCTTAAGTTATATTTCATTTTTTTTATTTAGATTATTCAAACATCTTATTCAATAACCAAACAATCAACTTATATACACTTTAATAATTCTGAAAAATTATTCTTTTATATATAAAATATAGTCAAGGTAAAATTATTTCATCTACCCAATTTAAAACAATATTGTGTCGAATTGTTCTATTCAAGTGTTTAGAGATCCCTATCAACAACGTTAATTACTCGTATTAACCAGAATCTATATACCACTCAACAAACCAATCATCACAATATAAAACAATTTTATATTCACTAACAAATACGCTCTCATATCTATAATTACACTCAAACTCATTCTCGAGTACTACTGACTCTATCTCTAATGAGTAATACCCAACAGAACCATGGTTGTCGCTTAACCATATGCTCTGATACCACATGTGAGGACCCGCAAATCCGTACTCCTTGAATATACACTAATCTCCATTGATTAATTCAAGATGAACAGAAATACGAATGCTCAATGTTTAAGAAAAAGAAAAGAAAGAAGAAGAGAGAGAAGAAGAGAGATAAGGTTAGAAAATGGAGAGAAAAGAAAATAGAAAATAGAACGGAACAGAACACAACACAACAATATCAGAATCTCACATTCGCAGCGGAACAACATATAATAATAAATGAATAATCTTTAAAAAAAGAACTATATCAGTTATTACATTTTATACATTACATTACATTACATCATATCATCAGAGTGTACAACAACAACAAACAAACAGCGGAAAAGAAATACTATATACTAGTAATACGCCATGCCATCCATCTTGCCTCTAGCAACTCCAGAATATCCAGAAAATCCTGATAAACCTAACTCTTGACTGCCCGTGTAGAAATTGGTGGGCACCCAGAGTTTAGGAAGGGAAACAATAAACTCCGAGTCAGTCATGTGACTGGTGTGAGAACTCAAAACAGTTTATTTATCTTTGAAAACAAAATAGAGGAATATTTTTAAAATCAATTCGCAATGCTTTTAAAAATGAGACTACCATAAGGCCTCCCGCACACACACACAATGCAAACGCAGAATCATAGGAGATTTCTCCTTATGATAGTCAAAGATGCTTGATACGTATTAAAAAGAACATTTGATATTATTATTAGTGCATATTGTAGGAAAAATTCATTTCGAAAGTAGAATATAAATCTTAGCCAACATACGACCATTATCGTATGCCTACTATAGCTAACTATGTTCAATAGCAGGTTACCGCCACATTCCATAGCAGGTTATACAACTAAAACCGTACAAGTCTCAAATTGTTTCTTTGGATTTCCAACGAATGATCAGGCCAAGGAACTTCCCATTGCCACATGAGAATGCCTCTGGATGGACATCCCCGAGAACCAAACCGGATCTCTACCAACACAAGGCCGGGTTACCCCTAACTGAGTAACAACTGACCGAATATGCCATCCCCCGGTCCTTTGGGACCTTTCACCGAGCGCTCGTAATCAATTCACACAATCATAAAGCGTTTTCAACATGAGTAAGTATCTGGGCTCCATACCATGATACCACCCTTTTCCAGAAGGAAATGCACATATCATAAAGGGCGCTACCCCTCATAACCTTGCTGCATCTTTCCTGTTTTGACCATTCCCGAGGTGTGAGGCTCGACGAAGTCACGTCCACAAAAACATACTTTATACAAAAGCCATGCTTTGGGTCAACAAATGATCATAGAAATGATCACCAGGATAGACGATCAAACAAATGATCCTATCACAAATAATCAACACAGGATGATCATTTCACAGCAACACTCAGCATGTCACATTACCAAATTGGTAATATATCGCTGATAACATTCAACTACATAACCTCTAAGGGTGTTAAGCTAAAAGAATAAATTCTTCGCCACCAACAGAAATATATTTGAAAGAAATCTTCTTTATATCTCAATTTGTAACGTCAGACATACAATCCATACAAGTCTGTTCCGGGATCGAACAGAACCGAAGGCACTTACAAAGAAGTCCTTGCAATCCGGATATCCACAATCCTGATCGGATTTCCCATCACATATGGAGAACTCAGTACCGGAGCAACTCGGTGCAGAGTCAATCGACAGGTCATCCTATCGCTCTCGCAAATACCGGGTCTTCAACACCGATCTTCAATGCTATCCATTACGTCGTATCACTATTCGGAATGGGTAATCCGAATAACGAGCGCAATAATTTAAAAATAAGTGTAGCATTCAAATTCAAACAAATCACAACAAATACCTTTCGAAGGTAAATATTGATAGTCGGTTATTGAACTATCAATGGATATGCACAACATCACCAGATTCCAAATAATTTTTCAAATTATTTATTTCCCAAAAATATCTTTACAAGATATATAATTTTCACACTTCAAAACTAAATCAATATTTTTATTTTTAAACGAATTCCACTTTCTTTTATAAATTCCATAGTGAATTTATATTCCAAAATATCTATGAATATACGACTTCAATTATTCATTTCAATTTATCTTCAAAAAGATAAATTCTCTAAATATTCACTTTATATTGGAAAACATTTCCATACTTACTTATTAAGTAATTCTCAAATCCATCTATTTTCAACACTTGGAAAATATTCAATATACTTAAATCGAGATTAAGTATATATTTCATTCTTTAAGGAAATCATTCTCTTAAACATATTTATTTGGGCCAAAACGAATGTTACGTAAAACATCGTTACGACAACCCAAAATCACTAGTATAGGGATTCGAAATTAAAATAGATATATAAATCCCAATACTAAACAAAACATTTTCTTTCGGAAATCATTTACTATAACAATAGTATTATAGTCCACCATTTCCTTCTATTTCTCGAAAACATCTATTTCAACAATAAATGTTGAAATCTATGGTTTCGAATCTCAACACATTTTAAAACATCGTTAGATCGTTTTAATTTTATTTAAAACATCAAATCTAAACATTTTCTTTAACATATTATTCACTATTCAAAAACGTGAATATACTACGTTAACAACTTTCATCCTTTTATTCATTTTATTTTAAAGGATTATTCACAGTCAAAAATGTGAATATAACTCCATTAATAGGTTTCAACAATTTACTTATCAAAATAAGTCGTTTGCGAATTTATAAAACAACGTTTATAAATTCCTTTATTATTTATTTTATATTAACTTCCTTTTATAAATTCCATTATTAACCTATTCAATTTATAACTCAATTATAAAACAAAAGTTCATATCATAAGTGAAATACTTATAATTTATTTGTTTGCAAAATCATTCCTTTGAACTTCATAATTATAAATCTTATAACTTATAAGATTCAATTATTTATCCAAATCTATTCTTTCAATAACTTTATAAATTTTATAAACCTACTGCTCATAAAATTCCATTTATAACTTCACCGTTTATAATTCTATAAATTTCATTCATTTATGAAATCCATTCATAATTCATTCTAACACTTATGAAAACTCGTTTTATAATTCAAATATTTTCATTTATAAATTATCAATTTTATAAATCTTTTATATAAATCAATTTATATTATTATTCTTTTAAAACATCTTTAATCCCCTTTATAATTTCATCATTTTGATTCATAAAATAATTAAATTTTATGAATCCTATATTTTCAACTCTTTATAATAATTTCAAAAATCCCGATTAAACTATTTTATAAAATCATTAGTCTCATATTTTCAAAAATCAACCTTTAACTATATTTCTCAAAAATTCATAATCTTTATAACATAAAAAAATTATAACGTTTATTTATTTAAAATGGATCCATTCCAAAAATATTTTATAAACGTATACTTTCAAAAATCACTTTAAAATCCCAAAATTTGGTTCAATGATGCTACACACCAAATAGTCAATCACGACTACAACGATATCATATATCGTATATGATAATCAACGAATATCAAAATATCCATAATCAAATAAATACTGTTGAGGAATCTAGTTGGATCCCTCCAACCTGTTTTCCTGCATCCACCAACATTAGCACAATACCAATTTCGCTCCAGTACGAAATTATCGCGGTATATGGGATTTAAAATATTATCCGCTTAATAGACGGCGCAATAGGGTCTCATCCGCTATACAAATGCGGGAAATCAATAACTGCAATATATACATATGCCAATATATATATATATTGCTATTATATATAATACCAATTTCACTGTTTATGAAATATTCGCGGTATATGTTTTTAATAAATAACATCCGCTTACTAACGGCGCATAATGTCTATTTTAACAATCAATAGATAACAATCATCATTCAAACATGCATTCAGGTATTTTAAATATAACTATTTAAAATTAAAATCGAAACTATTCAATTGAGTGAGAAGTTCTCACCTTGATTTCAATTTTTATTTTAGCGATTTATTTCGAATAAAATTAAACGGACGTTTAATTTTACTCGAAATTCTCACTAACTCCAAACGACTCCAATCCAATTCCATCGCGTAGTGCTCGTCCATACGATTCCAATGCAACTTGTTTCGCGCGTTTTCGACCTCGTATGAAAAAGATATACAGTTTTAAAGATTACACGAATTTTAAATATAAAATTTACAACTTAAATTCAATTTTCTTAACCTAAACTAACATTGGCCGTAGGATCCACTGCCCCCTCCCATCATCACCGTGCGCACACCCCCCTTCTCCTTCTCGTTCCATCTACAGACAACGTATACGCTTATGAACCCATTTTCATGCTTTAGGGTTCGAAATTCGAGCCATCAACGAGCAGCTTAGACACGATCAGATAGCGCCATGTCGTAGAGCATCTCCACCCCTACCCACGCCCAACGCAGCTCCAAGCTCGGCCACCATATGCGCACGTAGTTCGAGGCCGAACGGCCACACTTCCAACTCAACTCGCCACCAATCCACAACTCCAAACACGATCTCCACCGTTAGATGTCTTTGTCTCGCGATGCTCTTCGATTTTGCTTCAGGAAGTTTTCGAAAATATTGAGTGGATTGGAAGTAAACGAGGGGAGAAGAAGATGATTTCCTGGCCCTCGAAATAGAGGAGGCGGCCGGCCATGCTAGGGTTTTGTTTTTTTTTAATTTATGTGATAGTGGGCTATTTATAGGAAAATCAATCGACACTATTCATTCCGGAAATTCCGCCGTAACCAGCGTTTCTAGGGTTTACCCCGCGTTCTGGACACAATGAAACAGGTTTCGGAAGCTAATTCGGTCATCTGTGCGAGTTATGGCTATAAACGTTCAATTTAAATTAAACTGATTTAAACGATTTTCTAGGCGTTTTAATTTGTACCGGAGAAACGGTAAATCCAATTGACACAAAATTTGAAACCTTACAATAATATCACATTACGGATCCGATGAAACTGGTTTCATCGAAATCCGAGACAGTTTGAAAAATGGCTATTTGACTCGCTAAATTAATATTAAAAACAATTCGATGCGTTTCGAGCTGCCACGATCAAGCGGTAACTCCGATTGCTACGAAAATTGAAATCCGGTAATAACTAACTATTACGAATCCAATGGAACTGGTTTCGTTCAATTCTGAGACTGTTCAAAAATTGACTATTTTCACTAGTCGATTTAAATATTAAAATATTCAATTTTCACAAATTAACTTTTAGTTCGATTTTAAAAGTTCTAAAATATCATTCTAACTTCAACATGATAAAATAAAATTTTAAAAATCATTTTCAATCATATTTAACCTAATTTTCAATTATTTCCATAATTTAACGTATTAAATTATTGATTTAATTATCCAATTAAATCCAATTATTCAAAATAAAATTTATTCGACTTATAAATTTCACTTATTAATATTTAAAATAAATTAAATATTCAAAATTTAATTAATTAAAATTCTGGGTCGTTACAGGTCGTTACACAGAACATCCCCTCCAACTACAGATCTAGCCATTTATTTTAAACGAAATTTAAATGTACAAATCATAATCCGTGTACTTCCATTTGATTGGCTACACTAGAAACCAACAGGAACCACTATCCACCTTTGAATCCCTTATATCTCCATTCTCAAAAGCACTATTCAGATCCTCAATCGTCTCATCTTCCCAAACCCTGATTCCCAAATTAATCGAACAAATTTGTTAATTTCACCATGGTAGGAAGAGACACTACAAGAAAAATTGTATTTGTACACGAATAAATGTATCATGCCAGGTAATTTAGTTTGATGCTTCTCGATTTCAATGGAATATGGATTGAATCTATTATTGCATCCTTCTATCTCTACGTTCATATTTTGTAAAAAATATTCTTTAAAATTGAAGTTTTCCTCAAATTTAGGCGATTTCTTTCTAGATCTTGTTACTTGGTCCCTTTCTAATTCAGATCATGTTAAGTAATTTACTTTTAGTACTTATTCCAAAGACAACATATTGATTAGGTTGTAGGGTATCTAACTGTAGATGGTTGCATTTTAATATATATATGCTTCTAATGTGAAAAAGTTTTTTCCTCCTTCCCTCCAATTTGTTAATTTCATATTTTTCAAAATTGGATTAGTGAATGAATCACATCATAGAGTTGGATAAATGAGTGAATGAATCACATAAGTAAATAAAAGGTTAGTTCTTTATTTATGAATTTTGTTTAGTTGTATATGCTTGAATCACTAAGTCATTATCAAGCTTGCATTTATTATTTCTCATAATTTTGGTCAGTAATTGTGGTCATTGGCAACTAGATCCAATATTTCATACCTCTAATCTATTGTTATTAATTTTCTTTACAAAGTCCTTTCTAATGTCACATTTAGGTTTAATTATCAAATTTTCTAGCTCCATAAATCTTTCAGATAATGCACATAAATGATATATTGGTATTTGTACAACCAATAAATGTATCTTTTATACCAATATCTTTTTTCTCCCTAACGGTATGCAATTTTGTCTCCATATTTTTCTACAATTATCTGTAGTTTCCATAGATTCATCCTAGTGCAGTTTTAGATTCTTTCCACTTTTAAAATATGAGATTTTTGAAGAAGTTTCGACGTCCATATGAGATTATTTGAGATTAGCTTATGGTTTTTGTCTCATTTTATATTAAATTGGTAATAATGATTATGGTGAGACATATAGTAGATTGATTTTGAAATATTTTAATTACTACTAAAATTAAAAAATAGAAGCAATTTGATTTTGTACATCTCTTACTTCTATAATCAGAAATAATTGATTGTTCGTTTTACTAAATTAATTATTTATAATTCACAGGCTTTTCAACTCATCTTTAACTATAAAAAGTTTGTACACAAAATTAAAGCATTAATGTTGTAATTTACGTAAATAAGGTAACTTTAATTGCAACTTAGAATTCCTTTTTCTTTGTCATTGTTTATTGATTAGATTGATCTAAAGTTGTTGTATTGATACGTACATGGACAGATCTAATATATCCTTAGCTATGGCAATTTTCATATCTATATGTCTCAAATATGTACATTACCATTATCTGATTAAATGTCTCTGAAATTAAGTATAGTGCAACATTGAGATTTATGATTTTTTGCTAAATAGACTCAATTTTATGTTATTTCCAAGTCTTTGTTATTTTTGAAATAGATCTGTGCTTTAAATGATATCGTTTTTTCTTAAATTTCACCAACCTATTTTTATAAGTGTTATAAATACTATATACAGCTTTTTATTCCTAGGAATGTTTGGGAATATTATATGTCTTTTTAAGTTTGGATATGTTATGCACTTCAGATCAATTTTCTACATCCATTCCATTTAACCCCTAATTTATTCCCTGGTGGGACCCACGTCATAGTTGAGTTTCAAAATGTTTTCATTTACTGCTTAAACCCACTATTGTAGAAGTAAATTAAAGGATTTTCGTACTTATTTATAGTTATATCATTTAGTTTGTCTTACATATTAATTTTCTTATAATTATCTCATTGATTATTCATTCTACTAAATCAATTATTTCTAATTTATAGGCTATTTAGCTCATCTTTTGCCCAAAAAGGTTCTTCCATGGGAATTAGTTTATCCAACAATAAGGTTGTAATTTGCATTAAAATGATAAATTTAACAACCCTTGCATTATTATTACCACTAATATTTAGTTATGATAGGTTTTTTATCCAATTAATTTAGCAATGTTGTAATATAATAATAGATTCAATATATGCCTAGCTATAATATTTGCCATCTACCATAAATACCTATAAAAGAATAATTTTTAATTAATTATCATACCTATAATAAATTTATGGGCATAACTTAACTGATAAAGTTATGTAATTTGTTTGGTTTTCATTTATTTCCAAATATATATCAAGATCCAAATATATAAGTATTTTAAATTAGATTTTATTACAAAAATTTCACCAAACCTATTATTATTGATTTTGTTAGGTGCTTTCCATTTTCAACTTTTAGCCAACTACTAATTGGTGATTCG
Organism: Allium cepa; assembly: GCA_030765085.1. NCBI lineage: Eukaryota > Viridiplantae > Streptophyta > Magnoliopsida > Asparagales > Amaryllidaceae > Allium > Allium cepa. The sequence goes on from CM060943.1 coordinate 192,086,330, forward strand.
AAACATCAAAATGAAATTTTTGTTTGGTTTGACATACTTTTTACTCAAATATGTGATGTTGCTTGTTACGTCTCTTTCATTTAGGTTAGTCTCTTTCTTTTCTAGTCTCAATATAAATATATATAAAAGTATACATGTACTTATATTTATTGTTTGACAACATGCTTATATCATCTAATAAGGGTATAAAATCTTTCACATATCTCATGCATATTGCTTCTAATTAAGTTTTCGTTGATATTACAGAAATATCCAACCGATGCATATGATCCTAATCCTAGAGGAGATAAAATTAACGATGGAAAAATGCATAAGGATCATTTTAAGACAAGCTTTTTTGCTGTTATTTCAGGGAAATCAAAAATGCATCAAGTGAAAACAAGTTATGCATTCAATTTTAATACCTAACATTCTTACAATCGTTATTGACCACCGATTGATGTCCTTACTAGTCTTTTGAGTAGAAGACTCATTAAAGAGAAGATAGGACCTACAATACAAAGTCAAGTAACATATAGTCAAATCATTATATTATAAACTGATATTTCGTAGAAATTGATATTTACATCATATATATGTTCGTTATAGATGAATGCAATAGACTCCCTAGTAATCAAATTCTTCAATATATTCGATACAGAAGGCACAAAAGGCATGTCATGAGATGTAACAACTGTAGTTTTCGATAATTAAAATTGTTAATTTAATAAAAAAATTGTGATTTAATATTGGGAGAAATAAAAATTTGTGATATAATAATGAAATAATAACTAAAATGAAATGTGAAAATGTTAATTTAAGTTAATTATTAACAATTTGGATGAAATTCCAATCAATTGAAATGATTTGAAGGTTATACTTGGTTATAAAGCAAATATAGGAAAACAAATGTAAATATTGAATTAATTAATGAAATAATATATAATTATGGTAATTATATAAAATCAGTGTTATATGAGTAATTATAACATTTGGTTGTAAATGATAAGCTTATTAATGTGACTAAAAGTTAATTGTGATAACTATTGTATGTTACCTATTTATTTAGGCTGTTAAATTTAATTGAAAATCAGTTATAATTAAATGAAATTAAAGGTTACGTTAATCCGAGTTAAGACAATCACTGGAAAGTTTGAATGCAATAAAATGTATAGAAATGCTAATTTAATTCATAAGGAAATAATTGATGTAATAAAAAGAGTGAAACAAAGATAAATTAATTTACTAATATTTTAAATTATATTAAAATTGACAAAAATTCAGTATAATTGAAATATAATAGTTAATACAAATAAAAGATGGAAATTACAGCATATTAGTGAAATAAGAGATAAACAAATGTTAACTATCATTATAGTAGTAATTGATTGGATAGAAAGAATTGAAATAAAATTTAATCGATTTATTGGAACTAAATTTTAATTAATTGGAGCAATTGCAGTTTGGAAAATAATTAACACTGAAATTATATATAGACTTGTTTTATATTAATGTAAATATCCAAGTAATCAAAAATGATGAAATTTATTAATTTATAAACGCTGAATTAGGAAGTGATAAATTTAATTTAATATTAATTTATTTAATTAATGTGAAAATAGCCATTTTGGCTACTGACTCAGATTTCGACGAAACTAGTTTCATCGGATCCATAACTGTGAATTATTATAGGATTTCAAGTTTCGTAAAAATCAGACTTGTTGTTTGATTGTACGGACTCGAAACACATAAAAATCAATTCAATTGAAATCAATTGAAATAAGCCGATTTTAAGCTAACTTCTTCATCCGATGGAATTTGAACTTGAAATCTATTTCACTGAATTTATGTAACAACCGTGATTTTATTACCGTCGTAATAAAAAATTAAAATAGAAATTTTTAAATTAAAACTTGAAAAAAAAATAGTGCAAACCATTTCAAAGTCAGTTGCATACCTTTTATGTGGTAGCATATTTGAAGTAAATATCAAAGTTGAGCTATAATTCATTTGCCTTCAGGCGCATTAGAATATAGGCTAATGTAAATCAAAGTGGAACCTATTTGGTTGCTGTGCTGTCATATTCTTCTTTAAAGCAAGTGTGAACACAATTTGCATTGCTGTCACCATATGTTCCAAAAGAAAATATTTGAACATTTGCTGTCATCATTTAATGCAAGTGTGTACTTCCTCTCCTCTGGTGCATGTTGCCTTAAATGCAATTGTACCAAAATATGGCCAGCACACTCATTTTTATTGACTTGTTCACAATTCGAAAAGAGGTGTAGTTGCCTCATCATTTGGTTCATTTTTCTTCCAGTAGCCTTCATCACTTTTGTTTGTTCATTTCTTCAAATTGCTCAGCAAATGCTTTAATGGCAGTTCAAAGACTTTGCTCCAAACGTTCCTTGTTGCTAAGTGGTTCGGAGGCAAATTAAAGGTGAGTGCAAACTCATGTTTCTAATTTATTCTCTACTTTATTTTTGTGTGTAAACTAAGTCGCCAGGTGCTTGTGTTATTTCATTTTTGTGCAAAGATGCCAAATTTCTTTTGCAATTTATACTCGTGCGTGCAAATATGACCTGAGTCATATTTTTATTCGTTACTTTATAATGTTAGGCCGTGTGTGAAAACAATTTCCAGGTCACTAGTGTTACCTGTGTACATTTATAGTCCAGTTTGTTTCCATTTTCCTTGCGTGCATGAAATGCACAAAACAATATCATACCCCATATTGTGCATGTGCGTGTTTAATTATTGCCCAAGTTTCTGTAATTGCGTAAAAAGTGTTGTGCGCCTGCATCTCATTTTATTATTGGAATAGGCATGTTTTGAAAAGTATAAATCAAGCCAAGGCTAACCTTTGATTCATGAATATATGTATTTAGATTTGCCTGGCCAAACTTCATTTACGTGCAAGTTTTATTTTTGTGCATTGCTTATATGTGTGAATGGGTAGTAAGAAATATGGCCAAAGTTACTGCCGCATACAAATATATATATGGTATAGAAATCAGGTTCAAGCTATTTTGTTATTGTTTTGTATTTTGCCGTGCGTATATACTTGGTTTGCCCAGGTCAGCCTTTTTTGTTTTGCATTTTGGTAAATCAAGTTCCAGGCATTTTTAAAGTGGTCGCGTGGATATGAATATGAGTCCAAGTCATTTTTTATCCACTTCAATAATTGTGTGCAAAGTGAGGTGTGCGTGCATACATGAAAATATATTTCCCAGGCCAATTGCTATTTGACTTTACTGCATGTTAAAACGAATATCACGAAAATTGCATTACACTAAAATAGTCCTGGCATTAAATTTTTATTTACCTCATAATTTTCGTACAATGCTGCATGCACCAAATTTCAAGTTCATACATGGCATTTTGGTCACGTATGTGTGCATGTAATGCACGAAATATAAGTCAGGTGCATTATTTTTATTTCACTTTTACGTGCAAATGGGCAGTGCAGTATTCTATGAATATATAGTATTGCAGTCTAATGTTTAATTTTCTTTGAACCAGTGTCTGGTTTTAGAACGAATTTTGTTGCCTTTATTTTTATAACAGATTTTTACTCCAGTGCTATATTTTTGAAGCGTGTTATTTTGATGACATTTTTGACGAATAAAAATTACCGTTGTCTTGACTTCAGTAACTGTCAACTTGAAAGAAAATTTTCAAGCGGTTATCCCGCAACGCTAATTTGATATCCGTTTTTACGGTGTTTTTTGAAACGTAATTTGTTTATCAAAATTGCTATCGATGTTGCAGTTTTAATCACGTATTTTAAAAATCGTTTTAAAATAAAATTATTTCGACATTTTTTACAGTTTACGCTTTCAAAAGAAAGAGGAATCGATTTAAATGCCTCAGCAAAATTAAGGACTATGAACCCTTAGTTTTACTGATTCGATTAATTTTGGACTTGTCCATTTGAGAACATAAATTTTATTTATATAAAATGCACAATTTTTAAATTTCAAGGAAATGATGAAGAGATTTAAACAATTTAGCAAAAGTGCGAAATATGGAACCACGCTTTTTCTGATTCGGTTAATTCTAGACTCGATAATTGAAATATTTGCCGTGGAATTGATGTTTGATGATTTTGATGATTTTGATGATTTTGTTGGGCTCTCGAGCCACTATGATGGACCTTCGGGTCAATTACCAGTATTAGACCTTCGGGTCATATGTTGGACCTTCGGTTCATTTGTTGGGCGCCAAAAATTATAATGACAGTACTTGGTAAGCTACGACCATATGTTGATGCACGTGCGGCGTAGCTTAGACTCGCCATATGCTGGGATCGATCCACTTTTATGTTGATTTTCTAGTTATATATTTTTGATTTCTAGATTCTGTGAATTGCTGTTTTGAATTCAATTATGAATTTGAAAGTTGATTTTGATGGAGTTTAATGAAAATTCTTCATTTAAACTATGTTGATTACTTAGTTTGAATAGTCTCATTAGAGACTATGATTTTTTTACTTTGATGTTGGTTATGATGCATTCACTTCTAGGATTAAATTAGACTAATCCATTTATTATTTTCTTTTAAATAATACTTGGGTCAGACCGAGTTATTTCAGGATAATCGCTATCTCTGATTCAGTTGCTGCTTCAGCTTTTGGGATTCCACATCATCTTTTGTCTAGACTTCGAGGTGTCACTTTTGGTGTATTGATTCTCATCTCATGTATGTATTGATGGTTATGTATATGTACATTTGGTTCATGTGAACCATCGATTGTTGTAGCATGTATCCAGACTTGTCTTCCGCTATATATATCTGATATTTCTGTTCTGATTTGATTATACTTATCTATGTTGCTGTTGTTATGAGTTGTTCTGAATTTTTCATTAGCCACCATAGTTTCGTTTTAGATTTGGATTGAATATATCTTTGGGAGTAATTTACACAACTCCTATCGATGTAATTAATACTCATCTAAGACATAACTTATGGATGGTCGCTTCTAACAAGCCTTATTCTTCGTGATAACAGACGTTATTCCTTATAATAGCATTTTTTATTGTGAGCATAGAGGTGGGGCATCACAGCTTGGTATCAGAGTTGAAATTCAGAACAAATTATAATAAACACATAACAGAAGCAAAATGGAACATGCGTTACAACTATTCGAGGGTTTTATTCGTGCCTTTCTAATCTATTCCTTCCACTTTAACATGTGGAGTATGTCTAGGAATAAATATCATGTTCCGTAGTATTCCATTTATTAAATTTCTTATCAATTATGTGGTAACTAATCCTTATCTTCTCTTGTTCTCTCAGCCTATGGCTGGAAGAGGTAGAGGGAAGCGATCTACTGCAGGTCCGTCCAGTGATTCTCGTCCGGATGGAGTCTATATGTTAGCTGATCAATTTATGGAGCGATTTCGGGTTACTCAGCCTCCTGTTGCTACTCCCGCAGCTCCTACTCATAAGTCTGCCTTCGCCCGCATGTGCAGTGACTATTCCCACCTTGGAGGCAAGCCTTTCAAGGGATCGGAAAGTGTATTGAAGCTTCAGACCTGGTTGCACGCTTGTGAGCGCATATTTTCTCGAATGGAACTTTCTGATCATCATCACGTTCTCGTCACATCTAGCATGTTGCAAGAGCGTGCGCTTGATTGGTATGAGCTTTTTATTGCAGAAGTTGATGAGTCCTCTCTCTCATGGATTCAGTTTAAGGAATGTTTCGAACTTAAGTTCGTTCCTGAATCAGAAAAGGCTAATCTTGCTCATAGTTTCCTTGAGTTGAAGCAAGGAAAGTCCTCTGTTTCTGATTATATTGCATCTTTTGAGGCCTTATCCAAATACGGAGTTGAGTTCATTAACAATCTGTGTAAAAAGAATCTTCGTTTTGTTGATGGTTTGAAGAAGTATTTGAAGAAAGTTCTTTTTCTTCATCTTAAGCTTCCTTTTGAGGAACTTGTTGATTCGGCTCTTTGCCTTGAAGCTATTGAAAAGGAACGTGATAGTTGTGATGAGGTTGAGGTTTCTAAGAACCCCAACAAGAAGAGGTTTCCATTTCATAGGCCTAATTCTTCTTCCAACAAGAAGAAGAAGCAAGCTACCTCTAGTTCTCAGCCTAATAGTGCACCTTCTATACAGAGGGGTGCTATAATTGTGGTTCTTTGGATCATTTTCTTCGTAGCTGTCCTAAGCCTCGCATTTGCCGTTATTGCAAGAAAGAGGGTCATTGGGTTTCTGATTGTCCTACTGCTCCTAAGGGTTTCAAATCTGGGAAGCTTAATGTTGCTAAAGCTTCTGGCGATTCTTCTAAGCCCAAAGGTATTACTCCTTCTGTTTTGGAAGGTTTTATTTTATTTCATGGCCGTTCTATTAGAGTTCTTTTCGATACGGGTGCATCGCATTCATTCGTGTCAAAGGAGCTTGTTGATGTTATTCCTTTGGATGTTGTTACTCTTTGCGACCCTTTGAGGATTGTAAATCCTATTGGTGGGTCCGCCACTCTTGGTTTGTTATGTGTTGATGTTGAGATTATTCTATGTGGTTTTTCTTTTTATGCGAATCTGCATGTTATGGATCATCTTGGTTTTGATATGATTTTGGGGATGGATTGGCTCGTCCGTTATGAAGTTCAAATCTTATGTCCCGAAAGAACTTTATATCTCAAGCATCCTGATGCTATTGAGCAGCTATTTATTGTATTTCTAGACATGGATCATACTTCGAACGCTCTCATTTCTTCCTTCGAATAGGAGGATGTCTTAGATAATATTTCGATTGTTTGTGATTTTTCTGATGTCTTCGAGCCTATTTCGTGTTTGCCCCCGAAGATGGCAATTGAGTTCTATATTGATCTTATCTCTATTGCTCACCTGTCAGTCGTCCTCCGACGAGGATGTCTGCTAAGGAAAATGAGGAACTCAAGCAACAATTATCTGAGTTGGAAGCCAACCGATTTATTCGTTCTAGCTCATCTCCTTGGGGAACCGCAATTGTCTTTGTTTAGAAGCCAGATGGTACTCTTAGGCTTTGCATTAATTATCGCAAGCTTAACGAGCTCACTATCAAAAACATGTATCCATTACCTATGATCGACGACGTGTTCGATCAATTAAGTGGCGCTAAGCTTTTCTCCTAACTCGATCTTGCTACCGGTTTTCATCTGTTACGAGTTGTGGAAGATAGCATTCCTCTTACCGCATTCCGTACTCGTTAATGTTCTTACAAATGGCTTGTTATGCCGTTTGGTTTAACAAATGCGCTAGCGTATTTTGTTGATCTTATGAATCAGATATTCCAGGAATATCTCGATAAGTTCGTCTTGGTTTTCATAGATGATATTCTTATTTATTCCAAATCTCAAGCCGGTCATATTCAACATTTGGAGATTGTTTTGAGCACTCTTCTTAAACATCATCTTTATGCCAAATTCTCCAAGTGTTACTTTTGGGAGAATAAGATGAAGTTTCTCGGTCATATTGTTTCTTCCGATGGTATTTCTGTCGATCCTTCCAAGATCGAATCTATTCAGAATTGGAAGAGGGTCGAGACTGTTACTGAGATCTGTAGTTTCCTTGGATTGGCGAGATATTATCGTCGGTTTATTAAGCACTTTTCTCGTATTGCTTTACCGCTTACCACTCTTACGAGAAAAGCTGTTCCTTTTATTTGGTCTGATAAGTGTGAGACTTATTTAATGAAGTTAAAAGATCTCCTTACTCATGCACCTATCTTAGTGGTTCCCAAAGGGAATCATGATCTTGTTGTTTATACCGATGTCAGTGGTTATGGACTCGGTGTTGTTCTCATGCAAAAGGATATAGTAGTTGCCTATGCTTCTAGACAACTAAAGCCTAACGAGATTCATTATGCTACCCATGATTTGGAGTTAGCCGCTATAGTCTTTGCTCTAAAGATTTGGCGACATTATTTATTGGGCGAGCATTTCATTCTCTTCATTGATCACAAATCTCTGAAATATTTTTTACTCAGAAAGAACTTAATATGAGGCAACAACGTTAGCTCGAATTTCTTGCTTCATATGATTCCGATGTTCAGTATACCCCTAGTAAGGGTAATCGAGTTGCTGATGCGCTTAGCTGCAAGCAGCAAGTTGTTGTTTCCATGATGCTAGCAGAGTGGAACATGTTGAAAGCTTTATATCATTGTGATATTAGAGACCATCCTTCAGTTTTTGATTCTCCCGTGCTTTTATTTAGCATGGAAGCTCGTCCTAGTTTGTTGGATCGTACTACCGATGCCCAGAAAGAAGATACATACCTTTCTTATCTTATTCAGAGTTGTAAATCGGAATCCCGAAGTGATGATCTGAAGGATTTCGATATTGATATTCATGGTTGTATTCGGAAGAAGGGTAGGTTAATCGTTCCTAATGTTTCTAATCTTAGAAATGACATTCTTGAGGACTATCATCGTTCTATGTATACTATCCATCCAGGCAGTAGTAAGATGTATGTTGATATGAAACGCTCATACTTTTGGGAAGGTATGAAGCGTGATGTTGCAAGTTGTAACGACCCGTAAATTTTGATAACTAAATTAGTTAAATTTATAGGATTTTGTAATCAAATTTAGGAAGAAATTAAAATGTTTATAATTCATATTGAAGTAAATGTAGCAACGAAATGCAACATTTGAAATTTAAAGCTAATTATTAAAAATAAAAATGAAATTACGATGCATTGAAGTAATGGGAATTGTTATTCTAGGATAAGAAATTTAATATAAGAAAACAAATGGGAATATTACATTACCTAATGCAATGATATAATTAGTGATAATTTAATGAATCCAATATTTTAGTAACCGATGAAGAAATACGTAATTTATGGAAAATTTATACAATCAATGTAGATAAGTACTTTTAATGATTGTTGTAGATAATAAACGTTACCTTAATGGTAATTAATAAAATACGGGAGTGAGAATCGTAAATTAAAGTAACAATTGATGTAATAAAGAATGGAGCCAAGGTACATTTATTTATTGGATTTAAAATCTAAATTAATGGGTGAAATTGACAAATTTCAATGTAATTGAATTATAGTAGTTATTACACAATAAGTGGAAATAAAATAGTTAAATGGAATAATACGTAATAAGTGCAATTTGATAGGAATCAATGTTAGCATAAATTTATGAAATAACTATGAACCAATGAATGTAAAGTTGTAAAGGTCATAATTGATTGTATTAAATAAATTGGGAATTCAATTTCATTAAAGGGAATTAAATATAATCTGAATGTAAAATTTAGATAATTTTTGAAAGTAATATTAACTCCTTTCTGAATATGACAATCGGTGTAATATTTGGCTTGTAAACATATATTATAAATTACCTGTTTTATTTGTTGTTGGAATTAGAATTTGAAATAAATGGTAATAAAATAAATGAATGTTACCCTAATGGAAAATGGAATAAGATGTTTAGGAGTTGGCAAAATTTGAGTATAGTAAAAGAAAAAAAAAGTTAACTTGGTTATAGAGTAGTAATGAACTTAATAAAAGGGATTGGAATGGAAACATACCAATTTATTAAATTTAACACGTATAATAAATGGACTTTTCCTAGCAAATGGAATTTAATACTACGACGATTAGAACTAAGAGGTATTTGGGAAACATTAAGGGTAATAGTTATGAATCAAATATAATTATACCGTAGGATGAAATTGGCCGAATAATAATTGGTTAGATAAAGAGGATTGAAGTAAATCAAGTTAATTTATTTGGATAAATTTTTATTAATTGTGTTTATTGTGAATGAAATTAATTACTACGTTATTTGAAATTTAAGACGGAATGTGAAAATATTTAATGGAATATATTTTGAGTCCAATATAAAAGCCATCTATTTGAAAATAAGAAATGAGTTAATTACTAATTGATTTAAATTAAATTAAATTCTTGGGAATTTTATTTATAAATGCTAAAATAAATAAAGTGAGGGTAAGATTGAAATTCGGTAAATTAATTTACTTTAATGGACATCTAAGTTTGTTAAAATAGTGTGAATAGTTTAGAAATACAGAATTGATAAGAATTGTCAAATTTTAGAATTAAAATTTGAATTGGAATTAATTAATTTATTTTAATTTATTTAGTTAATGGAAAAATAGCCATTTTGACCGCTGACTCGGATTTCGATGAAACTAGTTTCATCGGATCCATAACGGTGAATTATTGTAGGGTTTTAAGTTTCGCAGCGATCGGACTTGTCGTTTGATCGTACAGACTCGAAACGCCTTGAAATCAATGAAATTGAAATCAATTTGAAAATATTGATTTGAGCATAACTTCTTCCTACGATGCAATTTCAAACCGAAACCTTTTCCATTGCGTTTAAAATATTTTAAAACACCTATTTTGATATATGGGTTTACCAAATTTCGTTCCGGGGTCAGAACGGGTTTTTTGGGCCACTTTGTCGCTAGCGCGTATTCAAATCGATCCACTTATTCTATTCGAATTCCTCTATAAATATTCTGCTATAAACCCTAGCCTCCCTAATTCTCATTTGTCTGAACGTATATCTTATTCTAAACTCCTCCTTTCCAATGGCTGCAAACCCTAAATCCAATTTCAATTCACAATCAAAGTCAAAAATTCAAACTCCTTAGAAAATTTTGAAAAAAAATATACGTTGAAGCTCCCGAAGAGCGTAATCCTCTGGTGTGATTCTTTTTTCGTTTTAGTTCATCGTCTGATCAGTAAAAATCAAATAATTTTCGGCCGTTAATGGTAGGGTTCGTCGTTCAACGGTGGATCCTTCTCCTGGGTTCGATCGGGTGGTATAGGGTTGTAGAGGAGACCTAGTAGTAGAGATCCAGTGGCTCGACTCTGGCCGTAGTCGACTGTGGTTGCCACGATTTGATGGTCCTCGGTCGAAATTCATGCGCAACATGGTGGGGTTTGGGGGAACCGGAGCAGGCAGCATCGTCGCAGTAGGGTAGGCAGGGGATGGCGAGCATGGCCGTGTGCTTCGATCGTGGGGATGTTAGGCGAGGCGACGGCATTTTTTTTCTGCTGTAGGTGGCGGCTAGGTAGGCCTTCGTGCGAATTAGGGTTTTTGATGTGGCTATAGCTCGTATGAGAGTTGATGACGTGGCTTCGATTTTAGGAAAGGTGAGATGTTTTTTTTTGTTTTAAATTAAATTTTGTTTCAAATCGTCTAACGTGAATAACTTTTACATTCGGAATCCGTTTTACGCGTGATTTCTTTTGTTAGGATCGTATCTAAATTCGGGACGTTTTGGCGCTTGTTTGGACGGATTTGGAGACTTTGCAAATTTTGGATTTAAATTGGATTTAAATTCAATTTAAATTCAAAAGGGGAGTGATTTAACCCACTCACAACTTCTAAGATTTCTTATGTTTGTTAAATTCATTTATGTTGTGATTTGAAATTTATTTATAGCTGTTTGGCATATATTTCATCATTATCTCAGTTAATTTGCATTTATTTAATTAACTTGTTATTTAAATTTATTATTGCATATAAACTGCCAGTTAAATCTTATTTAAATTTATTATTGCATATAAACTGCCAGTTAAATTACTATTTAATTTATTTTGTATAATAAACTGCCAGTAAATGCCTGTTATTTATTACCTGTTATATATTGATGTATTGTTTGAATTTGATCATGATTGCGATAAATGGTTGATGGTTGATATTGGATGAATGGATGCTGTATTTATATTTTATAAAATGCAAGTTATTATGCATTTTCATCTCAATCGTGATTGCGGTTCGAAATGATATACAACCGTATTTTTTATTTTAAATTGCGGATTGAAATGATAAATATCCGTATCACTTGACCATATGATAGAAAATCATATACATGCACCGCGGTCTATATATAGAAATATTTTGAAGTGATTTTCTATGGTTTTGGAAAGGAATATATGGTTTATTAAATACAAATTTTGTTGTTATATATATATATAGTTAAATTCTTGAATTTAAGCTATGTATAAAATTGTTTAATAAAAAAATGAGTTTAATAATGGAGTTTGATGGTTTATATTATATGGGTAAGTACTTGTTTAAGGTTATATACATACATACATACATACATACATACACACACACACACATATATATATATATATATATATATATATATAGAGAATTTTAAATGACTTAAAGGGAAATTTAAGTTGGAAGATAATTAGTGACATTTGTTTAAATTGAATTATTTAAGAATTGTACTTGGATAAATTTGACTTGGAATTTAAATATAAGTTGAGATATTAAAGGGTATGATTCTTATAACTTGTTTTGGTTAAAGTGTTTTAGACGAATATAAAGTTGAGATAAATGAATATATCAAGTTAAATAAAAATTTAAAGAATATCTAGTTGTTTGAAGTTAAAAGTTTTACTTAAATTTTATAGGATTTATTAAGTAACCATTTCAAATCTAAATAATAGTAATTGAATTTGATATTTATGGAATTATCAAAGAATTAGTTTTGAAATGGTGGAGCAGTTAAAGCTTTGAAATATATGAATTTAAATGGTTTATTTGGAGTTTTAAATCGGGAATTTATTGTGAAATTAAAGAAGCTATTTTATATAAAGTAATATAATAATTAAACCATTAAGCATTAATAGTTATGTTTTAAAGCTATGGGTTTCAAGTATATATATCTGAAAGTACTATGATTTTTGAAAAAGATATATTTGAAATAAAAATGATATCATATTGATTTGGGTCTTAAAATAGAAATGATATCGTATTTATATGGTTCTGAAATGGATATTTATTCTGGTTATAAAGGTATAAACTATTTTGAAAGACCGCGGTGTTATAATAAAGATTGGTTGTTGAAGAGACCGGATCGGAAGTTGTCATACTCTCTGCCCACTCCGGAAACCACTTTAACAACCGCGTACGCGATGGAGATTCCAGAATGCAGTAGGACGGCGGCGGCGTTTCCTTTGAGGTAAATACGTGGACCCAACTCCTGTGAGTTGGCATAAGGTGGCTAAAACAGAAGCGATCGACGGGTTAAGAAGGTAGCACCTTTTATCGGACACATCCCTTCGCTATTATACTCTGATTTTGGATTTTTCGGTGGCCACTTTTGATTTTTGATTTTGGGGGTGTTGTTCGAGGTGGGCGGTAGTAGCTGCTACCAGTTACCACGGACCGAGAAGCGTAATTGGTATGTCTACCGTGGCATTGCATAGTTGTGCCGTGTCACCTACCCTAGCGCGCCTTATACGATTTTTTTTTGTACCATACCTATGGGGTGCCCTCTGATGACGCCCAGTATGGGGGAGATTACAGTACTGTATAGATTATGAGAATATATTTTGTGTTAAGGTAAATATTGGGTCACTCCTTAACGCTATTTAAAAGTAAGTTTATTTTACTAATAGACACTATTATAATAGCGAAATATTACTACATAGTAAATAGTTTAACGGATCCTTAGGGGATGTGATTCCCGAGCATCTCTTAAGTTAGTACACTCATATTTATTTCAGTTAATTTAACTTACATAAGATCTTTTAGTTCTGACTCGAGTGTTTTGTCTTTTCAATTCGCTCGAGTCAGTCCGAGCGTTTCAGGATTTGAAGATTTCATGTTGGAGGACGATGACGAAGATTTATTATTATTTATTATAGTAATCCACTACACTGTATTCCGCTGCATTGATTATTATTCTCTGGTATGTGCAACTCTGATATGTATTTTATAAATATAATAGAATATTTTGAAAAACAATTTCATGAACTGTATATTTGATTATTATACTTTATCGTTCCACTGCAATATTCTGTTTTGTTTTATTTCATCTATTCTTTTCTTATTTACCCCATAACAATCCGCCCTTCCGTATGGTTTGAATTGGCACGTGTGTCTATTTAAAGCGTGCGAAAAGGAGGGACATTACATATGGTATCAGAGCTTTGGTTTAACGATAAACCTTAGCTTTATGGGGTCTGATTCTTTATTAATAGGGTAGTAATACCCTATGATGAGTCACAGAGTGTATACTTGAGAGAGCGTATTTGTTAATGTTATATGAATGTTATAATATTGTGTTAATCTGTTCCATTTTGTATTTATAAATTCTGGTTGGTGCATGGGACGCTATGACATCAATAGGGATTTCTAAACAATTAATAGGACAGACCGACATAATATTTGTTTTTAATATAGGTGAATGAAATAATTTTGCCTATTATATTTTCTATATATAAAACAAATTTTTATAAAGGTTATATTTGGTTGTATTATATTGGTTGTTAGGTAATGAAATTTATAAATAATAGTCGAAATAAGATTGAAAATTGGAAATTTAGAACTTAAGTTCCAGGGTTTTGAAATTTCTTTTGAATGATTTTGAAATATAATAATAATATTATTAAAAGAAGTATTTTCTGATATAAACATTTCAATATAATTTGAAAGAAATGTTTTTAAAAGAAATTTTGAAAAGATAAAGTTGCACTTCCCTCTCTGTCGTTGGAAAATAATTTCGGTGATGAGTGCACGCATCATCGACATTCATTTTCAAGTTTCGAAGTGCGAAGGCCGCTGTAGTAGTTTTACTACAGATTTATTGTGATAAACAAAAGTGATTTTTTAATTTGTTCTAAATCTACTTGAATACATATATTGTAAGTTTATATTTATCTATTATTGTAGAAGGAATTGAAATTTAACCCGGTATTAAATTCTTAAGTTTCTGCTTTATTAATAGTTTCCGTTATTGGGGTGGAATGGAATGTATCCGATTAATAATTGGAGTCTTTAATTAAACTTAGAAATTTAATGCTAGGCTATGAATGAAATTACAGGTAATGTGAAACTGTAACCTATGAAACAAAGAATAATATTATTGAACATTTAATTAATAAAAAGAAACAGAAATAAACTTGGGTAACTTTCTATTGCATCCTTAAAAGCATATATATAACTTACCAAAAGATATAAAAAGTTGAAATGTTAATAAGAAAATGTAATAGATATTATACAAGAAATAAATTTGAGGTAATGAAGGTAATTAATGAAATTCTTTATTTATAAGAATTGATGTTATAAAGTTATAAATTTAAGTTGTAATTAAAATTTTACTATAATTAAATATGATAGAAATGTAAGCATTAAACAAATGAATGAAATTGAGAATGCATAAACGTAATGCAATAAAAAGAAACTTACATGACCTGAATATATGAAAATGAATAATTGTATGCAATAAATGGAAATGAATAGAATTAATGAGAATAAACTAATCAGTGTTGTGCTTTGGTTTATGGTTGTTTGGGTAAGGAAATTTAAAATTATTTGGATGAATCAATAATCTATTTTGTTTCATCTAAGACTGTTGAGTAAATGATGCACTTGATAGTTTATTTTTCATTCTGTGCAATTTAAAGTTTGAACCCGAACAACTATTTGCTTTGTTTGATATGAATGAATAGTTGAATTGTGTTGATTCTATATGATGGTTGTATGCTGTTTGTTGCCACTGATTGTTGTTGTATTGATTGTTGTTTGAGGTTGAAACAACCTTAAATATTTCATTTTATATAATCGTTAACCTTTTAAATTATATAAGTGAAATGCAGGTTATGGAAGCAATTGCTACTATATTTGGTTTCGTAATATAAGCGTAATTTGCCCGACAAATAGGTACGTTCTCGGATTATGGTTTATAACGGTATTATATTATTTTCCCGAGTTGGGATATATATTATTTTGAAAAATATATGTTGTATATTGTATTTTTGATATTATATTTTTCTCCCGAGCCTCCCCGTACAAAGTAGACTCTGTCGAAATTTTTTGGAAAATTTTGGACTTAGAATTTTTTTTGAAAATGTTTCCAAGCTTTATTACTTTGAGTATACAAATATTTATGGTTATAAATTGATATATTTTATTTAAATTATTAAATTTAATATTTTGAATAAGATATTGATTACTTAATTCTTTCATTTCCCTTCTTTTTCCCTTTTCGGGGACGAAAAGTTTCGTGTGGGGAGAGTGTAACGACCCGTAAATTTTGATAACTAAATTAGCTAAATTTATAGGATTTTGTAATTAAATTTAGGAAGAAATTAAAATGTTTATAATTCATATTGAAGTAAATGTAGAAATGAAATGCAACATTTGAAATTTAAAGTTAAGTATTAAAAATAAAAATGAAATTAAGATGCATTGAAGTAATGGGAATTGTTATTCTAGGCTAAGAAATTTAATATAAGAAAACAAATGGCAATATTGTATTAACTAATGCAATGATATAATTAGTGATAATTTAATGAATCCAATATTTTAGTAACCGATGAAGAAATACGTAATTTATGGAAAATTTATACAATCAATGTAGATAAGTAATTTTAATGACTGTTATAGACAATAAACGTTACCTTAATGTAATTAATAAAATAACGGGAGTGAGAATCGTAAATTAAAGTAACAATTGATGTAATAAAGAATGGAGCCAAGGCACATTTATTTATTGGATTTAAAATCTAAATTAATGGGTGAAATTGACAAATTTCAATGTAATTGAATTATAGTAGTTATTACACAATAAGTAGAAATAAAATAGTTAAATGGAATAATACGTAATAAGTGCAATTTGATAGGAATAAATGTTAGTATAAATTTATGAAATAACTACGAACCAATGAATGTATTAAAGTTGTAAAGGTCATAATTGATTGCATTAAATAAATTGGGAATTCAGTTTCATTAAAGGGAATTAAGTATTATCTAAATGTAAAATTTAGATAATTTTTGAAAGTAATATTAACTCCTTTCTGAATATGACAATTGGTGTAACATTTGGCTTGTAAACATATATTACAAATTACCTGTTTTATTTGTTGTTGCAATTAGAATTTGAAATAAATGGTAATAAAATAAATGAATGTTACTCTAATGGAAAATGGAATAAGATGTTTAGGAGTTGGCAAAATTTGAGTATAATAAAAGAAAAAAATGTTAATTTGGTTATAGAGTAGTAATGAACTTAATAAAAGGGATTGGAATGGAAACATACCAATTTATTTAAATTTAATGCATATAATAAATGGACTTTTCGTGGCAAATGGAATATAATACTACGACGATTAGAACTAAGTGGAATTCGGGAAACATTAAGGGTAATAGTTATGAATCATATATAATTATACCATAGGATGAAATTGATCGAATAATAATTGGTTAGATAAAGTGGATTGAAGTAACAAGTTAATACATTTGGATAAATTTTTATTAATTGAGTTTATTGTGAATGAAATTAATTACTACGTTATTTGAAATTTAAGACGGAATGTGAAAATATTTATTGGAATAGATTTTGAGTCCAATATAAATGCCATCTATTTGAGAATAAGAAATGAGTTAATTACTAATCGATTTGAAGTAAATTAAATTCTTGGGAATTATATTTATAAATGCTAAAATAAATAAAGTGAGGGTAAGATTGAAATTTGGTAAATTAATTTACTTTAATGGACATCTAAGTTTGTTAAAATAGTGTGAATAATTTAGAAATATAGAATTGATAAGAATTGTCAAATTTTAGAATTTAAATTTGAAATTTGAATTAATTAATTTATTTTACTTTATTTAATTAATGGAAAAATAGCCATTTTGACCGCTGACTCATATTTCGATGAAACCGGTTTCATCGGATCCGTAACGGTGAAATATTGTAGGGTTTCAAGTTTCACAGCGATCGGACTTGTCGTTTGATCGTACGGACTCGAAACGCCTTGAAATCAATGAAATTGAAAGCAATTTGAAAATATTGATTTGAGCATAACTTCTTCATAAGATGCAATTTGAACGTGAAACCTTTTCCATTACGTTTAAAATATTTTAAAACACTTATTTTGATATATGGGTTTACCAAATTTCGTTCCGGGGTCAGAACAGGTTTTTTGAGCAACTTTGCTGTTAGCACGTATTCAACCCGATCCACTTATTCTATTCCAACTTCCTCTATAAATATCCTGCTACAAACCCTAGCCTCTCTAATTCTCATTTGTCTGAACATATATCTTCTTCTCACCTCCTCCTTTTCAATGGATGCAAACTCTAGATCCAATTACAATTCACAATCAAAGTCAAAAATTCAAACTCCTTAGAAAAATTCGAAAAAATATATGTTGAAGCTCTCGAAGAGCGTAATCCTTTGGTGTGATTCGTTTTTCATTTTGGTTCATCATCTGATCAGTGAAAATCAAAGAATTTTCGACCATTAATGGTAGGGCTCGTCGTTCAACGGTGGATCCTTCTCCTGGATTCGATCGGATGGTATAGGGTTGTAGAGGAGACCTTTTAGTATAGATCCAGTGGCTCGACTCTGGCCGTAGTCGACCGTGGTTGCCGCGATTTGATGGTCCTCGGTCGAAATTCGTGCGCAACATGGTGGGGTTTGGGGGAACCGGAGCAGGCAGCGTCGTCGCAGTAGGGTAGGAAGGGAATGGCGAGCATGGTCGTGTGCTCCGATCGTGGGGACGTTAGGCGAGGCAACGACGTTTTATTCTACGATAGGCGGCGGCTAGGTAGGCCTTCGTGCGAATTAGGGTTTTTGATGTGGCTGTAGCGCGTACGAGAGTTGATGACGTGGCTTCGGTTTTAGGAAAGGTGAGCTGTTTTTTTGATTTAAATTAAATTTTGTTTCAAATCGTCTAACGTGAATAACTTTTACATATGGAATCCGTTTTACGTGCGATTTCTTTTTTTAAGATCGTATCTAAATTCCGGACGTTTTGGCGCGTATTTGGATGGATTTGGAGACTGTGCAAATTTTGGATTTAAATTCAAAAGGTGAGTGATATAACCCACTCACAACTTCTAAGATTTCTTATGTTTGTTAAATTCATTTATGTTGTGGTTTGAAATTTATTTATATCTGTTTGGCATATATTTCATCATTATCTCGGTTAATTTGCATTTATTTAATTAACTTGTTATTTATATTTATTATTGCATATAAACTGCCAGTTAAATCTTATTTAAGTTTATTATTGCATATAAACTGCCAGTTAAATTGCTATTTAATTTATTTTGTATAATAAACTGCCAGTAAATGTCTGTTATTTATTACCTGTTATATATTGATGTATTGTTTGAATTTGATGACGATTGCGATAAATGGTTGATGGTTAATATTGGATGAATGGATGTTGTATTTATATTGTATAAACTGCAAATTATTATTCATTTTCATCTCAATCGGGATTGCGGTTTGAAATGATATACAACCACATTTTTTATTTTAAATTGCGGATTGAAATGATAAATATCTGTATCACTAGACCATATGATAGAAAATTATATATACAGACACCGCGGTCTATATATAGAAATATTTTGAAGTGATTTTCTATGGTTTTGGAAAGGAATACACGGTTTATTAAATACAAATTTTGTTGTTATATAAATATTATTATATATATAGTTAAATTCTTGAATTTAAGCTATGTATAAAATTGTATAATAAAAAAATGAGTTTAATAATGGAGTTTGATGGTTTATATTATATGGGTAAGTACCTATTTAAGGTATTATATATATAGAATTTTAAATGACTTAAGGGAAACTTATGTTGGAAGATAAATAATGACATTTGTTTAAATTGAATTATCTAAGAATTGTACTTAAATAAATTTGATTGGGAATTTAAATATAAGTTGAGATATTAAAGGGTATGATTCTCATAACTTGTTTTGGTTAAAGTGTTTTAGACGAATATAAAGTTGAAATAAATGAATATATCTAGTTAAATAAAAATTTAAAGAATATCCAGTTGTTTGAAGTTAAAAGTTTTACTTAAATTTTATTGGATTTATTAAGTAACCATTTCAAATCTAAATAATAGTAATTGAATTTGGTATTTATGGAATTATCAAAGAATTAGTTTTGAAATGGAGGAACAGTTAAAGCTTTGAAATATATGAATTTAAATCGTTTATTTGGAGTTTTAATTTGGTATTTGGAATTTATTGTGAAATTAAAGAAGATACTTTATATAAAGTAATATAATAATTAAACCATCAAGTATTAAAAGTTATGTTTCAAAGCTATGGGTTTCAAGGTATATATATTTGAAAGTAGTATGATTTTTCAAAAAGATATATTTGAAATAAAAATGATATCATATTGATTTGGGTTTTAAAATAGAAATGATATCGTATTTATATGGTTTTGAAATGGATATTTATTCTGGTTTTAAAGGTATAAACTATTTTGAAAGACCGCGGTGTTATAATAACGATTGGTTGTTGAAGAGACCGGGATCGGAAGTTGTCATACTCTCTGCCAACTCCGAAAACCACTTTAACAACCATGTACGCGGTGGAGATTCTAGAATGAAGTAGGATGGCGGCTCAGAATAGGCAGAAATGTTATGCCGATCATTGTAGGAAGCCTTTGTAATTTTCTGTTGGTGATCTCGTATTCATTCATGTTTCTTCGATGAAGGGTGTGGTGCGTTTTAGAAGCTTAGAAAAATTGGCTCCTCGGTATACTGGACCATTTCCTATTACGGAACGCATTGGCCCTGTTGCATATCGTGTATCGCTACCTATTCAGTTTTCGAGAATTCATGATGTATTTCATGTATCCCAGCTACGTCGATGCCTTCAAGATTCGGATTCTATCATTGATCTTCATATGTTGCATGATCTTGAGATCTCACCTGACTTGTCTATGGTGCAAAATCCTATTCGTGTGCTGCTAGCTTCGGACGATAAACGCCTTCGGAATAAAGAAGTCCCGCTTGTGAAAATTCAATGGTCCGTAAACCTCAAAGATTGCACTTGGGAGACCAAAGAATTCATCAAGCGTTCTTATCCCGGTTTCCTCTCCTCTTCGGGTGGGGGTGGGCATTCTTATTGATCTTTTCTATTTTAACCTTTGTTGTGATAAATAATTGGTGTTATTAACAACTTCTAGTATGAAAATTGCGGGGAAGCAATTTTTATAAGGGGGTTTGTAACAACCGTGATTTTATTACCATCGTAATAAAAATTTAAAATAGAAAATTTTAAATTAAAATTTGAAAAAAAAATAGTGCAAACCATTTCAAAGTCAGTTGCATACATTTTATGTGGTAGCACATTTGAAGTAAATATCAAAGTTGTGCTATATTTCGTTTTCCTTCACCTGTGTTAGAATATAAGATAATGTAAATCATAGTGGAACCTATTTGGTTGCTGTGCTGTCACAGTCTTTTTTAAAGCAAGCGTGAGCACAATTTACATTGTTGTCACCACATGTTTCAAAAGCAAATATTTGAACATTTGCTGTCATCATTCAACGCAAGTGTGTACTTCCTCTCCTCTGGTGCGCGTGCCTTAAATGCAATTGTACCAAAATATGGCCAGCACACTCATTTTCATTGACTTGTTCACAATTCGAAAAGTGGTGTAGCTTCCTCATCATTTGATACATGTTTCTTCCAGTAGCCTTCATCACTTTTGTTTGTTCATTTCTTCAAATTTCTCAGCAAATGCTTTAATGGAAGTTCCAAAACTTTGCTCCAAATGTTCCTTGTTGCTAACTGGTTTGGAGGCAAATTAAAGGTGAGTGCAAACTCACGTTTCTAATTTATTCTCTACTTTATTTTTCTATGTAAACTAAGTCGCCAGGTGCTTGTGTTATTTCATTTTTGTGCAAAGATGCCAACTTTCATTAGCACTTTATACTCCTGCATGCAAATATGACCTGAATCATATTTTTATTCGTCACTTTATAATGTTAGGCCGTGTGTGAAAACTAATTTCCAGGTCACTAGTGTTACCTGCTGTAACGACCCCGCCATTCATCTCAAGAGAATGACACATCATTAATAAGAAAGAAAGGGATAGAAAAGAGAAAGAAAGAGAAGAAAGAAGAGAAAACACATCAGAATCTAAATAGCAGAACAGATAAATTATATTAATAACATAAAGTATTACATTGTATACAACAACTATCGGAGTACACAGATAATACAACACATACTAGACAGTTATAAACACCTGTCTAGTTATTACAACTCAATACAACTCAGAGAAAACACAGAGATACCAAACACAGCAGAACACTATACATATCTATATGCAGAATCCTCCTGCTCCCTTTGCTCCTCCACAATTCGTCAAAGCTAACCTGAATCCCTTGGCTGCTCGTAAAAATTTGAGTACCCAAGAGTTTAAAAAAACAGAAGATAAACTCTGGGTTAGACATGGGTCTGGTGTGAGTAACAGGTTAAAGTTGCTTAAATTTGAAAATCTTTTGAAAAGAAAGGTATCACGTAAGACTTCTCACACATAAACATGGAAAAGTTTTTACCTTATGCTAACCAAAACATTTGATAGGAAATCCAGTGATATTATAATAGTGTCTAGGGTTTTCAAGTAAAATACAGAAATAGCTGGAATGCTTACATCTCACGTTCTAACATAGTTGGGCACAACTAATACGTACGACACTTATTGGATTTTGGATTCCATACAATGGCAGGGCTACCGGGGTACCGCCCGTCACAGTACGTGGCCTAGATCAACGTACCAAAGATCACTCCCAATCCCCTGCAACACAAGTCCGGAACCATCCCTTACTAGACAGTCCCGAACAAGACAACCCTGCAGTTGGTGCGCAATTCCAACTGCCCACTAAGCCGAATAAAAAGGGACCTTTAGACAGGGGAAAATATCATCCTACTTGGGCATGACCCACTTAGACTTCCTGCACCACCCCTGTTTTATCCATTCCCGGTTGATGAGGCTTGAGGCTACGATTGCCTTTATAGGACACATTTATCTTAGAATGCTCATTGTCCACCTGACGATGTTCCGAAAGCATTCAATCCATACAAGTTCGTTTCGGTTTCGAACAAAACCTAAGACATTATCTCGTTACACTCGTTTTGGAATCACCCTCAGAGTTAACGACGATAACCCTTGCACTCTGAATCTTCATCTTCACTTGAGTTTCATGACCTATCATGAAATTTGGATCGATGTGGTTTTCGGATGTCCAAATCTGGAAACCTGATCCTGATCTCATCGTAATCCAAATCACCATCTTTTAGGTCCAAGTTGTTTTAAAGTTTAAAACAATTCAATACAATTATCTATATACACACAGATAGATAATTCACATATCATAATAGATAATCAACATTATCATCACAACAGATAATCCATATTATCATTATCAAAGATAATCCATATCATCATCACAATGCAACCAATGCGTCCATATTACTCAACATTAGTAATCTCATAGTTGAGATTTCAAATCATTCAAGGCAAACAATATCATCATCCATACATAAGCAATGATCTATAATCATACCATCTATAATTAATTTAAAATGAATTCAATTAATTATTTCCATCTCTAACTAATTTAAAATGAATTAAATTAATTACCTATATCAATATAAATCTTGCTTACATACCCATTAATTAGTTTCAAATTAATTAATTAATTATCCTCTAGTTAATAAACTTAATTAATCATCCTTTATTCATTATCCTTTAATTACATTCTAATAATTAACCTTTAATTAATTGCACAAACCAATTACTCTAAACCAAATACAATAATTAACCCTTAATTACTTCATTAATTAATTAACTATAATTAGTTACATTAATCCTTAATTAATTACATTAATTAATTACCATTAATCACTTATTTTTGATTAATTAATCTTTAATTAATTAATCTTAATTACATCATTAATTATATTAATTAATGATCCTAAATTATATTTAATTAATCATCTTGTTTAAATTAATTACATTTAGTAATTAATCTCAATTAAACCATAATTATTAATCACCTTTGATTAATCACATTCAGTAATTAACTACCCTTAATTACTTATCAAATTAGTTGCTTCCTAATTAATTTCTTTGATTAATCACTTGATTAATTATACAAAGTAATTTAATCCAGATTACTTTCACAATTCCATCATTATCCACTGATTACATCCAGTAATTATCTTTAGTTACTTTACTGAGTAATTACATTAAGTAATTATTATCAGCCAACAAGTGATTAAAATTAATTAAACTTAATTAATTAATCTTAAACAAATTACATTTAAACTTAATTAATTACATTAAGTAATTAATTTCTTAATTACTTCCATCAAGTAATTAATCTTAAAATAATTTACAAATGATTATCATTAATTAATTAATCTAACTAATTAAAAAAATTAATCATATTAATTAGTTTTTAAATAATCCTTAGTTAATGACCTTCATTAACTATTAAAAATTCTTTAATTACTTTTCTTAATTTACTTTTTATTTAATCTCTAATTATAAATTTATCTAATTTATTAATTTATAAAATAAATAATTCATTCTTTAATTAATCTCTAAGATAAATCATTTCTTTATTAAAGACCTCATTAATATTAAAGTGTATTTAGAACATTACATCTTAAATTCAAAAATGATGTTTATTTAAACATTAACCAAATTTAAATTCAATTTATAATCCTTTAAATAAATGTAAATAACCTTTATTACTTACATTTGAAACTTATATAAGATAAGCCTTAAAACTAATTTACTTAATTTTATTTAAAATTAAGTTTTTAAGTACATTACTATTAACTTGCAAATTCAAGTTAACAAATCATTTAACTTCCATTTATAAACCTTTTATAAAGAACTTCATTCAAAAAATCAAGTTAAAATTTTTGTTTTGAAAACAAATTTACCTTTAACAAGCTATTTAAATTTAAACTTGGTTTAAAACATTCAGAATTTAAAAAAAAAAACTTATTCAAATACCCAGATTTGAATTCAAGAAACTTGAATCCATTATTTATTTAAAACATTTGATTTAAAACTTGAATTAAACTTTGTTTTAAACCTTGATTTTAAACCTTTTTATTAGAACCCCAAATTTCATTTTAAAACCTGAAGATTCAAAAGTCTTTGAAAAAACCCGAACTTAATTTTTGAATTCAAACTATAGTTTAAATTATATTTTAGATTTTAAAATAAAATTCAAATTCTAGAAACTATCAGGTTTCTTTTTTTTTAAAACTGAAAAACCCACTTTAAAAAAATTAAAAACCCTTAAGATTTAAAACCATTTGAATCTATACTACATACTAGATTTAAACTTTTTTAAATCTACCATCTCAACTTTGAAATTCATTTAAATTTAGTTTAAATTTAAAATTTCAGACAGGTTACAGAAAACTGTAACAACTCAGAACCAACCCGAGGCAACCCAATTCCTACTTCGAGTCAAAACCAGGCTTGCTCCGAGTAATCCCCTACATTTACTCGAGTAAATTCTAGTTCCAACTTTCCTGCACCAACAAGTTCATCAGAACTTTGCAAATTGCACGGTGCACATGCACCGTGACTCTGGCCAACTCCGGCCACCCTCCAGGCCTTCCCCACATTGCCGACCATCACCGGACTTGATCACGTCCACCTGAATCCATCACAACCACTCAAATCACAAATCGAGTAGCTAACCTGGAAATCCAAACTGCAATTAATTCCCAAAACCTGTCAACACTTCATCCAAGCAACTCCGACCACCAAAGAGCCTCCACCACTGGCCACAGCCTCGACTACCCTCCCTCTTGCGATTCCTAAAAACCCGTAACACTCGATGCTCCAGGGAGATCAAACCAAGCTAAAATCTATCACCCATATGAACTAGGTTTAGAAACTAAAATCCTATCACCACAGCCAGCACTACCACTGACCAACTACCGGTCATTTTCCCTGACCTCTCCAGTCACCCAGCTACCATCAGAAAGCAACTTATCCCTTCCAATTACTGGAATCACCAGTGATTCCAAAAATCCCAAAAACAGTGCTAATCAAAACTGCACTCTCAATAACATTTTAAAAATTGTGATTTTATTGTTATAAATCATGATTTGGTTTATGAATTCATTCCCTAATACTGAATCTTTAAATTTCATAGTTTGAAATTTTATGTTTTTAAAGCATGCATGAATGTTTTAAGATATACAGAGATACTCAAGTTTTTAATTTAATTAAATTAAGTTTTAAACCTTAATCTATGCTAATTCAACATCTAGTTTGTAAAATAGGTCCTAATAATAATTGTTACAGAGAGGATTGAATTCAAATCAAAAACATGAATAAGGAAATATTAAACAGAGTAAATTCTATTGAAATAGAAACATATATCTCACATATGTATATATACATAACAAGTTCACACAAACATATTCATCTCATCATCAGAAGCATGCAGCGAGAAATTTATACTAAATTTTTATTTTTAAAATAAAGTTACTCACTATTTTTTATCAGAAGACAGAGCCTCCAATGCTTTGCTTGGGTTAAAACTTGAATGTTGAGATGCCACTGATTTTTGGAAAACTTTGATCTTTTAAAACTGAAATTTTTTTTGCTTTAAATCTTGAGTTGTTGAAGCTTTAAAACTGATCTTCAAATAACAATTATATACGTGCAGTAGCTTTGAAATTCTAGATTTGAAATGATGCAGGCTGCCTTGGTTGAATATGCAGGTTTCAGATTTGCTCCTTGATTTTACAATTGCATGCATGCTACAGATTTTGCATGATTTGATTTCATGCATTTCATTTTATTGGAGGTGTTTTCAGATTTTAGTTTTGAGGTGGTTTGTTTTTAATTCTTCTTCTTGGCTTTAGATTTAGAGAAATAGAAAAGAAATAGGTTGAGGAAATAAAGGGTTTTATATAAATGAACATGTGGCTTTAAAAATAAAGAAAAATTAAGGTTTTTAAAATGACACTTGCCATTAAATTTAGCATTTGTCATAAACCTTACTTTATTGTCTAACATACGTTATTATAAAGCCTAAGAAGATTACGCTTGTCTTTAAATTTAATTAGTTATTTAGTTAATAGATTAATATAAGATAAAAGTAAATCTTTGTTTAATTAATTAGTTAATATATACTTATTTATATGTAGATAAATTTTGAAATGAATAAATCCAATTATATTTATAAAATAAAGTTTATACAAATATTTAAGGATCCAAACCAAATAAAAATATTTATACTTTAAATTTTCAAAGCTTTAAATTCAATTTCAAATCTAATTACAAAATTAAATTTTGAAATTAAGTTATATATTTACATATATAACTACACAATTTAAATTTTGAAAAACAATTATTAAAAATCTATTTGTTAAAAATAATGTATTATTATATTTTGAAAATAACAAAATTTGATAACTATAAATGATTTACAAAAGAAATTTTTTTCTTTATTAATAAATTATTTATTTTATCACACTATATCAAAATAAACCTTATTGTTATTTTCATTTAAATTTAAACATAAGTTGAACATATTTTAAACCATTTAAATAATTTACCTTGTGTATTTAAAATCATATAGTTATTTATTATATACTTTTAAAAAGTTAATATCAAATAAATCAATTTAAACAAATTAAATTTTTATCTTATCAATTTAAAACCATATTTTATTTATTCAATAGCTTTTAGAAGTTTAACTTTAAAATTATCCCTAATTTTACCAAATATATATATATATATTATTTAGAAAACAAGATTTATTTATTTATTAAATTAAAACTATATCTATTTACAATATATGCATATCCTATATACATTATAAATAGAAAACAATTTATTAGCTTTTAAAAGATAAAATTTATTAACTAAATATTTATTTAATTGGATTATTAAATTAATTCCAATCTTATTACAAAGATTACAAATCAATTTAATTTTTAATTCAGATATTAAATTGATATTGCTTAAAATTCCCGGCATCACATTCCTCCCCCCTTAAAAGAATTTCGTCCCCGAAATTTAAAACAAAGGTAATTTTATAATCTATTTAAAGATTTAATTTTAAAAAACAAGCATATATCAATGATATGCTATCAACCATAGCAACCAATTCACCCAATCAAACAAATCTAACTATCCTGACCAAAATTCTGGATAGAGTTTGCGTCGAGTTTCCCAAGTATATATATACCGTTATACTCGCTCTACAGAACCTAAACAATCAATACTACTAAGCTATAGAGCTTCTATTTATCTAGATCTACAAAACTAGATAGCATATCAGACTACAGACGAGTCTGATTCAACAACCAAATCCTCTAGAACTACTGTTTTCAAAACCAGAGATAGACCATACACGCACTTCCTCAGAGATACGTGAAACATATCAAATCCCAGTTATCCAAACTGGCAATTCAATCCTGAAAACCAAATACTTATCCAACCAAAACAGAGAAAAGATCCAAACATCTCGGAGTTAGCTTTCCAGCCTTACTCCATCTTATAGCTCCTTGGATCAGAGAAAACTCAACCAAAACCAATCTCCAACTCCATAATCCAAATTCCTCCGTCTCTTATCCACAAAATTCTTCGAACAATCCTGGGCTGCCAACATCCTTCCTGATCAGCTCAACCCTTGCTGATGCCTCTAGAAACAAACAGAACCAAAAACAACCCAACCAAATGATCTCCTCAAGATCAATCCAAAACAAAGAACACAACTGTACTCCATAACCAGCAGAAGACTGAAGTTACTTCTCCTTATCCAAAAAGACAACAGAAACACTCCCAAACTGCTTCCGCTGCACAACTCTGATCTGAAGTAGAAGAGAATGCTGATGAAGAACACGAGCACAAACTGGACATCACTTCCCAGAAATATGGTTCAACAGATCCATAAAGAAAACTCAAATTTTCCACCAAATCCTGAGCTGCTTCATCAAACTCTATGTGACGCCCCACCTCTATGCTCATAATAACAAAGAGTATTAAAGGAAATACTGTCTGTTATCACGAAGAATAAGGCTGGATAGGAGCGTCCATCCGTAGTTAGGCCTTACACTAGTATTGGTTATTTCGATAGGAGTGGTATATATTTTTATTTTATTTTTCATCTCTTATCTATTTACTCCCATTGACATCCCAATTCCAGTATAAAACGAACTACGATGGTTCATAATAGTTTAGGACAATAAATGTAATAATAACACAGATAATATAAATGCGAAACACAGATAAAACAAAAAGTCTCATATATATAATAACTAATGTCAGTTACAATACATGTGATACAGTACATATGATACAACTACAACTGTCGACTCTGGAAGTTACATATACAAGTACATTAACGTATATAATATACATGAATACATATCTTCCAATACAATTACACTGACTACTATAAAAGACAACGACTACTCCAAAAATATGAAAAGACTTCATAGCTCAAGCAGCAACCCAAAGCAAGATATCTACAACTTGTAATACTCGGTCCGACCCGAGTATTAAATTCAAAAGAAAATAATACACGGGTCAGTTTAATTCAAACTCAGTTATTAGTGCACAGAAGCGATAATAATTAAGTAACAAATAGACGACAATCACAATAAATCTCGTCTATCTGATCCTTAAATAAAGAAATCAGATAACGATAAATATAACACGTAATAGTGTTAAACAACAAATCAACAAAATCCAAATTTTCAACGAAGGTAAATTAAAAAGATTATCAATGAAGATAATTTAAAAAGATTATTAATGAAGATAATTTAGAAAACAACATAATTGCCGAAACGACAATTAACGACAAAATCTAATTAATAGATAAATAATTAGAAACTTATAATCTAATTATCAAATTGATAATTAGACAACAACAAAATCATCAAATTAACCAATCAAAAAATAAATCCAAAACATATTGAAATATCAATTAAAATGTCAACTCGAGTAGGGCTGCAGTACACGCACGCGTGCACTGCCTCGCCACTACAGAAATTAAATACACAAAAGATCAATAATCCAAAAGCAATAGAATATCAATAAAAGCAATACCGTGTGGTTGTAGTACACGCCTGCGTGCACTACCTTGCCACCACAGTGATGATGTACACAAACGGACACAAGGTCAAACCCGAGCGTTTAAGCTGGATTCAACTCAAGTGTAACACAAAACTGTCAAGAACAAAAACTCGACCAGACACACACGAACAAGAAATGAACAAACCAATATGGCAACATGATTATCAAAGTAAACTGCAGTATTCAAAGCTACAAACTGGTCAATGCAAACTAAAACATGAATGACCAGTTTCGACCAAGAATATACAGATGCAAGCAAACTCGAGCACAAATGAAGCATGCTCAAAGTAACCACATGAATGCAACTAGACTAACAGACTGAACAACAAAGTGTGAACATGACACTACCCACAATCCAGTCCAAATGTAACCAATACACACTGCCTATATGAAGTACACAAAGACTCAAGTGCAGCCTCAACATAACTACATGAAAGCTACAAAATGACCAGACCGACCAATTAGTGAATTAACAATGTCAGAGACCAAAGAATGCCCTGAGACAAGACTCAACACTAGATACACCTATATACATACATGAGTGAGGCAATGCAACAACATATCAAAGGTGAAGTACAAGTCAGGGAAGCAAGTATGTGCAACCAGAACCATAAAATGTCGACCACTCTAAACCAACAAGCCAACACAACATCAATGAATGCACAATGGAAATGCAAGGACCAGTGAACCAGGCATACAACTACAAAAGCAAATCAGTATGCAAGTGGAGACCAGGACTTAGACTAAAGCAACCCAGACCCACAAACCAAATGAACTAGACCAAACTACACCATATCAGAGATCCTGACTCAAACCATAATGCAACACAATGGCAACTACTCAATGCAGACCAACCAGTGAATCAAAATGAAATTTCAAACCAAGTCCATGAAGCACAATGAACTTATGACCAGGCCACACAAGAACATAAATGAAGTTATGACCGAGCAAACAACAAAATGCACCAATGAACTCAACAATGAAGGACACACTGCAAATGACCAAGGCTACAATATGCTCAAGTGAAGTCAACAACATCTGGAGTGAATGCAAGTCAATGATCGAACAAATCAAACCAGTTATACTCATGAATAAACACTAGTGGTAAACAAGTCAAAGCAGAGTTCGACAATGTTTAGTTAAATGTCAAACTCAAAAATATTTTCACAAATCAAGTTTTCAAACCAAGTCAAAGACAACTTCAGTTTCAAATCAAGCTATGCCGAAGTCACAGTCATGGAAATCATGAAATAGGAAGTTCAAAATCAAGCCGAGAAACCATTGCCTTGAAATTCAAGCCATTCGAAAATGCACGAAATTAACCAAGTCAGATAAATCTCAAGCATCCAAACAACATCAATCAGCCAGAGAAATCGATTGACAAATTCAAACATATATACACGAACGAGAAAACAGGGATTCAAACCCTATATAAACAAATCATCATCGGTTAAATCAATTCAAAGCCAAAGTCACGAATATAAGAAATTGAATTAGATGTGAGTGGAAAAAAATCACTCACCTTTGCCAAAGCACACACCCAAAGACCGCGCAGTTCGAAATGGAAGCCGAGACGAACCCAATCAGAGACGCGGTGGTAAAGAAACGAGCATTTCAAGAAATCGAGGCGAAGCCAAAAGCCCTAGCCGCCATTATTTTCATTCGCTTCTTTTTTTTTGATTTAGGGTTTCGAACGAAATAATGAACGGGGAAAAAGAATGGGCATCGGCCTTGCTACATATCACAACCTCAATGAAAACGTGGCCCAATATAAATTTTAAAGCCCAGTCACCCTCGACATTTTTTTTCAAAGGAATTTCAGCTGATTGAAATACTCGACAGCAATTAACAATCAACTAATCGTTTAATGATGATTATTAATTGTTGTAAAACCCTGGGTTGTTACAGATTCCCCTCCTTATAAAAATTGCGTCCCCGTAATTTTCATAAATAAAGTCGTCGATAACAATTATTTTCTAACATAAACTGGTTAAGCTAGAAAAATACAGGTCAAGAACACAAATACCATAGAAATCTTTTAATTTCATAAAAGAAATTCACAAATTCTCAACAAAAATTTAATTATCAAGTAGATAATCAGAAAAAAAAACAAAACCGAATAAAAGCAATTATCAGCAATATTCAATTATCAATTAGATAATTAGAATACAGAAATAACAAAACAGCGATATCTAATTATCGATACAACAATAAGAAAACAGAAAAATCTAATTATCAACGAAGACAATTAGAAAACATAAATCACAATTTGCAAAACTGCAATCATCTAGTAAACAACCAGAAAATCAGAAAAACACGAACTCCATAATCAGCAAACTCTAACTATCAACAGAGATAGATAGATAGAAAACAGCAATTATCAAAAACGATAATCAAATCTCAAATCAACAAATATTTAATTATCAAAAACGATAATCAAATCTCAAATCAACAAATATTTAATTATCAAAAGCGATAATCAAAACTCAAATCAACAAATATTCAATTATCAAAAACGCTAATCTCTCAAATCAACAAATATTCAATTATCAAAAACGATAATCAAATCTCAAATCAACAAATATTCAATTATCAAAAATTATAATCAAATCTCAAATCAACAAATATTCAGTTACCAAAAATGATAATAAAAAACAACAAATATCTAATTATCAAAAACGATAATCAGAACCAAAAAATATCTAATTATCCAAAAGATAATCAGAATCAACAAATATCCAAATATATAATTATCAAAAATGATAATCAGAAACAACAAATATCTAATTATCAAAAAGATAATCATAAACAACAAATATCTAATTATCAAAAACGATAATCAGAAACAACAAATATCTAATTATCAAAAACGATAAACAGAATCAACAAATATCTAATTATCAAAAAGATAATCAGAATCAACAAATATCTAATTATCAAAAACGATAATCAAAAGCAACAAATATCTAATTATCAAAACGATAATAAGAAACAAAAATTATCTAATTATCAAAAACGATAATCAAAAACAACAAATATCTAATTATCAAAAACGATAATCAGAATCAACAAATATCTAATTATCAAAAAGATAATCAGAAACAATAAATATCTAATTATCAAAAACGATAATCAGAAACAACAAATATCTAATTATCAAAAACGATAATCAGAATCAACAAATATCTAATTATCAAAAGATAATCAGAATCAATAAATATCTAATTATCAAAAATGATAATCAGAAACAAAAATATCTAATTATCAAAAAGATAATCAGAAACAACAAATATCTAATTATCAAAAACGATAATCAGAAACAACAAATATCTAATTATCAACAAAGATAATTAGAGCTCATATCAACAAATATCCAATTACCAAAAATGATAATAAAAAACAACAAATATCTAATTATCAAAAACGATAATAAAAAACAACAAATATCTAATTATCAAAAACGATAATCAGAATCAACAAATATCTAATTATCAAAAAGATAATCAGAATCAACAAATATCTAATTATCAAAAACGATAATCAGATTCAACAAATATCTAATTATCAAAAACGATAATCAGATTCAACAAATATCTAATTATCAAAAAGATAATCAGAAACAACAAATATCTAATTATCAAAAAGGATAATCAGAATCAACAAATATCTAATTATCAAAAGATAATCAGAATCAACAAATATCTAATTATCAAAAACGATAATCAGAAACAACAAATATCTAAGTATCAAAAAGATAATCAGAAACAACAAATATCTAATTATCAAAAACGATAATCAGAAAAAACAAATATCTAATTATCAAAAATGATAATCAGAATCAACAAATATCTAATTATCAAAAAGATAATCAGAAACAACAAATATCTAATTATCAAAAACGATAGTCAGAAACAACAAATATCTAATTATCAAAAACGATAATCAGAATCAACAAATATCTATTATCAAAAAGATAATCAGAAACAACAAATATCTAATTATGAACAAAGATAAATAGAACTCATATCAACAAATATCCATTTACCTACAGATAATTGAAAACAACAAATATCTAGAATCAATTAAGATAACTAGAAAATCAACATAAAAGGTCGGATCGATCCCATCAGATGGCGAGTTTTTAAGCTACGCCGCACGTGCATCAACAAATGGCAGAAGCCTACCAAGTACTATCAATATAATTTTGGCGTCCAACAAATGACCCGGAGGTCCAACAAATGACCTGAAGGTCTAGTACTGGTATTGACCCGAAGGTCCAACATATGACCCTAAGGTCCAACATAGTGGCTCGAAAGCACACGAAAATCATCAAAACAACAAATATTTCAATTAACGAGTCCGGAATTAACCGAAATAGCAAACGCACATGTCCCATAACCACGAGTTTTACTAAATCGTTTAATTATCTTCATCGTTTCCTTGAAAGTGAAAATTTTTGTATTTCAAAAGTAACATTTCACATTATCAAACGGACAAGTCCGAAATTAAGCGAATCAGTAAAAGAAAGGGGTCATAGTCCTCGATTTTGCTGAAACCTTTAAATCGCTTCCTCATTCTTTTGAAAGCGCAAACTGCAAAACGTCTGAAAACAATTTCATTTATTTTATAAAAGTAATAATTTACATTCTCAACCGAACAAGTCCGGAATTAAGCGAATCAGTAAAAGAAAGGGGTCATAGTCCTCGATTTTGCTGAAACGTTTAAATCGCTTCCTCATTCTTTTGAAAGCGCAAACTGCAAAACTTCTAAAAACAATTTCATTTATTTTATTTTGAACAATTTTTAAAACACGTGATTAAAACAGCAATATCAGTAGCAACTTTGACAAGGAAATTGCACTTCTCAAAATACCGTAAAAACAGACAACAAAATCAGCATTGCGGGATAACCGCTTGAAAATCCACTTTAAAATTTGACGGTCACTGAAGCCAAAGCGACAGTAATATTCATACGTAAAAATCTCGTCAAAATAATTCACATCAAAATATACACCAGTGAATTTTCATTCAATAAAAATGTCAACAAAACACCGCGCTTCAAAATTTAGCAACGGCGTAAAAATCCCGTTCTAAAAATAACGGCAACAAAATACGTTTAAAACCAAACATCGGTTTTACGCAAAATTAATGCAGTAACGTACAACTTAAATTTGCACATATACAACAAAATAAACAAAGACATCATTCGAATATATCTTCAAGGAAGATAATTCAAAACAGCAAAAATCTCAACAAACTCACATAACTGCAATCGCTTCGAATCCTCAAATTGGATTCGAAATTTTTAAAGAAAACAAAATAAACACAGCTATGTGAACAACAAATGAAATTTATTTCAATTTCATATTTTGATATTTTTTTAAATCAAAAAGGTTATCGGCTGTACTCAGGGAAGACAGTCACTGTTTCCGCTGCGCACTTTGATAAACCGACACAAATTACTTAATCATCAAAACATAGTTTTCACTTTTATTTTTAAATAAAGATATTTAAAAATTTCGTCATAATTTCAAAATTTTAGTTTTGACTCAAAGCACCATAAAACATCGACTAATAGTTGTAACACATGTTCCATCTAAGTTATGTTTTATATTATGTCCATAAACCCCAAGCTCTGATACCAACTGTGACGCCCCACCTCTATGCTCACAATAACAAAGAGTATTAAAGGAAATACCGTCTGTTATCACGAAGAATAAGGCTGGATAAGAGCGACCATCCGTAGTTAGGCCTAACACTAGTATTGGGTATGTCGATGGGAGTAAATAGATAAGAGATGAAGAATAAAATAAAAATATATACCACTCCTATCGAAATAACCAATACTAGTGTAAGGCCTAACTACGGATGACCGCTCCTATCCAGCCTTATTCTTCATGATAACAGACAGTATTTCCTTTAATACTCTTTGTTATTGTGAGCATAGAGGTGGGGCGTCACACTCTATCTCTAGGAACCATCTTCTATTAAACTGAACCACCAGTTACACTCTTGGAATACTAGTCGATAAGAAAATTCAATCTCCAGATGCGGACAAACCTCTAATTTCCCAGAAGACATCCAGAAAATCTCTGACAATCCAAGAGAACACTCAACTATGGCAAGTCACTTTTGCAATCAACCCAGATAAATTTCCAAAGAAAAACTGTCATCTCTTTACCCAACAGAACAGCTTACGCTGTTCTAGGCAATCCATGAAGAAACGGATTCACTCTACTTCTTCTGAACCCCACCTCCAGAAAAAACTACTCAGCCAGAAAACTTCCTGCCAACACAAAACACTCCGAGCTGGATTGCTGACGCCGATGCCAAACTTCCTGATCCAAATCTCTTTAAGAAACTCGGACTTCAAAGCAAACGGAAACACCCTGCTGAACTCAGTCACAACACCGAAGCAAATCTACTTCCTTAAACCTGTTCCAAAGAAATATCTTCAGACACATCCATAATCACTACATCTCATCACGCAGCTACACTTCCTGAGGTATCAAAATACCGTCACTCGCTTGCTTCTGCCCAACCGACAGATCCAAACTCAACTCATCCAACATTGAAGATGGACTCCAAACCTTAATAGGTTTCCTTCGGAGATCGATGAAATCTCTACACTCTGCACAACTTACTCGAGACAGTATTCGGTCTATAGTCTCGACAGATACACTTCCAACTTCATCACTCAAACTTCAAGCAATGGTAGTTGTGTTACACACACCACTACCTTATCTACCTTTATAACCTATATTGGAAAACCCGACCAGGTAATCCAATAGATAGGTAGAAATAGATAAATATGTAAATATATTTAAAATTACAAATACGCTCTCTCAAGATAGAAATCACTCCAGAGCATAGGTATTCGCTTAACCTAGTGCTCTAATACCACTGTAACGACCCGCCATTCATCTCCACCGAATGACGCATCATTAATAAGAAAGAAAGGGATAGAAAAGAGAAAGAAAGAGAAGAAAGAAGAGAAAACACATCAGAATCTAAACAACGGAACTAATAAATTAAATTAATAACATAAAGTATTACATTGTATACAACAACTATCAGAGTACACAGATAATACAACACACACTAGACAGTTATAAACACCTGTCTAGTTATTACAACTTAGTACAACTCAGAGAAAACACAGAGATACCAAACACAGCGGAACACTATACGTATCTATACGTAGAAGCCTCCTGCTCCCTTTGCTCCTCCACAATTCGTCAAAGCTAACCTGAATCCCTTGGCTACTCGTAAAAATTTGAGTAACCAAGAGTTTAAGAAAACAGAAGATAAACTCCGGGTCGGACATGGGTCTGGTGTGAGTAACAGGTTAAAGTTGCTTAACTTTGAAAATCTTTTGAAAAGAAAGGCATCACGTAAGACTTCCCACACATAAACATGGAAAAGTTTTTACCTTACGCTAACCTAAACATTTGATAGGAAATCCAGTGATATTATAATAGTGTCTAGGGTTTTCAAGTAAAATACAGAAATAGCTGGAATGCATACATCTCACGTTCCAAAAGTTGTTGGGCACAACTAATACGTACGGTACTCATTGGATTTTGGATTCCATACAATGGCAGGGCTACCGGGGTACCGCCCGTCACAGTACATGGCCTAAATCAACATACCGAGGATCACTCCCAATCCCCTGCAACACAAGTCCAGAACCATCCCTTACTGGACAGTCCCGAACAAGACAACCCCGCAGTTAGTGCGCAATTCCAACCGCCCACTATGCCGAATAAAAAGGGACCTCTAGACAGGGGAAAATCTCGTCCTACTTGGGCATAACCCACTTAGCCTTGCTACATCTCACTTGTTTTAGCCATTCCCGGTTGATGAGGCTTGAGGCTACGACTACCTTTATAGGACACATTTATCTTAGAATGCTCATCGTCCACCCGACGTTGTTCTGAAAGCATTCAATCCATACAAGTTCGTTCCGGTTTCGAACGAAACCGAAAGCATTATCTCATTACACTCGTTTTGGAATCACCCTCAGAGTTAACGATGATAACCCTTGCACTCTGAATCTTCATCTTCACTTGAGATTCACGACATGTCGTTAAATTTGGATCGATGTGGTTTTCGGATATCCAAATATGGAAACCCTATCCCGGTCTCATCGAAAACGCCATCTTTTAGGTCCAAACTGTTTTAAAGTTTAAAACAATTCAATACAATTATCTATATACACACAGATAGATAATTCACATATCATAATAGATAATCAACATTATCATCACAACAGATAATCCATATTATCATTATCAAAGATAATCCATATCATCATCACAATGCAACCAATGCATCCATATTACTCAACATTACTAATCTCATAGTTGAGATTTCAAATCATTCAGGGCAAACAATATCATCATCCATACATAAGCAATGATCTATAATCATACCATCTATAATTAATTTAAAATGAATTAAATTAATTACTTCCATCTCTAATTAATTTAAAATGAATTAAATTAATTACCTATATCAATATAAATCTTGCTTACATGCCCATTAATTAATTTCAAATTAATTAATTAATTATCCTCTAGTTAATCAACTTAATTAATCACCCTTGATTAATTATCCTTTAATTACATTCTAATAATTGTCCTTTAATTAATTTCACAAATCAATTACTCTAAACCAAATACAGTAATTAACCCTAAATTACTTCATTAATTAATTAACTATAATTAACTACATTAATCCTTAATTAATTACATTAATTAGTTACCCTTAATCACTTATTTTTAATTAATTCATCTTTAATTAATCACTCTTAATTACATCATTAATTATATTAATTAATGATCCTAAATTATATTTAATTAATCATCTTATTTAAATTAATTACATTTAGTAATTAATCCCAATTAAACCATAATTATTAATCATCTTTGATAATCACATTCAGTAATTAGCTACCCTTAATTACTTATCAAATTAATTGCTTCTTAATTAATTTCTTTAATTAATCCCTTGATTAATTATACAAAGAAATTTAATCCAGATTACATTCACAATTCCATCAATATCCACTAATTACATCCACTAATTAACTTTAATTACTTTACTGAGTAATTACATTAAGTAGTTATTATCAACCAACAAGTGACTAAAATTAATTAAACTTAATTAATTAATCTTAAACAAATTACATTTAAACTTAATTAATTGCATTAAGTAATTAATTTCTTAATTACTTCCATTAAGTAATTAATCTTAAAATAATTTACAAATGATTATCATTAATTAATTAATCTAATTAATTAAAAAATTAATCATATTAATTAATTTTTAAATAATCCTTAGTTAATGACCTTCATTAACTATTAAAAATTCTTCAATTACTTTTCTTAATTTACTTCTTATTTAATCTCTAACTATAAATTAATCTAATTTATTAATTTATAAAACGAATAATTCATTCTTTAATTAATCTCTAAGATAAATCATTTCTTCATTAAAGACCTCATTAATATTAAAGTGTATTTAGCATATTACATCTTAAATTCAAAAATGATATTTATTTAAAAATTGACCAAATTTAAATTCAATTTATAATCCTTTAAATAAATGTAAATAACCTTTATTACTTACATTGAAACTTATATAAGATAAGCCTTGAAACTAATTTGCTTAATTTTATTTAAAATTAGGTTTTTAAGTACATTACTATTAACTTGCAAATTCAGGTTAACAAATCATTTAACTTCCATTTATAAACCTTTTATAAAGAACTTCATTCAAAAATCAAGTTTAAATTTTTGTTTTGAAAACAAATTTACCTTTAACATGCTATTTAAATTTAAACTTGTTTAAAAAACATTCAGAGTTAAAAAAAACTTATTCAAATACCCAAATTTGAATTCAAAGAAACTTGAATCCAAAGAAACTTGAATCCATTATTTATTTAAAACATTTGATTTAAAACTTGAATTAAACTTTGTTTTAAACCTTGATTTTAAACCTTTTTATTAAAACCCCAAATTTCATTTTAAAACCTGAAGATCAAAAGTATTTGAAAAAAAAACTGAACTTAATCTTTGAATTCAAACTACTATTTAAATTATATTTCATATTTTCAAATAAAATTCAAATTCTAGAAACTGTCAAGTTTCTTTTTTTTAAAAAACTGAAAAACCCACTTTAAAAAAATTAAAAACCCGTAAGATTCAAAACCATTTGAATCTATACTACATACTAGATTTAAACTTGTTTAAATCTACCATCTCAACTTCGAAATTCATTTAAATTTAGTTTAAATTTAAAATTTCAGACAGGTTACAGAAAACTGTAACAACTCGGAACCAACCCGAAGCAACCCAATTCCTACTTCGAGTCAATACCCGTTTTGCTCCGAGTAATCCCCTACATTTACTTGAGTAAATTCGAGTTCCAACTTTCCTGCACCAACAAGTTCATCAGAACTTTTCAAATTGCACGGTGCACATGCACCATGACTCTGGCCAACTCCGGCCGCCCTCTAGGCCTTCCCCACATTGCCGACCATCACCAGACTTGATCACGTCCACCTGTATCCATCACAACCACTCAAATCACAAAACGAGCATCTAACCCAAACGTGGAAATCAAAACTGCAATTAATTCCCAAAACCTGTCAACACTTCATGCAAGCAACTCTGACCACCAGAGAGCCTCCACCACCGGCCACAGCCTCGACTACCCTCCCTCTTGCGATTCCCAAAAACCCTTAACACTCGATGCTCCAGGGAAATCAAACCGAGCTAAAATCTATCACCTAGATGAACTAGGATTAGAAACTAAAATCCTATCACCACTGCCACTGACCAACTACCGGTCATTTTCCCTGGCCTCTCCAATCACCCAACTACCATTAGAAAGAAACTTATCCCATCCAATTACTGGAATCACCAGTGATTCCCAAAATCACAAAAACAGTGCTAATCAAAACTGCACTCTCAATCCCATTTTAATTTTTTTGATTTTAGTGTTATAAATCATGATTTGGTTTATGAATTCATTCCCTAATACTGAATCTTTAAATTTCATAGTTTGAAATTTTATGTTTTTAAAGCATGCACTGATGTTTTAAGATATAAATAGATAATCAAGTTTTTAATTTAATTAAATTAAGTTTTAAACCT
This sequence comes from Allium cepa, assembly GCA_030765085.1. NCBI lineage: Eukaryota > Viridiplantae > Streptophyta > Magnoliopsida > Asparagales > Amaryllidaceae > Allium > Allium cepa. The sequence continues at coordinate 192,127,370 of CM060943.1, forward strand.
TAATCTATGTTAATTCAACATCTAGTTTGTAAAATAGGTCCTAATAATAATTGTTTACAGAGAGGATTGAATTAAAATCCAAAACATGAATCAGGAAATATTAAATAGAGTAAATTCTTTTGAAATAGAAACATATATCTCACACGCACACACGCGCACACACACACACACACACATATATACATAGCAAGTTCACACAAACATATTCATCTCATCATCAAAAGCGTGCAGCCAGGTAAAATTTTTATTTTTAAAATAAAGTTATTCGCTTTTTTTTAATCAGAAGACAGAGCCTCCAATTCTTTGCTTGGGTTAAAACTTGAATGTTGAGATGCCACTGATTTTTGGAAAACTTTGATCTTTTAAAACTGAAAAATTTCTTGCTTTAAATCTTGAGTTGTTGAAGCTTTAAAACTTCAAATAAGAATTATATACATGCAGCAGCTTTGAAATTCTAGATTTGAAATGATGCAGGCTGCCTTGATTGAATATGCAGGTTTCAGATTTGCTCCCTGATTTTACAATTACATGCATGCTACAGATTTTGCATGATTTGATTTCATGCATTTGATTTTAGTGGAGGTGTTTTCATATTTTAGTTTTGAGGTGGTTTTTTTTTATTTCTTCTTCTTGGTTTTAGATTTAGAGAAATAGAAAAGAAATGGGTTAAGGAAATAAAGGGTTTTATATAAATGAACATGTGGTTTTAAAAATAAAGAAAAATTAAGGTTTTTAAAATGAAACTTGTCATTAAATTTAGCATTTGTCATAAACCTTACTTTATTGTCTAATATATGTTATTATAAAGCCTAAGTAGATTACACTTGTCTTTAAATTTAATTAGTTATTATTAAATGTTAATTAGTTATTTAGTTAACAGATTAATATAAGATAAAAGTAAATCTTTGTTTAATTAATTAGTTAATATATACTTATTTATATGTAGATAAATTTTGAAATGAAAAAATCCAATTATATTTATAAAATAAAGTTTATACAAATATTTAAGAATCCAAAACAAATAAAAATATTTATACTTTAAATTTTCAAAGCTTTAAATTCAATTTCAAATCTAATTATAAAATTGAATTTTGAAATTAAGTTATATATTTACATATATAACTACTTAATTTAAATTTTGAAAAACAATTATTAAAAATTTATTTGTTAAAAATAATGTATTATTATATTTTAAAAATAACAAAATTTGATAACTATAAATGATTTATAAAAGAATTTTTTTTCTTTATTAATAAATTATTTATTTTATCACACTATATCAAAATAAACCTTATTGTTATTTTTGTTTAAATTTAAACTTAAGTTAAACATATTTTAAACCATTTAAATAATTTACCTTATGTATTTAAAATCATATAGTTATTTATTATATACTTTTAAAAGTTAATATCAAATAAATCAATTTAAGCAAATTAAATTTTTATCTTATCAATTTAAAACCATATTTTATTTATTCAATAGCTTTTAGAAGTTTAACTTTAAAATTAAACCCAATTTTACCAAATATATATATTATTTAGAAAACAAGATTTATTTATTTATTAAATTAAAATTATATCTATATACAATATATACATATCCTATATACATTATAAATAGAAAACAATTTATTAACTTTTAAAAGATAAAATTTATCAACTAAATATTTATTTAATTGGATTATTAAATTAATTCCAATCTTATTACAAAGATTATCAAATCAATTTAATTTTTAATTCAGATTATTAAATTGATATTGCTTAAAATTTCGGGTCATTACACCTGCGTAAAATTATAGTCCAGTTTGTTTCAATTTTCCTTGCGCGCATGAAATGCACAAAACAATATCATACCCCATACTGTGCACACGCGTGCTTAATTGTTGCCCAAGTTTTTGTAATTGCCTAAAAAGTGTTATGTGCCTGCATCTCATTTTATTAATGAAATAGGCATGTTTTGCAAAGTATAAATCAAGCCTAGGCTACACCTTTGATTCGTGAATATATATATATATATATATAGATTTGCCTGGCCAAACTTCATTCACGTGCAAGTTTCATTTTTGTGCATTGCTTATATGCGTGAATGGGTAGTAAGAAAGTATGGCCAAAGTTATTGCAGCATACAAATATATATATGGTATAGAAATCAGGTTCAAGCTATTTTGTTGTTGTTTTGTATTTTGCCGTTCATATATACTTGGTTGCCCAGCTCACCCTTTTTTGTTTTGCATTTTGGTAAATCAAGTTCCAGGCATTTTTAAAGTAGTCGCGTGGATATGAATATGAGTCCAAGTCATTTTTATCCACTTCAATAATTGCGTGCAAAGTGAGGTGTGCGTGCGTACATGAAAATATATTTCCCATGCCAATTGCTATTTGACGTTACTGCATGTTAAAACAAATATCACGAAAATTTCATTACACTAAAATAGTCCTGGCATTAAATTTTTATTTACCTCATAATATTTGTACAATGCTGCATGCACCAAATTTCAAGTTCCTACATGGCATTTTGGTCACGTATGTGTGCATGTAATGCACGAAAAATAAGTCAGGTGCATTATTTTTATTTCACTTTTACGTGCAAATGGGCAGTGCAGTATTCTATGAATATATAGTATTGCAGTCCAATGTTTAATTTGCTTTGAACCAGTGTCTGATTTTAGAATGAATTTTGTTGCCGTTATTTTTATAACGGATTTTTACTCCAGTGCTATATTTTTGAAGCGTGTTATTTTGATGACATTTTTTACGAATAAAAATTACTATTGTTTTGACTTCAGTAATCGTCAGTTTTAAAGTGAATTTTCAAGCGGTTATCCCGCAACGTTGATTTTATATCCGTTTTTATGGTGTTTTGTGAAACACAATTTCTTTGTAGAAATTGCTATAGATGTTGTTATTTTAATCACGTGTTTTAAAAATCGTTTTAAAATAAAATTGTTTGCAAAATTTTTACATTTTACACTTTCAAAAGAATGAGGAATCAATTTAAACGCTTCAGCAAAATTAAGGACTATGAACCCTTAGTTTTACTGATCCGATTAATTCCGAACTTGTCCATTTGAGAACGTAAATTTTATTTACATAAAATACAAAATTTTGCACTCTCAAGGAAACGATGAAGAGATTTAAACGATTTAGCAAAAGTGCAGAATATGGAACCACGCTTTTACTGATTCGGTTAATTCCGGACTCGTTAATTGAAATATTTTCCATGGAATTGATGTTTGATGATTTTGTTGGGCTTTCGAGCCACTATGATGGACCTTCGGGTCAATTACCAGTACTAGACCTTCTGATCATATGTTGGACCTTCGGGTCATTTGTTGGGCGCTAAAAATTATGATGACAGTACTTGGTAGGCATCGGCCATATGTCGATGCACGTGCGGCGTAGCTTAGACATATGCTGGGATCGATCCACTTTTATGTTGATTTTCTAGTTATCTATTTTTGATTTCTAGATTTTTTGAATTGCTGTTTGGAAATCAATTATGAATTTGAAAGTTGATTTTGATGGAGTTTAATGAAAATTCTTCATTTAAACAATGTTGATTACTTATGTTGAATAGTCTCATTCAAGACTATGATTATTTTGCTTTGATGTTGGTTATGATGCATTCACTTCTAAGATTAAATTAGTCTGATCCATTTATTATTTTCTTTTAAATAGTACTCGGGTCAGACCGAGTTATTTCAGGATAATCGCTATCTCTGATACATTTGCTGCTTCAGCTTTTGGGATTTCACATCATCTTTTGTCTAGACTTCGAGGTGTCACTTTTGGTGTATTGATTCTCATCTCATTTATGTATTGATGGTTATGTATATGTACATTTGGTTCATGTGAACCATCGATTGTTGTAGCATGTATCCGGACTTGTCTTCCGCTGTATATATTTGATATTTCTGTTCTAATGTGATTATACTTATCTGTGTGTTGTTATTATGAGTTGTTTTGAATTTTTCATTAGCCACCGTAGTTTCATTTTAGATTTGGATTGAATATATCTTGGGATTAATTTACACAACTCCTATCAATGTAATCAATACTCATCTAAGGCATAACTTATGGATGGTCGCTTCTAACAAGCCTTATTCTTCGCGATAGCAGACGTTATTCCTTATAATAACCTTTGTTATTGTGAGCATAGAGGTGTGGCGTCACAATTTAAAATTATCGAAATCATCTATTTTGATATATGAGGTGACCCCTTTTTGTTTCGGAGATGGAACGGGCTTTTTGGGTCGTTTATAATTTCAATCCAAATCGATTTGGTCCATTCTTTCTATTTTCAGCTTTGCCTTTAAATAGCCCATTATAAACCCAACTTCTTTCTCATTGTTCTGATTTCAGTATGTACATTCTCTCTGGCTATCTACTTATTCTAATGGCAGAAACCAATTCTCAAATTTGAAAATTCAATTTCAAGTTCAATTCCAACATCAAACTCCTCCAAACTCTAACAAATTATATACTGTTTCGAAGCTTTCGACGAGCGCAACCTAAATCTACGATAGAACATCCATGTGGTTGGTTTGTAGTGAAGTCGAGTAAATCGACTAGAATTTCATAACCTAACTAGCGACGGCCATGGTCAAGGGGGTTTGGAGATGTCGCATGGCCACCAGAGGTGCGGCCTGAGCTGCTTGAGGCGATGGTGAGATCCGATCATCGTGAACGTGTGCATCGTGGCTGTGGTGGATGGTCAAAATGGCATATTGGTGGCTGCTCTGTCATTGGATCGAACGAAGAACATGATTAAGGTTGGGGATGTGTTGATGTGGCTATTAGTTAGTGGTTAATCCTCTCTTATTTTATTATTATTTAATTTTCGATTTCAAACCGTCTAACATTAATAATTTTTGCATACGAACTCGGATTTGGACACAGTTTTTTTCGTTGGGATCGTATAGGAATTCCAAGCATTTTGACGTTGGTTTGAATGAATTCTAAGACTTTTTGAATTTTAGGCTTAAATAGGACTTTAAATCGATTTAAAATCAAAGGTGAGTGTTTTGATCCACTCACAAGTGCTATATTTTCTTATGTTAGTTAAATTAAAATTATGATGTGATTAAAAATTTATTGATTGCTATTTGGTATGTTAAATTGTCATCCTAGTTTAAATTTGACTTTGATTGTGTTTAATCATCGTTTAATTCAATAGTGAATTTTAAATTATCAATTTAATACCTGTTATTGATTGTCAGTTATCTGTTGATGTTTATTGATTTATTTGGATGATGATTATGATGGATGTTTGATTATTGATATTGGATGACTGGATGTTGTAATTTTATATTGTTATAGCACTGCAAGTTCCTTATCGGTTGAAATGATACATACTCGAATGATTTATAGATTAGGTAAAAATCGTTATGGGTTGAAATGATAGACTCAAGTGATATTATGGATTTTATTTAGTTCGAGATTGCAGTTTGAAATGATATATAACCGTAAAATTTTAAGTTGCGGATTGAAATGATAAATATCCGTATCACTTGACCCTAAGGTAGAGAATTATATACGGACACTGGATTCGTTAAATTAGATGATTTTGTATCTTTGAAATTTTGAATTCAATTAACTGATATTTTGCAATAGAAATTGATTAATATAAGCTGAATTATTTTCGATAATCAAAGCGTTAATGCTGAAATTGGAATTGATTTAATGAATAGTTCAAAGGATTTAAATTGGAAATTCAAAGTTGAAGTGTCAAATATAAATGAATTTATCGGAATTGAGTTATTGAAAATGTTGGATGTAACGACCTATAATTTTCGATAATTAAAAATTGTTAATTTAATAAGATATGGTGATTTAAGGTGGGAAGAAATAAAAAATTGTGTTCATAATAAGAATTTAACTGGAATAAAAGTGTAATACTAATAGTTAATGTAGTTGATAACTGCTTTATATGTAAATTTGAATTGTTTGAAAGAATTAAAAGGTTACAATTGATATAGCTTGTAAATAAATGATAGTAATGTATGTATTCATAGGAATTGGATTAAAAGAGCAATTAATAAATAAATATTGTTTCATTAATTGAATATTGGGTAATAAATAGAAATTGAATAAAATTGTGTAATGAAGGTGGTTATAAAATTTGTTTATAGTTAATAAACTTACAAATGTTATTAAAAGGTAGAAATAGTGACAATTGTTATTTGTTACCAATTTAATTAATCAGTTGCAATAAAATGTAAATAAATGTTATAGTATTGTAAGTTAATACAATAACTGAAAATTTTGATTATAATAAAATGTATGGGAATATTAGTTATATTTATATGACAGTATTGATAAAATTAAAAGAATGAAACCAAGATAAATAAATTAATTGGGATTTTAAATTATAATTAATGTGTAAAATTGAAAAGGTTCAATGTAATGGAAATATAATTGTTAATACAAATAAAAGATGGAATATGGAACATACTAATGAAATAAGGTACAAACGAATACTAACTATGCTATTTAGATGTAATTAATTAAATATAAAGTCTGAAATCAAATTAAAACAATTTATCGGAATTAAATTACAATTAATCAGATTTAATTACAGTTGAAATTGAACATTGTAATTAGTGAAATTTAAACACCGAATTGATGTGTAAACTTGTTTTGAATTATTATAAATGTCTAAGCAATCAAAAATGATAAAATTTATTCGTTTATCAATATTGAATTAAAAAGTGAATTTATTAATTGAATATTAATTTATTTAATTCATGTGAAAATAGCTATATTTTCCACGGTCTCGGATTTCAAAGAAACTACTTTCTTCGGATCTGTAACGGTGAATTATTGTAAGGTTTCAAGTTTCGTAGCGAACATACTTGTCGGTTGATCGTACGGACTCGAAATGCCTAGAAATCAATTTAATTGAAATCAATTTGAAATAAGCTTATGTAGGTTAGTTGTTGTTAGGTTAGTTAATCGTCAGATCTTCCTTGTCAGACTCCTTCTTATCTGTGTCTGGTAGGTTGGTTGTTGTTAAATCCATTTCTTCTTCCATGTGCTTATACTATGCAAGAATCTATATTTTGCCTGCCAAGCTCTTATCCATGATTAAGTACGCTTTAAATCATTTTCTTTTGCACGACAATCCTTTTTCTAAGAAACTGATTCCCATTGCCTTCAGTTCTGTTTGTTGTCCTTTCAATACTGGTTGTATTGGCATTTTGGACATCAATGAATGGAATAAGGCAGCTCTTTCTACTAGAACTGATAAATTGATGAATAATGTAAATAACCTCTGGGCTTTTTGGACTAGGATTAATTTAATCAACAATATGCATTTATGGACTATGGATATCCTTATGGATTGTAGCTAGGTTTGGAGAAATATTCTTAGATGCAGGTCTACTTTTCTCCTCATTTTTCAAAAATGTATTGAGAATGATGATACATCGTTCTGGTTTGATCCTTGGTCTGCTCATGGCTGCATTCTTGCGAATGTGATTAATTTTAATTTGAGGGTCCAGTCTGGGATCAATGATTAAGCTAAAGTTAGCTCATTCTAGTCTGATGGTTATATTTATATTCCTTACTCTAGCTCTTATGCTATCAGATAAGTGTGGGCTAATATTTTGAACAATGTTTACTTAAAGGATAATGTTCATGATTTATGGAATGCGAAGAATCACTCAATTGCTACTGTTTATAAGTGCATTACCAAGGTTTGTCCTTTGTCTTGCTTCCCTTGGCACTCTAGAATTTGGAAGAGCAGTTCACACCTGAAAGAAAACATCATGCTGTGGAAGGTGATAAGGAATGGTATTCAGACTCTTGATAAGCTTAGGGCTAGAAATATGGTTATACCTGCTACCTGTTTATTGTGTTGCGATGAGGATGAGAATATTTGTCACCTATTTTTTAACTGTCCTTACTCTTTTTTATATGGTAAAGAGTTTTAAGGTCTCTTAACCTGTACAATCCTAGTGTGAACTCATCTATTGAATGGTATAACATCTTCAAAGCTACTAGATGGAAGTCTAGTAAAAGTGATTTATTATTAAAGCTTCTCAAGAAATTTGTGTATTTTGTTTGGATGGAAAGGAAAAATAGGCTGTTTTATGGCACTTCTACCCCTAAACACATTTTGTTCCTCTCTATTGCTAAACAATTTAGTGCCTCTTGATATGTGGGATGACCCATTTTCGTTCCGGAGACGGAACGGGCTTTTCGGGTCATTTATCGTTCAACGTGTAAATCAATCTTATATGTTCTTCCTATTTTCTAATCTACGTACAAATAACCTGTTATAAACCCTAGTGTTTCTCAATCAGTTTGTCTGTACATACAACTCATCTATTCACTTCTCTTTCTTAATGACAGACTAAAAAATTCCCAATCCAATTTCAAATCAAATTTCAAATCGAAATTCAAACTCCTCAAACTATATCGATATACATATCAATTTGAAGCTCTCGACGAGCCTAAGCCAAATCTGCTGTTTGTTTTTCGATTGGGGTTTCGGTGTGCCCAGAATTCGATAGTTCATTCTCGGCCATCCATAACGTTCCGATAAACCTCGACTGATCCTCAAAATCGAGGATATGGGGTTGTAAAGAGGGTCGTGGGGAGTCAATCAGGAGACTACATTTAGGCAATCGACGGTTAGATCGAGCTCAAAAATTCATTAGGGTTTGATAACTTTTGGCGGTGGCTATGAAATTTTCCTCGGTCGGGGTTCTTCATGACCGCATGACCATGAGGGAGTCGTGGGGTTGGTGGCAGCCGATGGGTGATGTATAGTCGCACGTTCATCATGACCGTAGGCTGCTGCTTGCGAGGTCTACTTCGCATAAGGTAGGGTTCATTTGCATGTGCTGTACGTGGAAGAGGAGGGAAGCTGACGTGGACCTTGTGAGTATTTTGTTTTTTTATTATCTCTTTAAATTTAATTTTCAAATCTTCTACTTTATGACTTTTGCATATGAACTCTAATTTGGGCGTGGTTTATTTTGTTTGGGATCGTATCAAAATTCCGGACATTTTGGCGCCTATTTGGATGAATTCTGAGATCGTTCGAATTTGGGCCCTAAATTGGATTTTAAATCAATTTAAATCAAAGGTGAGTGTTTTAACCCACTCACAACTTCTAAAATTTGTTATGCTAGTTAAATTAAATTTATGACGTGGCTAGGGATTTGTTTATGACTATTTATATTTTAAACTTGTTATTCCTGTTAATTTGAATTTATTTTGAATTAAATTGTCACCTAATTTATTATTGAATTTAAATTGCTAGTTAATTACCTGTATATACTAGTCTATTAATTGTTGATATTTATTGGTTGAATTGGATGATGACTGTGATAGATGGTTGAATTTATTATTGGATGATTGGATGCTATATTTGATTTATGAAATGTTATCACTCTGCAAGTTCCCTTAGTTATTGTTTAGGAAAATCACTATGGTTTGAAATAATATATGCCCGAATGATCTATAGATTAGGGAAAAATCGTTATGGGTTGAAATGATAGAATCGAGCGATTTTATGGATTTTATATTAAATTCGGGACTGCGGATTGAAATGATATATATTGGTAAATATAAAATAATTACGGATTGAAATGATAAATATCCATGTCACTTGACCATAGGGTAGAAAATTTTATACGGACACTGGATTGGTTAAATTAAATGATTTTTGAATCCTTATCTTTTTGAGTTTAATTGAATGATACTTTGTAATAAGAATTTGGTTTATATAAATTGAATTATTATCAAAAATCAAGTTTTATGTCGGAATTTGAATTGGTTCAAAGTGACTGTTTAAAGGAATTAAGATTGAAATTATAAAGTTGAATTTTGAAATATAAACGAAATTTATTTGAATTGAGTTATTGAAATTGTTTGAAATATAACTTGAAATATATATATATATATATATATATATATATATTGAATTTGGGGTAGCTTAAATTGATATTTCAAACATGAGTTGAAAGCAATATAGAATTTAATAGTTATTGAGAATTTCAATTTACATATATGAAATTGGATTTGTTGATTTGGAAATTTAAATGGTTCTGATGTATTGGAACAAAATAAATAGTTTAAATTGATTTTAATTCCAAATTCATATTTCAATATAAACTGTTTAAAAATATATTATTTTAAAATTCCGCTTATTAAGATTTTCAAATTATTAAACTATTTAACCTATATTAACTGTATTAAATCATTTTACTAGTTTTAAACCATTTAATTTATTTTAAAACTAATTAACGCATTTAAACTTATTTTAAATTAAATTAATCTATTTTAAAGCTATTTAATCTATTTTATTTATATTTAATCTATTTTAAATCTATTTAACTATCTTAAATCAATTTAACTATCTTAAATCAATTTAACAGCATCTTTAATCTATAATTAAACTATTTTAGAGTATTCACTATTTATAACAATTTTAACTATTTATAACTATTTAAACTATTTTCTAAATTTTCAGACTAAGTTGAAGGAAAGGGTTTATATTCAAATTCATTGGTTTAACACAAATATGGTTAAATGATGTTATAACCTAAGTTGGGATTTACATGTTATAATTAATTGAATATGATGATTTTGAAGTGGGATTTAACCTAATTGGAAATATGATTTTTAAAAGAAATTATGATTTCGAAACGATACGATTTCAAAGTTGAGTATGATTTCAAAGTGAATATGCTTTCGAAAGTATTATGGTTTTGAGAATGTGATATTTTGATATAGATTGTGAATTAACTTATGAAATGAAAAAGAACCATCCGGTGTGAAATAAGCGTTTGGTTGTTAAAGTGACCGGGATCAGATATTGTCATACTCTCTACCAATACGGAAAACCACTTTAACAACTATGTACATGGCAGAGATTCTAGATATAAAGTAGGATGGTTTGGAAAACAATTTCTGTATAGGGAATGACGTGACCCAGACTCCCGTGAGTCAGCTTAGATGTGACTAATACAGGAGCTATATCTAGGCCAAGTGCGATCATTCCTCCGATCGGACATGCTTCTTCAATACCATATTATGACATTTATAATGATTTGTGGCCACCCCTTGATTTTCATTTGGGAGTGTGTTTCAAGGTGGGCAGTAGTAGCTGCTATGCGTTACCACCAGCTCGGTTCTACAATTGGTAAATCTACCCTGGCATTGCCTCGAGTTCCATGTTCACATGCCCTAGAGTGCCTTCTACAAGTTTGTTTTGTACCATACCTATGGAATGCCTTTCGGGTAAACTTACAGTTTATAGAGGAGCATACGGTACTGTACAGACTATGTGAATGTATAAAATGTGTTAAGGGATATATGTGTAATGCCTTAACGCTATTTTAATACTTTTCTTTATTGTAGTCACTATTATAATAGCGTATTGTACTATATAGTAGATAGTTTAACAGATACATAGGAGGTGTGAAGCCCGAAAATCTCTTGAGTTATTACACTCACGTTAGATACTGGATAGGAGATGTCAAACCCCGTAAACATCTCCAACGCCATTCCGCTCATATTTGTTTACCGTTGATTTAACATACATAAGATCTTTAGTTTTTACTTGAGTTTTGTCTTTTCAGTTCGCTCGGGTCAGTCTGAGCATTTCAAGGTTAAAGACCTTATTTCTAGAGGACGAAGAGTTGTACTATCATTATTTATTATGTTTATTCCACTACATCATGTTATTCCGCTGCATTTATTATTTATTTGTTCTTATTTCTGTAACTCTGATTTTTGTGTTGTAAAAGAATAGTCAAACGTATTTACAAAACAGCTTCATGAACGACTATTTGATTATTATATTTTATCATTCCATTGCGAGATTTTGTATTTGTTTTATTTCTTTCTCTTTTTATCATTCACCCCATAACAGTATGCCTTATTGAAAGGTTTAAGTCTGACATGTGTGTCTGCTTATGCGTCAATACAGTTGGTATCAGAGCTTTGGTTTAGCGATAACCTTAGCTTTGTGGGGTTTGACTCATAAATAGGGTAGTAATACCCTAGAATGAGTCCTTTATAGTAAATACATGAGAGAGCGTATTTGTTAGTGTTACAAAATATTTTTATATTGTGTTAATTTGTTCCGTTTTTATTTATAAATTTTGGTTGGTGCATAGGACGCTATGACATCGATAAGGATTTCTAAACACTTAATAGGGCAGACCAACACAATATTTATATTGAATTATAGGTAAATGAAATAATTTTGCCTACTATATAGTAATTTTTACGAATGATATATTTGGTTGCAATATATTTGTTTGTTAGGTAGTGAAATTTATAAGTATTGATTGGAAAATGAGATTTACAAATAAAATGAATATGAACTGAAAATTTAAGAACTTGATTTCCTGGAGTTTTTAAAATTTCTTTTGGAAGGCTTTGGAATATAATATTAATATTATTTAGGAGATTTTCTGATAAATATTTCAATGTGATTTGGAAGAAATGTTTTAAAAGAATTTTGAAAGGAAATAAGTTCTATACTACCCTTTCTATTGTAGGGAAATAATCTCAGTGATGAGTGCACACATCATCGATATTCATTTTTGAGTTTCAAAGTAGGAAGACTGTTGTAGTAGTTTTACTGCATGTTTGTTTGATAAATAAATCTTGATTTTATCATATAATATGATTTGAGATGTACAAAAGATGTGGTTATATATATATATATATATATATATATATATAGTCTTAAATAATTTGAAATGGAATCCCACATTTAATTCTTAAATTTCTATAAATTAGAGATTTCATATGAAATGAAATTTTACACATTTAATAATTGGAACTTCTAAAATTAAAATAAGAAGATTAAATGCTAAGAGTAAATTAAATTACAAGAAAATTTGAAAATTTTGTAACATGTAAACTTAAGGATATGAAAATGAGAAATGATAACTATTGAACATTAGGTTAACTAAAATAAACAAGATAAACATGTGTGACTTTCAATTGCATTCTTAGAAACATAAATATATAACTTACCAAAATATTAAAAGTAGTAAGGTTAGAAACACTATGTAATAAAATATTATACAATTAAAACTTAAGTAATGAAAGTGTTCAATGGAATTTCTTTTATAAATAAGAATTTTTTATATTTTAAAAATTATGAACTTAAGTTAACTAATTGATATGCTAAGTAATTGAATTAAACATGAAAACTATAAATAAATGAGTATAAAATCAAGTAATTGTTTGAAGTTGTTATAATTAAAATAAGTAGAAAGGATGAATACCGTAAGTAGATGATTATAAACTTAAATAAATAATGAAGCACTTTGTAATTAAATTGAATACTATATTTAAGATATGACCATAACTTCAGAAAGGTCAAAAATGGATTTAATATTCAATGACACTATATAAGGAAATGAATGTAAATTAAGAAGTAAGAAACTTGAGTATGAAATTATACACTAATGAATATTATTATCTAATGGAAATCAAGTATATAAAATAATAAATGTGAACTAAGTTGCAATAAAATGTATGTAATACCTAATTAATAAATTTATTGATTATTATAAACAATTGAATGGAAATAACTTATTATAAGAAATGAATGTAATGTAATAAAAAGAAATTGACATTATATGAATAACTAAAAATGAATTTTGTAAGTAATTAATGTAAATAAATAAAAATAAGTACCGAAGGAATGAATGTGAATTTATTTATAAAGAAACCTATATAGTACTTTAAGAATTGATTTACATATGTTTAAATAACTATATATGAGTCACATATGTAAGAAAATGTAAATAAAATATGTAGATAGATGAACGTAAATGAAATTAAGTATTATATAAATGAAAGGGAATTGAATTTGTGAGAAATGGTTGTAAATTTAAGAAATAATCATTGCATGAAGAAAAACGTAAATTAAAGAAATAATCAATGTATGAAAAAAATAAACAATAGATGTTCTGAAAGGAAATTTATAAGAATAAACTAAAATAATGTTTGAAATTTGTTGTTTGTTTGGTTTATGGATTGTTTAGGGAAAGGACACTTCTAATCGTTTGGATGTATGGATAATCCATTGAGTTTTATCTAAGAATGTTGAGTATATGATATACTTAGTAGTTATTTATAATTTTATATGGTTAAAAGTTTCTAAACCCAAACGACCCATTTGTTTGCCCGATATGGATGGATGGTTGATTAATTTGATTCCATGTGATGATTAGATGCTTTTGTTTGCAAATGAATATTATTTTGTTATATTGATTAGTTTATTTATTAATTGAGACAATATGAATATATCGCTCTTATATAATTATTAACTCCTTTTGGATTATATAAGTGAAATACAGGTTATGGAAGCGATTGCTACTGCTTCTGGTTTAATAAAATAAGCGTTGTTTGCCCAACAAATAGGTACGTTCTCGGATTACGGTTATATAGCAATATTATATTGTTTTTGTCCCGCTATTGGGATATATTATTTTGAAAAATATGATATATATTGTTATTATTGATAGTATTATTTCTCCTAGACCTCTCTGCACAAAGGAGAATCTGTTGAAATTTTCTGCTGAAATTTTCTGTGAATTTCTTACATAGAAAATTTTGTGAAATGTTTTTCCAAACTTTTATTAACATGAGTATAAAAGGATTTAATGGTTATAAATTGATAAATTTTATTTAAATTATGTAATTATGTAAATAAATAGTTTATAAATTTAATATTTTGAATAAGATATATTGATTTCTTATTTTCTTCTTTTCTCTTCTTTTTCCTTTTCGGGGACGAAAAGTTTTGAGTGGGGAAGAGTGTAACGACCCTAATTTTCGGTAATTTAGAATTATTAATTTTAAAAAATATAGTGATTTAAAGTGGGAAGAAATAAAAATTTGTGATAATAATAAGAATATAATTGGAATAGAAGTGTAATACTATTAGTTAAGGTAGTTGATAATGTAAATTTTAATTGATATAGATTGTAAATAAATGATAGTAATGTATGTATTAATAGGAATTGGATTAAAAGAGCAATTAATAAATTTATTATTGTTTAATTAATAGAATATTGGGTAATAAATGGAAATTGGATAAAATTGTGTAATGAGGGTGGTTATAACATTTATTCATAATTAATAAACCTACAAATGTTATTAAAACGTGAAAATGTTAACAATTGTTATTTGTTACCAATTTAATTAATCATTTGAAATAAAATGTATATAAATGTTACAGTAATGTAAGTTTATATGATAACTGCAAATTTTGAATATAATAAAATGTATGGGAATGTTAATTATATTTACATGACAATAATTGATGAAATTAAAAGAACGAGACCAAGGTAAATGAATTAATTGGGATTTTAAATTATAATTAATGTGTAAAATTGACAAGGTTCAATGTAATGGAAATATAGTTTTTAAACAAATAAAAGATGGAGTTTGGAGCATATTAATGAAATAAGGTATAAAAAATATTAACTATGTTATTTGAGCAATAATTGATTGGACATAAAAGTCTGAAATCAAATTAAAACAATTTATTGGAATTAAATTATAATTAATTGGATTTAATTACAGTTGGAATTGAACACTGTAATTAGTAAATTTTAAGCACTGAAATGATGTGCAAACTTGTTTTGAACTATTATAAATGTCTAAGTAATCAAAAATGAGAAATTTTTTAGTTAATAAATATTGATTAAATAGTGAATTAATTAATTTAATATTAATTTATTCAATTAATGTGAAAATAGCCACTTTGTCCACGATCTCGGATTTCGACGAAACAGTTTCACTGGATCCGTTACGGTGAATTATTGTAAGGTTTCAAGTTTTGTAGTGATCAGACTTGTTGGTTGATCGTACAGACACGAAATGCCTAGAAATCAATTTAATTGAAATCAATTTGAAATAACCTGATGTTGACATAACTTCTTCATACGATGGAATCAGACTTTAAACCTAGTCCATTGAGTTAAAAATATTGTAAACATCTATTTTGATATGTGGGATGACTTATTTTCGTTCCAAAGACAGAACGGGATTTTCGGGTCATTTACCGTTCAATGTGTAAATCTATCTTATCCGTTCTTCCAATTTTCTGATCTACCTATAAATAACCTGTTATAAACCTTAGTGCTTCTTAACTCAGTTTGTCTGTATGTGCATTTCATCTGTCAATTTCTCTTTCTCAATGGTAGAGAAACAAATTCCTAATCCAATTTGAAGTCAAATATCAAATCAAAAATTCAAACTCCTCAAACTATATCAAATTATATATCGATTTGAAGCTCTCGCTGAGCGCAAGCCAAATCTGCTATTAGTTTTTCGATCTGGACATCTGTGTGCTCAGAATTCGATAGTTAATTGTCAGTCGTTCATCACATTCCGATGAACCTCAACTGATCGTCAAATCGAGGGTACGAGGTTGTAGAGAGGGCCGTAAGGAGTACATCGGGGTTGTTCATTTGGGCAAACGACATTTGGATTGAGCTCAAAAATTCATGAGGGTTTGATGACTTTCGACGGCGGCTGTGAAATTGGAACCGGTCGATGTTCTATGCGAGTGAGTGACCATGGGGCTTGCGGGGTTGGTGGCGACCGATGGGTGATGTAGAGGCACGCATTCACCATAGCCGTAGGCGGCTTCTGGCAAGGTCGAGTTGCGCGTGAGATAAGGTTCATTTGGGTGTTTTGTACGTGGGAGAGGTGGAAAACTGACGTGGACCTTGTGAGTATTTTGTTTTTTATTATCTATTTAAATTTCGTTTTCAAATCTTCTAACTCGTATAACTTTTGCATACGAACTCGAATTTAGACGCAAGTTTGTTTTGCCGGGATCATATCGAAATTTCAGATATTTTGATGTTAGTTTGGACAAATTATGAGATCATTTGAATTTGGGCCCTAAATTGGATTTTAAATCAATTTAAAATCGAAGGTGGGTGTTTTAACCCGCTCACAACTTCTAAAATTTCTTATGTTAGTTAAATTGAATCTGTGGTGTGATTAGGAATTTATTTATGGCTGTTTAGCACTTTTAACTTGCTATCCGGCTAATTTGAATTTATTTTGAATTAAATTGTCATTTAATTTATTATGGAATTTAAATTGCCAGTTAATTACCTGTATATACTAATCTGCTAAGTGTTGATATTTATTGGTTGAATTGGATGATGATTGTTGTAACAACCCTATATTTTCAACCATTCGCATCCGCACAAGTTGGACTTGAATTGCTCAAAATACCGCATTGTAAATAAAATTTGGAAAATCTCAGAATATGCAGTAAATAAATAGTCACGAATCATATGCATAGAGTAAATAATAATGCAGCGGAATTAAAAGGGATAGTAGTTCATGAAGCTAATATATATATATATATATAAGATACATCAGAGTTAAACAAGATACAACAGAAGAGTAACAAGATAAATAAAGTACAAATCAGAATACATCACTGGAAACACTGGATATTGAAAGCAAAATAGATGGTTGGATCTTCAAGAAAATCTCCAACTACGAAGGTCAGTCTTGAATGCTGATTCACTCAGTCTGACTCGAGCACAAAACAAAATACAAAACACTCGAGTGAGGACATAAATATTTATGAACTGTAAATCAACTCAAGCGAATAGTAACAAAATAGATCAGTAACTTAAAGGATGGTTAGGACCGGCCATCCTTTAAGGATTCGTTAAACTATTTTCTATGTAGTAATATTGCGCTATTATAATAATGTCTATAGTAAAATAAACTTACTTTTAAATAGCTTGAAGGGTTACCCATATATCCCCCAACACGTAATAGTCCCAGTAGTCCATCCAGTATCAGCAAATCTTCAGATCGGGGGACTGCCCTAAATACTCCATGGGCTACGGGAGAAAAACAAACTCATAATAAGGCTCACTATGGTATGGGACACGGCACACAAGGCAATGCCAGGGTAGATATACCAATTACACACATGGGCTGGCGGTAACGTAGCAGCCACTATGCCCACCGCGGAACACACTCCCAATCAAAATTGGAGGACGACCATAAAATCAACCACAAGTAAGAATATAGTATCGAAGAAGTGCGTACGACCAGAGGAGCTACCCCTTTTGGCCCGAGATCGCTCCTGTTTTAGCCACCTTACACTAACTCACGGGAGGCGGGTCCACGTAACATACCTCAAGAACGTCGCCACCATCCTACTTCATTCTGGAATCTCCACCATGTACACGGTTGTTAAAGTGGTTTTCGTAGTTGGCAAAGAGTATGACAACTTCCGATCCCGGTCTCTCTAACAACCAATCGTTATTATAACGCCGTGGTCATTTCAAAATAGTTTGTACTTCAAAAATCAAATCATTTCATTTCAAACTATATCCCTTTCAAAATAGTTTATACTTTGAAACCAAAACCATTCTTATTTCAAACTATATGTAGATCAAAATAGTTTATGCTATATCATTTCCATTCCAAACATATATTCACTTTCAAAAATCATAATACTTTCAAAGGTATAACTCTTTCGAAACCAAAATACTTGAAATCATTACACTTTGAAAATCATAACATTTCGAAATCATACATTTGAAATCAAGAAACATTTCTTTAATTCTTTACATTTTACAAATTTATTCAATTAAACCAAAATTTCAAATTTCCAATTTAATTCAATTCAAACCATCAGTTTCAATTCAATTTAGTTCCCCAACAAACCATTTCAAACCTTATAAATTTCAAATACAGATTTGATTCACAAAATAAACTATTCAAATTTTAATATATTTCAAAGCTTTAATATCCCACATTTCAAAACTAAACTTTATAATTTCATTTATCTCAAATTTAATTTCATTATTACTTAGTTTTGAAATATTCATTTCACAAATCCAATATCATTTAAATAAACATAATTACAAGTAAACCGAATATCCTTTTAATATTCATTTATCAAATATCATTCCAAATTCATATTCTTTATTAAAATAATGATCAAATTATTTCCAAACCATTTCAATCATCAAAATATCATATCTTTTCAAAACCTCAATATCAAATCATTATTTAAATTCAAATTCAAATTCAAATTCAAATATTCAAATTTAAATATCATTTTTAAGTCAAATAAATCATTCATTTATTATTCTATATATCATTACAAAACACATTTCAAAATTCCATTCAAAACCATTATTTAAATTCAATTTAAATTCCTTAAAGTTCAAATTTAAATAATAAAATATATTCAAAACTCCTTAAATTTCACAAATAATCAATTCCAAAAGTTAAATCATTTAACACTTTAAAATATAACTCAAATAGTGTTAAATCTATAACATTTCAAAACATTGTCAAATTATAGCAACGACACCATTATAAAGTGCTATCGTCGCTTATAGTTTCCAAAATAGTTTAGTTCAGGAACAATGGCATTTATAAAATGCCGTAATAAATAGTTAGTTATTTCAAAACTTAGTTAAATTCAAAAACAACAGCATTTAAAAATGCTGTCATAAGACCATAGCGTTTTTGGGAAATGCTGTTAATAAAATTCCAGATTTTACTACAACTTTTCAAAAACAATAGAACTTTAGTTTTAGCAAATTTTAAACTTATAAATCATATTTTTAGGCTTCTAAACTTTCACAATTAAATCAATTAACGAATGATTTCTCACAATAAAATTTTATAATTAAATATCAAATTTTAAAAACTCAATTCATTTATTAAGTCAAAAATTCATTGTTTATTAAATTATTAATTTAACCAAAAACTTAACATTTTACTTCAAATATCATTTTAAACTTTAAATTTAATTTCTATTATTTACCTACATTTTAAAAATAAAATTCAAAGTCAAAAATCACATTTACTTCAAATTTACATGCTTAAATTCACAATTCAAAACTTAATATTTAGCTTTCTCAATACTATAAAATATATATTTTAAAACATAATTTCATATTTTAAAAATACATTCTTAATAAAAATCATTTAAAAATATACCATGGGGTTTATAACCTAGGTAAAATGATACAGATATGTATCATTTCAATCCGCTATTTACAGAGAAAAATCCGGGTTCTACCATTTCAAACCCGCAATCCCAAGTAAATAAAAAAAAATCTCAGGCCTATCATTTCAGCCCATAACGATTTTTCGCTATTCTAAAGTCCATTCGGGTATGTATCATTTCAACGCATAGTGATTCTATTCTAACAGGGAACTTGCAGTGTGATCATATACATAAACAATATAAATAATGTCAATGTCACAATATAATGTCATATATCATATGTCATGTGATAATTAACAAAGTTAACATGGTAATAACATAGCATAGCATATCATATAATCATCATTACTTGCAAAACATTTTTAATTACGAAACACTTGTCATCAATTCGCTATTTCATAAGTAAACATGTCAGAGTGAGAAGGACTCACCTTTTCAAGTTGGAGTTAGGAAATCAAACTACATGAATAAATCCAGAAAGCACGATATGACATGACATGGCATGACTATGATTCAAGTGAGTGGAGAGAGCCAAGATAATGATCTTGTAAACAACCAATAAAACGAAGCAACATACATATGAATATTCAGCCAAAACAATATTGAACAAATTGAAATACAAAGCAACAAAGACAAGACCTTGTCTTTACCATTCAATTGCTTGACCATAGGGATTCAAGTGCTCGGCATGGCTGTGCAATAGACTCGGGTTTGGCATCAATATGGCATGGCTACATGAGATGTGGAGGGTAGGAGTATCACACATGAAGTATACAAAAGGTCAAGGCAAATAGGTGATGTTTTTGGACAAACAAGGCTCGGCCTTATGTCAATTGGGCTTGGCCAAAGGCAAGTACAGGTCATGTCAGGTCAGGTGGTGGCTGGATATGCGGCCAAAGGTGGTGTAGCTGGTGGCGGCGGCGGCTAAGGGGTGTGGCCGAGGTGCAAAGTGAAGGGGTGGTGAAGATATGGCTCGGCTAAGCATGCTTGATGGAGTGTTTGCAAATTTGTAATGATAGCATCATCTATTGGTCACAACCAGGTCTTGATAATGGATGAGGAGGTGATGCTACTGTGTAAGGTGATGGTGGTGGAGTAGAGGTCGAGCTCTGGTAGAGGAAGAGGAAGGCAAAATACAATGAAAGAGAAGAGAAAAAGTGGAAAGAAGCCATTGGAGAAACTTGCAAATATTTTCAGAAATTGAAGTGGCCATGATTTTTTGAGGAGACGAAAACTTTCCCACATGAAAATGAAAGAAGAATACATGGCAACCAAAAGAAAAAGGACGACCAAAATCTAGGAATGAAAAGACAATAGCAATTGAAAGGACAAGGACATGAAGAGTCACTAGAAAATGAAAGGTTTTTGACTCTTTAAATTTCCATTTCCTTTAAATCGAAACAAACTAAATAAATTTCAGTAAACAAAAATAAAAGGATGAACAAAATGAAAATAAAATAAAATAATATTTTGGAAAAGAGAAAAATAAATAAAGAAAATACTTTATTTGATTGAAACTAGAAAATAAAAATTAAAACAATATACAATTAACATTTGAAAATTATAACAACACTTTAATTTTTTTTTAAAATAAAATATATACATAACATGTCATGTATACAAAAATTAAAACATGATATGACAAACAAAATATTATTTATATAAATTAAAATAAACAATTTTGTTAAATAAACAATTTACACACAAGGTTGTAAAAAGCATAACTTTCACAATATTAATCGAATTTCAACGAAACGTAAAGAAGTATACTTAAAATTTTATCTACTTTCATAATAAAATATAAAATTAAAAAATTCAAATATTTAAGTTTATAAATTTAAAAGTCAAAGTTTGACTGTATTGACCAAATTTCACATTTCTGAAAAATATTCTATTTATTCACGTTTGGAATTATAATTCACATAAAAATCAAATTTACATTTAAAATAATAAAATTTATTCATTTAATAAATAAAATAAAGTTTTTAAATCAGGAATTCAATTAAAATAATTATAATATACAGTTAAAATAATCACAAAATACAGGTTTGTTACACTCTCCCTCACTCAAAACTTTTTGTCCCTGAAAAGGAATGAGGTACGGGAAAACACAGAAAAAGATAGAATGAAATAGGATTAAGACAAGATGACAAGAAGATTGAAATTATACCTGATAACTGTTGTTATAGATAAGTTTAACTAGGTATAGATGATCTTCCTAAGATCCTCCAAAATCTAGAACACAAGCACGAAAAGATCTTCTAAAATCTGATTCACCCGTTCCGCTTGACCGACGGTGCATGGATGGCAAGCAGTGCTCAGATTCAAAAATGAGTACCAAAGGTTATTAAAAATATAGAAAGATTTCTAAACAGATTGGTATAAGCAATAGCCTCCCCATTCTGTAGCAGGATAAGGGAAATAAGGACAACCAAAAGATAGTTTGAAAAACAAAATAAGATAATAAATTTGAAACCATGAAAATTTCAACCTAAATTGAAAATTACTTTCATTACATTATCATCAAATTATCTTAAATTAACAATGTTTTAAATCATGGATTTGAAAATAAATCATTTATTATACTCATAATGTACTTAATAAAATTAATTCTTCTTTATTCCTAATTAAAATTGAATCTATTCCACTCAATATTTTTTTATCACCTATATTAAATATATTTATACTTATTATAACTGCTTTAATTTATTCTTAGTTCCTTTAACATCAATTTATATTGTAAATTATTCCATTACCTTTTTTCTTTTTTCTATTTACCACAGTAATCTTTTATAACTAAAATTTAAGTGTATAACATTTATTATACCCACTCAAATTTTATTTATAAAATCCCTTTTTTTGTATTGTATATTATCCAAGTACATATTCAACTTCAGTATAATTTAGGTAAGTTATATTGTAATGAAACTGTGTATTATACAAATAAAACTTTCTAATTTAATCATTTCAAGCTTGAATATTTATCCAAATCTTGAAATTATACTTAAAAATTATCTTTTAAGATAAAATTTAGGAATTAAATTTCCAATAAATTCCAAACTATTTAGAGATAAATAAATGCAAATATACTATATATATCCATTCAGAATTGAAATCATATATTAGCATATGTTATAAATCCAGTCTTATTTTAGAAACTCAAATCGATTAAATTCCCCAAAACAAAACTGTAGCAAGACTACAGAACGGTCTCATCACTTCGAAACTCGAAAATGAATGTAGATGATGCTACAGTCATCACCGAAGTTATTTTCCAGCGACAAAGAGAATTGCACTAATTTTAAACTTTAAAATTCTTTGAAAACAAATTTCTATTCGAAAATACTTTAAATACTATATCCTTTAAAACTTTAAGTACAAGGTTTGAAACCATCAGAAATTAAATTATCAAATTCTTGCTTTAAATTAATTTTAAATTTCCAAATAAATTTATAACCATGTTTATAGTTCAATTATTTATATATGAAACAAGAGATAATGATATATAAAATCCAATATTATTTCTTAACAACCAATTCAATAATATCCAGAAAAAGATTTATAATATGGCTACAAAATTTATTTCATTACTAAATTTGAAAAAAAAACATGTTATGTCAGTTTACTCTATTCAAGTGTTTTGGAAATCTTATCGATAACGTTGATCAGACGAATCGATTGGAAACCCAAATCAACATCAACAACTCAAACAACACAATATATAAAACATTTTAAATATTACTTTACAAATACACTTCAAGAATGATTTGAAGATAGGTTGGAAACAAAGATGAGATGATTAAATGACATAATAGGAAAATGGATAAGCTTGTATAAATCGTGGGCAACCTTAATCGGGTCAACCATGACTTAAAGAATAAGATCAATTGTGGATTTCTGGAGTAAATCTACATACGGTCTCAAGAGATAGAGTTTGGAATTATAAGAGATACTAGCATCTAAACCGAGGATATAAAATCTCTGGTGAATCGATGCTATTGTAAAGGAGTTTCACCCCTTTACAAATCAATTTGAGATTGGCGAGACCGCCAACTCATTATAAGGATCGAATCATTTGAAGCGGAGTTATGAGATACTCCAGAATCAAAAGAAGACGAATAGTGAGGGACACGAATGGATTTTGGAACCGCAGGGAACGTTCCAAAATTCAAAGGAATCGAGTCAAAAAGGAAGATGTTCAAACTCTAATGTAAGTGATTCTGTAAATACATTTATCATATATGCTAAGTTTTGCCTAGAGCTACCAAAGCTCTGATACCACATGTAACAACCCGATATTTTCAACCATTCACATCCACACTTGTCGGACTTGAATTTCTCAAAATACCGCGTTGTAAATAAAATTTGGCCAATCTCAGAATAAATGGTAAATAAATAGTCATAGATCACAGACATAGAGTAAATAGTAATGCAGTGGAATTAAAAGAGATAGTAGTTCATGAAGCTACTATATAGATATAAGATACATCAGAGTTAAACCAGATACAACAGAAGAGTAACAAGATACATCATGTACAAATCAGAATACATCACTGGAAACACTGGATACTGAAAGCAAAATAGATAGTTGGATCTTCAATAAATGCTCCAACTCCAAAGGTGAGTCTTGAATGCTGATTCACTCAGTCTGACTCGAGCGTAAAGCAAAACACAAAACACTCGAGTCAGGACTTAAATACTTATGAACTGTAAATCAACTACAGTAATAGTAACAAAATGCATTAGTAACTTAAAGGATGCTTGGGACCACCCATCCTTTAAGGATCCGTTAAACTATTTACTATGTAGTAATATTGCGCTATTATAATAACGTCTACAGTAAAATAAACTTACTTTTAAATTTCTTTGAAGGGTTACCCATATAGCTCCCAACAGTAATAGTCCCAGTAGTCCATCCAGTATCAGCATATCTCCAGATCGGGAGACTACTCTAAATACTACATGGGTTACGGGAGAAAAACAAACTCGTAGTAAGGCTCGCTATGGTAGGTGACACGGCTCACAAGGCAATGCCAGGATAGATATTGTAACAACCCGCATATTTAACGATTTTATATTTAAATGTTTTATTTAAATATAGTGTCGTTAGTCGGATTTTGGTCCGAAATGTTACTTTTTGCAAACGGCCGAATTGGAACTCGAAACCACCTCCATTGAGTCCAAAATGGCGTTTGCGATCTTTTTAAGTATAAGCTTTGATATGTTTGGAGTATGTTAAATTTTGCTACTTTTTCTAGTTGGGTTTTGGGTTTGGGTTCAGCCCACTAACTAACTAATTAACCCTAGCTCAGTCCCTCTCCTCTCCACTCACTTATTTCATTTCATAAAACTTAAGCTAAAAACTGAAAATGGTGGAAAGGAAAGAGAAATAGAAATTCCTAGCCCTAATTTCTTCTTGCAACTTGAATTCTTGCTCCAAAATCAAAGAGAAGCTATTGGTAAGCCTCTTCTTCATCTTCTCTAACTCTCCTCCTCTTCAATTTCAGAAGTTTCCTAAACCTAATTTGGGAAATATGTGTTTTATTCTTAGATTGAAGCTTGTAGAGTTGAAGTGAAGAGTAGTTAGTCTCCTTCTTGTGTTTGAGCTTCTTCTTCTTTGTTTGTGTGTAAAAGGTGAGTTTTGAACTCACATCTACTTCTCTTGATATTATTCATGTAAGGTGAGATTTTTATTTCTCATCTATGCTTATATCTATCTTTGATTATTGGGTATGAATTCCTAACACTTGTTCATATGCACTTGCTTTTGGTTTGGATTGAATTAGTGAATATCCAAATTTTTAGTGTTTGGGTTCAATTTTTTAAAGATCCTAACTTTGATGTTTGAACATGTTTTGGTGGCGAATCGGAGAGCTAATGGAGCTGGGGTATCTATTGGCTAAGGCTCCTTAGGTCGATTGCTCAACCGGTTGCATTTTAGAAGAGTTTGCACTTCGATGAGAAAGGGCAGGAACTACAGAAAATTGCAGTTCGGCCGACCGAACCCATGGGCCGGTCGACCAACCTGCTACCCTGAGCATTTTTTTTGCCTCTGGATCAGGTCAGCCGACTGACTCAGGAAGTCCGGTCGACCGACCTGCTCCTATTTTTTGTTTTGCCTATTTTTGCTCATTTTGATTGGTTTTCCAAATTTTATCGAGTCAAATGGGTTCTTAGTGGTTGTCATTGCATCTTTTGGCTTTGATGACTTATTTAACTTCATTAACGGGTTTTCATAAATAATCTTCTAAAATTACATTAAAAGCTCCTTTCTACGATTTATAAATTCTATTTGAACACACACGATTTCGCACTTCGAGCGGAGTGGAAGGGAGATTAAATGGTTAGTTAAAACACGGACCATGAACCCATGCGTTTATCTTTCCGATTAGTCCCTGACCTATTCGATTGATTGTTTTGGCCTTTTGGTCTGGTTTACCGATGAGACGAGGTGAACTTTGTACAGCTTTGAGTGTGAAATTAACCAACGGAGAGTAAATCGATTAGTGCAAACGAGTGGTTATGGGACCCACGTTACCACTTTTCGGATTCCTTTTTGAGAGTCATGACACATTCCGCCAGTTAGTGGTGTCCAGTACTGGGCCTACGGACCTTCACCACTACGGTTTGTTGCCTTCGGGTGTGTTGCCTTTGGGTTTGCACCTTCAGGTTTGTTGCCTTCGGGTATGTTGCCTTCGGGTATGTTGCCTTCGGGTTTGTGCCTTCGGGTTTGTTGCCCTATAGTATTGCTTTCGGAGTTAGATCTTTATAAGCCGCTCGAGTGATATTTGGGTTTGGAATCTTCGGGCTGATGGATCCTTGTTTATACAGTACCGAGCACGTGCAAATTTTATGGTGTTTCATTGATATGTATATTCCCTAGGTATCGCCCTTCGGTGTTGGTCTTTTTGAGCCGCATGATATGTAGCGATTACCTTGTGGAACTTGTGTTTCCTTCATTGGTATTTGTTATTTGCCTTTATGGCTTGTTTTGGGATATTCCTATCCTTTTTTCTATGAGTTGCCGATGATATGAGGCTTGTTATGATATGATTCATCTTTTTGTTAGATGATTGTGTTATCTCTTTTAGAGATATTTGTTATACATTGTAACCTTGCAGGTTATTGTTGTTCAGTTTATCTAACTGATTTGTTTAGCTAGACTGACCCGTGTATTTTATACTCGGGTCAGACCGAGATGTTTCAGGTTAGGTGCATTTGGACTTAGCCTATTTTGCTTCTGCATGGACTATCCAGCTTGTTCCTTTTTGTTAAAGCTTTTTGTGTAGTCCTTTTTGTTGTAACTCTGATATATGTATTCTTTTGACTCGTCTTTATATTGTGGTTTTCTATACCTATAACGACCCTGAATTTCGGCCCCGGTTATTTTAATAAATGATTAATCTAATTAATTATAAATGTGAATTGATCATATTTTAATGAATATGATTTTGGAAATATTGCCATCTATTTATGTAAACTGCATTTTAAAAAAAAGGGAGATTGCTTTGGAAATTGAAATAAGTATTTCAATAATATTCACAATAAAAATCTATCATATATAATTACTTAAATAGTTTACATTGTTTATATTTAGTATAAAATAACCGTGTTTGAAAATCTAAAATAAGTTTCTTAACAATATTATTAATAAAATTTAACCCATATAAGTAATAATAAAATGCTATATATTGTTAATATTTGTTAAATGAATACATTTGCTTGATAATGTTTAAAGTTTAAAATCTAATCCTAGCAATATAAAATAACAAATGTAAAATGTAAGCTAAACATATGAATGTAATTTAAAAATTTATAGTTAGAATATAAGGTATAAGTATAAGTAAGTAAACTTATGAAATATAATTTAAATGTTAAAGGCTAAAATACAAAATAAAAATAAAAATAACAGCCAAATGAATAAGTTTATTAATAAAATATGAAAGTAAGCAATGGAGTAAAAGAATAAAATACTTAGCAATGTAATATGAAATGAACAAAGTTATATATATAGTTAAAAAAGAACATTTACAGACCAGAATCTGCAGGGTATCAAATATGGAAACATCTCTAAATCAAAGTACTGTGTATTTTTTGTGCAAGGCAAATTCTGACCTGCAAGTATATATTTTAGACAAACAAATGTTCATAGAGTTCGAACCAAAGATAATAAGACAGATATAGATATATATGAACAAGCTTCATACACAAGCTAAACCTGCATATGTACATGATTGCAGGTAGTGTTTTTATACAGCAACACAATTAATAATTGTGTAAAAATATTATTGAACAAAGTATGTACTTAATGTCAGCTCAAAATATTTTTTTTCTTAGATTTGCTCATATCAAAACAAAAATGAGAAAAAGCCTAACTGGTTATTACCTACCTGCTTTCAGTCCTTTGCTTATTTATATATAGGTACAACTGACCAAATTAGTTCGTGGAGTAAGAAAATATATTAGCAAACCTGAAAATAAAAATAAAGGAAGAGCAAGTTCAGATTTTTTTTTAATTCAAAAACAAAAAAAAGAAGCAGATAGGATCTTAAGACAGTCCAAACTTCTGTTTCAATCAACAAGGTTCCAACTCAATGCTTCCTGTCCATATTCAGGTGAGTAAACATTTTTATTCATTTTAAAATTTAAGTATGTAAAAACAACTTCAACTTTGTATAATTTGTGAGGGATTATCTGTGTATGGTGTTAATTATCTTCTTAAGCTTTGTATGTATAAATTTGTTTGGCACTGCTGAGTCTTGTTTTTACTCTGTATAAAGTCCAAGATAAATTAACTTTGCAACAAATCAATTCCTCCAATTCTAATCAATTTCAAGCTTCCATGTCTAAAGTGAATATGTGTATTCAGGTAAGAATGTATTTTTAAAAATAAGTTCAGAAAATATAAATATACATACAGGTTAAAATTAGATTTTTGCAGTAGGCTATTTAAAATTTGAAAATTTCGAACCCAATAAACTAGGGATTCATGAGCATAACTGAAATCCTTACCACAAACTATGATTTTTAACGTGAAGTTGGTGATTTTTGGTGGAAGGGTTTGAGAGCAGTTTGCCAAGGTTCGAATTTGACTTTACGGTCGAATTCTGGTGATGTGATGCATTTGGGTAACCGAGGTTGCTAGGGATGGAGGAGTAGCCTACGACGGTCAAAGGAAAAATAGGAGGTGGTGGAATCATCAACGGTGGTGACTACGGTGGTGGTTTCTTTTTCGTAGACCTAATTTTGGGTTGCTCGAACTATTGGCCACCGCGACCTTCGCCGTGTGCTGAGCTGTCTGCCAGTGGAAGGGAACGGAGCTTGGGGTGTGGTGGAGGTATGTACGGAGTATCTCGGCATCAGATGGCATGGATTGGGTTCGAGTGTACGTTTTGTGATCAGTGTTTGGGAATAGATTTTCCAGGCATAGCTCGATTTTGTTTGAGAGTGCGATCAGATGGTTCAACGCCTCGAGTTCGACGCTGAGGAAGTTTGGGGTTTGTGGGGAACCTCATGGGTCACCAGCGTGGCACCGCCGCTTCGTGCACGTGCGCAACGTGCCAGTGTGTGTCAGTGGAAGTTTTGGAACGACGCGTGTGCTACCCGAGAACTTTGAAGATTGGCTTCGGGTTTTCCTTTGGGTCGCGTGTGAGTGTTTTCAGTAAGTTAAAACTTAAAAACAGAATATTAGAGAAGAAGAAGGATGCAGGTGATAGGAGCGTGTGAATTAATAAGTGATAACAGTTTTAAACTTTAAGCTTTTTTTTAAAAAAAAAACAAAGAAAGAAAACAGAGGAAGAAGTAAGAGAGACAGGGAGTGATGCGAGAGAAATTTTGGATGATACCGAGTTTGACCTGAGTGTGATGTCATGTTTACTTCGGGTTTAAGATTGTCAGAAGTTCGATTTATATGATGTTGAGTTAGAGTAAAACAAGTTAAGTATAAAACTATGTTATTAAGTGTTAACAAATTTGTTTTGAGTACTGATAAACTTTAAGGCTTTGCTGAAACAAAGTCGAGAAATTGATTTGAAAAGAAAGTTAATTACGCATGTAATTAATTTTATAATTGTTATTGAATAAGTAGTTCAGAGTTTAGCAAAATTAGTAATTAAAGATTTTAATGATAATCTCGTATAAGATCATTGTAATTAAGAATTTAATTAATCATTTGAAGTTGATTAATTAACAAATCGTAGTTAACAAATTAATTAAATAATTAATGATTGAACGATTAAGTTAATTAATAATTAATGATTAATTAAGCATTTAGTAATAATTAAATGAGTAATTGAGTTTTATAAATCAATAATTAAGGTTATTGATTAGAAATTAAGAGTTAATTCATTAATTAAGTGAATAATTAATGAGTAATTTATTAATAATTAATTAAACAAAAATAAAATATGACTTATTTTAAGCATGCAATTAAAGTTTTAAAATAAATCAAATAACATGTTGATATGAATCAATGATCCTATTTGATGGAATTGATGATTATTTCTATCCTGTGATGTTCTGTGATATTCTGGATATTTCTGTGATGATTGTACATGATTTGTCTATGTTAAATTGCTATATGAATTCAATTTAAACTGTTAAGTTAATTAGACAACTTGGCCCTTAAAATGGCGTTTGTATTCGATGAGACCGGGATCGGAAGAATCAAATTTGATTCCCCGAAAACCACATTGATCCAATTTAAACGTTAGGTCGTGAATTCTGAAATGAAGATCGAGTTGGAGTTTTCAGGATGCAAGGGTTATCGTCGTTGACTCTGAGGGTGATTCCAAAATGAGTGTAACGAGATAATGCCTTCGGTTTCGTTCGAACCCGGAACGAACTTGTATGGATTGAATGCTTTCAACACATCGTCAGGCGGACGATGAGCATTCTAAGAAATATGTTCTATAAAGGTAATCGCAGCCTCAAGCCTCATCAACCGGGAATGGCTAAAACAGGGGAGATGCAGCAAGGTTAGGTGGGTCATGCCCAAGCAGGTCAAGATATTTCCCCTGTCTAGATGTCCCTTTTATATTCTGGCTTAGTGGGTGGTTGGTCGCGCCAACCATGGGGTTTATCTTGTTCGGGACTATTCAGTAAGGAATGGTTCCGACCTTGTGTTGCAGGGGATGAAGGGAGTAATCCTCGGTACGGTGATCTAGGCCCCGTACTGTGACGGGCGGTACCCCAGTAGCCCTGCCATTGTATGGGATCCAATTTCCAATAAGCGCCGTACGTTTTGATTGTGCCCAACAATGTTGGAATGTGAGATGTAAGCATTTCAGCTATTTCTGTATTTTACTTGAAAACCCTAGACACTATTATAATATCACTGGATTTCCTATAAAAATGTTTTGGTTAGCGTAAGGTAAAAACTTACCAGTATTTATTTGTGGGGAGTCTTACGTGATACCTTTATTTTCAAATGTTTTTCAAAGTTAAACAACTTTAAACCGTTTACTCATACCAGACCCATGTCTGACCCGGAGTTTATTTTTGTTTTTCATAAACTCTCGGGTACCCAAATTTTTACGGGTAGCCAAGGGATTCAGGTTAGCTTTGACGAATTCTGGAGGAGCAATGGAGTAGGAGGCTTCAGCGTTATATATATAGTTCCGCTGTGTGGGTATCTCTTAGTCATATTGTTTAAGTTGTATTGTATTGAGTTGTGTTAACTAGACAGATGTTTATAACTATCTAGTATTGATGTATTATCTGTATAACTCTGATATATGTAAAACTTTTAAATATTTAAGTGATATATTATATTTCGTTCCGTTCCGCTGTGAGATTCTGATATTGTTGTTCTTTCTTTCTCTATCTTTCTATTTTCTCATCTCTTTCTTTCTTAATGATGATACATCTTTCTGGTAGCAGAAGGGCGGGTCGTTACAGTTGGTATCAGAGCATAGGTTGGTGATAACCTTGGCTCTGGTAGTGATTACTCATAGAATAGAGTTTTGAGTGTATTAATAGATATGAGCGCGTATTTGTTAGTGAATATAAAATTGTTTTTATATTGTGTTGATTTATCTGTTAAGTGTTTATGGATTCTGGTCGATGTGTGGGACGCCATTTCATCGATAGGGATTCCTAAACTCTTAAACAAGATTGACCGACACAGTATTGTTTTTAAGGTAGGGTAAATGAAATAATTTTACCCAAATTTATATTTTGATATAAAAGAAATATTTTTCTGAAATAACTATATATACTTGGATGTTTGATTGTTAATAGTACAACCAAATAAAAATTTAAATTTGAGTGGCTTATAACCAAATAAAATTATCTAATAAAAGGAATATAACTAAAACTGGACTAAAAAAAAAAAAATTTAAGTCTCGGGAATTTGAAAAGCGTTTAAATGAATTCAAACAAAAGGATTTGGGAAATTTAAAAGCTTGGGAATGTTTGAAATATTTTTCCAAAGATTTGAAGGCAACGATGTAATATTGTTTTGGAAAATATTGTTGAATGAAAATTGTTTTGGAAAGGATTTGTGAAAATAAGGAAGCACTGAATTCACTTCAGTCGCTGGAAAATAGTCCTGATGATGATGGCCACATCATCAGTATTCATTTTCGAGTTTCTAAAGTGATGGATTGCTACCAGGATAATTGAGCATGATATTTGGAGTTGTTGGGTATACAAGTTGTTTTAGAGATTTTCAAATAGAGAAATTTGTTTTCGTGAAAACAAGTGTTTAGAATTTGAAAATTTGATTTGCTATACCAAGTGAGTATGAGTAGTTATCCTTTCAAAATGGTTTTGGAAATAAGAACCGGGCAATTGAATTCTAAGAATTCTAATTAATAATGTATAAGTTTAGATGAATCAACTATTAAACCTATAAAGTAAAGTTGCTATTAATAAGAGGAAATCGGGTATTGTAATCCCGGAATTAAAATTTAACTTAAGAAAATGAAGATAAGAAAATATACTTGAGTTTAACCTGAGTTAAGTTAAATGGAATTGAAGTTCAAAATGAACTTAATTGGATATAAAACTGGAAGGTAAAATGATTGTAATGGTGAAATGAAAGTTTATACCTTACAATAATAAGTGCTATTTATAATCTGAAATTGTGATTATGAGATGAAATGACTCAAATGAGCAATATAAGCTTTTGAGTAAACGAATAAGTTTTGAGCTCATATATTGAGAAATAAAATTTAAGGAATGGTAAATAGCTAAATTTAACTGAAGCTGAGTTAAAATAAAATTGAATTTAAATGAACTCAGTCAAGTTATAGATAAAATTGAAGGAAATAAAATTCTTATGTAAATAAGTAAATGCAAACCAAAGTAAGTATTGAATTGAATTAGAATAGAATTGGTGTGAGTTGTGAACAAATCTAATTTAAGTATAAATTAAATGACTTTATTATAAATTCAATAATAAATTGTTCATGTAATTTTAAGAATGAATAAAAAACTAATCAAGTAAATTAGTAAATAGTTGGGATTTGATTAAGGGAAAATCAAATCAAAGATTTGAATGGAATTTGGTGAAACAGAATAAACCTAAGTTATTAGGTGGAATAGTTTGAAGGAAATAATCGCATGAGTAAATTGTGTAATAGTTGTTTAAAAATATTGGTGGTTGAGTTTGATAAAATAGTTTGAAATCAAACCTGTTGAAATAAAAGAAATTGCAATGTAGAGATTGTGAATAAATTAATTGGGATGGAATAAGTGTAAATTGAGTTGGAATCCATTTAAAATTTGTTATGAAGTTTAAGTGATTATTTATTCACAATGATATTGTTAAATTGCATAAGAAAATGGGATGTTTGAAGTAAATGAGATTAGATAAAAATTTATGAATTGTTAGAAGCAAAATAAGATGATTTTGAATATAAGTTTGTATTGCTTAAATGGATTTTATAAGCAAGAAAGTTGTAAATTCCTTTTAATTAAAAGGGAATGGTTTGAGAATTGATTGAAATTAATTGTGTTGAGAATTGGAACCCTACAGTTGTGCTTATGGAAATATGTAACGCTAAACAAATGGAGAATATGTCAAAGCTTTCCAGAATTTGAAAAAAAAAATTAGCAACAAAATAATTTCAAGTTGGAAATTTAAAATAAATTAGTGAATGAAACTAATTTGATAATAATAATAGGAATCATTTTAAATGAAAGATAGACAATAAAATTCAATATTTAGAGTTGAAGAAAATTGAATTCATATGGAATTGGTAATTCAAATTTAAATAAGAAGATATAATGCTTAAAATTAAACTTAAGAAGGGAAGAGTGAATTCTTAAGTAAATGTGATATTGAGAAAATTATTCTAAGTGGATAGAAATCAAAATATTGTAAATAAAAGAAAATTGATAGTTGATAATCAATACGTAGGATGAATGTATATTATTTTATACGCATGACAATTTGATCCAGATTCGAGCACAGGATTTCGAGATAGTTATATATCGATCCGAATTAGGATTATTCACTCGATTTTCGACGACGAACCATGGATTTGGATTTTGATTGATTCTGGGAAATTCTCTATCATAGTTGTAACTATGCAAGGAGAATGACAGTTTTTAATCAAGAAACCAGATCTGAGTCCGCACTAGGAAGTCGGGTGGACAATACTAGTTCGGAAGTGAAATTGTGTGATCGAGTGAGTGATCGGATTTGATATCGCGTACGAATAGTATATGTACATCGTACGGGCTTGATTGAATAAATATTGAAATTCTGTAAAGAGTTAATACTGTAGATTTCAGAATTGAACTGCCAGAGTGAATATCTGGAATGTATTGTATATTCCATATGTCTCAGGAAATTTGTTTATGATTCATCATTGGTTGTTCAACCAGTAATTCAGGAAATTGGAAGTTGAGTCGAATTTAATTGTGGTCAGGAATCCAGTTTGGATTATTGATCATCGAGAGATAAACTCTCGATAGTTTTAGGAGTGCTTATCCGAATTTATGTTCAGATAACTAGTGCTGTTTGTTAGCATAGACTGCTTGTTTGTTTGCTATTGTATGAATGATATGTATGTTTGGATTGTTAATATAAAAGCTTTTAAATTTATCTTTGTCTTAAATTTCGGGGACGAAATTCTTTTAAGGGGGGAGGAATGTAACGACCCTGAATTTCGGCCCCGGTTATTTTAATAAATGATTAATCTAATTAATTATAAATGTGAATTGATCATATTTTAATGAATATGATTTTGGAAATATTGCTATCTATTTATGTAAACTGTATTTAAAAAAAAAGGGAGATTGCTTTGGAAATTGAAATAAGTATTTCAATAATATTCACAATAAAAATCTATCTTATATAATTACTTAAATACTTTACATTGTTTATATTTAGTATAAAATAACCATGTTTGAAAATCTAAAATAAGTTTCTTAACAATATTATTAATAAAATTTAACCCATATAGGTAATAATAAAATGCTATATATTGTTAATATTTGTTAAATGAATACATTTGCTTGATAATGTTTAAAGTTTAAAATCTAATCCTAGCAATATAAAATAATAAATGTAAAATGTAAGCTAAACATATGAATGTAATTTAAAAATTTATAGTTAGAATATAAGGTATAAGTATAAGTAAGTAAACTTATGAAATATAATTTAAATGTTAAAGGCTAAAATACAAAATAAAAATAAAAATAACAGCCAAATGAATAAGTTTATTAATAAAATATGAAAGTAAGCAATGGAGTAAAAGAATAAAATACTTAGCAATGTAATATGAAATGAACAAAGTTATATATATAGTTAAAAAAGAACATTTACAGACCAGAATCTGCAGGCTATCAAATATGGAAACATCTCTAAATCAAAGTACTGTGTATTTTTTGTGCAAGGCAAATTCTGACCTGCAAGTATATATTTTAGACAAACAAATGTTCATAGAGTTCGAACCAAAGATAATAAGACAGATATAGATATATATGAACAAGCTTCATACACAAGCTAAACCTGCATATGTACATGATTGCAGGTAGTGTTTTTATACAGCAACACAATTAATAATTGTGTAAACATATTATTGAACAAAGTATGTACTTAATGTCAGCTCAAAATATTTTTTTTTCTAGATTTGCTCATATCAAAACAAAAATGAGAAAAAACCTAACTGGTTATTACCTACCTGCTTTCAGTCCTTTGCTTATTTATATATAGGTACAACTGACCAAATTAGTTCGTGGAGTAAGAAAATATATTAGCAAACCTGAAAATAAAAATAAAGGAAGAGCAAGTTCAGATTTTTTTAATTCAAAAAAAAAAAAGAAGCAGATAGGATCTTAAGACAGTCCAAACTTCTGTTTCAATCAACAAGGTTCCAACTCAATGCTTCCTGTCCATATTCAGGTGAGCAAACATTTTTATTCATTTTAAAATTTAAGTATGTAAAAACAACTTCAACTTTGTATAATTTGTGAGGGATTATCTGTGTATGGTGTTAATTATCTTCTTAAGCTTTGTATGTATAAATTTGTTTGGCACTGCTGAGTCTTGTTTTTACTCTGTATAAAGTCCAAGATAAATTAACTTTGCAACAAATCAATTCCTCCAATTCTAATCAATTTCAAGATTCCATGTCTAAAGTGAATATGTGTATTCATGTAAGAATGTATTTTTAAAAATAAGTTCAGAAAATATAAATATACATACAGGTTAAATTAGATTTTTGCAGTAGGCTATTTAAAATTTGAAAATTTCGAACCCAATAAACTAGGGATTCATGAGCATAACTGAAATCCTTACCACAAACTATGATTTTTAACGTGAAGTTGGTGATTTTTGGTGGAAGGGTTTGAGAGCAGTTCGGCAAGGTTCGAATTTGACTTTACGGTCGAATTCTGGTGATGTGATGCATTTGGGTAACCGAGGTTGCTAGGGATGGAGGAGTAGCCTACGGCGGTCACAGGAAAAATAGGAGGTGGTGGAATCATCAACGGTGGTGACTACGGTGGTGGTTTCTTTTTCGTAGACCTAATTTTGGGTTGCTCGAACTATTGGCCACCGCGACCTTCACCGTGTGCCGAGCTGTCTGCCAGTGGAAGGGAACGGAGCTTGGGTGTGGTGGAGGTATGTACGGAGTATCTCGGCATCAGATGGCATGGATTGGGTTCTAGTGTACGTTTTGTGATCAGTGTTTGGGAATAGATTTTCCAGGCATAGCTCGATTTTGTTTGAGAGTGCGATCAGATGGTTCAACGCCTCGAGTTCGACGCTGAGGAAGTTTGGGGTTTGTGGGGAACCTCATGGGTCACCAGCGTGGCGCCGCCGCTTCGTGCACGTGCACAACGTGCCAGTGTGTGTCAGTGGAAATTTTGGAACGACGCGTGTGCTACCCGAGAACTTTGAAGATTGGCTTCGGGTTTTCCTTTGGGTCGCGTGTGAGTGTTTTCAGTAAGTTAAAACTTAAAAACAGAATATTAGAGAAGAAGAAGGATGCAGGTGATAGGAGCGTGTGAATTAATAAGTGATAACAGTTTTAAACTTTAAGCTTTTTTTTTTAAAAAAAAAAGAAAGAAAACAGAGGATGAAGTAAGAGAGACAGGGAGTGATGCGAGAGAAATTTTGGATGATACCGAGTTTGACCCGAGTGTGATGCCATGTTTACTTCGGGTTTAAGATTGTCAGAAGTTCGATTTATATGATGTTGAGTTAGAGTAAAACAAGTTAAGTATAAAACTATGTTATTAAGTGTTAACAAATTTGTTTTGAGTACTGATAAACTTTAAGGCTTTGCTGAAACAAAGTCGAGAAATTGATTTGAAAAGAAAGTTAATTATGCATGTAATTAATTTTATAATTGTTATTGAATAAGTAGTTCAGAGTTTAGCAAAATTAGTAATTAAAGATTTTAATGATAATCTCATATAAGATCATTGTAATTAAGAATTTGTAATCAATGATCCTATTTGATGGAATTGATGATTATTTCTATCCTGTGATGTTCTGTGATATTCTGGATATTTCTGTGATGATTGTACATGATTTGTCTATGTTAAATTGCTATATGAATTCAATTTAAACTGTTAAGTTAATTAGACAACTTGGCCCTTAAAATGGCGTTTGTATTCGATGAGACCGGGATCGGAAGAATCAAATTTGATTCCCCGAAAACCACATCGATCCAATTTAAACGTTTGGTCGTGAATTCTGAAATGAAGATCGAGTTGGAGTTTTCAGGATGCAAGGGTTATGGTCGTTGACTCTGAGGGTGATTCCAAAATGAGTGTAACGAGATAATGCCTTCGGTTTCGTTCGAACCCGGAACAAACTTGTATGGATTGAATGCTTTCAACACATCGTCAGGCGGACGATGAGCATTCTAAGAAATATGTTCTATAAAGGTAATCGCAGCCTCAAGCCTCATCAACCGGGAATGGCTAAAACAGGGGAGATGCAGCAAGGTTAGGTGGGTCATGCCCAAGCAGGACAAGATATTTCCCCTATCTAGATGTCCCTTTTATATTCCGGCTAAGTGGGTGGTTGGTCGCGCCAAGCACGGGGTTTATCTTGTTCGGGACAATTCAGTAAGGAATGGTTCCGGCCTTGTGTTGCAGGGGATGAAGGGAGTAATCCTCGGTACGGTGATCTAGGCCCCGTACTGTGACGGGCGGTACCCCAGTAGCCCTTCCATTGTATGGGATCCAATTTCCAATAAGCGCCGTACGTTTTGATTGTGCCCAACTATGTTGGAATGTGAGATGTAAGCATTTCAGCTATTTCTGTATTTTACTTGAAAACCCTAGACACTATTATAATATCACTGGATTTCCTATAAAAATGTTTTGGTTAGCGTAAGGTAAAAACTTACCCGTATTTATTTGTGGGGAGTCTTACGTGATACCTTTATTTTCAAATGTTTTTCAAAGTTAAACAACTTTAAATTGTTTACTCATACCAGACCCATGTATGACCCGGAGTTTATTTTTGTTTTTCATAAACTCTCGGGTACCCAAATTTTTACGGGTAGCCAAGGGATTCAGGTTAGCTTTGACGAATTCTGGAGGAGCAATGGAGCAGGAGGCTTCAGCGTTATATATATATAGTTCCGCTGTGTGGGTATCTCTTAGTCATATTGTTTAAGTTGTATTGTATTGAGTTG
This sequence comes from Allium cepa, assembly GCA_030765085.1. Classification (NCBI taxonomy): domain Eukaryota; kingdom Viridiplantae; phylum Streptophyta; class Magnoliopsida; order Asparagales; family Amaryllidaceae; genus Allium; species Allium cepa. The sequence goes on from CM060943.1 coordinate 192,166,480, forward strand.
TGTTAACTAGACAGATGTTTATAACTGTCTAGTATTGATGTATTATCTGTATAACTCTGATATATGTAAAACTTTTAAATATTTAAGTGATATATTATATTTCGTTCCGTTCCGCTGTGAGATTCTGATGTTGTTGTTCTTTCTTTCTCTATCTTTCTATTTTCTCATCTCTTTCTTTCTTAATGATGATACGTCTTTCTGGTAGCAGAAGGGCGGGTCGTTACAATACCACTTGACATGTATTATTTTGTATACTCTGTTATGTATCAATATATGTGTATATGATGATCTTCTATTCTGTGATGTATACTACATTTGAGTTGTTATATTCAGTTCTGATAGATCCTCCAACCACCTATGGTTTTGTTTGAAGTATTCATTGGGTACATCAACCTGCTTGGTATGACTATTGTCGATGTATTCAATAGATAGTTGAGCAAGGCTATAGATGGTCGCTCCTAACCAGCCTTATTCTCCTTGTTAGTTGACGGCATTACCCTGTAGTGTCCTTGGCTAGCGTGGGTATAGAGGTGGAGCGTCACAGTGTGGTATCAGAGCTGAGTTCAGAACAAAGTATGATAAACACAGATAAATGCACATATTCCGGTACATCAAAGTGTATAAGTGATATAAATCTTTGAACCATCGTGTCTCTCTATTCCTTCTACCATCAGGGTTAGATAGAATGTGGTAATACGTCTAGGAATGCATTTTGTTCCGTAGTATTCCACATTTGAATTAATGACATCTACCTTGTGAATAATCTTGTTCTTATCTTACTTTCAGCGTATGGCTGGAAGAGGCAGGGGACGACGTTCGGATGCTGGGCAATCCAGTAGCTCACATCCGAATGGCGTTTATATGTCTGCCGATCAGTTTTTGGAGTTTTTTAGGAGCACTCAGCTCCCAGTTCCTCCTCGAGTTTCTCCGTCTCGCAAGTCTGCCTTTGCACGTCTGTGCAGTGATTTTTCTCATCTTGGAGGAAAGCCGTTTAAGGGCTCCGAATCTGTTCTTGAGGTCCAAGCTTGGTTTCGCACGTGCGAGCGTATCTTCTCTCGTATGGATCTTTCTGACCATGATAGAGTTCTTGTAACTTCTGGCTTATTATAAGAGCGTGCTCTTGATTGGTATGAGCTTCTTGTAGCTGAAATTGATGAGTCTACTCTTTCTTGGACTCAGTTTCGGGAGCGATTTGAACTCAAGTTCGTTCCTGAATCTGAAAAAAAAATATTGACCCGTCGCCTCCTTGAGTTGAAGCAAGGGAAATCTTCTGTTTCTGAGTATGTTGCATCATTCGAGGCTTTATCTAAGTATGGTCTTGAATTTATTAGCACTTCTTATAAGAAGAATTTGAAGTTTGTTTCTAGTCTTAAGAAATATCTTAAGAAGTCTTTGTTGCTCCAGCTTAAGCTTTCTTTTGAGGAGTTCGTTGATTCGGCACTTCATCTCGAGACCGTCGAGAAGGAGTGTGATAGTAATGTTGATGTTGAGGTTTCCAAGAACCCCAACAAGAGGTCGTTTCCATTCTAGAAGTCCAGGTCTTTTCCTTCTAAGAAGAAGAAGACTGGTGGTTCTAGTTCTCAGCCTCAGTCTTCCAGAACACCTTTCGTTCAGAAGTGTTTCAATTGTGGTTCTCCTGATCATATTATTCGAGCTTGTTCCAAGCCTCTCTTCTGCCGTTATTGCAAGAAGGAAGGTCATCATATTTCCACTTGCCCTACTGTTCTGGCTGGTGCCAAGTCTAGCAAGCTTTATGCTGTTAAGGCTTCTGAAGGTCTTTCTCAACCCAAAGGTATATCTCCATCTATTTTGGAAGGTTCTATTTTATTTCATGATCATAGCATTCGAGTTCTTTTTGATATGGGTGCTTCACATTCCTTCGTATCGAAGAAGCTCGTTTGTTGATTTATCTTTGGATGTTTCTTGTTTGGTTATTTCTTTAAGGATTGCGAATCCTACTGGGGGATCCGCCACCCTTAGCATGCTTTGTGATGTTGTTGAGATTGTTTTATGTGGTTTTTCTTTTCGTGCGAATCTGCACATTATTTCTTGTCTGAGATTTGATATGATTTTGGGAATGGACTGGCTAGTGAGGTATGATGCCAGGATTATTTGTTCGGAGAGAATTTTGAATCTTCGACATCCGGATTCGCCTACTCAGTTATCTCTTGTTCTTCGGGATGTGGATAATTCCGAAATGGCTTTATATTCTCTTGATTCGCGAGATGATGATGATATATCTCGTATTCCTGTTGCTTGTGACTTTTCTGATGTTTTTGAACCTATTTCGGGTTTGCCACCCAAGCAGGCAATTGAGTTCCGCGTTGATCTCATTCTAGGCGCGCAGCCAGTTAGTCGTCCTCCCACGAGGATGTCTACAAAGGAAAATGAGGAACTCAAGAAGCAGCTTTTAGAGCTTGAGTCTAAGCAGTTGATTTAATCCAGTTTTTCTCCGTGGGGATCCGCAGTCGTCTTCGTGAAGAAGTCTGATGGAACTCTTAGGCTTTGCATTGACTATCGCAAGCTTAACGAGTTAACCATCGGGAACAGGTATCCATTGCCTAGGATTGATGATATGTTCGATCTATTGAGTGGTGCTAAGGTCTTTTTTCAGCTTGACCTTGCCATAGGTTTTCATCAATTACGAGTTGCGAAGGATAGCATACCTCTTACCGCTTTCCGCACCCATTATGGTTCTTTTGAGTGGCTCGTTATGCCGTTCGGGTTGACGAATGCTCCTGCTTTCTTTGTTGGTCTCATGAATCGAGTATTCCGAGAATATCTCGATAAGTTCGTCCTTGTCTTCATTGATGATATCCTTATTTATTCTAAGTCTGAAGCTGAGCATGCTAATCACTTGAGAATTGTCTTGAGTACTCTCCGTCATCATCATCTTAGAGCCAAATTCTCCAAATGCCATTTTTGGGAGAATAGGGTTAAGTTCTTAGGCCATGTTGTATCTTCCGATGGAATTTCTGTCGATCCCTCAAAGATCGAAGCCATCCAGAATTGGAAGAGGCCTGAGAATGTGCATGAGATTTGTAGTTTCCTTGGATTGGCGGGTTATTACCATCGGTTCATTAAGGATTTTTCCCGTATTGTGCTTCCTCTCACCAGCCTTACTCGGAAAGGCATTCGTTTTATTTGGTCCGAAAAGTGTGAATTTTCCTTTCAGACATTGAAGGAACTTCTCACTAATGCTTCTATTTTGGTGGTTCTCGAGGGGAATCAGGATATAGTTGTCTACACTGATGCTTGTGGTAGTGGTCTCGGTGCTGTCCTTGTGCAGAAGGATCGGGTAGTTGCTTATGCTTCTAGGCAACTGCGTCCGAATGAAGTTCGCTATGCCACTCATGATCTTGAGTTAGCTGCCATTTTCTTTGCCTTGAAGATTTGGCGACACTATTTATTGGGCGAGCGCTTCATTCTCTATACCGATCATAAATCTTTGAAATATTTGTTCACTCAGAAGGAACTAAATATGAGACAACAGCGTTGGCTCGAGTTTCTTTCTACCTTTGAAGGAACTAAATATGAGACAACAGCGTTGGCTCGAGTTTCTTTCTTCCTTTGACTTTGATATCCAGTATACCCCTGGAAAGGGTAATCGTGTTGCTGATGCGCTTAGTCGCAAACATTCGGCTGTTATTTCTATGATGCTTGCCGAATGGGATATTCTTGAGACTCTATATTTTTGTGAAATTCGTGATCGAGGTTCATCTTTTGATTCTCCTATTATATTATTTAGTTTGGGAGCTCGACCTATTTTGTTGGATCGTATTGCCGATGCTCAGCGGCGTGATCCTGATTTGTTGCATCTTATTCAGCTTTGTGAGTCTAGATCCTGTGATGAGGCGTTGAGGAATTTCAGCATTGATTCTCATGGGTGTCTTCGCAAGAAGAACCGTCTTTTTGTGCCTTCTGATTTTGCACTTAGGCATGACATTCTTGACGACTGTCACCGTTCTAAGTGTACCATTCATCCTGGTAGTAGTAAGATGTATGTCGTTATGTGTCGTCTTTATTATTGGGAAGACATGAAGCATGATGTGGCGAGTTATGTGAGTAATTGCACAACTTGTCAGCGTTTTAAGGCCGAACATCGGCGTCCTTCGAGTCTTCTTCAGCCTCTAGAGACTCCATTGTGGAAATGAGATCAGATTTCCATGGATTTCATTGACGGCCTACCTCGTTCGAGATCGGGCCATTCTAGTATCTGGGTTATTGTTGATCGCCTCTCTAAGTCTGCTCATTTTGTTCCTATTAAGTCTAATAGGACTGCTTCGCATTTGGCTAAGTTGTATATCAAGGAAATCGTGAGACTTCACGGTGTTCCTAGTTCTGTTGTGAGTGATCGTGATCCTTTATTCACGAGTCATTTTTGGAAGAGTCTTCAGCAAGCTTTGGGAACAATGCTTAATTTTAGCACAGCTTATCATCCATAGTCTTACGGACAGACTGAAAGGGTGAATCGTATCTTGGAAGATCTTCTCTGTATTTGTATTTTTGATTTTGGTGGTGGTTAGGAGGATCACCTACCTCTTGTAGAGTTCTCCTACAATAATAGTTTTCAGTCTAGTATCGGTATGGCTCCTTTCGAAGCTTTATATGGAAGGCCATGTCGATCACCTTCTTGTTGGTTGGAATCTGGGGAGAAGCTTATTCTTGGTCCAGATTTTGTTCGTGATTCTTCCAAGAAGATTGATCTTATTCGGTTGGGAATGAAAGAGGCACAGAACCGGCAGAAATCGTACGCTGATAACCGTAAGAAGCCTCTCGAATCTGAGTTGGTGATCTTGTCTTTGTTCGTGTTTCTCCTTTGAAAGGGGTGATGTGCTTCAGTACGACTGGGAAATTGGCTCCTAGCTTTATATGACCATTTTCTATTACTGAACGTATTGGCCCTGTGGCTTATAGAGTTTCACTTCCTCCTCATTTATCTGGCACTTATGACGTGGTTCACGTCTCTCAACTTTGAAAGTGTCTTTGGGAGTCGGATTCTGTTATTACTTCTCCTGATTTGCGAGAGCTTGAGGTCTCACCAGACTTATCTATCGTACAACAGCCTATTCGCGTACTTGACATGGAGGTGCGACACCTTCGAAACAAGGACGTGCCGCTCGTTAAAGTTCAAAGGTCCGCTATGCCCAATGACTGTACTTGGGAATCCAGAGAGTATATCGAGCGATCTTATCCGGGTTTTCTATCTTTGCTTGGCAACAGTGAGAATATCTTTTCGTCTCAAGCTTATTTCCTTTTGTTTTAAATGTTGTATGTATGTAGTTGTTACAAGTATCGTCTCTAGAAATTGCGGGGGCGCAATTTTGTAAGGAGAGGAGATCTGTAACAACCTGCATATTTAACGATTTTATATTTAAATGTTTTATTTAAGTATAGTGTCGTTAGTCGGATTTTGGTCCGAAATGTTACTTTTTGCAAACGGCCGAATTGGAACTCAAAACCACCTCCATTGAGTCCAAAATGGCGTTTGCGATCTTTTTATGTATAAGCTTTGATATGTTTGGAGTAAGTTAAATTTTGCTACTTTTTCTAGTTGGGTTTTGGGTTTAGGTTCAGCCCACTAACTAACTAATTAACCCTAACTCAGTCCCTCTCCTCTCCACTCACTTATTTCATTTCATAAAACTTAAGCTAAAAAATGAAAATGGTGGAAAGGAAAGAGAAATAGAAATTCCTAGCCCTAGTTTCTTCTTGCAACTTGAATTCTTGCTCCAAAATCAAAGAGAAGCTATTGGTAAGCCTCTTCTTCATCTTCTTCAACTCTTCTCCTCTTCAATTTCAGAAGTTTTCTAAACCTAATTTGGGAAATATGTGTTTTATTCTTAGATTGAAGCTTGTAGAGTTGAAGTGAAGAGTAGTTAGTCTCCTTCTTGTGTTTGAGATTCTTCTTCTTTGTTTGTGTGTAAAAGGTGAGTTTTGAACTCACATCTACTTCTCTTGATATTATTGATGTAAGGTGAGATTTTTATTTCTCATCTATGCTTATATCTATCTTTGATTGTTGGATATGAATTCCTAACACTTGTTGATATGCACTTGCTTTTGGTTTGGATTGAATTGATGAATATCCAAATTTTCAGTGTTTGGGTTCAATTCTTTAAGGATCCTAACTTTTTTGTTTGAACATGTTTTGGTGGCGAATCAAAGAGCTAATGGAGCTGGGGTATCTATTGGCTAAGGCTCCTTAGGTCCATTTCTCAACCGGTTGCGTTTTAGAAGAGTTTGCACTTCGATGAGAAAGGCAGAAACTGTAGAAAATTGCAGTTCGGCCGACCGAACCCCTGGGCCGGTCGACCGACCTGCTACCCCGGGCATTTTTTTTCCTCTGGATCAGATCAGCCAACCGACTCAGGAAGTCCGGTCGACCGACCTACTCCTATTTTCTGTTTTGCCTATTTTTGCTCATTTTGATTGGTTTTCCAAATTTTATCGAGTCAAGTGGGTTCTTAGTGGTTGTCATTGCATCTTTTGGCTTTGATGACTTATTTTAACTTCATTCACGGGTTTTCATAAATAATCTTCTAAAATTACATTAAAAGTTCGTTTCTCCGATTTATAAATTCTATTTAAACACACACGATTTCGCACTTCGAGCGTAGTGGAAGGGAGATTAAATGGTTTGGTAAAACACGGACCATGAACCCATGCGTTTATTTTTCTGATTAGTCCCCGATCTACTCGATTGATTGTTTTGGCCTTGTCGTCTGGTTTACCGATGAGACGAGGTGAACTTTGTACTGCTTTGAGTGTGAAATTAACCAACGGAGAGTAAACCGATTAGTGCGAACGAGTGGTTATGGGACTCACATTACCACTTTTCGGATTCCTTTTTGAGAGTTATGACACATTCCGCCAGTTAGTGGTGTCCAGTACTGGGCCTTCGGACCTTCACCACTACAGTTTGTTGCCTTCGTGTGTTGCCTTCGGGTTTGCACCTTCAGGTTTGTTGCCTTCGGGTATGTTGCCTTCGGGGTTGTGCCTTTGGGCTTGTGCCTTCGGGTTTGTTGCCCTATTGTATCGCTTTTGGAGTTAGGTCTTTATGAGCCGCTCGAGTGATATTTGGGTTTGGAGTCTTCGGGCTCATGGATCCTTGTTTATACAGTACTGAGCACGTGCAAATTTTATGATGTTTCATTGATATGTATATTCCCTAGGTATCGCCCTTCGGTGTTGGTCTTTTTGAGCCGCATGATATGTAGCGATTACCTTGTGGAACTTGTGTTACCTTCATTGGTATTTGTTATTTGCCTTTATGGCTTGTTTTGGGATACTCCTATCCTTTGTTTCTATGAGTTGCCGATGATATGAGGCTTGTTATGATATTATTCATCTTTTTGTTAGATGATTGTGTTATCTCTTTTAGAGATATTTGTTATACATTGTAACCTTGCAGGTTATTGTTGTTCAGTTTATCTAACTGATTTGTTTAGCTAGACTGACCTGTGTATTTTATACTCGGGTCAGACCGAGATGTTTCAGGTTAGATGCATTTGGGCTTAGCCTATTTTGCTTCCGCATGGACTATCCAGCTTGTTCCTTTTTGTTAAAGCTTTTTGTGTAGTCCTTTTTATTGTAACTCTGATATATGTATTCTTTTGACTCGTCTGTATATTGTGGTTTGCTATACCACTTGACATGTATTATTTTGTATACTCTGTTATGTATCAATATATGTGTATATGATGATCTTCTATTCTGTGATGTATACTACATTTGAGTTGTTATATTCTGTTCTGATAGATCCTCCAACCACCTATGGTTTTGTTTTAAGTATTCATTGGGTACATCAACCTTCTTGGTATGACTATTGTCGATGTATTCAATAGATAGTTAGAGCAAGGCTATAGATGGTCGCTCCTAACCAGCCTTATTCTCCGTGTTAGTTGATGGCATTACCCTGTAGTGTCCTTGGCCAGCGTGGGTATAGAGGTGGGGTGTCACAGATATACCAATTACGCACATGGACTGGCGGTAACGTAGCAGCCACTACGCCCACTTCGGAAGAAACTCCCCATCAAAACTGGGGGATGGCCATCAAATCAACCACAAGTAAGAGTATAGTATCGAAGAAGTGCATCCGACCAAAGGAGCTACCCCTTTTGGCTCAAGATCGCTCTTATTTTAGCCACCTTAATCCAACTCACGGGAGTCGGGTCCACGTAACATACCTCAAGAACGTCACCACCATCCTACTTCATTCTAGAATCTCTACCGCGTACACAGTTGTTAAAGTGGTTTTTGGAGTTGGCAGAGAGTATGACAACTTTCGATCCCATTCTCTTTAACAATCAATCGTTATTATAATGCCGTGGTGATTTCAAAATAGTTTATACTTTAGAAATCAAATCATTTCATTTCAAAACTATATCCCTTTCAAAATAGTTTATACTTCGAAAACAAACCATTTTTATTTCAAACTATATTCAGATCGAAATAATTTATACTGTCTCATTTCCATTTCAAACATATATTCACTTTCAAAAATCATAATACTTTCAAACGTATAACTCTTTCGAAACCAAAATACTTGAAATCATTACGCTTTGAAAATCATAACATTTCGAAATCATACATTTGAAATCAAAAAACATTCCTTTAATTCTTTACATTTTACAAATTTATTCAATTAAACCAAAATTTCAAATTTCAAATTTCCAATTTAATTCAATTCAACACATTAGTTTAAATTCAATTCAGTTTCTCCACAAACCATTTCAAACCTTATAAATTACCAATACAGATTTGATTCACAAAATAAACTATTCAAATTTTAATATATTTCAAAGCTTTAATATCCCACATTTCAAAACTAAACTTTATAATTTCATGTATCTCAAATTTAATTTCATTATTACTTAGTTTTGAAATATTCATTTCATATATCCAATATCATTTAAATAAACTTAAATTATAGTAAACCAAATATCCTTCAAATATTCATTTATCAAATATCATTTCAAATTTATATTCTTTATCAAAATAAAGATCAAATTATTTCCAAACCATTTCAATCATCAAAATATCATATCTTTTCAAAACCTCATTATCAAATCATTATTTGAATTTATAAAATGTCGTAATAGATAGTTAGTTATTTGAAAACTTAGTTAAATTCAAAAACAAAGCATTTAGAAATGCTGTCATAAGACCACGACATTTTTGGGAAATGCTGTTAATAAAATTCTAGATTTTATTATAACTTTTGAAAAAACAATAAAACTTCAATTTTAGAAAATTTTAAACTTATAAATCATATTTTTAGGCTTCTAAACTTTCACATTTAAATCAATTAACATATGACTTATCACAATAAAATTATATAATTAAATATCAAATTTTAAAAACTCAATTCATTTGTCAAGTAAAAAATTCACTGTTTATTAACTTATTAATTTAACTAAAAATTTAACATTTTACATCAAATATCATTTCAAACTTTAAATTTAATTTCTATTATTTACCTACATTTTAAAAATAAAATTTAAAGTCCAAAATCACATTTACTTCAAATTTACATACTTAAATTCATAATTCAAAACTTAATATTTAGCTTTCTCAAAACTATAAAATATATATTTTTAAAACAAAATTTCATATTTTAAAAATACATATCTTAAGAAAAATCATTAGAAAATATACCACGGGGTCTGTATATAATTTTCTAACCTAGGTCAAGTGATATGGATATGTATCATTTCTATCCGCAATTTACAAAGAAAAATCAGGCTTCTATCATTTCAAACCCGCAATCTCAAGTAAATAAAAATAAATAAAAAATCGCTCAGGCCTATCATTTCATCCCATAACGATTTTTTCCTATTCTAAAGTCTGTTCGGGTATGTATCATTTCAACCTATAGTGATTTTATTCTAATAGGGAACTTGCAGTGTGATCATATACATAAACAATATAAACAGTGTCAATGTCACAATATATTGTCATATATCCTATGTCTGGTGATAATTAACAAAGTTAACATGGTAATAACATGGCATAGCATATCATATAATCATCATTTACTTGCAAAACATTTTTAATTACTAAACACTATTCATCAATTCACTATTTCATAAGTAAACATGTCAGAGTGAGAAAGACTCACCTTTTCAAGTTGGAGTTAGCAAATAAAACTACACGAATAAGTCCAGAAAGCACGATATGGCATGACATATCACGACTATGATTCAAGTGAGTGGAGAGAGCCAAGATAATGATCTTGTAAACAACCAATAAAATAAAGCGACATACATATGAATATTCAACTAAAACAATATTGAACAAATTGAAATACAAAGAAACAAAGACAAGACATTGACTTTACCATTCTATTGCTTGACTATAGGGGTTCAAGTGCTCGTCCATGGTTGTGCAATAGACTCGGGTTTGGCATCAATATGGCACGACTACATGAGATGTGGAGGGTAGGAGTGTTACACACGAAGTATACAAAAGGTCAAGGCAAATAGGTGATGTTTTTGGGCAAACAAGGTTGTGCCTTATGTCAATTAGGCTCAGCCAAAGGCAAGTACATGTCATATCAGGTCAGGTGGTGGCTGGAGATGCGGCCAAAGGTGATGTAGCTACTGGTGGTGGTGGCTAAGGGGTGTGGCCAAGGTGCAAAGTGAAGGGGTGGTGAAGATATGGCTCGGCTAAGCATGCTTGATGTAGTGTTTGCAAATTTGTGATGATAGCATCATCTTTTGGTCGCGGCCAGGTCTTGATAAGGAATGAGGAGGTGGTGCTGCAGTGTATGGTGATGGTGCGGTCAGTGGTGATGGTTGTGGAGTAGAGGCCGAGCTATGCTAGAGGAAGAGGAAGGCAAAATACAATGAAAGAGAGGAGAAAAAGTGGAAAGAAGCAATTGGAAAAATTTGCAAATATTTTCATAAATTGAAGTGGCCGTGAGTTTTTGAGGAGAGGGAAACTTTCTCACATGAAAATGAAAGAAGAATACATGGCAACTAAAAGAAATAGGATGGCCAAAAGCTTGGATTGAAAAGACAATAACAAATGAAAGGACATGAAGGGTCACAAGAAAATGAAAGGTTTTTGACTCTTTAAATTTCTATTTCCTTTAAATCAAAATAAACTAAATAAATTTCAGTAAATAAAAATAAAAAGCTGAAAAAAATGAAGTAGACATGAAAATAAAATAATATCTTGGCAAATAGAAAAATAAATAAAGAAAATACTTTATTTGATTGAAACTAGAGATTAAAAATTAAAACAATATACAATTAACATTTGAAAATTATAACAGCACTTTAAAAATGTTTTAAAATAAAATATATACATAACATGTCATGTATACACAAATTAAAACAAGATATGACAGAGAAAATATTATTTATATAAATAAAATAGACAATTTTGTTAAATAAACAATTTACACACAATGTTGCAAAAAGCATAATCACAATATTAAACGGATTTCAACGAAACGAAAAGAAGTATACTTAAAAAAAATTTAATTTCATAATAAAAGATAAAATTCAAAAATTCAAATATTTAAAATTTAAAAGTCAAAGTTTGACCATATTGACCAAAATTCACATTTCTGGAAAATATTCTATTTATTCATATTTGGAATTATAATTCATATAAAAAACAAATTTATATTTAAAATAACAAAATTTATTCATTTAATAAATAAAATAAAGTTTTTTCATAAATTCAATTAAAATAATTAAAATATACAATTAAAATAATCACAAAATACAGGGTCGTTACAATTGTGATAGATGGTTGAATTTAATATTGGATGATTGAATGCTATATTTGATTTATGAAATGCTATCACTCTGCAAGTTCCCTTAGTTATTGTTTAGGAAAATCACTATGGGTTGAAATGATATATACCTGAATGATCTATAAATTAGGGAAAAATCATTATGGGTTGAAATGATAAACTCGAGCGATTTTATGGATTTTTATATTAAATTCGGGACTGCGGATTGAAATGATATATATCCGTAAATATAAAATAATTGCGGATTGAAATGTTAAATATCCGTATTACTTGACCATAGGGTAGAAAATTTTATACGGACACCGGATTGGTTAAATTAAATGATTGAATTCTTGTTTTTTGATTTTAATTGAATAATTTTTTGAAATAAGAATTTGATTTACATAAATTGAATTATTATCGAAAATCAAGTTTTATGTTGAAATTTGAATTTGTTTAAACAGATTGTTTATAGGAATTAAGATTGAAATTATGAAGTTTAATTTTGAAATATAAATGAAATTTATTAGAATTGAGTTATTGAAATTGTTTGAAATATAATCGAAATATATATTGAATTTGGGGAATATATAAAATGTGTTAAGGGGGTTATGGGTAACGCCTTAACACTATTCTAATACTTTACTTTATCGTAGACACTATTATAATAGCGTACTGTACTACATAGTAGATAGTTTAACGGATCCTTAGGAGGTGTGAATCTTGAACATCTCTTGAGTTATTGCACTCACGTTAAACACTGGATATGAGATGCCAAACCTCGTAAGCATCTCTGACACCGTTCCACTCATATTTGTTTACCGTTGATTTAACTTACATAAGATCTTTAGTTCTGACTCAAGGGTTTTGTCTTCAATTCGATCTGGTCAGCCTGAGCATTCCAGGGTTGAAGACCTTCTTTCTGGAGAATTAAGACGAAGAGGTGTACAATCATTATTTGTTATATTTATTCCACTACATCATGTTGTTCTACTGCATTTATTAATTATTTATTCCCGTTTCTATAACTCTTATTTTGTGTTGTAAAAAAATAGTCAAATATATTTATAAAATAGCTTTATGAACTGCTATTTGATTATTATATTTTTTTTTCATTCCGCTGCGAGATTTTGTATTTGTTTTATTGCTTTCTTTTTTCTTATTTACCTCACAACTATCCGCCCCTTTGAATGGTTTGAGGCTAACATGTGCGTCTGCTTAAAACGTCCAGAAAGGCAGGTCGTTACGTTCGATATGGCTTGGAAATCTATTTTAAGCTAATTTAAACTATTTTATCAATTTAAACTATTTTAATTTATTTTGACCTATTATAACCTATTTAATACAATTTAACCTATTTTAAACTAATTAAGTTTGCTTAATCTATTTTAAATCTATTTAATATAATTTAAATCTATTTAATCCGTTTTAAATTTATTTAATATGTTTAAAATTCTAATTAATATAATTTAACTCTGTTTAATCTGTAATCAATATATTTAAACATTTTAAATCTAACTAAATCTATTTAACCTATATTTAATCTATTTAAATGTGATGCCCCACCCGAAGACCTACATTAACAAAGATAATTACTGGGTAATTCTGTCTGTTAATGCGGAGAATAGGGCTGGTTAGGAGCGACCATCTATAATCTTGACTTAAACATCTACTACATACGTCGATAAATGCTCTATTTTTTTCTATTTCCAATGGATCGACATATCCAATAAATGCTTAATACAAAACAATAGGTGGCTAATGGATCCATCAGATCAAAGTACAATAACAGTGTAACGACCCAGAATTTTTGATAATTAAAATTTGAATATTTAATTAATTTTAAATATTAATAAGTGAATTTATAAGTCAAATAAATTTTTATTTGAATTTTTGGATTTAATTGGATTTTTAAATCGATAATTTAATACGTTAAATTATGGAAATAATTGAAAATTGGGTTAAATATGATTGAAAATGATTTGTAAAATTTTATTTTATCATATTGAAGTTAGAATGATATTTTAGAACTTTTAAAATCGAATTAAAAGTTTATTTGTGAAAATTGAATATTTTAATATTTAAATCGACTAGTGAAAATAGTCAATTTTTGAACAGTCTCAGAATTGAACGAAACCAGTTCCATTGGATCCGTAATAGTTAGTTATTACCGGATTTCAATTTTCGTGTCAATCGGAGTTATCGTTTGATCGTAGCAGCTCGAAACGCATCGATTTATTTTTAATTTTAATTTGGCGAGTGAAAATAGCCATTTTTCAAAAAGTCTCGGATTTCGACGAAACCAGTTTCATCGGATCCATAATGTGATATTATTGTAAGGTTTCAAATTTCAAGTCAATTGGATTTACCGTTTGTCCTGTACAAATTAAAACGCCTAGAAAATCGCTTAAATCAGTTTAATTCAAATTGAACGTTTATAGCCATAACTCGCACAGATGTCCGAATTAGCTTTCGAAACCTGTTCCATTGTGTCCGGAATGCGGGGTAAACCCTAGAAACGCTGGTTACGGCGCGTAAATCGGAGTTCGGAATTTCCGGAATGAATAGTGTCGTTCGCTCTCTTATAAATAGCCCCTACCCTTCATTTAGAAAAAAAAATAAAAACCTAATCTAACCCTAGCCGCCAGTTTCATATGAATGGCCAGAATTGTCCTGACTTCCTCCCTTCAAATCTTCTAATCTATGCATCGATTCAAGAAAGTTTCAACTAGAAACTCGTAGAGGATGGTGAGATCTTGGATTTCAAAGGTCATGATCGAAAATAGTTGAGTGGATCAACGGGAAAATGGAGATGAAGGCGTCGAGTTTATGCACGTCGTTCGTGTACTATGGGGGCCCGAGCCCTATGGTGCTTCAGCCGAGTGTAGTTCTTGGTATGGCCTTCAACGTGGTGGCGATGTGATGGAGTTTCATGTAGCAAGGAGGCGACGGCAAGTAACCCTAATTTGAGCTTGTTGGGTTCATGTGCGTTCGGTGTTTACCTGGAGCTGCTATGCGCGCGTGAAACATAAGGGTGATGAAGTGAAGCGCGTTGGATCTGCAATGGACGGCCACGATCTTGATTTAGGTTTATAAAAGTAAATTATAGGTTGTAATTTAGATAATAAAATTCGTGTAAAACTTATAAAATCATAACCTTTTCATACGAGGTCGAAAACGCGCGAAACCAGTTGCGTTGGAATCGTATGGACGAGCACTACGCGATGGAGTTGGTTTGGAGTCGTTTGGAGTTAGTGAGAATTTTGGGTAAAATTAAACGTCCGTTTAATTTTATTCGAAATAAATCGCTAAAACGGAAATTAAAACCAAGGTGAGAACTTCTCACTCAATCGAATCGGTTTCGATTTTATTTTAAATAGTTAGATTTAAAATATTTGAATGCATGTTTGAATGTTGATTGATATCTATTGATTGTTAAAATAGACATTATACGCCGTTAGTAAGCAGATGTTATTTATTAAAAACATATACCGCGAATATTTCATAAACAGTGAAATTGGTATTATATATAATATCAATATATATATATTGGCATATGTATATATTGCAGTTGTTGATTTCCCGCATTTTTTGTTTAGCGGATGAGACCCTATTGCGCCGTTATTAAGCGGATAATATTTATTAAAAACATATACCGCGATAATTTCGTACTGGAACGAAATTGGTATTGTGCTAATGTTTGTGAATGCAGGAAACAGGTTGGAGGGATCCAACTGGATTCCTCAACAGTTTTTATTTGATTTCAGATATTTTGATATTTGATGGATTTTCATATTGATATATGATATCGTTGTAGTCGTGATTGACTATTTGGTGTGTAGCATCATTGGACCCAAATTTTGGGATTTTAAAATGATTTTAAAGTGGTTTTAGAAAGTATACGTTTTATAAAATAATTTTGGAATTGATCCATTTTATATAAATAAACGTTATAATTTTTAAAGTTATAAAAATTATGATTTTTGAGAAATATAGTTAAAAACTAATTTTTGAGAATATGATGCTATTGAGTTTATAAAATAGTTTAATCGAGATATTTTAGAATTATTGTGAAAGGTTTAAATATAGGATTTATAAAATTTAATTATTTTATGAATCAAAAATGGTGAAATAGTAAAGGAGATTAAAGACGTTTTAAAGAATAATATAAATTGATTTATATTAAAGGATTTATAAATTGATATTTATAAATTAAAACATTTGAATTATAAAACGAGTTTTTATAAGTGTTTGAATGAAGTGAAAATTAATTTCATTAAAGAATGAAATTTATAAAATTATAAACTGTGAAGTTATAAATAAAATTTATAAATAGTAAGATTTATAAATTTGTGAAGTTATTGAAAGAATAGATTTGGTTAAATAAATGAATCTTATAAGTTATAAGATTTATGATTTGGAAAGTCTTTAGAGGAACGATTTTGTAAAATAATCGTTTTATAAGTAATTAACTTATAATATGAACTTTTAGTTTATAATTGAGTTATAAACTGGAATAGGTTAATAAAAGAATTTATAAAAAGGAAGTTTTTATAAATAAATAGAAATGGAAATTTATAAATGTTGTTTTATAAATTTGCAAACAACTTATTTTGATAAGTTAATTGTTATAACCTAGAAATAGAGTTATATTCACGTTTTTAGACAGTGAATAATCCTTTGAAATAAAATGTATAAAAGGATGAAATTTGTTAACAAAGAATATTCACGTTTTTGAATAGTGAATAAGATGTTAAAGAAATTGTTTTGAATGTGATATTGTAAATAGAATTAAAATGATTGAACAATGTTTTTAAATGTGTTGAGATTCGAAACCATAGATTTCAACATTTATTGTTGAAATAGACGTTTTCGAGAAATAAAAGGAAATAGTGGACTATAACACTGTTGTTATAGTAAATGATTTCCGAAAGGAAATGTTTTGTATAGTATTGGGATTTATATATCTATTTTAATTTCGAATCCCTATACTAGTGATTTTGGGTTGTCGTAACGATGTTTTACGCAACATTCGTTTTGGCCCAAATAAATATGTTTAAGAGAATGATTTCCTGAAAGAATGAAATATATACTTAATCTCGATTTAAGTATATTGAATATTTTCTAAGTGTTGAAAATAAATAAAATTCGTGAATTACTTATTTAATAAGTATGGAAATGTTTTTCCAATGTGAAATGAAACGTTTAGAGAATTTATCTTTTTGAAGATAAATTGAAATGGATAATTGAAATCGTATATGCATGGATATTTTGAAATATAAATTCATTATGGAATTTATATGTGAAAGTGGAATTTGTATGAAAATAAATATTAATTTATTTTTGAAGTGTTGAAATTATATATCTTGTAAAGATATTTTGGAAAATAAATAATTTGGAAAATTATTTGGAAACTGGTGATGTGTGCATATCCAGTGATAGTTCAATAACCGACTATCAATATTTCCCTTTGAATGGGTAATTGATGTGATTTGTTTGAATGTGAATGCTACACTTATTTTTGAATAAGCGCTCACTATTCGGGTTAACCGGGAAAGGACCATGGGGTCGTATAACCCATTCCGAATATGTGATACGTCGTTGTGAATTGCATTGAAGATCGGTGTTGAAGACCCGGTATTTGCGAGAGCGATAGGATGACCTGTTGATTTACTCTGCACCGAGTAGCTACGGTATAGAGTTCTCCATATGTGATGGTGAATCCGATCAGGATTGTGAATATCCGGATTGCAAGGACTTCTTTGTAAGTGCCTTCGGTTTTGTTCGATCCCGGAACAGACTTGTATGGATTGTGTGTCTGACATTACAAGTTGAGATATAAAGCCGATTTCATTCAAATATATTTCTGTTGGTGGCGAAGAATTTATTCTTTTAGCTTAACACCCTTCTCTGAGACGTACGAGCTCAGAGGTTATATAGTTGAAGTTATCAACGATATATTCCCAATTTGGTAATGTGATATGCTGAGTGATGCTGTAAATGATCATTGTGTTGATTATTGTGATAGGATCGTTTATTTGATCGTCTATCTTGGTGATCATCGTGTTGATCATTTGTTGACCCAAAGCATGACTTTTTGTATAAAGTATGTTTTTGTGGACGTGACTTCGTCGAACCTCACACCCCGGAAATGGTCAAAACAGGAAAGATGCAGCAAGGTTATGAGGGGTAGCACCCTTTAGGGTATGTACATTTCCTTCTGGATAGAGGTGGTATCATGGTATGGAGCCCAGATATTTAACCTATGTGGTTACTGCGAATTTATTACTTGTGGTTGTTGGTTATCGGGATCCCGTGAGAAAGGTCGTTTACGATCGGGGAATGGCGTGCTCGTGTCAGTAGTTACCCAGTTAGGGGTAACCCAGCCTTGTGTTGGCAGAGTTCCGGTTTGGTTCTCGGGGATGTCTTTCCAGAGGCATTCTCATGTGGCAATGGGAAGTTCCTTGGCCTGACCATTTGTTGGAAATCCAATTCCCAATACGAAACTTGTACAGTTTTAGTTGTAGAACCTATCATTCACTTATGGTGTCGCAACACTGTTTGGATGGTAGCTATAGTAGGCATAGTTCGAAATGTCTATGCTGGCTAAGATTTATATTCTACTTTCGAAATGAATTTTTTCCTACACTATGCACTAGTAATAATATCAAATGTTATTTTTAAATGCGTATCAAGCATCTTTGACTATCATAAGGAGAAATCTCCTCCGATTCTGCGTTTGCATGTGTGTGTGTGCGGGAGGCCTTATGGTAGTCTCATTTTTAAAAGCATTGCGAATTGAATTCAAAAAAAAAATATCTCTCTATTTTGATTTTAAAGTTAAATAAACTATTTTGAGTTTTCACACCAGTCACATGACTGACTTGGAGTTTATTGTTTTCCTTCCTAAACTCTGGGTGCCCACCAATTTTCACACGGGCAGTCAAGAGTTAAGGTTTATCAGGATATTCTGGATATCAGGAGTTGCTGGAGGCAAGCTGGATGGCATGGCGTATTACTAATATATAGTATTTCTTTTTCCGCTGCACTGTTTGATGTTGTATATTGTTGTACACTCTGATGATATGATGTAATGTAATGTGATAAAATGTAATAACTGATATAGTTCTTTGTTTAAAGATTATTCATTTATTATTATATGTTGTTCCGCTGCGAATTGTGAGATTCAGTTGTAGTTCTGTTGTTTTCTGTTCTGTTCTCTTTTCTTTCTATTTAAAAATTTTCTATCGTTTTCTCTTCTCTTTTCTTTCTATTTAAAAATTTTCTATCGTTTTCTCTTCTCTTTTCTCTTTTCTTTTCTTAAATTCTTTTCTTAAAACCCTCAGTGTTCGGTTTTCCGTCGTTCGATTTCTCGGCAGTCGATAAAGTGAGTATCGATGTTGAATTTTCGGAAGACGAAGAATCGGGTCCTGACAGTTGGTATCAGAGCATATGGTTAAGCGACAACCATGGTTCTGTTGGGTATTACTCATTAGAGATAGAGTCAGCAGTACTCTAGAATGAATTTGAGTGTAATAATAGCTATGAGAGCGTATTTGTTAGTGAATATAAATTGTTTTATATTGTGTTGACTTATCGGTTGATTGTTTATAGATTCCAGTCGATGTAGTCTAGCTAACTATCGTAGATAGGAGTTTCTAAACTCTTAAACAAGATAAACCGACATAATATTGTTTTAAATTGGGTAAATGAAATAATTTTACCTTGAGTATATTTTATATATAAAGAAATAATTTTTCAGAATTATTAAAGTGTATATAAGTTGATTGTTTAGTTGTTTGAATAATCTAAATAAGAGAATAATTGTATAAGTAAAAAGAATTATAAGAATTGAATTATAATTAAAGTGATTTACAATTGTGAAATAAACTTATATATATAAGAAGTGAAACTATATGAATATATTTATGAATATGAATTGTAAATAATTCATTGAGTGTTAATGAAATTGGAAGCTAAAGTAATTGAATTCAAATTAGAAGTAAATAAATTTGAATAGAATTGAATTTGAATTGGAAGAGAACCAACTTGAATATGAATTAGTGAATATAAACTAATTGAAAATGAATGTTAGTAAAGAGCATCCACTGTATATGAATCAAATGTGATTAAATTGAAAACCTATTTCATTGAATATTAATGAGAATATAAATGAATATATATTGATTATGAATTTATTGAATGCTAGTTGGTTGATGGTTGAATATATTGCATTTGTTGTTTTGTTTCATTTGCTATGTTGGCATATATAGTTATTATGTTGCTATATGTTGTATATCGATACTATTGTCTATATGCATGATTCTCATGTTGTTTGTTGAGTGATTAGTAGGTGCGGATCGCGTTTGCTTCGCATTTGGAGCTCGCTTTTGCGCTATATTAGCCGTATATGCTCGCTAATAAAATATAAGGTACATATCTCGGATTAAATATCGTACTTTTACACTTTTTTCCCTTCGGGATGCCTCATTACTTGATGAGATGTATATTTGTAATATATATACTATCATTTTTTTTTCGGATCGAGCCGCGCAAAGGAGACTATGGCGAATTTTTCCGGAAATTTAAGGCGTTAGAAAAAATTTGAGAAAATTGGAAAATTTTGAAAACTATAACTTTGATTTGGAATTGAAAGTTAAACAATAGTAGTTGTTTTGAAAAAGATAACTAAGTATGATTTGAAAACTTAGTAAAGATTTGTAAGAAGTTTAACTATGAATTTTTGGAAAATTAATAAATTCCATAACTTTTCTTACTTGTAATTTCGAGGACGAAATTCTTTTAAGTGGGGAAGATTGTAACGACCCAGAATTTTTGATAATTAAAATTTGAATATTTAATTAATTTTAAATATTAATAAGTGAATTTATAAGTCAAATAAATTTTTATTTGAATTTTTGGATTTAATTGGATTTTTAAATCGATAATTTAATACGTTAAATTATGGAAATAATTGAAAATTGGGTTAAATATGATTGAAAATGATTTGTAAAATTTTATTTTATCATATTGAAGTTAGAATGATATTTTAGAACTTTTAAAATCGAATTAAAAGTTTATTTGTGAAAATTGAATATTTTAATATTTAAATCGACTAGTGAAAATAGTCAATTTTTGAACAGTCTCAGAATTGAACGAAACCAGTTCCATTGGATCCGTAATAGTTAGTTATTACCGGATTTCAATTTTCGTGTCAATCGGAGTTATCGTTTGATCGTAGCAGCTCAAAACGCATCGATTTATTTTTAATTTTAATTTGGCGAGTGAAAATAGCCATTTTTCAAAAAGTCTCGGATTTCAACGAAACCAGTTTCATCGGATCCGTAATGTGATATTATTGTAAGGTTTCAAATTTCAAGTCAATTGGATTTACCGTTTGTCCTGTACAAATTAAAACGCCTAGAAAATCGCTTAAATCGGTTTAATTCAAATTGAACGTTTATAGCCATAACTCGTACAGATGTCCGAATTAGCTTTCGAAACCTGTTCCATTGTGTCCGGAACGCGGGGTAAACCCTAGAAACGCTGGTTACGGCGCGTAAATCGGAGTTCGGAATTTCCGGGATGAATAGTGTCGTTCGTTCTCTTATAAATAGCCCCTACCCTTCATTTAGAAAAAAAAATAAAAACCTAATCTAACCCTAGCCGCCAGTTTCATATGAATGGCCAGAATTGTCCTAACTTCCTCCCTCCAAATCTTCTAATCTATGCATCGATTCAAGAAAGTTTCAACTAGAAACTCGTAGAGGATGGTGAGATCTTGGATTTCAACGGTCATGATCGAAAATAGTTGAGTGGATCAACGGGAAAATGGAGATGAAGGCGTCGAGTTTATGCACGTCGTTCGTGTACTATGGGGGGCCGAGCCCTATGGTGCTTCAGCCGAGTGTAGTTCTTGGTATGGCCTTCGACGTGGTGGCGATGTGATGGAGTTTCATGTAGCAAGGAGGCGACGGCAAGTAACCCTAATTTGAGCTTGTTGGGTTCATGTGCGTTCGGTGTTTACCTGGAGCTGCTATGCGCGTGTGAAACATGAGGGTGATGAAGTGAAGCGCGTTGGATCTGCAATGGACGGCCACGATCTTGATTTAGGTTTATAAAAGTAAATTATAGGTTGTAATTTATATAATAAAATTCGTGTAAAACTTATAAAATCATAACTTTTTCATACGAGGTCAAAAACGCGCGAAACCAGTTGCGTTGGAATCGTATGGACGAGCACTACGCGATGGAGTTGGTTTGGAGTCGTTTGGAGTTAGTGAGAATTTTGGGTAAAATTAAACGTCCGTTTAATTTTATTCGAAATAAATCGCTAAAACGGAAATTAAAACCAAGGTGAGAACTTCTCACTCAATCGAATCAGTTTCGATTTTATTTTAAATAGTTAGATTTAAAATATTTGAATGCATGTTTGAATGTTGGTTGATATCTATTGATTGTTAAAATAGACATTATACGCCGTTAGTAAGCGGATGTTATTTATTAAAAACATATACAGCAAATATTTCATAAACAGTGAAATTGGTATTATATATAATATCAATATATATATATTGGCATATGTATATATTGCAGTTGTTGATTTCCCGCATTTTTTTTTAGCGGATGAGACCCTATTGCGCCGTTATTAAGCAGATAATATTTATTAAAAACATATACCGCGATAATTTCGTACTGGAACGAAATTGGTATTGTGCTAATGTTTGTGAATGCAGGAAACAGGTTGGAGGGATCCAACTGGATTCCTCAATAGTTTTTATTTGATTTCAGATATTTTGATATTTGATGGATTTTCATATTGATATATGATATCGTTGTAGTCGTGATTGACTATTTGGTGTGTAGCATCATTGGACCCAAATTTTGGGATTTTAAAATGATTTTAAAGTGATTTTAGAAAGTATATGTTTTATAAAATAATTTTGGAATTGATCCATTTTATATAAATAAACGTTATAACTTTTAAAGTTATAAAAATTATGATTTTTGAGAAATATAGTTAAAAACTGATTTTTGAGAATATGGTGCTATTGAGTTTATAAAATAGTTTAATCGAGATATTTTAGAATTATTGTGAAAGGTTTAAATATAGGATTTATAAAATTTAATTATTTTATGAATCAAAAATGGTGAAATAGTAAAGGAGATTAAAGACGTTTTAAAGAATAATATAAATTGATTTATATTAAAGGATTTATAAATTGATATTTATAAATTAAAACATTTGAATTATAAAACGAGTTTTTATAAGTGTTTGAATGAAGTGAAAATTAATTTCATTAAAGAATGAAATTTATAAAATTATAAACTGTGAAGTTATAAATAAAATTTATAAATAGTAAGATTTATAAATTTGTGAGGTTATTGAAAGAATAGATTTGGTTAAATAAATGAATCTTATAAGTTATAAGATTTATGATTTGGAAAGTCTTTAGAGGAACGATTTTGTAAAATAATCGTTTTATAAGTAATTAACTTATAATATGAACTTTTAGTTTATAATTGAGTTACAAACTGGAATAGGTTAATAAAAGAATTTATAAAAAGGAAGTTTTTATAAATAAATAGAAATGGAAATTTATAAATGTTGTTTTATAAATTTGCAAACAACTTATTTTGATAAGTTAATTGTTATAACCTAGAAATAGAGTTATATTCACGTTTTTAGACAGTGAATAATCCTTTGAAATAAAATGTATAAAAGGATGAAATTTGTTAACAAAGAATATTCACGTTTTTGAATAGTGAATAAGATGTTAAAGAAATTGTTTTGAATGTGATATTGTAAATAGAATTAAAACGATTGAACAATGTTTTTAAATGTGTTGAGATTCGAAACCATAGATTTCAACATTTATTGTTGAAATAGACGTTTTCGAGAAATAAAAGGAAATAGTGGACTATAACACTGTTGTTATAGTAAATGATTTCCGAAAGGAAATGTTTTGTATAGTATTGGGATTTATATATCTATTTTAATTTCGAATCCCTATACTAGTGATTTTGGGTTGTCGTAACGATGTTTTACGCAACATTCGTTTTGGCCCAAATAAATATGTTTAAGAGAATGATTTCCTGAAAGAATGAAATATATACTTAATCTCGATTTAAGTATATTGAATATTTTCTAAGTGTTGAAAATAAATAAAATTCGTGAATTACTTATTTAATAAGTATGGAAATGTTTTTCCAATGTGAAATGAAACGTTTAGAGAATTTATCTTTTTGAAG
This sequence comes from Allium cepa, assembly GCA_030765085.1. Taxonomy (NCBI): domain Eukaryota; kingdom Viridiplantae; phylum Streptophyta; class Magnoliopsida; order Asparagales; family Amaryllidaceae; genus Allium; species Allium cepa. The sequence continues at coordinate 192,190,481 of CM060943.1, forward strand.
ATAAATTGAAATGGATAATTGAAATCGTATATGCATGGATATTTTGAAATATAAATTCATTATGGAATTTATATGTGAAAGTGGAATTTGTATGAAAATAAATATTAATTTATTTTTGTAGTGTTGAAATTATATATCTTGTAAAGATATTTTGGAAAATAAATAATTTGGAAAATTATTTGGAAACTGGTGATGTGTGCATATCCAGTGATAGTTCAATAACCGACTATCAATATTTCCCTTTGAATGGGTAATTGATGTGATTTGTTTGAATGTGAATGCTACACTTATTTTTGAATAAGCGCTCACTATTCGGGTTAACCGGGAAAGGACCATGGGGTCGTATAACCCATTCCGAATATGTGATACGTCGTTGTGAATTGCATTGAAGATCGGTGTTGAAGACCCGGTATTTGCGAGAGCGATAGGATGACCTATCGATTTACTCTGCACCGAGTAGCTACGGTATAGAGTTCTCCATATGTGATGGTGAATCCGATCAGGATTGTGAATATCCGGATTGCAAGGACTTCTTTGTAAGTGCCTTCGGTTTTGTTCGATCCCGGAACAGACTTGTATGGATTGTGTGTCTGACATTACAAGTTGAGATATAAAGCCGATTTCATTCAAATATATTTCTGTTGGTGGCGAAGAATTTATTCTTTTAGCTTAACACCCTTCTCTGAGACGTACGATCTCAGAGGTTATATAGTTGAAGTTATCAGCGATATATTCCTAATTTGGTAATGTGATATGCTGAGTGATGCTGTAAATGATCATTGTGTTGATTATTGTGATAGGATCGTTTATTTGATCGTCTATCTTGGTGATCATCGTGTTGATCATTTGTTGACCCAAAGCATGGCTTTTTGTATAAAGTATGTTTTTGTGGACGTGACTTCGTCGAACCTCACACCCCGGAAATGGTCAAAACAGGAATGATGCGGCAAGGTTATGAGGGGTAGCACCCTTTAGGGTATGTACATTTCCTTCTGGATAGAGGTGGTATCATGGTATGGAGCCCAGATATTTAACCTATGTGGTTACTGCGAATTTATTACTTTGTGGTTGTTGGTTATCGGGATCCCGTGAGAAAGGTCGTTTACGATCGGGGAATGGCGTGCTCGTGTCAGTAGTTACCCAGTTAGGGGTAACCCGGCCTTGTGTTGGCAGAGTTCCGGTTTGGTTCTCGGGGATGTCTTTCCAGAGGCATTCTCATGTGGCAATGGGAAGTTCCTTGGCCTGACCATTTGTTGGAAATCCAATTCCCAATACGAAACTTGTACGGTTTTAGTTGTAGAACCTATCATTCACTTATGGTGTCGCAACACTGTTTGGATGGTAGCTATAGTAGGCATAGTTCGAAATGTCTATGCTGGCTAAGATTTATATTCTACTTTCGAAATGAATTTTTTCCTACACTATGCACTAGTAATAATATCAAATGTTATTTTTAAATGCGTATCAAGCATCTTTGACTATCATAAGGAGAAATCTCCTCCGATTCTGCGTTTGCATGTGTGTGTGTGCGGGAGGCCTTATGGTAGTCTCATTTTTAAAAGCATTGCGAATTGAATTCAAAAAAAAATATCTCTCTATTTTGATTTTAAAGTTAAATAAACTGTTTTGAGTTTTCACACCAGTCACATGACTGACTTGGAGTTTATTGTTTTCCTTCCTAAACTCTGGGTGCCCACCAATTTTCACACGGGCAGTCAAGAGTTAAGGTTTATCAGGATATTCTGGATATCAGGAGTTGCTGGAGGCAAGCTGGATGGCATGGCGTATTACTAATATATAGTATTTCTTTTTCCGCTGCACTGTTTGATGTTGTATATTGTTGTACACTCTGATGATATGATGTAATGTAATGTGATAAAATGTAATAACTGATATAGTTCTTTGTTTAAAGATTATTCATTTATTATTATATGTTGTTCCGCTGCGAATTGTGAGATTCAGTTGTAGTTCTGTTGTTTTCTGTTCTGTTCTCTTTTCTTTCTATTTAAAAATTTTCTATCGTTTTCTCTTCTCTTTTCTTTCTATTTAAAAATTTTCTATCGTTTTCTCTTCTCTTTTCTCTTTTCTTTTCTTAAATTCTTTTCTTAAAACCCTCAGTGTTCGGTTTTCCGTCGTTCGATTTCTCGGCAGTCGATAAAGTGAGTATCGATGTTGAATTTTCGGAAGACGAAGAATCGGGTCCTGACAGTTAAAAGTTCTAAAATATCATTCTAACTTCAATATGATAAAATAAAATTTTACAAATCATTTTCAATCATATTTAACCCAATTTTCAATTATTTCCATAATTTAACGTATTAAATTATCGATTTAAAAATCCAATTAAATCCAAAAATTCAAATAAAAATTTATTTGACTTATAAATTCACTTATTAATATTTAAAATTAATTAAATATTCAAATTTTAATTATCAAAAATTCTGGGTCGTTACAAACAGAATGCATATCACATCGCAGAAAAGTAACCATTATACATATAAATACATGTACATCGATACATCCTAGTACAATACAAAATGATATACAAAAATGGTTTAGAGACCACACTATATAAATCAAATCAAAATACACATCAGAGTCAAACAGAAAGAAATGTAAACTACACAAAAATGCTAGGCTAATATCCAAGTAGATGCATCAAAGCTAAGTCCCGAAACTGATAGCTAACCTGAAACAACTCGGTCTGACCCGAGTATAAAATATACGGGTCAATCTAGCTAAAACAATAAGTTAGTAAGGATAGACGATAATATGATAAAACGGGTCAATCTAGCTAACCTGAAACAACTCTGTCTGACCTGAGTATAAAATATACTGGTCAATCTAGCTAAAACGTATGATAATTATAAAGCCATGCTGTGAATAAGTATGTAATTGAAAATCAACTAAAGATTAATCAATATCACAAGAATCTTCTCAAAGATCAAGAAGAATGTCATACTCTTTATTTTTATTCACCAATTCACAAATATTGGCAAACCTCTCAATGCCAATCGTAAAAGTTGTTGAAACTCAAATTCACTAATCCATAAATATTGATAGAACTTATCAATGTAATCACTAAAATTGGTGAATCACAAATTCTAGAAATCATCAATAGAAATCCAGAAATCACAAAAAGGGGAGGCCTATCACAAAACGGGAGCATGAAAACTCACCAACACATGTATCACAAACGGAATGCTATTCCATGGTCCCTAACCATAAATTCGAAACATCGACACGGTACAAACAATACGTCTAATGAATCGAAAAGCCGAGACATCGATGTAGTAGAATAACGGTACATCCGATGAACCGAAACTCAAACAATTCGGAACATTGACGCAGTACAATAACGGTACGTCCAATGAATTGAAAAACCGGGACATCGATGTAGTACAATAACGGTACATCCGATGAGCCGAATATCATAAAAAGAACATGGGTCGCTAGCTCATAAAAGAAATGAGACGAAGCTCAATAGGACGAGGTCCCACGTGGACAAAGAGATATCCATAAAATGATCATCATCGATCATTAAGAAGTGTCAATTACACTAAACTAGTAAATATATGAGTTTAGCTTCATGTCCCATAACCACTAGCTTAACTTAAATATTTACGAACAAACTGTAAGTCTCCACTCGAAAATTGTCACAAGAGATTCAATCGAACAAGTCCAAGAATTAACCGACAAAGTAAACGCAAGCATTTCATACCACTTGTTTTACTAAGCCATTTAATTAGATTTCTCATACGAGTGAGGTAAAGGTTTGTATATACTAATAGGTTGGAAAACGGCTTTATAAACGAGTTTGATATTGAAAATAGAGTTGAAATCATCTTTGTGAAAGAGTTTGAATATTTACTACTAGTATAGAAACTTTTGAATTTAGAAGTGACAAATCATAAAAATGATTGTAGAAACAATCAATCACCAAAATTCACATTCGAAGACGTAAATTAAATCCAAATAAATCAATATCAAATCCATCAAAATGGATATAACCGAAAATTCCAAAATAGAAGTCATCAAAGTCGATAATGAATGATAACAACATATCGAAAAACCACGAATCGATAAAAATTGGAATTTCAAGCAAAATAGGCGAAATAGGCAAAGTAGGCTGAATACAAGCAGGTCAGTCCACTGGCTCTCTGAGAACAGTCGACTGGACTAGACCCTGAAAATATCTTGGGTTACAGGTCAGTCAACTGGACTTAGAGTGTCAGTCGATTGGTGCCTGTTACCCAACATTTCCAGCCAATTCCTTAAAAGGGCAAGAATCCAAATGGGGCCAATCGATCGAACAATTGCAACTAGGGATTTATGCCACGTGACAACCCAGTCCTATAGGCTCCTCGACACACTTCAAAAACACGTTCAAACTTCAAGGTTAGGATTTTTAAAGATTTGACTTCAAAACACCAAAAATTGAAATATTCCCCAATTCAATCCAAACCAAAAGCAAATGCACATGAATAAGTATTAGGAATTCATACCCAAAAATCAAAGATAGTTATAGACATAGATGTGAGATAAAAAAATCTCACCTTTTGCACAAAAACAAGAAAGAAAAAACTATAGAGCAAGGCAAGAACAATCACTCTTCAATTCTAACACAAGAAGCTTGAATCTAAGCTCAAAAGAAGAACATTTCCTAAATTAGGTTTAGGAATTTTTAAAATTGAAGGTAGAATAAGTTAGAGAAGAAGAAGAGGATGCTTACCAATAGCTGCTCTTTGAATTTGGAGCTATAACTTGAATTTGCAAAGAACCTATGGCTTAGAATTTTAGTTTCCAATCTCTTCATCCATTTTTGATGAAGCTTGAGTGTTATGAAATGAAAGTGAACTAATGAAGAGGAGGTGGAGTAATGATATAAGATGAGTTGGGTTAGTGGGCTGAACCCAAACCCAAACCCAAAGCCCTAAGTGAAAAATAGAAAAATTCACTCAACTGAAAACATGTCGATGTTTATACTCAAAAAGGTTCTAAATGGCATTTTGGACTCAATGGAAGTTGTCTCGAGTTCTAATTCGACTGTTTGCAGAAAGTAGCTTTTCGGACTATAATTCGACTAACGATGAAGTATTTAAATAAAATATTTAAATATTCAATTGTAAAATAAGCGGGTTGTTACAAGTTGTGTTTTACTGTATTTCTATTTTCGCAGAAAAAGGAAGAAGGAGGAGTAAAAATGAACGTACTGTCATCTTTTTCTCACCTTCGCAAACCAGATTAAGTGCTAATGGGCTTAATGGACCCATTAAACAAAAGAAAGTATGATGGCCTAAATTAATTAATTCATCACTTAAACAAATAAATGCACGTAAACATAATGTTATAATGAAAACAACAAAATTTTCTTCAAGTTTTAATACAACCAATTTATGCAAACATGCTAACATATGAAATAAAATATTTCACATCATATAAAAAGATAATTTTAGTTCTTAAAACATTTTTATTATTAAAAGCCCTTATTTTACATAAATACACAATTTACACAATTAAGTGCATGAATCCTCATTTTTAACTTTAAAAATTTTACAAAATTATTTATTGGATAGAAAAGTCTAATCAACCATTTCAAACTTAAATTTATAACCAAAATACATATACCAAATTCCATCTTTTTATTTAAATAAACACCTTTTAAAAATCAAATACTTCCTTTAAAAATTATTAAAAGAAGTACTTGGCAATAATTACAATAATTATTGCATTTAGTCAAAATAAAATCATACTTCATTTATTATTCTCACAAATAAACATAATAAGTTTACCAAAACTTTATTTCGCATTTTGTTTCCAAAATGCATTGTTTATTCCAAATAAACAATATAAAACTTTCAATTTTATTTAATTTACAATATTAAATAATAACTACCGTTATAATTTAATATTAACAGGCAATCTCCAAAAGCCAGGGTTGTTACAGACCCCCCTATCAAAATTGCATCCTCGCAATTTCTATAGAAGAGTTTGTGTTCAACATAATTATTTCATCAATCAAAGGAGGATAGACAAGCACGAGATTAAAATTCGTCATTTCAACTCAAGATGAAAGAAGACCAAGATAAGATTGCTCGATTAATTCTAGGGTTTTTAAAGTGCAAATATTGAATTAGCGAACCATTGAATTTTCCGATCAACATACAAGATTTCGAAGGTGTCTCACCTTCGGATAAGAGCACAACAAAATGCTACACAATGGATTAATTAAATGTGATTGATTTCTCATAAGCTCCTCGATTAGCAGCGGGATTTAGCACAACTCTAACCCGAACTCTAATCAACAAGATAATTATCGATATGAACTTTTCATATGACACTACAGAAGGAACCACACCGATATAAGATAGACACAATAAAAGCAAGATAGTTCAACCAAAAAGGCGGTTTCAAACTCGAACGACCACATAAATTCTCGCTGTTAGAAAATAGCACAAGAGTAAGATAATCACAAAGAACTAAAATATATGTATATACTCTCAATCAAAAATTCTTAGAGTTCCAAAAACTCAATATCTTTATAGTTATAACCACAATTTTCAACACTTGAAAATTTACCAAAACTTCTTACTTAGATTTTAAATTTAAATTTATTACTCTTCATTAGTGTAAATGATGTTTAAGTTGTTTATTCTCTAATTCTTCCATAGGTGTACTCTAGTTTGCAACATGTTGTTTCTCAATTTGTTTCTCAAATTTTCTAAATGTTAGAAATTTTTCGAAAAAATCAACAGAGTATCCTTTGTATGGAGGGCCATATACAATATTACTAAAATGAATTATATAATTTACATCGACCATTAGGTCGGAAACACAATATATATCATCATTTAACACTTTAAAATTAATCCGGAAACATACTTTCCTTTTTAGCAATTCTTTTAGCGAATTTGTACAAAATTATATATATATATATATATTCTCAAAATGTAGTCCAACTATCCTCTTTTCATCTGTACTTGAATCAAATAGATGATATTAGTTCATGTTCATAGATAAGAAGTGCTACAATTAACTATTAAGGGAAATAGAATAATTTTATTCAAACCTGCTCTAATGAAGACCTAGTTTGACCCATCAAACAACAAAATCTGAAAAACTTTATAATATGAAAGTTTTTGTACTCAGTATAAGCTTTCTACAGTATAAAGGCCATAAAAATCGGATTTACGGTTTGAAAGTTATGCTAAATTTACTTACAGCATAAGTCTTAGAGAATTTTGCAATAAGGCAGAACTGCCTGCCCACTTTCAAACCCATTTTAGGCTCAGTAAAAAGCAAAATCATTAAAAGTGACAAAAAGTAACTTTATTGCCTACTGAAAGCTCTTTCATTTTATAAAAAGATTTAGCTTATTTGGACTAATAAATCTCAAGTTATCTCTGTTTTAGTATAGCACTTTTCTAAATGAAATTTCAGCTTTTGAAATCAATTTAAAATTTGATATTCTCCAAAACCATTTTAATTTCGCACTGCAATTTCAAACAAGCTTTTTGCTAAATCATTTATTAAATGATTCTCTTTTTCCCCGAAAAGCCAAGACATATAAAATTATGATCAACCTTTTGTAATTATCATAAAATATTCTATTAAGTGGAAATATTTTCATCACTTTTCAAAATCTAGCTTCAAAAACAATTAATTATGAAAACTCATTTAGGAAGAGATAATTAATTTCCTCCATTATCAAGAGACGATTATTAATTATCCATCAAAATAAATTTTTATAGTCATTATTAATTACTTGTACTAAAATATTCAATTAATATTTTAATTTTATAACCAAAGTATTCTTTTACATTAAATACATCATTTTATTAATCAAAGCATCAAATGCTATTTTCTTCTAATTAAGACATCTCCTTAATTAGAATTATTCACTTTACTTACCCAAATTACCATATTAAATTTCTTAAATTTCAAATAATATAAGGGTATTTTCTCGCTACTGATTTATAGTGAATGACCTCTTTGATTAGCTGCAGAGCTGTTCGAGTGATCAAAACTGCCTCGCCACTCATCTGACACTCACTATGGTTCAAGGGCTTTATTAAACATTTAAAATAAAATTAATACTCCATCGTATTAATTATTTTCAAGCCGTACTTATTAAAACTCAATTTACCGCGTCTGACTGTCTCATCATAGCATTTAGGAAATTCCTATCGATAACGTTGGTCAGACGCATCGACCATAATTCTTAAAGCACTAGATGGACAACCCAACACAAAAATTCATCTTATTTAAAAGAAATACCTCATATATAATGCTCAAAATATTCTTTGTTGTTCTCAAAAGTATAATCCAATTTCTCTTAGAAACATATAATTAATTTTTAATTTTCAAAACATAATTTATTACTTATTCTCAAAAAAGATTAAGAATGGCAAATAAAAAATAAATTCAATGAATCACCTCATTCCTTAGTGGACACCCTTGGAAGGATGATCTAAAGGCTAAGAATAGGAAAGGAGGTCAATACAATACTCGATTGCCCGATTGGGTGTCATACCCAAGACAGATTCATAGAAATCAACAAAGTCACAATGACTAGAATTCGAGTTATATCGTCAACATCTCGAAACTTAAGAGTGAATACAAAGACTTCAGAATCATTGTTGATATTTCAAGGATAAGAAACAATGAATCGACCGAAGAAGGATACCTAATATAGGATTCTTTGAATCATAGAATGTGGCTTGATAATATGCAAGCCACTTCATCTCAAACGCTCCAAACTCTAGACATAAAATGGCATGCTAATTCGCACGAAAAGATAAGATATAAGCAATAATCCCAAATCTTCACAAAAGAATAAGACAAGGACATCCAAAAGCATCAACAAACTCCTCTGATACGGATGGGTATCAACACTCGTATTAAATAGGACTCGAATAAAACAATCACGATTTGGATTACTCCTAAGATAAAATATCATCAATTAAATTTGAGAATATTACGGAATAAAATATATTCCTAGACATATCCCAAATTATCTACTCCAAAAGGCACGACAAGGTAAAGGACACGATGATTATGGGATTCATCATAATTGTATTACACTTAGATTTACCGTAATATATGTTTCTGTTCTGTGTTTATCATACTTTGTTCTGAATTCAGCTCTGAACCCAAGCTGTGATGCCCTACCTAAAGACCCACATTAACAAAGAGAATTACTGGGTAATTCTGTCTTTAATGTGGAGAATAGGGCTGGTTAGGAGCGACCATCTATAATCTTGTCTTAAACATCTACTACATACGTTGATAAATGCTCTATATTTTTTTTTCTATTTCAAGTGGATCGACATATCCAATAAATGCTTAATACAAAACTATAGGGGGCTAATGGATCTATCAGAACAAAGTACAATAGTAGAATGCATACCATATCACAAAACAGTAATCATCATATATATAAACACATATACATTGATACATCTTAGTACAATACAAAATGATATACAAAAGTGGTTCAAAGACCACACTATATAAATCGAATCAAAATACACATCAGAGTCAAATAGAAAGAAATGTAAGCTACACACAAATACTAGGTTGATATCCAAGTAGATTCATCAAAGCTAAGTCCTAAAACTGATAGTTAACCTAAACCAACTCGGTCTGACCCGAGTATAAAATACACGGGTCAGCCTAGCTAAAACAACCAGTTAGTAAGGATAGACGATAATATGAAGCATAAGATACAAGGTGATAATTCTTCTCAAATGAGAAGAGGCATTATAAAGAACACATACTCATGACTTAAGTGAAACAATGCCACTTAAGTATACAAAGGCCTAAAAAAAGGTAAACTCTACAATACACTTAAATGACATAAACAATCGCCGATGATAATCGCCAAATAAAAACTTATGAAACTCAATAAGATCTTATAATCCCCATATCGAAATCACCATAAAACCACATATACATTGTGACGACCTGGAAATTTTAACATTTGAAATTGAATTATCTAAATGATTTTAAATGTTTGAAAGATAGTTTAACTTGAATTTCAAAAATCAGGATGAATTTGGCAATTTAATTATTGAATTTAATTATAGAAATTTGGGTAAAATTGAAAATCTTCAATTTTGAGTCTGTTAAAAATATTTTAAAGGCTTAGAAAATTTATATTGATAATACTGAAGATAATGGAAGCTTCAGGATTGAATTTAAAAGTGATTTAATCAGTTTTTAAAATATATCGTTTAAATCGATATTTGAAAATAGCCTTCCGAGGCACAGTCTCGGAATTCGACGAAACTAGTTCCATTGGATCCGTAATATTGTATTATTATTGGATTTCAATTTTCGTAGCATTCGGAGTTGTCGTTTGGCCGTACAATAAGCAAGCGCGTTGAAATTTAAATCGAAAATTCGATGTTTGAACTATTTCAAAAGGCTATCTTTTCCATACGATCGAATTTGGCCTCGGAACCTTTCCTATTGCGTTCGGAATAGGCATATAATATTATAAATGCCTAGTGGCATGCCTCGATTGGAGATCGAGATTTTAGTCTTCGTTTTCGGGACGAATTATATTCAAATTTAAATTTAAACATAAGTAATAAATTTCATTTGAAACACTATTGCAAGCCTTTGCAACACGTGTTGAGATTTGAAGTACGTGTCTTCAAAAGAGACACGCATTAGAAAATATAAAATAAATAAAATAAAAATAAACAACTAGCCGAGTATTTTGAAAACGAAATCAAAAGAAAAACAAAACAATAACCTAACTGTTCGAAGGAATAATGGCAGAGCAATTGAATTTAAAACCCAAGTCGATCGAAATTAGTTAAGCTTCGGTTCAGATCAACATTAACATCACAATCGAAGCCCATACTTCTTTTAACTTGTCAAATAAATCGAAGGTCGAAGGAAATAGAAAAATGGCGACTAAGCTATTTCGGGGTCGAACAAACTCAAGGAGGATGTGGGGTTGTTCGCGAGGCACCTGGCAAAGCGTTCAAGAAGAAATTAGGGTTTTGAGTCTCGCTTCTGCATTTGGGGTTCTCGAGGGGCATAGCGCTGTCGACGGTGGCTCAACATCGATGCAATTAAGGATATAGGGACGTGCGCGCTCGAGCTTGCGTTCGCGAATGATTCTGGATCGTTCGAGGCTGTAGTGGGCTGAGGAGACGACGTCGGTAGGTCGTGGCAGCCGCGATCGATTGCAGTAGGCTAGGGTTTCGACTTGCATTCGACGAGGTGGCATTGACCGTTCTCGAGTTAGGGTATGGCTCCTTTTATTTATTTATTTTTTATTATTTGTTCAAATTTATATGTGCAAGCGCATTTATGCAGAGAAAAAAATAAAATAAAATATTTTACAATAAAGTTAAAATCTTTCTGTTTTAAAAGTTAATATATATGTTGTTTCAAAAAAATAAAATAAATACAAGTCATTAGTTCAATGAGGAAAAACATAAAGTAAATATACATCTACCTATTTTAACCTACTAGTTCAATTTCGAAAATAATTTATTAAGGTAGTTAATTTGCCTAATTAACTTATTTAAATTATTTTAGTTACTAAAATTAATCTATTAAAGGAAAAATTAGGTTAAGTTAAATTTTTAGTTTTTAAAAAAAAATTTAAAACCATTTGTTAAGTATATTTATCAAATGAAAATTTACTTGTTCGATTGGTTCGAATATTAATAAATTGTATAATTGCTTATACAAGGTCAAACCGTGAAATCAAGTCGAAACGAGAATGGATTGCAAAATAAAAGAAAATGTGAGATCTTCTCACTCAATCGTTGATTTAAATTTTATAGTTAAATTTAAAATTTATTGATTGTGTGCTTGAATAATAAATTTATTATTAGTTATATTAGATTAGACCCTATGCGCCGCATAATAGCGGATGTTATTATATTAAGCCCATATACCGCGTTATTCCACCTCGAAGTGGAATTGGTATTATATATGTATTTGGAGTTGTTGATTTCCCGCATTATATAGCGGATGAGACCCTATTGCACCGCATACTAGCGGATAATATTTTATAAATCCAATATACCGCGATATTCCATCTCGAAGTGGAATTGGTATTTAATTACTGTGCTAACGTTGGTGGATGTAGAAAAATAGGTTGGACGGATCCAACTGGATTCCTAAAATTTTTAATTTGTTCCATATGTTGTGTGTTGATTATTTTTAATTCATGTGATTATTTGTAATTGAAACCGTGAAGGCTGTAATTAGCCAAATATATTTTTGGTATCGTAGGATACTAGAAATATGAAATTGGATTTTTGAAAATTAAAGTCGAAAAGCCTGGACCGTTACAATTAATGTATTAAAGTTGATTTTTCTAATCCGATCGAATATATTCCAAAAAAAAAATTTTGGAAAATTATTTTAATAAAGGAATTTCGAGTAATGTTGTTTAATAGTTGAAGGATTTGTTTAAGATACGTATTTTAAATAATTGAAAGAGATAAATAAATTTATTTAAAAAGGAAATAAATTTAGAAATTAAATTTGGAATTTAATTTAGAGTTGAAATTAATTTTAGAAATCGATTCAGGAATTAATATGGAGTAAGAATAAATCTTAGGAATCGATTTGGAAATCTGATTAGATGTTTTGGAAATAACTTGGAAAATCAATTTGAAATTGATTTGGTATTGGAAAATTAATTTGGAAAATCAAATTGGAATTTGATTTTTTGTTTGAAATAAATTGGAAATCAAATTTGGATTTGATTTGGTTTGAAGTTGATATTTGGGAATCGATTTAAAATTCGTATACCAGTTGATATTTGGAAATGTAAATTCACAACGGGAATTTGTAAAGAAAAGGGAAATTGTTTAAAAACAAATATTGGTTTATTTTTAAAGTGTGGGAAGAAATTTACAAATTGGAATGTAAATTAAAATAAATAAAGAAGATTTATTAATGGACCATGTTGTAATGGAAAAAGCATTCTTCCCTGGAAAGCCGAGTATATTTTCAAAATAGCCTTTGAATAAAATTTAAAAGTTTTAGATTTGGTTCTAAAATAATATTGTTGGAGAAATTAGTTTGGAAATTGTTTAAAGTAAAAATGTATTTAATTAATTATATAAGGGATTATTTTAAAGATTTAATTGATATTTGATGTAGAAAATAGTTATTTAAATATTTATACTCTATTTACAAATTTTTATTTTAAAATTAGTTTTGGACCTGAATTTTTATATGAGATATTAGTATAATATTTTTCATAACTAATATTTAAGCAAATATTCTAAAATAGTTTATTTTAAGTGTTTCTAAGTATATTTTGAATAAGTATTTTATATTATTTTAAATATCTGAACTCGGCAGAATTTTCAGTGGAAATGAATAAATATTGGAAATGTTTTCCCGAAAGGAAAAATTGATTTGGAATTTATTTTTAAAGGATCGAATTGTGAAAAATTGATTTAATTTTTTTTTTTTCAAAGGGTTGAAAAACAAAATTATATCTTGCGAAGATATTAATAATTGGGAAAAATTATTTGAAATCCAGTGACTGTTATGAAATGATGATTGATAGTTCAATAATCGACTATCAATATTGGCCTTAATCGGCATTTGAATTTCGATGTGACCGGGAGTTGAATCCCAACTGGATATTCGAAACCCACATCGAACCTTTGTGATTGTGATGGATCTTTTGTTTAAAAGATCAAAGTGAAATTGTTGTGATTTATTTGAATATGTATGAACGCTTATTTTCAAAATAAGCGCTTGTTATTCGGATTAGCCGGGAGAGGACCTTGTGTCATAAAACCCATTCCGAATAACGATACGACGAAATGGGATTGCATGTGAAGACGGTGTTGAAGACCGGGTATTTTCGAAAGCGAAAGGATACCTGTCGAATGTCTCTGCACCGGGTTGCTCCGGTATAGAGATTTTATCACCCTTTGTGATAGAGACTCCGGATGTGATTAGTGAATATCCGGATTTGCAAGGGCTTCTTTGGAAGTGCCTTCGGTTCCGTTCGATCCCAGAACGGACTTGTATGGATGTGTGTCTGATGTTACACTTTGAGATGTAAAGCTGGTTTCTATCAAATACATTTCTGTTGGTGGCGGAGAATTTATTCTCTTAGCTTAACACCCTTCTCTGAGACGTACGAGCTCAGAGGTTATGTAGTTGATGGTTACTAGTGATATATTCCCAATTTGGTAATGTGGCATACGAAGTGCTGCTGATCATTTGTTGATCGAAGCATGGCTTTTGTGAAAAGCGTAGCTTTGTGGACGAGACTTCGTCGGACCTCACACCCCAAAATGGTCGAAACAGGAAGGATGCGGCAAGGTTATAGGGGGTAGCGCCCCTTAGGGTATGTGCATTTCCTTCTGGATAGAAGTGGTATCATGGGATGGAGCCCAGATACTTAAATTATGTGAATATCATAAATATATATTACTCTGTGATTGTTGTTGTTGAGGATCCTCGAATAAAGGTTTTTTACAACCGGGGAATGACATACTCGTGTAGTAGTTACCTATTTTTGCAGAGGTAACCCGGCCTTGTGTTGGCAGAGATCCGGTTAGATTCTCGGCGCGTCCCTCTAAAGGCGTACCCATGTGGCAATAGGAAGTTCCTTAGCCTGACCATTTGTTGACGCGCCCTATATGGTTTTAGTTGTATAACCTGCCATGGAATGTGGCGGTAACCTGCTATTGAACATTGTAGTTATAGTAGGCATAAGTGCGAAATGCCTATGCTGGCTAGGATTAATATTATATTTTCGAAATGTTTTCCACACTATGGACTAATAAAAATAATATTAAAGGATTTTGTGTATCAAGCATGTTTGACTATCATAAGGAGAAATCTTTTCGAATTCTGCATTTGCATTGTGTTTGTGGCGGGAGGCCTTATGGTAGTTACATTTTCCCAAAAGCATTGCAGATTTCTTTTAAATTCTTTTGTTTCCTTTGTTAAAAGTAACTATTTTTAAGATCTCACACCAGTCCATGACTGACCTGGAGTTTATTGTTCCCTTTCTAAACTCTGGGTACCCATAATTTTCCATATGGGCAGCCTAGAGTTAGGTTATCAGGTCATTCTGGGAATTCAAGAGTTGCTGTGGAGATCAGGTGTTGAAGTTGGATGGCGAGACGTATCTCTTTACTATGTAGTGTCCGTTGCGTATGGTTAGTGCAAATTAGTTTTCATATAGTCAAGTTATAATAACTGTCAATGATGTATGATGTCGTTGTAAACTCTGATGTAGTATTGTATTAACTAAGATGATTCTTTGTTTTAAAGATTACTCATTTATCTATTATATTTGTTCCGCTGCGAAATGTGAGATTCTGTTATTGTTTCTATTCTTCTACGTTCTTCTTCTTTAACCCTAACGGTTCGGTTTTCTGGCATTCGACTGTGCGACATTTGATACAGTGGACGTATAAATGTCGACTTTCGGACATCGTAAAACGGGTCGTTACAATGTGGTATCAGAGCATTTGGTTAAGCGACAACCTTGGCTCTGTTGGGTGTTACTCATTAGAGATAGAGTAGTACTCTAAAATGAGTTTGAGTGTTATAATAGATATGAGTGCATATTTGTTAGTGAATATAAATATTGTTTTATATTGTGATGATTGGTTTGTTGAATGGTATATGGATTCTGGTCAGTATAGTCCGTACAACTCTATCGATAGGGATCTCTAAACACTCGCACAGAACAATTCGACACGATATTGTTTTAAAGTTAGGGTAAATGAAATAATTTTACCCAAATTATTTTCGTGTACAAAAGAGAATAATTTTCCATAAATTATATAGTATATGGTTGCTTGTTTGTTAGGAAGTGATAATATTAAACTATTATCATTGATTATTGAATAAGAATTGAAATCATAACAAAGAACTAAGAAAATAAAAATCCATATACAAATGAAATTTGAGAATGCAGATTATAAATGTGATTTATAATTAGAAATAGAATTCCAGAGAAGTTTTTGGAAATGATTTTGAAAGGAATTGGAATTTTGGAAATTAAATTCCATTGAGTTTGAAAATGGTTTTCAAGGGTTTGAAAAAATGTTTTGAAGGGATAAAAGCTCTAAATTCTTTTAGGTCACTGGAAAATAATTTCGGTGCTGCAACATCATCTGTGTTCATTTTCAGGTTTCAAAAAGAGGGATTGCTGTCAAGTCGTTTTAAATGAAAGATTTGGAAAACTGAGTTTGGTTTTGGAAATTCAAAAGAAAATTTGAATTGAAAGGTTGAAAAGGCTCTGGAATGTTATATAAAATATTTATGGAATATCATTAAGTTGATAACTGGTAAAGTTAAAGTTGTTAAAACAAAAAACTAACTTAAATAGAAATTAGAAAAGGTAGGTGTGAAAACAAAATAAGTTGGAAGGAAAAATTTAAATCAAAGGGAATTAAAAATGAAAATTTAATAGAAGAATTGTGATTGAAAAATTAAGTCAAATGAAATGATGATATGGATTCAAAAATGAAGTTGAAATTGAAGATTTCAGTTAATTTGTATGAAGGAAAATTTGTGAAGTCTTGTAGACTAAATGTTTGGAGTAAAATCTATTAAGATGGAAAATTAGATTGTGAATGAATAAATAAATTTACAATTGAAACTAAATGAAAGTAAAATTAAATGTTGAAATTCATTTCGAACTTGTAAGCAAATAGAATAGAATTAGAATTGAATTTGATTTTTTATAAACAAAGCCAAGAATTGAAATGAAATTAGTAAGTGAAGTTAATGGAAGAAATGTCAAATTAATATGGGTTAAAATATTTGAATTCAATAATTATAAACGAAAGGTAAAATTTAAATTCATATGGAATTTGAAATCCAGTTTAAATATAAGTGGTTATAAACCAAAATAGTGAATTTAAAATAAATTTTTGGGAACAAACAAAAGAATAAAATTGGAATTGGAACTGAATATTTAAAACCACTTTGAATTATGTGAAATAAAATGAAATTGTAAAATTAGTTTGAAATGAATTAAAGGTAATAAAGGTGAAAAAATGGTTTGAGATAAAATGAATTGGAATTTGTAGTGAATTAGTAAATGAAACTAATTTAAAATAGCAAGATGAATCAATTGTGAATGAAAGATAATTGATAAAATTCAATATTCAGAAGTTAAACTAAACCCAAAATAATATTGAAATTGTAAGTTGAATTCAAGTAAAAGTGAAAATGTAAGATTGAATTAGAATGGATATATAAATTCAATAGTGAAATAAAAATGGTATAAGAAGTATATATTGAAAATTTTGTAAAGCAATGTGCAAAATAAATTTGAATGTTGTAATTGAATATTATGGCTAGCAGGATATACAGGTATATTAAAGGAAATGGAATTGGGATTTTGATTTCGGAGATAAATTGAATTGCTCGGCAAAAAGATATGTATTTAAATTTCAGTATGAAATTTGATGATCTTCTTGTCTAGCCGCTTGGCTTTTTCTTTTCTTTTTGAAATCTGGGGACCCTGGTGCCATTTTTGTAGTCGTATCGAGCTAGCCGCGCAAAGGAGACGCTTGCGAAATTTTTCAAAAATTTAGGAAGTTAGAAAAAATTTGAGAAAAATTTTGAAAATTTAAAATTTGAATTTGAATTTAAATTTGAATTTCTAAGAAAATAATATTGTATGGAGTTAATGGTTGAGGTTGGAAAGTTAGTTGAATCAATAATGGGTTGTTAATAAAAGATTTGCTTTGACAAATTGTTGAAAACTGTTCAGTTTTGGGAAAATAGTAAACGGGTTAAGGTCCATTCTTCTTAACTAGTAATTTTGGGAAGAAATTCTTTTAAGGGGGGAAGGATGTGACGACCCAGAAATTTTAACATTTTAATTTGAAATATTTAAATGATTTTAAATGTTTGAAAGATAATTTAATTTGAATTTCAAAAATCATGATGAATTTGGCAATTTAATTATTGAATTTAATCATAGAAATTTGGGTAAAATTGGAAAACTTCAATTTTGAGTCTGTTAAAAATATTTTAAGGGCTTAAAAAATTTATATTGATAATACTGAAGGTAATGGAAGCTTCGGGATTGAATTTAAAATTGATTTGATCGGTTTTGAAAATATATCGTTTAAATCGATATATAAAAATAGCCTTCCGAGGCACAGTCTCGGAATTCAACAAAACCAGTTCCATTGGATCCGTAATATTGTATTATTATTGGATTTCAATTTTCGTAGCATTCGGAGTTGTCGTTTGGCCGTACGATAAGAAAACGCGTTGAAATTTAAATCGAAAATTCGATGTTTTAACTGTTTCAAAAAGATATCTTTTCCATACGATCGAATTTGGCCTCGGAACCTTGTCCATTGCGTTCGGAATAGGCATATAACATTATAAATGCCTAGCGGCATGCCTCGATTGGAGATCGAGATTTTAGTCTTCGTTTTCAGGACGAATTAAATTTAAATTTAAACATAAGTAATGTAATTTCATTTAAAACACTATTGCAAGCCTTTGCAACACGTGTTGAGATTTGAAGTATGTGTCTTCAAAAGAGACACGCATTAGAAAAAATAAAATAAATAAAATAAAAATAAACGACTAGCTGAGTACTTTGAAAACGAAATCAAAAGAAAAACAAAACAATAACCTAACTGTTCGAAGGAATAATAGTAGAGCAATCGAATTTAAAACCCAAGTCGATCGAAATTTGTTAAGCTTCTGTTCAAATCGACATCAACATTACAATCGAATCCCGTACTTCTTTTAACTTGTCAAATAAATCAAAGGTCGAAGGAAATAGAAAAATGGCGACTGAGCTATTTCGGGATCGAACAAACTCAAGGAGGCTACGGGGTTGTTCGCGAGGCACCAGGCAATGCGTTCAAGAAGGAATTGGGGTTTCGAGTCTCACTTCTGCATTTGGGGTTCTCGAGGGGCATAGCACTAGCGGCAGTGGCTCCATACGGTGCAATCGAGGATTTTGGGACGCACGCGCTCGAGCTTGCGTTCGCGAATGATGCTGGATCGTTCGAGGCTGTAATGGGCTGAGGAGACGACGTCGGTAGGTCGTGGCGGCCGCGATTGATTTAGTAAGCTAGGGTTTCGACTCGCATTCGACGAGGTTGGCATCGACCGTTCTCGAGTTGGGGTATGGTTTTTTTTTATTTATTTTTTATTTTTTTATTATTTATTCGAATTTATATGTGTAAACGTATTTATGAAGAGAAAAAAATAAAATAAAATATTTTACAGTAAAGTTAAAATCTTTCTGTTTTAAAATTTAATATATATGTTGTTTCAAAAAAATAAAATAAATACAAGTCATTAGTTCAATGAGGAAAAACATAAAGTAAATATACATCTACCTGTTTTAACCTACTAGTTCAATTTCGATAATAATTTATTAAGGTAGTTAATTTGTCTAATTAACTTATTTAAATTATTTTAGTTACTAAAATTAATCTATTAAAGGAAAAATTAGGTTAAGTTAAAAAATTTAGTTTAAAAAAAAATTAAAATCATTCGTCAAGTAGATTTATCAAATGAAAATTTACTTATTCGATTGATTCGAATATTAATAAATTGTATAATTGCTTATACAAGATCAAAACCGTAAAAACAAGTCGAAACGAGAATGGATTGCAAAATAAAAGCAAAGGTGAGATCTTCTCACTCAATCGTTGATTTAAATTTTATAGTTAAATTTAAAATTTATTGATTGTGTGCTTGAATAATAAATTTATTATTAGTTATATTAGATTAGACCCTATGCACCGCATAATAGCGGAGGTTATTATATTAAACCCACATACCGCGATATTCTACCTCGAAGTGGAATTGGTATTATATATGTATTTGGAGTTGTTGATTTCCCGCATTATATAGCGTATGAGACCCTATTACGCCGCATAATAGCGGATAATATTTTATAAATCCCATATACCACGATATTCCACCTCAAAGTGGAATTGGTATTTAATTTGTTTGCTAAACAGGTTGGAGGGATCCAACTGGATTCCTCAAAATTTTAATTTGTTTCGTATGTTGTGTGTTGATTATTTTTAATTCGTGTGATTATTTGTGATTGAAACCGTGAAGGCTGTAATTTAGCCAAATATATTTTTGGTGTAGGATACCAGAAATATGAAATTGGATTTTTGGAAATTAAAATAGAAAAGCCTAGACCGTTTCAACTTAATGCATTAAAGTTGATTTTTCTAATCCGATCGAATAAATTCCAAAAAAAAATTTGGTAAATTATTTTAATAAAGGAATTTCGAGTAATGTTGTTTGATATTTGGAGGATTTGTTTAAGATACGTATTTTAAATAATTGAATGAGATAAATAAAATTTTTTCAAAAGGAAATAAATTTAGAAATTAAATTTGGAATTTAATTTAGAGTTGAAATTAATTTTAGAAATCGATTCGGGAATTAATACGGAGTAAGAATAAATCTTAGGAATCGATTTGGAAATTTGGTTAGGTGTTTTGGAAATAACATGGAAAATCAATTTCAAATTGATTTGGTATTGGAAAATTAATTTGGGAAATCAAATTGGAATTTGATTTTGTGTTTGAATAAATTGGAAATCAAATTTGGATTTGATTTGGTTTGAAGATGATATTTGGGAATCGATTTAAAATTTGCAAATCAGTTGATATTTGGAAATGTAAATTCACAACGGGAATTTGTAAAGAAAAGGGAAATTGTTTAAAAATAAATATTGGTTTATTTTTAAAGTGTGGAAAGAAATTTACAAATTGGAATGAAAGTTAAAATAAATCAAGAAGATTTATTAATAGACCATGTTGTAATGGAAAAAGAATTCTTCCCTAGAAAGCCGAGTATATTTTTAAAATAGCTTTTGAATAAAATTTAAGAATTTCAGATTTGGTTCTAAAATAATATTGTTGGAGAAATTAGTTTGGAAATTGTTTAAAGTAAAAAAGTATTTAATTAATTATATAAGGGATTATTTTAAAGATTTAAATTGATATTTGATCTAGAAAATAGCTGTTTAAATATTTATACTCTATTTACAAATTTTTATTTTAAAATTTGTTTTGGACCTGAATTTTTATATGAGATATTAGTATAATATTTTTCATAACTAATATTTAAGAAAATATTCTAAAATAGTTTATTTTAAATGTTTCTAAGTATATTTGAATAAGTATTTTATATTATTTTAAATATTTGAACTCGGCAGAATTTTCAGTGGAAATGAATAAATATTGAAAATGTTTTCCGTGTAAGGAAAAGTTGATTTGGAATTTATTTTCAAAGGATCGAAGTGTGAAAATTTGATTTAAATTTGTTTTTCAAAGGTTTGAAAAACAAAATTTTATCTTGCGAAGATATTAATGATTGGGAAAAATTATTTGAAATCCAGTGACTGTTATGAATGATGATTGATAGTTAAATAATCGACTATCAATATTGGCCTTAATCGGCATTTGAATTTCGATGCGACCGGGAGTATAATCCCAACTGGATATTCGAAACTCACATCGAACCTTTGTGATTGTGATGGATCTTTTGCTTAAAAGATCAAAGTGAAATTGTTGTGATTTATTTGAATATGAATGAACACTTATTTTCAAAATAAGCGCTCAATATTCGGATTAGCCGGGAGAGGACCTTGTATCATAAAACCCATTCCGAATAACGATACGATGAAATGGGATTGCATGTGAAGACGGTGTTTGTAACAACCCGCATATTTATCGATTTTATATTTAAATATTTTATTTAAATATTTTATCGTTAGTCGGATTTTAGTCTGAAAAGCTACTTTTTGCATACGGTCGAATTAGGACCCGGGACCACTCCCATTGAGTTTAAAATGCCGTTTGCGACCTTTTTGAGTATAAGCTTCGATATGTTTGGAGAAAGTTGATTTTTGCTACTTTTCACTTTGGGTTTGGTTTTTGGGCTCAGCCCTATGTTTTACTTATGCTCAAATCTGAGCCACTCTTCCCCATTCACCCTCATTCTCTTCTCTTTTCAGTTTTCTTAGCATTAATGGTGGGAGAGATTGGAAATTAAAACTCCAAAACCCTAGTTTCTCTTGCAAATCGAATTCCTAGCTCCAAACTCAAGAAAAACCATTGGTAAGCTTCTCTTCTTCTTCTCCAACTTATCCTTTTACCAATTTCAGAAATTCCTAAACCTAATTTTGGGAATGTTCTTGTTTTGAGCATAAATTCAAGCTCATTTGGGTTGTGTTGAAGAGAGGTTGATTCTCCATTTGCTTTCAAGCTTCTTCTTGCTCGATTTTGTGAAAAGGTGAGATTTTTAATCTCACATCTAAGTCTATGAATTATCTTCGAATGTTAGGTATGAATTCCTAACACTTATTCGTGTGCATTTGCTTTTGGTTTGGATTGAATTGGTGTATATTCCAATTTTTGGTGTTTTGAGTTCAATTCGTTAAAAATCCTAACTTCTATGTTTGAACATGTTTTTGGTGATGCATCGAGGAGCATATAGGGCCGGGTAGTCGATTGGCATAAACCCTTAGCGCCGTTGCTCGAGAGAACGAAATTTGGACGAGGTTGGAGCTCATTACTATGGGCTGGGAAGAGGCTGGCAACAGGTCCGGTCGACCGAGCTCCCTGAGTCGGCCGACCGACCTGCTGCCGAGTGCATAAGCACTCCTCTGTTTAAGGCTCGGTCGACCGACTCAGGGAGTCCGGTCGACCGACCTGCTGTTAATTGCCAGATTAGCCTATTTTGCTAATCCGTTTGAATATCCAACTTTAATCGATTCGTATAGTCTCCCTTTTGTTGTTGTCATTTATTATCTACTTAGATGACCTTTTCTTTAGGAATTTTAGATATATCCACTTTGATGGATTTTATATCGATTTCTTTGGATTTTATTCACGTTTTCGGATGTGAATCTTAGTGATTGATTGTTCCTACAATCTTCTTTGTGATTTGTCACTTTAAAAATATAAAGGTTTTCTATACTAGTAGTAAATATCAAAAGTCTTTCCTCAAACGATTTCAACACTATTTTAATACCAAATTCGTTTATAAAACCGTTTTCCAACCTATTAGTATATATAAACCTTTACTTCACTCGTATGAGAAATCTAATTAAACGACTTAGTAAAACAAGTGGTATGAAACGCTTGCGTTCACTTTGTTGGTTAATTCTTGGACTTGTTCGATTGAAACCCTTGTGATAATTTTCTAGTGGAAATTTACAGTTTGTTCGTAAATATTTAAGTTAAGCAAGTGGTTATGGGACATGAAGCTAAACTCATATATTTACTAGCTTAGTGTAATTGACACTTCTCGTTGATCATGACGATCATCTTTGTGATTTAGACTAGCAATGTGCGATGTCTCTTTGTCTGCGAGGGAGACTAAACTCCGTTTTGTGGAGTTTCGACTCAATTTGTGATGGGGTAGCAACCCATGGTCTTCGGGCCGTTTTTGGAGCTTCGGCTCAATTTGTGATGGTTAGCGACCATGGAATTAGCGTTCCGTTTGTGATACACGTGTTGGTGAGCTTTATGCTCCCGTTTGTGATAGGCCTCCCCCCTTTGTGATTTCTTGATTTCTTGTGTAGATTTCTAGAATTTGTGTTTCACTAATTTTTCGTGATTTCCATTGATAAGCCTTATCGATATTTGTGCATTGGTGAATTTGTGTGTCATTGACTTTAGTGATTTCTGGATTTCTTGTGTAGTCTTCTGGAATTTGTGCGTCATTGACTTTTGTGATTGACATTGATATTATATTCAATATTTGTGGTTTGATGAACGAAATAAAGAGTATGACACTTCTTTGATTCTTGTGTAGATTTTGTGATATTGATTAATCTCTTGTTGATTATCAACTACTTATATATCACAGCTTGGCCTTGTGATTATTATGTGTTTAGTCATAACTCTGATTCTATATCGTTTCATCTGATATTTATAGTTAGACTGATCCGTTTATTATTTTCTTATTAAATAATACTCGGGTCAGACCGAGATGTTACAGGTGCTTCAGCTTGACTTCTCTCTTGGGATTGATTTCTCTGACTTTTGGTTGACTACTTAGATTAGTAGTTTTTGTTGTATACATTAGAGATATAGACTCCATAATGTATACTTATTATTTTGTGTAGTTCGTGTAACTCTTCTTTTGTGATATTGTGGATCTTTCTGACCACTACTCTGATGTACACTTTTATGTGTAGTATTCATATCTTATTCCGCCTTTGTGATATGAATTTTCTGTGACTGATTTATGTTATGTTTATTCTTATATTTGTTTTTCCGAAGATATTTATAGCCACTGTGTAGTAGATTTGAGTTTGTGTCGGTATGTCGGATTTCCTCTGGATAAAGCATTGCATGCTATACTATCTGACATATCGGTGCTCGCACAAAGAAATTACACGGATGGTCGCTCCTCAGCAGCCTTATTCTCCGTGCTAGTTGACAGCATTCACCGTAATGTTCTTGGCTAGCGTGGGTATAGAGGTGGGGCGTCACAGCTTGGTATCAGAGCCAAACTTCGGAACAATATGGAATATTATAACAAGGATCATCGTCCTAAGTCTTTCTTAGGAGTCATGCTTTAGGATTTAGTTCGAGTCTTCGTACCGATTCATCATATTTTCCTTATGATTCCTTGTTTTGTCTATCAAGATTGCTTGATATTCAATTTGGTGAATAACCTTTTTCTTCTTCTTCTTTCTTTCTAAAGGAAGAGAAATGTCTAGACCAGGCCGTCCTAGAGCCGTACTGTCTAGCACTCCACCCCAAGATGGAGTTTTTATGACTGCTCAACAGCTTCTTGATTTAGTGACCAATGCTCAAGCAGCCGGAGCTAACCAGGAACCTACTCACCCAAAGTCGGGATTTGCACGCTTGTGTAGCGATTACACTAATTTGGGTGGGGAGCCATTCAAAGGTTCCAAAACTGTTATTGAAGTACAGGCTTGGCTAAGGTCATGCGATCAAATCTTTTCTCGCATGAATCTTATTGACCTTCACCGAGTTCAGGTGGCCTCTAGTATGCTCCGAGAAAGAGCATTGGACTGGTACGAGCTTCTTATTTCTGAGATTAATGTAGCGGATCTCACCTGGGATAAATTCCGAGAACGCTTCGAGTTGAAATTTGTACCGGAAGCAGAGAAAGTGACGTTGGCTCGACGATTTATAGACCTTGTTCAAGGTGAGTCCTCCATGACAGATTACGTCGCCTCCTTCGAGTCGCTTTCTAAATACGGGGTTGAATACATCAACACCCCTTTAAAGAAGAACCAGAGATTCGTCTATGGCTTAAACAAAAGTCTCAAGAAGCCATTACTTCTAAAATTAGAAGTTTCTTTCGACCAACTCGTTGATATCACTCTTCGTCTTGAAGAGGCGGATAGGGAGAATGATGTTGAAGTGGTGGCTTCCAAACCCAACTTCAACAACAAGAAGAGGCCAAGCAAATTCAAAGGTCCTTATCCCAATAAGAAAGGGAAGCAAGCAACCTCCGTGGCAAAGACTTCTTCCTTTGGCCGTGGAGAATGCTATAATTGTGGTTCGAAGGACCATTATGCGAACAAGTGCCCAAATTCTCTCTCTTGTCGCTACTGCAAAGTTCCCGGTCATGTTATATCTTCGTGCCCCAAACTTCAAGGCAAGAAAGAGGGAAAGCTTAATGTTGCTCAAGCCCCTGGCAACACATCTCGTGGCCAAGGTATTTCTCATTCTATTCTGGATGGAATTATTTTATTTCGTGATCATCCTATTCGAGTTCTTTTTGATACGGGTGCGTCCCATTCTTTTATATCAAAAGAGCTTGTTGATACTTTTTCCTTGGATGTTTTGTGTTTAATGACTTCTTTGAGAATTGCGAATCCGGTTGGTGGATCCGCAACAATCAGTTTATTGTGTAAAGATGTCGAGATTATTTTGTGTGATTTTTCTTTCCTTGCCGACTTGCATGTCATGCGTTATTTAGGCTTTGGAATGATTTTGGGAATGGATTGGCTTAACCGTTATGAAGCCCATATCCTATGTCCTAAGCGGACTATTCATCTTCGACATCCTCAATCTGTTAAGCAGATTTCTATTAATCTTAATGATTCAGATTCCAGCTTGGTTTCATCTTTGTATTCTTTAAATCCTCGTGATGACGATGATGATGATGAGGGTGATATTATTTCTCTTATTCACGTCGTTCGTGAATTTTCTGACTTATTCGAGCCCGTTTTAGGATTACCACCTAAGCGAGCAATTGAGTTCAGAATTAATCTTATTCCTGGAGCTCAACCTATCACTCGTCCTCCGTATCGTATGTCCAATAAAGAAAATGAGGAGATGCGTAAACAATTATCTGAATTGGAGACGAAGCAATTTATTCGCTCTAGTTCCTCGCCTTGGTGAGCTTCGGCTATTTTTGTGAAGAAATCCGATGGTACACTTAGGCTTTGCGTTGACTACCGCAAGCTTAATGATCTTACTATCAAAAATAAATATCCACTACCTCGGATTGATGATCTATTTGATCAACTTAGTGGTGCTAGAGTCTTTTCGCAATTAGACTTAGCTATTGGATTTCATCAGCTTCGTATTGCAGAGGATAGTATTCCTTTGACATCGTTCCGTACTCGTTATGGATCTTATGAATGGCTTGTCATGCCATTTGGTTTGACGAATGCTCCGGCGTATTTCGTTGACCTTATGAATAGAGTTTTCAAATACTTCCTCGACCGGTTTGTTCTCATCTTTATCGATGATATTCTTGTGTATTCTAAAACCGAGGAGGAGCATGAAAAACATCTTCGGATTGTGTTGAAAACTCTTAGGAGTAATCAATTAAAGGAAATTTTTTCTAAATGCCACTTGGCAATCTCGTGTGAAGTTTCTCGGTCACATTATTTCCGAATCCGGAATTTCCGTGGATCCTTCAAAGATTGAAGCGATTCAAGATTGGAAGAGACCGGAGAGTGTGACAGAGATTCGTAGTTTTCTCGGATTGGCGGGCTATTACCGTCGTTTTATCAAAGACTTTTCTAAGATTGTCGTACCTCTCACTAGCTTGACGAAGAAAGGTGTTAAATACATTTGGTTGGACAAATGTGAAGCTTCTTTTCAGAGATTAAAAGAACTTCTTTCTGATGCTCCTATTCTCGTTATTCCCGAGGGGAATCAGGATTTCGTTGTTTATACCGATGCTAGTCGCGTTGGTTTGGGTGCCGTTCTTATGCAAAAGGAACGTGTTATTGCTTATGCTTCTAGGCAATTGAAGCCAGCCGAGACTAGATATGCCACTCATGATTTAGAGCTCGCGGCTATTGTTTTTGCCCTTCGTATTTGACGTCATTATCTTTTAGGAGAGAAATTTGTTCTTTATACCGATCATAAATCCTTGAAGTATTTATTCTCTCAAAAGGAACTTAATTTGCGTCAACAGCGTTGGCTCGAATTTCTTGCACCATATGATCTTGATATTCTTTATACTCCCGGTAAGGGTAATCGTGTCGCCGATGCTCTTAGCCGTAAACAATAAGCTGTTGTTTCTATGATGATATCCGAATGGAACGATCTCGAGATCTTATCCACTTGTGAGATTCGAGAGCGCATTTCCGATTTATGCTCATCATTTGTTTTATGTAGCCTTGAGGCTTATCCTTCTCTTTTAGACCGCATTCTTGAAGCTCAAGGGCTAGATCCCAACTTGGCCCTTCTTGGCCAAAATATTAGGGATAAAATTGATATTGAAGATTTGAAAGACTTTGATATCGATTCTCGTGGCGGCATTCGGAAATTTGGTAGACTTGTCGTGCCAAATATTGGTGATCTTCGTAAAGATATTTTAGAAGATTCACATCGTTCT
Organism: Allium cepa; assembly: GCA_030765085.1. Classification (NCBI taxonomy): domain Eukaryota; kingdom Viridiplantae; phylum Streptophyta; class Magnoliopsida; order Asparagales; family Amaryllidaceae; genus Allium; species Allium cepa. The sequence goes on from CM060943.1 coordinate 192,218,309, forward strand.
AAATTTACCATTCATCCCGGTAGTAGTAAAATGTACGCGGATATGAAGCGACTTTATTATTGGGAGGGAATGAAACTTGAGATCGCTAACTTCGTTAAGCGTTGCATGACTTGCCAACTCGTTCAGGCCGAACATCAAAGGCCCGGTGGGTTATTGCAACCTTTAGAAATTCCAGTTTGGAAGTGGGATCAAATTTCCATGGATTTTATAGATGGCCTTCCCCGTTCTCGATCGGGTTATGATAGCTTATGGGTAATTGTTGATAGACTTACTAAATCCGCCCATTTTATTCCCGTTCGGTCTAACCGAACCGTTCCTCTTTTGGCCAAACTCTTTGTTAAAGAGATTGTTAAATTACATGGTGTTCCTACTTCAATTGTTAGCGATCGTGATCCATTGTTTACTAGTGGATTTTGGAAGAGTCTTCAAAAAGATTTAGGAACGAAGCTTAATTTTAGCACCGCTTATCACCCCAGTCCGATGGACAAACCGAACGTGTGAATCAAACTCTTGAAGATCTTCTTCGTGCTTGTGTGCTTAATTTCGGTGGAAGTTGGGAAGATCATATTTCACTTGTTGAATTTTCCTATAATAATAGCTTCCAATCTAGTATTGGTATGGCACCTTTCGAGGCACTCTACGGAAGGCCATGCCGATCTCCTTCTTGTTGGCTTGAGGCCGGTGAGAAGCTGGTGTTAGGTCCAGATTTTATTCGTGATTTCACAGAGAAAATTGAACTTATTCGACATAGAATGAAAGAAGCCCAGAGTAGACAAAATCCTATGCCGATAACCGGAGAAGGAAGTTAGAATTTTCTGAGGGAGATCTTGTGTTCATTCGTGTTTCACCTATGAAAGGTGTTGTACGTTTCAGTCGATCGGGAAAATTGGCGCCTCGATATATTGGGCCATTTCCTATCATTGAACGTATTGGTTCCATGGCTTATCGCCTTTTATTGCCGGCTCAATTTTCTGCTATTCATGACGTTTTTCACGTTTCTCAACTTCGGAAATGTCTTCGAGATTCCGATTCTGCTCTTGAGCCCGGTGTTGTGGAAGAGATTGAAGTTTCGCCTAATTTAACTTATGAGAAACATCCTATTCGTATTATTGCTTCGGAGGTCAAGCGACTGCGAAATAAAGATGTTCCGCTTGTTAAAGTTCAATGGTCTTCAAATCCTAAGGATTGTTCTTGGGAATCTAGAGAGTACATCGAGCGAACACATTCGGACTTACTTTCTCGTGCTCTTTGAGGTGAACTTCTTATTTCAAATTTCTTTTGTGTTGAATATGCTTTTGTGGTTGTTACTTTATGTTCTCTTCTTAAATATTGCGAGGACGCAATTTCTTTAAGGAGGGGAGTCTGTAACAACCCGCATATTTATCGATTTTATATTTAAATATTTTATTTAAATATTTTATCGTTAGTCGGATTTTAGTCCGAAAAGCTACTTTTTGCATACGGTCGAATTAGGATTCGGGACCACTCCCATTGAGTTTAAAATGCCGTTTGCGACCTTTTTGAGTACAAGCTTCGATATGTTTGGAGAAAGTTGATTTTTGCTACTTTTCACTTTGGGTTTGGTTTTTTGGCTCAGCCCTATGTTTTACTTATGCTCAAATCTGAGCCACTCTTCCCCATTCACCCTCATTCTCTTCTCTTTTCAGTTTTCTTAGCATTAATGGTGGGAGAGATTGGAAATTAAAACTCCAAAACCCTAGTTTCTCTTGCAAATCGAATTCCTAGCTCCAAACTCAAGAAGAACCCATTGGTAAGCTTCTCTTCTTCTTCTCCAACTTATCCTTTTACCAATTTCAGAAATTCCTAAACCTAATTTTGGGAATGTTCTTGTTTTGAGCATAGATTCAAGCTCATTTGGGTTGTGTTGAAGAGAGGTTGATTCTCCATTTGCTTTCAAGCTTCTTCTTGCTCGATTTTGTGAAAATGTGAGATTTTTAATCTCACATCTAAGTCTATGAATTATCTTCGAATGTTAGGATGAATTCCTAGCACTTATTCGTGTGCATTTGCTTTTGGTTTCGATTGAATTGGTGTATATTCCAATTTTTGGTGTTTTGAGTTCAATTCGTTAAAAATCCTAACTTCTATGTTTGAACATGTTTTTGGTGATGCATCGAGGAGCATATAGGGCCGGGTAGTCGATTGGCATAAACCCTTAGCGCCGTTGCTCGAGAGAACGAAATTTGGACGAGGTTGGAGCTCATTACTATGGGCTGGGAAGAGGCTGGCAACAGGTCCGGTCGACCGAGCTCCCTGAGTCGGCCGACCGACCTGCTGCCGAGTGCATAATCACTCCTATGTTTAAGGCTCGGTCGACCGACTCAGGGAGTCCGGTCGACCGACCTGCTGTTAATTGCCAGATTAGCCTATTTTGCTAATCCGTTTGAATATCCAACTTTAATCGATTCGTGTAGTCTCCCTTTTGTTGTTGTCATTTATTATCGACTTAGATGACCTTTTCTTTGGGAATTTTAGATATATCCACTTTGATGGATTTTATATCGATTTCTTTGGATTTTATTCACGTTTTCAGATGTGAATCTTAGTGATTGATTGTTCCTACAATCTTCTTTGTGATTTGTCACTTTAAAAATATAAAGGTTTTCTATACTAGTAGTAAATATCAAAACTCTTTGCTCAAACGATTTCAACACTATTTAATACCAAATTCGTTTATAAAACCGTTTTCCAATCTATTAGTATATATAAACCTTTACTTCACTCGTATGAGAAATCTAATTAAACGACTTAGTAAAACAAGTGGTATGAAACGCTTGCGTTCACTTTGTTGGTTAATTCTTGGACTTGTTCGATTGAAACCCTTGTGACAATTTTCTAGTGGAAATTTACAGTTTGTTCGTAAATATTTAAGTTAAGCAAGTGGTTATGGGACATGAAGCTAAACTCATATATTTACTAGCTTAGTGTAATTATATATATAAGCCTAAATAACGGGGTCGTTACATACATATATATAAATATATATATTTATATCTAAGCCTTTCTCTAACTCAAGGCTATAGGTAAACTCATCATTTCAAAATTGGTGAAATCAAAATCAACAACTCATAAATATTCCCTGGATTGGCCAAATCCCATTTGAATGCCGAAGCGATGTTGCACGTGCCATTCACAAACGGCCGAAGCCTTTGACAAGGTCGCTAACACCTCCCTAAGCAATTTGTCCTCATGACAAGGTCACTAACACCTCTTCAAGCCATTTTGTCAACCCTAACAAGGCCACCAACACCTCCCAAAGCAGTTCGTCCTCATGACAAGGTCGCTAACACCTCCTAAAGCATTTATGTTAGGTAAACATCGTGAATGTGTCACAAACTCACGGATAGGAACCCCAAAAGTGTTAACGCGTGTCCCATACCACACATTCGCACTTAGCGGTTTACTATCCGCTAGTCGATGCCACACTAGCAACATCATGAAACATAGAAAATCGTATCACACCTCGTATCATTGGCGAGTGATAAAGAGACACCATACTCTTCTCATCTCATTGACAAGTATTAAATGGCACCATAACTCGACTCATCTCATCGACAAATGTAAACATCGTGATGGTTCCTCATAAACCATAAATCTCCAAGTAGAAATCTCAAACCACAAAACTCGCCAAATATTGGCCTTCCCAGATAATTTCTAAATATAGGAATTATAATCTCAAAAACACGGCATAAATTGCCTAAATAACTCAGAAATCAGAACCTGGATAGTTTCGATCGTACAAGTCCGGAATTAATCGAAATACTAAACGCATATGTCTCATACCACATTTTTTACTAATTCGTTTAATTCTCTTTCTCATACGTTCGAATAGTGTAAATGTGTACATTTCATATTTAAAATAGTTTACTAGAGAAAACAAGCTTTTAAAACTTTTCGCGGAAAGATTAATAAATCCAATATTTGAAATTCCTTTATAATAGGAAATAAACAGATTTTATATTAGAAAAATAATTTTCAAATACTATATAACAAAAATTTGAAATTTCCATTTATTTCAAAAATCACTTCAAATTGGTCTAGTGAAAAACGTGCTCGAAAATAATGAAAAACAAGAAAGATAACTCAAGACCGATAAATTGAATTCAATACGAATTCAATTCAAATTTAACCCAAAATCAATTCAAATTCTATCTAAATTTGAATTTCAAATTCTCCTAATATAGCTAGCTTATTGATAGGAATCATAGCTCTCAAAACATTTCAAAACAACATCAAAATCGAACAAATCTAATTTTGACCAAGGTAACTTCCAAATTTATTGCTGCCGTTATGCTCTCAGGACGACAACAACAAATCTAATTTTGACCAAGCTAACTTCCAAATTTTAGAAAAATCAAATAATGAAACTTTTGGCACAAAATCTAAACTTTCTAGAACACTAAAATTATTGAATTTGGATAAGAAAAGTGTAAGATATGGCCAATATAATTCTTATATTTTAAATTCACCATCGTTGTCGTTTATTCTCAGGGCACCAACAAAGCAATAAGGTCTCAACTATCTTAACCTCAAAATTTTGAAAAACTCAAAACAAAAAAGATTTATAAAAAAAATCTAAATTTTCTAAAACATGAAAAATTATCTAAATCCAACAAGAAACGAGAAAGATACGTCTAAGTTACTAACTGTATTTAGTTTAGATAATGTAATTATCAAAGTGACAGAGCTGAGAGGTTGCAACAGGATTTCGATCAATCTATGTTCAAAATATACAAATTTTTTAAACAGGAAAGTTTTCATACACAAAATAAGCTTTTCAGAACTTCAAAAACCATCCAAATCTGACGAGAAACAAGAAAGATATGCACAATTTACGAACCGTGTTTAGTTTGGATAACGTAATTATCAAAGTGACAGAGATAAAGATTTGCAACTGAATTTTGTTCAAAATATGTTCAAAGTATGCAAATGTATTCAACATAAGAATTTTCACACACAAAATAAGCTTTCCAGAACTTCAAAAATCATCCAAATCCGACAAGAAACATTAAAGATATGCATAATTTACTAACTGTGTTTAGTTTGGATAACGTAAGTATCAAAGTGACAGAGCCAAGGTTTTGCAACAGGATTTTGATCACCCTATGCTCAAAATATGCGAATGTTTTCAACATAAAAGTTGTCACACACAAAATAAGCTTTCCATAACTTTATATATTATCCAAATTCGACGAGGAACAAGAAAGATATGCATAATTTACTAACTGTGTTTAGTTTGGATAACGTAATTGTCAAAGTGACAGAGCTGAGGGTTTGCAACAGGATTTTGATCAACCTATGCTCAAAATATGCAAACTTGTTCAACATAAAAGTTGTCAAACACAAAATAATCTTTCTGGAACTTCAAAAATCATCCAAATTTGATAAGAAACAAGAACGATATGCCTAATTTACTAACTGTGATTAATAAATGAACATGCAACAAAAATAAAATTGAGATTTCTAACCTTGAAGTGTCAATTTATACTAGAAAATGTGAGTTTTCTGTTCAGTTTGAATTAGAGATGATCAAACCTCATATTTATTTGCTGAAAGAAGCAAGTTTTGAGAAGAAGAAAGCTTCCAATAACCTGTAGAACTCAAAAACAGTACATGCAAAAAGGAAAAACATAGTAAATTAGAAAACCTACTTCTAAAATTAGGAATTTGATAAAATTGTCGGGTTTGGAGATTAATTACCTTTTAATTTTTCTCTAATTTGCGAAAGATATCAATTTGCGTTGAGGCATTGAGTTTAAAGCCTAGAGTTGGAGAAAATGGAGTTGTGTTTTACTATATTTCTATTTTTGCAGAAAGAGGAAGAAGGAGGAGTAAAAATGAACGTACTGTCATCTTTTTCTCACCTTCTCAAACCAGATTAAGTGCTAATGGGCTTAATGGACCCATTAAACAGAGAAAGTATGATGGCCTAAATTAATTAATTCATTACTTAAACAAATATATGCACATAAACATAATAATGTTATAATGAAAACAACGTAATTTTCTTCAAGTTTTAATACAACCAATTTATGCAAACTTGCTTACATATGAAATAAAATATTTCACATCGTATAAAAAGATAATTTTAGTTTTTAAAACATTTTTATTATTAAAAAACCCTATTTTACATAAATACACAATTTACATAATTAAATGCATGAATCCTCATTTTTAACTTTAAAAATTCTACAAAAATTATTTCTTGGATAGAAAAGTCTAATCAACCATTTTAAACTCAAATTTATAACCAAAATACATTTTATACCAAATTCCATCTTTTTATTTAAATAAACACCTTTTAAAAATCAAATACTTTCTTTAAAAATTATTAAAAGAAATAATTGGCAGTAATTACAATAATTATTGCATTTACTCAAAATAAAATCATACTTCATTTATTATTCTCACAAATAAACATAATAAAGTTACCAAAACTTTATTTTCACATTTTGTTTCCAAAATTCATTGTTTATTCCAAATAAATAATATAAAACTTTCAATTTTATTTAATTTACAATATTAAATTAAAACTACCATTATAATTTAATATTAACAGGTATCTCCAAAAGCCAGGGTTGTTACATTAAATCTAGTTAAACAAAATTTGAATCTATTTAAAATATTTTACTATTTAAACTATTTTAATTTATTTAACCTATCTTAACTATTAAACTATTTTTGACTATCTAAACTATTTTTAAAAATTTCAAACTGTGGAAAGTTGAAATATTTATATTTAATCCTTGATGATGATACAACTTAAGTGGGAATTTGGAATTGATACCATTTTGTGAAATGACATATATGAGTGAATAAGATAATAATTAATTATAACTTATCAATAATTTCAAACTGTATATGATTTGAAATTGAATATGATTTGGGGGTGAATATGATTTTGAAAGTGAATATAGTTTGACAGTGAATATGATTTCAAAGGATATGCTTTGAAATCGAATATAATATTTTGATATAAATTATGAATTTACTTTTTAAAATGTAAAAGAACCATCTGGTGTGAAATAAGCATTTGGTTGTTAAAAAGATCGGGGTCAGATATTGTCATACACTCTGTCATTACCGAAAACTATTTTAACGACTGTGTACATGGTGGAGATTCCAGAAATGAAGTAGGATGGTTTGGCGAAAGATTTCTGTATGAGGTATTGACGTGACCCTCACTCTCATGAGTCAGCTTAGATGTGAGTAAAAAGGGAGATATGCTAGCCAAGTGAGGTCATTCCTCCTATCAGATACATTTCTTCGATACCATATTTATTGCTTTGTGATTGATTTGGTGGCCACCCTTTGATTTTGATTATGGGAGTGTATTTCGAGGTGGGCTGCAGTAGTTGCTATGCGTTACCACCAGTTCAGATCCACAATTGGTATATCTACCATTGCATTGCCTTTAGTGCCATGTTCACATTCCCTAGCGCGCCTTCTGTGAGTTTGTTTTGTGTCGTACGTATGGAGTGCTCCTAGATAGCCCACTTGCGGGTGAAGTTTACAGTATCTGTATAGACTACAACATTGTATAAAATGTGTTAAGGAGGATACGGGTAACACCTTAACGCTATTTTAATACTTTACTTTACTGTATACATATTATAATAGTGTATTGTACTACATAGTAGATAGTTTAATGCAGCATTAGGAGATGTAAATCACAAACATCTCTTAAGTTATTGCACACACGTTAAACACTGAATAGGAGATGTCAAACCCCATAAACATCTCTGATGCCGTCACACTCATATTTACCGTTGATTTAACTTACATAAGATCTTTTAGTTCTGACTCGAGTGTTTTGTCTTTTCAATTCGCTAGGGTCAGCCTTAGTATTTTAGGGTTTAAGAACTTATTTCTGGAGGACAAAGACGAAGATTTGTGCTATTATTATTTATTATACTTATTCCACTGCATCATGTTGTGCCGCTACATTTATTTATTTATTCATGTTCTCTCTGATTTTATGTTGTAAAAGAATAATCAAGTGTATTTATAAAACAGCTTCATAAACTCTGATTTGATTATTATATTTTGTCATTCCACTGTGAGATTCTGTACTTGTTTTTTCTTTCTCTGTTTTTATTACTTACCCCAATAACAATCTGCCTTTTGGTACGGTTTGAGTCTAACGTATGTGGTATATTGTCGATTTAAACGGTCCGAAAATGCAGGTCGTTTCATAAGATACAATTGATAAAATCGAAACAATTAAATTATCAATTGAGAATGGTTCTTATGCATCAGAGTCAATATGTTGCTAAGTTTGTCTTCAGGTATGACCTCTATAGCAAAATATTTTCTTGATATGTTAAGCCTAATTATCAATTGATGATTAACGAAGTATTCAATTTTTTTGCACTATTTTGAAATCGAAGAAAGCATAGGGAGTCCACCAATATAAACATGTTTTTCACATGCAGTGTATCGATAGTTGGCTCAGCAGACATGCTTCATGGCCATTGTGTATGAGAGACATCTAATTTTTTCAAGTTATTTTCTGTAAATTAAGTTACTTTCTGTAAATTATATTTACATAGGCATTAGTTCTTTGTACATATATAAGTATGAATTTTATTAAACTGCATATACGTTTGATTGAATATCATAATGACTAAACTGCTTTGATTTGGTTATTTAGGTTGTTTAATATATTTGTTTTGTAGATGATAATAATGTATGTTTTTTTAGTTTATTTCTAATACAGAACATTTATAAACAATTTTTATTATCCTTTATCTACATATAACCATTAAATTTGACCAAAATATAAATTGTGAAACAGACCAATAAAATAATGCCATGTGAGCTAATAAAATAACGCCACGTGGTCCAATAATTTTGTGCAACGTAGCCCAATAAAATGATGCCACATGGAAAATCAGATAATACCACGAGGATTAATCAAATGATGCCACATGGCCTAAGAAAAATGATTCCATATGTACTAATCAAATGATGACACATGGGTAAATTGTTGTTTGACACATGGACCAACTATAAGATGCCATGTGGTGGTATTGATGTATGCCACGTGTATGTTACTGTGGCAACCATATTAGCAGCCACGTAGAATGACACAGCATAAAAAACATCAGCCAATGACTCATCATTTGATTCACAACTTAGCGGGGTCCATGGATTTTTACGTACCAATATTAATAAGTGTAGGTAAAAACACTTTCCCCGCTAACTTTTACCTACCAGTGTCTACTAGTTCAATATCGGTAGTTAAAATATATTACCCACCATTATTGTAGTGACACCTATAATTGATAGGTAAAGACCTCATTTTATTGTAGTGACACTTCCCCTCTTCAAAATGCATGGCCAAAGCTCTCGCCCTCCGCGAGAGCTCCGCATGTGCACATCACTTCCATCATCTCATGTATATGTATGTTGACTTATTTACGCTTAAGGAATAAGAAATCTTTAAAATACATTATTTATTTTATATTATATATTTCTTATATTGATTATATTTATATATGTACGTTTATATGCATGTTATCATGTTTATGTAACATATATATGCATGCATATGTAGGTGTATAATACTTCGAACGTCTACGAACAACTTTTGTTTGTTAAATCGTTGAAATCCAAAGAACCGATTATCGGTCATATTTTCACTTATGCTATAACTTACGTATATTTGTACAAAAAAATTCAAATTTTTTTCTTATTAGTATAAAATAATTAAAATGATTACAGTTGAATTATAAAACCATATTAACTCATATTAAAAATTATTTACAAAAATCGTTGTTATACCAATAAAGTGATATCGATTTTTTCCTTATTTTTTCATATTAAATATATCTCTTTATAAAACTATTATAAATGATTTATTACCAGTTTATAACTGTTAAAAATAAATTATTCTGATTCAAAATAATTATTTGAAGAATTAAAATAATCATTAAATTTCATTTTAAATTAAATAAATCAATGATTTAAATTTAATGTTATCTTATAGATATAAATTTTGAGGAAAATATTTTATTTAAATATTTATTTGAAATAAGATTACTATTCATTTTTTCACTTGAAACAATATTATTTGTATTATCAACCTTTTATTTGCAAAATTTAAAAATAAATATAATTTATCAAAGTAATAAACTGATTGGTTCGTTACACCGACATATTAATACCGTGGACGTACTATTGTCAACTTCTATGGATCAAAATAGTAGGTTATTGCAAAAAGTATGTAAGTACAAAGTGTCATTAAAGGATGAGCTTATCATAGATTAGAAACTAGATTCTGCCTAAATGATTTGTAAGCATTGAACTTGTGCCCGATAGTTACTTCAGCAAGTTCAAACAAGTTTCGGTATTTAAATTGTTTTATTGACTAAGAGCAAGTTTGCACCATAGTTAACACAACCACGTTGTTAGTTATTTCTGAATTCCACTAATGGAAAAATTAATTTATATATGTTATAAATTATTACAAATGTTGTATTAATATTTTAGGGCATTTTTATTTATTTATTTAAAGCTTAAAAATCAAACAGAAAGACGTACAAAAGTTATACATCGGTTCAGTCGCTTAAGGAGACAAAAATTAAATAATAAAAACATCGATTAAAATAGGAGTCAATCAGGCCTTTAACCATTCTAGGTCAAGGCCAAGTTTGAACAAAGACGTTCAAATGGGAAGACTAGGCTTGATCTTCTAGGGCTAGAGATTAATGAGGAGAAAAGGGTGCAAGTCATTGGTTGTAAATTGTATAGCCACCACTCATTTTTGACACACTTTCTTTCAACGCTCTGGCCTTTGTTAACACCATTTGAAAAGCCTGGTGTATCAAATTTGTTTTTTGGTTTTAAATAAAAATAATAATAAAATATTTTCGATCCTAATATAGTTATGTAAATGAGTGTATATATGTTGAATAAGTTTAATTTTGTAATTTAACATAATTATTTATGTTTCAATTTTCATTAATTAAAAAATTTATTTTTATTTTTTTATTATATATATATAGTTTATATGTGCATGCACATGTCCGTGTGCATGCACATGTGTGTGTACGTGCATACATTTGTTTCCATGCGAAAATAACTAAAAAAGGATTTCTTTCTCTTATTTTATTTTTGACCCGAAATGAATTATATATGTATATATAAAATTAAAATATCATATAAGATTTAAAATTCAAATTCAAAATTTCAAATTGTTTCCAATAGGCCTAAATTAAAAAAAATCAATACTTTTCTTTGGTGGACGAAATAAAATATTTAATAATTTTATTCTGAAAACATACTGTATATGTATTCCAAATTTAGAAAAGTATTTTTTCAAATATAAAATTTAAATATTTTTAAATCAAATATTAATTAATATATCAATATATATCTAAATATATTTTTCATATAATTATTGTGTGTATATATATATATTATTTTAGATTAGGTATTATATACATGCACACATACACACACATATTGTAATGAGCCGTAATTTTTCGATAATTAAAAATAGTTAATTTAATAAGATTTTATGATTTAAGGATGGGAGAAATAAAAATTTGCGATTTAATAATAAGAATATAATGGGAATGCTATGTAATAGTATTAATTTTAGGTAATTTATAACTTCTTTAATGTAATTCCAATTTAGTAAAAGATTAAAGAGTTATAATTGGTATAGGTTGTAAATAAATTATGCTAATGTATGTATTAATGGATGATTGGATTAAAAGAGTAATTGATAATCTAAATATTGTAATAATTAAATAGTATGTAATAAATTGTAAATTGAAAAAAAAAATGTTGTGTACTAACTATAATATTTGTGTATAGATAACAAATATAAAAATGTGAATAAATATAGAAATGGTGACAATTGTTATTTGTTACTAATTCATTAATCAATTGCAATCAAATGTAATTTATAGTTACTTTAAAAAAACGATAACTATAATGGTAAATGCAATAAAATGTGCAGAAATGTAAATTATATTCACAAGGAAATAATTGAATTTATAAAAGAGTAAACCAAAGATAAATAAATTTATTGAGATTTTAAAATATAATAAAATTGACAAAAAATTTAATGTAATTGAAACACGACAACTAATATGGTAAAAGATGACAATTGGAGAATATTTCTAATGACCCTGACTCGACCTTCGAAAATCAGCACCGAATATAACACTTGTATTCAAATGCCGCAGATCCAGACGTCGAATCTGGTTCGCCGGAGCTTATAACACATTCAGTACAACGCAGCGGAAAAAATGAAATAATACATTTCATATACAACATTTGATACAATAATCGAATAAAATGATGATACCGTGGAATGATACAATAGATATCAATACTATCAGAGATACAAAGAATAGCAGCAGAAAGATAATGTCTTCAATGCCAAACTCCAAGAACTCCATCTTCAACCCAAAGCTAGCTCGAACCCTCATCAAGTTGCACAAAGATACGCAAGTGCAGCCGTGAATGCTGAAGTGTCGCAAATGTGATCCATTAATCCAAAAGGCTTTGAAGGCTGACGAATCAATTCCTACTATTCGACTATATGAAAAACCCAACTCTAGACTGCCCGTGTGGAAAATAGTGGGCACCCAGAGTTTAGGAAAGAAACAATAAACTCCAGGTCAGTCATGGGACTGGTGTGAGCAAACAAAAACAGTTTTGTTTTTTTAAAACAAACAACAAAAGCTTTTAAAGTTCAAATCCGCAATGCTTTTGGAATATGAAACTACCATAAGGCCTCCCACCACACACACAATGCAAATGCAGAATTGGAGGAGATTTCTCCTTATGACAGTCAAATATGCTTGATACGAGAAAATTTCTTTGATATTATTACTAGTGCACGGTGTAGAAAACCTTTCGAAAGTATAATATAAATCCTAGCCAGCATAGACATTCCAAACTATGCCTACTATAGCTACCATCCAAACAGTGGGGTGACACCATAAGTAGATGGCAGGTAATACAACTTAAACCGTACAAGGCGCGTATTAGATGAATGAGTTTCCAACAAATGGTCAGGCTAAGGCACTTCCTATTGCCACATGGGAACGCCTCTGGTGGGACGTCCCGAGAACCTACCCGGCTCTCTGCTAACACAATGTCGGCTATCCCCTTCTCGGGGAATAAAACCTAAGATATGCCACCTCCGACCCTTTGGGACCTTTATCCGAGGATCCTCTACCCCAACAACATCACACATTAACAAATATACTATAGTGCCCACATGAGTAAGCATCTGCGCTCCATACGATGATACCACCCTTTTCCAGAAGGAATGGTCATACCATAGGGGAGCTATTCCTGAAACCTTGCCGCATCTTTCCTGTTTCGACCATTACCGGTTTGTGAGGCTCGATGAGGTCTCATCCACAAAGCTACTCTTTTTCACAAGGCCATGCTTTGATCAACAAATGATCAGCAGCACTTCGTATGCCACATTACCAAATTGGGAATGTATCACTAGTAACCATCAACTACATAACCTCTGAGCTCGTACGTCTCAGAGAAGGGTGTTAAGCTAAGAGAATAAATTCTCCGCCACCAAGAAGAAATGTATTTGATAGAAACCGGTTTTACATCTCAAAGTGTAATGTCGGACACACATCCATTTAAGTCTGTTCGGGTTCGAACAGAACCGAAGGCACTTTCGAAGAAACGCTTGCAAATCCGGATAATCCCTAATCACATCCAGACTACCCATCACATATGGAGTATTTATACTGGGGACCAGTCGATGCAGAGACACTCGACGAGTTGTCCTTCCGTTTTCGAAAATATCCGGTCTTCACCATCGATTTTCAAATGCTATCCATAGCGTCGTATCATTATTCGGAATGGGTTGTATGAGATAAGGTCCTCTCCTGGCTAAACCGATTAATGAGCGTAATATTTTAAAACATATGGATAATGGGATTTCAATTAAGTCACAACTTAAAACCCAAAACTTCCTTTCCAAATGTATTAAACAAATTACCATTTTAAATCTTTTAAACAAAAAGATTTATTTCACAAATTTTCACCTTGTTTCACATAGATCTATTCATAGATTCCAAAACAATTTCCATTTCAATTTGGATTAACTCAATTAGATCTTTAAATCAAACATTTAACTTATAGCTTTCAAACCCGTTTTCCAAAGATTTATCTATAACTTGGAAAACCATTTTCATTTTAGACTTGAAATCCTTTTAGCACCAATTGGAAGTTCATTTCTTATGTAAAAGCTAATATTATTTGAAAACAAATAGTTTTCATTTCAAAAAAATCCAATTATACTTATACAAGTTAAAATCTTGGATTAAATTTAAAGTCCCAAAATAACACCTTAAAAATGGTTTAAAACCTATATAAACTTGTATAACCTCTTAAATCGTAAATAGAATCCAATTTCAAATTTTGAATTTAAATTTAGATCAAATTCCAAGACTAAATTAAGTTATTCAAAAATAACTTTAATCTATGAAATCCCCCTTTCAAAAACTTTTTATTTTAATCCCAACCCATTTCCAAAACCATTTGGGTTCAAAAATTTAATTTCAAAACAATTTCAAAAATCCATGACTTAACCAAATTTCCACGTGCAATCCATATTTGTGTGTGTATAAGTGTAGTCCAGGGGGTTTTGCACAATAAAAGTGCAACCTCATCAGTCAGCACAGATTCAAATACAGTAATATATTTGATAAGCGGTATAAACTATAACGCTTATATTTTTATTCACAGATCACAGATATGTATCATAGATAATAAATTACATTAAACATAGCTCAAATCGAAACAGAACATATTAAGGTATCAAATAATTCAATCACCTAATAGAATCCAAACATCCATAAGTAAAATCAGTTAATTGCCGATTAATTCAAATCAGACTTAATTACTTATGACTTACTAATCCTGGTTAATTAATATTAATAAATTACAAATCATTTTGATTAATGAATCTTTAACCATTTATTAATTAACCATTTATAATAATATTAATTAACCCTTGATTAATTATCCTTTGTTAGTTTCACTAAGGAATTAGCTTTTCTTTAATTGCACGAAGTTATTATCTTTATTTAATTACATAAAGTAATTAGCCTTCATTTGATTACACAAGTTAATTATCTTTAATTAATTACAATAATTAATTAATTAAACCTTATTTAATAATCATCCCTTAATCACTTTCGTAAATTAATTTACTTTTAATTAATAAATTATTCTCAACTCAATTACCTTTATTGATTAATCACATTAATTAATTACCCTTTAAATTAATTAACCTTTAACACTTGATTAATCAAGTTTTTAAATCATTAATTATTCGTCCTTAATGACTTCAAATCAAGCAATTATTTTTAAGCAATTAGTCATCTTCTAATAAATCATTCTTCAATTACTTGATTAATTAAACTTGAATTATAAATTAATTTATCTTAATTACTTTCATTTAGTAATTACCCTTAATTAATTACCCTTTTTTTCCTTATCATTAATCAAACTTAATTAATTAATTTTTAATTGCCCAAAACTTTAATTAACATAAGATATCCCACTTATCTTAATTGCTTAACATTATTAAATTCTTGAAAACAATTTAGAGTTAATTATCATTAACCAATTACCTTTAAACCTTTAAGTTAATTTATTTCTTCTTAATTCACTCCTCAATTATCTTTATTTAGTTTTTTTAAAATAAACCCTTAAATTAAAGGTTGTTCTTATTAAGGTACCTTTGAATTCAAAATTAACTTCACTTTCAAACCTTTAATAAATTACAACTTAAATTAGCATTGATTGTTCAAAGGTGGTAGTTAATAAATTATTTAAGCTTGGTTAAACACTCAACTAAAATTTGTTTCTACAACTAGCTTTGAAAACTTATTTAATTTTTTTTTATAATGCCTGGTAGAAACTTAAAACCTAGAAACACATTTTAGCTTGAAATATAAAAACCTGTAATTATTAAATCTACCCAGGCCAATCTTCAAATTTCCCCGAGCCCAAGGCTTTTTACCCCCGAGTTCAACCCGAGCTAATTACCCAATGTTCTCGAGACCAACCTTACGTTTGAATCGTTGTTCATTTTAAACTTTAAAAACAGCTTGCAACAGGGAACGCTCACGCACACTATCACCTGACCCCGTCCTCTTCGTGCCATCATAGAAATTTCGCGAGACGCACTTCGAGCCACCATTTTCTTTCCCAAAGTTTTGTAGTAACCCACACCACCGTACACCACGTGCATGTGCATGATCGCCGCAATCACCTCCGGTCGACCGCGTTGATCTCGACATGTCACAAATGACTCCCACGAGCTTCTTCGCCACCCAAATCAACCAATTTGACGACGAATTAAAATTTGGCATCTCGAACCAAACTGGAACACAACTTCATCAATGAAATCGCCTCGCGCCACTGATCCCCGCCACTGGAACTCACACGAACTCGACCAAAGCTTCGACACTCACTCACGAGCCTCCTCCCCTTGGTCCGATCCCTTGAAGCGTCTTGACGACGTCGCGGCAGTCATGTCACTGCCATAGTTCAAAACGAATCCTTAAACCCTATAAGTTCAACGCGCTGCCACCACGCCCCATTATAAATGCTTCGAATATTTTTCTGATGATCATCGACATGCAAGCTACCTTCACCATTGATCTCGATGTCCAATTCAATTCTAATCGCCGGAATTTGGCCAATATGTGTTTTCCGTTCAAACCCATATCCCCGCTTCGTTTTGAAACTAAAAATAAAAAATTTATTTTTAAAATTCAACATTCCCAAGCACTAATCAGATTGTATAATCAAAACCAAAAATTAAATCACTTGATTTTTATCATTAAAAGGTCATTACTGTGAATTCCTTAATTCCCAATAAATTATCTGTCAATTTTTCTTAATTACATTTTTATAAACAATGTTATACCCATATAAACATCATTCATTTAGCAACCCAAACCCAATATGTTTTGTGTTGGGGAAATTTTAAATTTTTAGGTAGGGTTTAAAACTTGGGACAGAGGCATGTTGTTTGCCTGCACGCTAATATGCACCCAGTTTTTTTTCACATATATATAAAAGCATACATACAATTCACACCGTCATTCGACCATAATCCATAAGAACTTCAAAGAGAAATCGAAGCATAAATAAAAAAAATAGCAGGCTAAGGGATTTGCTCACCTGGTTGATGAAGCAGAAACAAGAACTTGAAAATTTTGAAAACATCGACAGAGAAGCATTTTGTTTGTGTTTAGCTGCCTGAAGCTTTGAATCTGGGACTTAAAAAAAAAAATCTTTGCTTAATCACTTATTATATTTGTTTATTCATTTTATTAATAACAAAAAATTAATTTTCTTGCTTACAGTTTGAATTTGTTTAAAGCTTCAAATTTGCTTTATTTCCAGGTCGCAGACTTTACTCTTGAACTTGATTTTCCTGCTACTGATTAACATAATTGATTAATCCTTGCTCTAATATTGTTTAACAATTTCAAATTCAGATTTTAAAAAAAAAAATTCACTTTCCTTTAAATATTTCTAGAAATTACGCAATGCTTCCTTTGGCCAAAACTGCAGCATTTCTTTTCATTTATAATCTGCAGTTTTTTGTTTGGATTAGTTTGTGTTAAAATTTTATTTTAAAACTACAAATTTATTAACTATAAGGTATTACCTGAGAGATGGAACACAAACCCATTGCTTGATGTTGAAAGAGATTTGCAGATTTCTGGTTTGCTAATATTTTGCTTTCAGATTTAAAAATTTGAAAGCTCTTGTTTCAAATAGAAGACTTGAATTATTTTGAGCTGGAATGTTTCGTTTTGCATCAGGTTTGGGAGCTTTGATCTGATTTTTATCTGTTTCCAGTTTTGAAACTTATTCTTGCTGCTTGATTGATTGCCAGGTTTTGATTCCTTCTATCTTAAAAATTTTGAACTGAAGCTTTTGAGTTTGATTTGTTTCAGATTTAAGATCTCAATCTAATGTTACTGTATTTTTCAAATTTGCTGAAAAGTTATATGATTGCATATAGGGGAGCTCAAAAGTATTTAGAATTTTTAATTTCATTATTTTATTCAATTAAATATATTGAGTGCCATGTGTAAAAACAAATGATTATGAGATCTAAACACTTATACAATTTTATACCTTACATATGTATATTTAATATTTATAATTTTACAAAAAACAAAAGAAAAAATTTTAATAAATTTTTTATATCATATTTATTTTATAAATAGACATACCCCTTATTTGAATTATCTATATTTTGTGTTTCAAGTTTGATTTCACTTTATAAAACATGCTATATCTATTTTATACTTCTCTTACGTTTATGATCTTATACACACACACACACACACACACACACACACACACACACACACCTTTTTTCTTAATTACATTTTCCTTTTATTTTTTTTATATTTACACAAACAAAATTTTATCCCGATTAATTTTCACATTCCAACCTTCAATTTTGTTCAGCACATTTATACACTTATATAGTTATAAAATTTACATTCATACATTTTTTTATTATTTATTTTTTGTACAACTTTTAAAAGGAAAGAAGGATTTAAATACTTTGATTTTATGTTAACAATTAATCACTTTTATACATATATGAAAATTTAACTTAAGAATAACATTTTGAAAATGAGTACACTAATTTTTTTCTTTTTATTACAACTTCCAAATATTAATATAATTAAAAATTTAGAAAACGACTATCATTATCCTTTTATTAATCTCAAAATTTTAATTTCTATTTTATTTTTAATACATTTTACTTTGAAATTCAATATTTGTTTATAAAATATTTTCGCAACACACTTATTTTTCCTAAATCCAATAATTTATAGATAAGATACTTATGCTTAAATTTCAAATTAAATTTCTATTTATAATCAAAAATTATTTATTTATTCTAGAAATCTCAAATTAATTCACAATTTATTTTCAAAAATTAATTAAATTGCCAATTTAAACTTGGTAAATTTTCAGGAATGTTGCAATACTAATGTAATAAGATATAAACAAATGTGAACAAGGCATATAAAGTAATAATTGATTGAATAAAAAGATTGAAATCATATTGAATAAATTTACTGGAATTAAATTTTAATTAATTGGATTTAATTACAGTTGAAATTGAACACTATAGCTAGTGTAATATTTAATAATGAATTGACATGTAAAATTGATTTAAATTATCGTAAATGTCCAAGTAATCAAAAATTATGAAATTTGTTGGTCATTAAATTTGAAATTTAACAAATGATTCAATTATTTAATAATAATTTATTTAATTAACGTAAAAATAGCCATTTTGGCCATCACTCGGATTTCCGCGAAACTAGTTTCATTGGATCCGTAATGGTGAATTAATATAGGATTTCAAGTTTCATAGCGATCGGACTTGTCGTTCGATCATACGGACTCGAAACGCCTAGAAATTAATTTAATTGAAATCAATTTGAAATAAGCTGATTTTAAAGCTAATTTCTTCATATGATGGAGTTAGGACTTGAAACTTGTTCCATTGAGTTTAAAAATATCAAAAATAACTATTTTGATAAATGGGCTGACCCATTTTCGTCTTGGGAATGAAACGGGCTCTTCGGTCGTAGTTATTATTTCAATCCAAGTCAATCTAATAAATTCATTTCTATTTCTGCTCTGCCTATATATAGCCTATTATAAACCCTAGCTATTTCTTATTCCATTATTTAGTACGTACATTTCCTATTTATCTCCTTCTTTTCAATGGCAGAACATATTCAAATACCCAAACCCTAATAGCAAATCATAATCAAATTGAAAAATCAAACTCCTCCAAACCCTAACAAATTATATATCATTTCGAAGCTCTCGACGAGCACAATTTAACAGTGGAATTCGCCTCTCAATTTGAATAACCGTTTGTCCAGAAATTAAGGATGAACCTCAGCCGTCCATTTAAGGGTTTTGACAATCCAACGATGGATTGTTGTCCGATCGACGATCGGGAGGCGGCGTTGGGAAGGAGATGGAGTTCAGGTCATAATGGTGGCCTTCATTTGTCTCAACGCATCAAAATTCGACATAAACGGCAAATATATGGCGATGGCGACATTATCACCTAGAGTGGTTGGAGTTGATGGCGAGGGGCATGTGGGGTCAGTCAGTAATCAGGAACTCGATGGTAATCTTAGATCTGGGTGCTGGCAACCGAAGCGGCGGCGGTTCGAGGGAGAAGGTAGGTGGCTTGGGTTGTTTCGCGTTCGAGATACTAAGGTTTTCGTTCGTGTTATGGCGCTGACGTGTACGTTTTTTTTATTTCCTTTTATTTTATTTAAATTCTGATTTCAATCTTCTAATTATCATAACTTTTATGTACGAAGTCTGATTTATGCGCGGTTTGCTCCGCTGCGATCGTATCAAAATTTCGGACATTATGATGCTGGTATGGATGAATTTGAGACTGTTTGAATTTTGGTCCTAAATTGGATTTTAATTCGATTTGAAATCGAAGGTGAGTGTTTTAACCCACTCACAATTACTAAACTATCTTATGTTAGTTAAATTAAATTTATGATGTGATTGGAAATTAGTGGATCGATGTTTGGTATGTTTAAATTGTCATTCTAGTTAAATACTTTTATTGCATTTAATCATCGTTTAATTTAATATTGAATTTAATCAACAAATTTCATCGTTTAATTTAATATTGAATTTAATCAACAAATTTAATACCTGCTAACGTTAATCAGTTATCTATTGATATTTATTGGTTGATTTGGATGATGATTGTGATGGATGTCTTATTGTTGATATTGGATGACTGGATGTTGTATGTTTATATTGTCATAAACTGCAATTTCCCTATGGGATGAAATGATACATACCCGAACGATATATAGATTAAGGAAAAATTGTTATGGATTAAAATGATAGACTTGAGCGATTTTATGGAATTTTATTTAATTTGGGATTGCGGGTAAAAATGATATATAACCGCAAAATTGTAAATTTCGGATTGAAATGACAAAATATATGTATCACTTGACCATATGGTAGAAAATTATATACACACACCGGATTAGTTAACTTAAATGATTTTTATTTCCTTAAATTGTGAATTCAGTTAATTGGCATTTAGAAATAGAAATTTATATATATAAACTGAATTATTTTGATAATCCAAGCGTTAATTCTGAAATTGGAATTGATTTAATAAATTGTTCAAAGATTTAAATTAGAATTTCAAAATTGAAGTGTCAAGTATAAATGAATTAATCGGAATGGAGTTATAAAAAATGCTTATATATAACTTCAAAATCTATTTTAAACCATTTAAACTATTTTAATTAAATTAACTATTTCAATCGATTTGAAACTATTTTAATTTATTTTAGTCTACTTGTAGCAGCCCAAAGTTTTAACAAGTATTTTTCACTTTTAATTATAAAACTTTGGGGGTTTATTATATAAAAATCTAAATTTTGAATTGATTAAAACGTTGGCCAAATTTTTAAATAAAAGATAAGATTTCTGAAATTTTGACTTAACTTTAATTGGAAATTTGGTTTATTTTATGGTAACTAACTTAATTTTAAGCAAAATCATGTTCAATTAAGGAATAAAATCTTTGCATACTTTTCTTTGGCTTAAATAAATTTTAAATTGGAATAAAATACTAATTTCCTTGACATTCAAAATTCACGTATAGCATTTTCATTAGCATATAACTTCCCAATTTTCTTTACTTCAATTTGTTTAATATGTATACAATCTTTTTGACTCTTTCAGAGAGCCGTTAAAATTTCATTTAAAGCATGATTGAAATTAGCGTGTAAACATTCCACCTTCCTTTTTGCTCTCCTAATTTAATAGAAACGTTATCCAAAAATTTCATAACCGTTCACATTTAATTCTTGCCATTATTCCCAAATCAACGGAAGTTTTTATTTATAAAACGCGTTCAAAAAAAAATTCACGTATTTCCTTTGACTCGCGTGTAACTATGGAATAAAATCTTCGAAGTTTCCTCTGACGATTTATAAATTATTCTTTGCTATTTTATTTCACCTAAATTCCCGTTTAAACATATTGTGCTTGCTGTTTCTTTCCTCTTAATTCATGCAATCTCCACTGATTAAAATTTATGTCCACTGCAAATATTGCTCCAATCAAATCAACGCATTTTCTTCCTTAATTTAACATGTACGAATGTTTACCAATAAAAAAAAATTAGTGTATAAATAAGCTTTATAAAAAGGCGGTTTTAATTTGCACATTTATACCCGTTTTGATTAATTTGGTGGTATAAATAGTATGCTTCAAATTATTTTAAAATTGGTATAAAATCTTTGAAAGTTATAACGTTTGAATACTTTTATTTCTTGCGTTCCTTAGATTAAATCGTCAACGAAATTACCCCCTTTTAAATTCTTAGCATGACGTTTTTCCATACCGTTCATAATCTAAGATTTCTTGCCATTTTATCTCGCATGCCATAACTCACGCTTACACGTTGTATCATTACCTTTTGAGTATAATCAACGCAGCTGTCCTGGAAATACTCTAACACATCACAAACAATTAATTTGCATCCCATTTTGGCTTGCCTTTTTTTCTTAAATCAGCGCAAGTTCCTCCTTGGGAAAAAAATTTATAACGTTCAAAATTTTTCCAATTACCTCTGGTTTATAGTAGGAATAAATATTTTCCTGACCGTTTCTAGAATCATCTATTTCCTTTTCCCTTCACAAAAAAAATCAACGCAACAGGTATAATTGTTTTAAATTAATGCTTGCCTATAATCTCTCATTTAAATCAACGCACCACTGGTAAATGAACAACTCACGTATCATGGTTCCTTGACGTTTCAAGTAAAGTTGTTTCTTGCCTTTATCTAACGAGATTACATAAGCTCAAACATAATGAAATTTCCTGACCATTCAGAATATAAGTTGCCTATTTTCTTACCTCTATTAACGCAAGCTTTATCTTTAAATACCAAACACTTTTGCATAAATTTCATCATTTACTGCATTTGGTTTCTCCTCTTCTTCCTTACGTGCATGAGAATCAATAGCATTAGGTAATGGCTACAACTTTATTTCCTTCTTTTGTTTTTTCCCATTGTTCTGTTCAAACTGCTCCACCGCATGACAAACGCCTAACTTCTTTCCCCTCCTCTCCGATCTGGACGTGCATTGCCAAGCATCTCTGATGCAGTTTTAGCCTAGCACTTGAATATTTATCTTATTGCCACCTGTATATTGTATCACTGCATACTTGTTTGAGTATAGGCGCACTTCAGTTTGGAGAAAAAATAATATAATATAAAAGGCATACGCTAGAGGATACCACACGGGCTATGGGAGAAAACCAAACTCGTACATGGCTCGCCATGGTAGGTGACACGGCACAACTAGGCAATGCCAGAATAGATATACCAATTACGCTTCTGGACCGGTGGTAACGCGTAGCTACTACTACCACCCACCTCGAACAACACTCCCGAATCAAAGGTGCGCACTAAACAATCACAAAGTAATAGAATGGCATACGTAGAAGTACATCCGATCAAAGGTGCTACCTCATTAGTCCGTCAGTCGCTCCTGTTTTAGCCACCTTATACCAACTCACGGGAGTCGGGTCCACGTATTTATCTCAAAGGAAACGTTACCACCATCCTACTTCATTCTGAAATCTCCACCGCGTACACGGTTGTTAAAGTGGTTTTCGGTATCGACAGAGAGTATGCCTATATCCGATCCCGGTCTCTTTAACAACCAACGTTATTATTACCCGTGGTTATAAATTCCAAAATAGTTTATATTTTTAAATCAAATACTTTATTTTAAACTATTTAAAAGTGAAGTTATAATTCTTATAAAATCCAATATACATCCCACAGGTTATGTCTTAGTTCATTTTTACCAACTACAACACTTGCGCAGTGCGGTAATATCCTTTACATAGATTTGAGTAAATTAAATTTTAAACTTCAATATACTTTCAACAATAATTGAACCAATTAATCATATTCCACCTTTAAATAGTCATTTAAATTTACTCAATAAATTATGATTTTTATAAAGTACATTTTACAAATATATATCTAATCTCTCTATGCTTTACTTATTAAAATCAAGTGCAAAATTTCCTATAATATTTTACTTAATAATTAAGTTCAATTACCACTTCAAAGTAAACTAAATTTCTAATCAATTTCTTAACTTACCACTTTATATTCAAAATTTAGCTATATTCCAATTTCCATTCTAAGTATTCACTTTATTTAACTATTTAATTCATAGCTAACTTAACGCTTTATTTATTTACTTATATTTAAATTTTTACCAAAACATCATATTTTATTGCTCAACTAGCATTTCATTTTTATTTTACAAATCAAAATTTACAAAGTAAATTTATACTTTAAATTCTTAACATTTATTTATTTACATCTTTAACTTGTATAATATCACTACACTTATAAGAATCATTTTAATCAAATTTTAAACAAAATATTATAACATTCTAATTAAAATATTTAATATTTCTAGAAATATATATATATATATACATATATGTATATAACCACAGGTCTGTATAATATTTTCTAACCTAGGTCAAGTGATACGGATAATACATCATTTCAATCCATAATTTATAAAGAAAACCCGGGTTCTATCATTTCAAACTCGCAATCCCAAGTTAAATAAACAAACAAATAAATAAATATCGTCCAGGCCTATCATTTCATCCTGTAACGATTCTATTCTACAGAGAACTTGCAGTGTGATAAAATAAATAAATAAATAAAATCAGCGTACATATAACAGTAGATAATATAACTGATGATGTGTAAATGTGATAATAGGGTTTTTAACATCATAAATTTATATCACAGGCAAGCAAAATATAAAATATAACTATTTTACAATTACACTTGTTATTAATTTATCGATCTATAAGTATGTTTGTCGGTGAGAAATACTCACACTTTTGCTGCCGAAGATTAGACTCAAAACTAAGACAACCACACCGAAACTGCGTAGAAAGCACAATCAAATATTGGAAGATGAGACAAACTGATTTCGATCTTGAAACAAGATAAATAAATAAAACTGAGTATGGGAATTCCAATTACGGATAAAGCAAATTTTTAAATAAAACAAAATTGGAACGAGCTAAAATAAAATAAAAATTGACTCAAATTGTTCGAGGTGGGTGGTAGTAGCAGCTACGCGTTACCACCGGTCCGGAAGCGTAATTGGTATATCTATCTTGGCATTGCCTAGTTGTGCCGTGTCACCTACCATAGCGAGCCTTGTACGAGTTTGGTTTTCTCCCGTAGCCCGTGTGGTATCCTCTGGTGGCTTCTTGATCAGGAGGGACTATGATATTGGATGGATTACTGGGACTATTATTGTGCTAAGGGGGAGATTGGGTAACTCCTTGACGCTATTTAAAAGTAAGTTTATTTTAATATAGACATTATTATAATAGCAAAATTATTACTATGCAATGAATAGTTTAACGGATCCTTAGAGGATGGGCGATCCAAGCATCCTTTAAGTTACTTGCTTTATATTACAGTACACTTGAATTAGCTTACACTGTATAAGTATGTATGTCCTGACTCGGGTGTTAATGTTTTATTTTACGCTCGGGTCAGCCTGAGTTTCAGTTCAGACTTCACCTCCAGAGCTTGGACTTCTGCTGATCATCTCTTTTCAGGCTGCCGTCAACTTTCTGTTCAATTCTTATTTAGGCTTTGTAATCAAGAAAATCTAATATTGAGAGTTTCTGGGGAGATTTCAAACTAAATTGGGTTTAAGACGATGTACTTTATACTTATTTTAAGACTATTGATAGCGGCTTCATTAACCACTAAGTTATTTTTAAATTCCGATGCGAGTATTCTGATTCTGTGTTTGTGATTCTGCGATTTTTTATTTACTGTATATTCTGATATTTGCCAAATTTTATTTACAACGCGGTATTTTGAACAATTCAAGTCCGACATGTGCGGATGCGAATGGTTGAAAATACCGGGTCGTTAAGTTTAGTACCAGAGCTTTGGCTCTAGGCAAAACTTAGAATGCATGGTAAATTTGATTTACAGAATCACTTTCATTTACTCTCCCTTTTGATTCGATTACCTTTGAATTTTGGAACATTCCCTGCGGTTCCAAAGTTCATTCGTGTCCCTCACTATTCACCTTCTTTCGATTCTGGAGTATCCCATAACTCCACTTCAGATGATTTTTATAGTGAATTGGCGGTCTCGCCAATATTCTAATAAAGGGGTGAAACTCCTTTACAATTAGCATTGGTGATTTATATTTATCCTCGGTTTAGATGCTAGTATCTTTGGTTATTCCAAACTTTTTCTGTAACGACCTGAAATTTTTAAAACCCGAAAATTCCATATAGTTATGAAAAAGAAAAAAGAGATAGAATAAGAAGAAGAACAGAAACACCAAATATCTCACATTCGCAGCGGATAAATATAATAATAGATAATAAAAGTTTACAGAAGAATACTATATCTATCGATTACATTTAAATACATTAGAGTTACACAAATATTTAACACTGGACATATACAAATCAACATGTCTCAGATTTACAATATTATAATACAGCGTAAATACTCTACACGTTCCTGTCATCCAGCTCGCATCCTGAGCTCCAGAATGTCCTTACCTAAAAATCTGTAATACTCGGTCTGACCCGAGCATTACACCAAAGTAACACCCGGGTCAGGCTGGAAACCAGCGTGAGTAAACCCAACTAACATGGAATACCAAAGCAAACAACCTATATAAACCCGGGTAACTTATATCAATTTAACAAATTCACCATTTGCTATGGACAACACTTATTCCATACGTCACTTTCTAAGTACCAAACTTAGATAAAATAATCCAATTCACTTAAATCATTTCATTACAGCCAACTGATTTCACAAATCAATTTATAAAAAAAATTCAAAGTGGTTTCGGGTATTTTTCAATACCCGACCCTGGTCTCTTCGAAACTCAAGTTATCATAACCCAAGTTATTCAAATGAAATACACCACATTTCATATCAGAGATATCAACTCATTCAAACCATCCAATACCATTCAATCATCCATAAGCAAATTTGATCACTTCCAAATTAATTCAATTGATTCTAATTGAATTTCAATCCTCAATCACTTCGATTTCTTTACTTGTTAATTAATTAATTTCAAATCAAATAATTCAATCATCCCTTCAACATCCATCTTAATTAATCAACCCGGATTAATTATCATTTAATTTCATTCAAGCAACTATCTTTAAATAATCTTCACCAGATTACTTATCCTTAACCACACGATAAGTAATCGTAATTACTTCATGAACAAATTAACTGTTTTAGTTACATTAATCCTTAATTACTTATATATTGACTTCTCATAAGTCACTCATTATTGATTAATCAATCTTAATTAATCAATCTTTAATTACATCATTGATTATATAAATTAATGATTTCTAATTATATTTTAATTGATCCTAATCTAAATTAATTACATTAATTAAACCACAATATTAATCATTCTTGATTTATCTCGATCCTATAATTAACCATCCATTTATTTACTTCATTAAATAAATCGAATTCTCCTTAATTAATCATCTTAATTAATCCCCTGATTATTTTCACAATTTCAAATCAACAAATGATTATTCTGAATTACTTACACTTAATTAATTAACGTAAACTTAATTAACTAATTCAAACCCTTAATTACTAAATTAATTAACCCAAATCATTAATTAATTAATTGAATTAATTAATTATTCATTTTAATTACCCTACTAATTTAATGAATCACAAACATCAAGCCCTTATTAACTTTAGGATGAAAATATTTCCTTATTTATGTTTTAAGTTTAAAATAGTTTAAACCCCTGATACTTCGAGTCAAACAACATTTAACCCGAGAACCAATCATAGCTAAAATCACCGGATCATCAGTAATCATCCAAACAATTCAATCATTCATCTAATTATTTAAATTTAACCATTTAAAATTAAATAAAAATCCAACATAGTGAGATTTACTCACCTTTGCTTTTATTTGCAATCCATTCTAGACCAGCTTGTTTCTTTTCAGATTCTAAAACTTGAATAAACATTATGTGATTTTATTAATATTTGACTAACTGAACAATTAATTTCCATTTAATAGATTGAATTAACTAATTATTAAATCCAAAGCTAAATTTCCTTTTCTGCAAATATGTGAACACTGTCTATTCAATTAAATTTGATAAAAAGGAATCGTTACCTTACGTCAGAATGACGAACTCGGTCTTCAACATCGAAGACCCCTACCAAAAATCTCAAAACCCGAACCTTAACTTCTGCGACGCACAAATCCCACGAGGGCATGCATTTCCACCATACTGCTTCACCTTGACTGCCATCATCGCGAAACCCTAACCGCCTTTACCTCGCCTTATCGTATCGCGAACGCCAACCCCCACTTCTCGTGACTCACATCAAACATGGCATCGGTTCACCCTCCATCAAGACAACCCTCCCCAATTCTGCCTTGTGAACTCGAAAACACCTTAGTTGCAAACCCTAGTTCGTGCCACCATGGCCTATGGCCACCGGTGCTACCTCCAATCGAGATCGCCTCCTTCCAGGAGACTTGATACACCCATCGGCCATCGCATCTGCCTCGGCCACAGCATCGTGCGCTCGCGCGAGAATGACCCACGATCCACGTCTATCCTGCTCTCTCGTATATTCTCTTTCGAATTCGAATTGAAGCTCGATTTCATCCGAGGATTGAAGGGAAAAAGTCTCGATTTGATTTGATTTTGATTAGCCATTAATTCAATTTTTTTTTATAAGTTCGACTTTCTGTTTGAAAGTGAGAGAGCCGGTGATAAACATTGTTTGAGGTTAGCTTCTTGAATACGAGTGTTAACTAAATATTTAAATATTGAAAATATCTTTTGCGTAACGCGAAACCCCAAACCCCAAATCAGATATGCCGACAGACGTTCATAAGGTTCTACCCGCATTCCGAACACAATGGAACATGTTTCGGAGGCTAATTTGATCGTATGTGCGAGTTATAAAAGAAAACGATCAAATTCCAATTAAATTATTTAAAATAATTTCTAAGTGTTTCGAGCTACCAGGGTAAAATGACAACTCCGATCGCTACAAAAATGGAAATCCGATAATACCTAACTACTACGGATCCAATGGAACTGGTTTCGTCAAATTCCGAGACTGTGCCTCGGAAGGCTATTTTTAAATATCGACAAACGATATATTATTAAAATTGAGAAAACCGCCTTTAAATTAAATTTCAACTATCCTATTATCTTTAGTATCATCATTATAAATTTTATAAGCCTTCAAATTACTTTAAAAAGGCTTAGAAATTTCAGATTCAACAATTTACCCAATTTCAATTATTAAATTCAATATTTAAACTATATAATTCAATGATTTAATTATTAAGTAAATATTGATATCTTGAATTCAAGTTAAAATTAACCTTTAAATATTTAAAGTCAATTAATTATTCCATTTTAAATTGTTCAAAATTCCAGGTCGTCACATTCCTTCCCCCTTAAAAGAATTTCATCCTCGAAATTACTAATTAGAAAGAATGGACCAATACCCGTTTACCTTTCCCCAAAACCAACAGTTTTATCAACATCCTACCAACTATCTTTTATTAAAAACCCACTATCACATCAACCAACTTCCCAAAAACTTCTATATTTTCCAACAACTTTATTTTACTTCACTTATTCCAATCTAATTTAAAATTCAAACTTAAATTATCACAACTTTCCCAAAATTTCTAACTCTCCAAATTTCCAAAAAATTTGGCCACCGTCTCCTTTGCGCGGCTAGCTCGGTACAACTACAAAAGGCTTCTACGGGCTCCCAAATTCCAAAAGAAAACAAAAGCCAAGTGGCTAGATCAAAAACTCAATCCAATTTCATACAGAAATTTGAATACATAGCTTTTTGTCGGGCAATTAAAATTTATCTTCTAATATCAAATCCAATTTTTTTTTATCTTTTTCTCTTTAATACCTGCATTACCTACTTAGAAAAAATATCCAATCATAGCTTTTCAAATCTTTTCATACTTTCCTTACATAAGTTTTCAAATCCATTTCTATTCAAACTAGTTTTCCCCATTTTCATATGAATTCAACTTACTTTCAATTTTGAATATTGAATTCAAAGTATAATTGATTCATATTAGTTCCATCTGCTAATTACTTTAATTTCCAGTTTGAAATCGTTTTTGTTAACAAAAATTTTCTAACTCTCAAAATTTTTGAAAATTTTGGCAGAGTCTCCTTTGTACAGAGGAGCTTTTGCAATTTGACAAGAAATATAAATATGTATACATCGACCCACACTATTGGAAAAAGAAAAAGCAGTTCATATTTCCTATTTTTATTGCGTAGGCGTAACTTATTTAGCATTTTAAGCATGCGGCTTATTTATTTTGGCAATTAGTGCATCCAAATCCAGCCAAACGTCCTTCAAGTACCTGTACTTACTCAATTTACACATATAAGCACTATATATATGAAGTTTATAACATTTCTCTTAATTAAACAACTATAACACTTCAATTCTAAAAGAAATGCATTTAAAAATAACTTCCATTGGCAATTTATATGTTTTCAAACCTAATTCAATTGCTTTCAACCAATTTATAAGCCATTTCATTCAATTTTAATGGTTTGCAAATCAATTTCTTACATTCAATTGATTTTTAATCCAAACAAACTCATATTCACTTCAAATGATTCAAAATCAATATTATTTAACTTCTCTCAACCCATATAATTTTAATTACCTTTGTTTACAACAACAACAACTATTTTTATGAAAATTTTGGCGATATTTGCTTAATAGAGTATCCATTTAAGTTTATAACTACTTCAATTTAATTTCAACTCATCCTGTATGTAATCCAATTTCATTTCAAGTTTATTCACCAACCATACATATGCATTCCACTCCATCTCCGCATCGTTTCCATTTTTAAAACTATTTCAATCAGCTTGACAACATTCAATGCTTATTATTAATATCCATTTTTCCCAAATAATTTAACCCGTCCTTACGTAATGGTTTACTATTCTCACTCAATCCAAGCTTTCATTGATTTAAGAAATTTTACTTCATATTTATTTGTCTCATAACTTAAGTCCATTCGGATAATCCAATTCCAATTAAAACTTTGATTCAATTTTTTTTTTATTCATCCGACTTCATCCATTTAGTATTTAATTCAATTAACCAATTTATCCACCCCATTTTAAAATTTTAATTCACCTGCTTAATTCATTTCGAATTTATTTTATTAATACAAAGTCATTCTCAATTCGTTTCTATTCTCTTGGATTTTGTTTGCACTCAAACCATTTCTATTATAATTCACTTTCATTTCATTCGACAACTGTAACGCCCCACCCTGAGACCCACCTTAGAAAGAGAATTAACAAGTAATTCCGTCTACTAATGCGGAGAATAGGGCTGGTTAAGGGCGACCATCTATAATTTTGTCTTAAACATCTGTTGAATACGTCGATAAATGCAATATAACTTTTTTTTCAACTCAAGTGGATCGACATACCCAGTAAATGCTTAATCCAAAACTATAGGTGGTTAACGGATCTATCAGAACAAAATATAATAACTGAATGTAAATCACATCACAGAACAGTAACCAACATCATATACATACATATACACTGATACATGTTTAGTACAATACAATATGAATACAATAAAGGTGGTACTCGACCACACCATAAATATCGAATCAAATGTAACTACATCAGAGTATGCGGAAGAACAAAAAAAACTACTCAAGAGAAAGAAGAGCTGATATCCAACATCAACTTCAAGCTAAGTCCAATAGATGATACCTGAAACAACTCGGTCTGACCCGAGTGATAAACACACGGGTCAGGCAACTAAATCTTATCGTTAGAAACGAATACGATAAGGTAAAGAGAAGAGCTTCGCAACGGGATAACATAAGTAGGTATGAACATCTAGGGTTGATATCAAGTAACTTCACTATGTCTCTATGGTGGTTTGCATATACATATACTTGGATTAATCTGAAGGAATTCATGTATATGGTATAAGGGAAAACATTCAAACATTATCCATGAATAAATAATCTCTCAAGTCGTATATAAATCCCAAGTATAAATCCATAAAATTCTAAATCACCAAAATCCTCAAAGAAATCATATTTGCCTTATTTACATCTATAAGGCTAGGTAAACACATCAAAAATGGTGAAATCGAAATCATCATAACTCATAAAAGAAATCTCATATTGGGCAATTATTACATGCAAAAGCATGTTGCACGTGCTATTTACCAGTACTGTTCACCATCATGGTACCATATCCATCTCTCGACCGGAATCCTCATCTCGAATTAATCCGGTCTATGACGTCATCTATATTCTCCCCGAACACCCGCCATCAAAAGTGATTGGAGCACCTCACTCCAATCGGTGTCCGCCGAGTCCCCGCCATCAAAAGTGATTGAGTCAAGTATTACTTAACCCGATCGGGACTCTAAGTACTGGTAGTTCTCCCAGAATGTGTCAACAACTCTCGGATAGTAACCCGAAAAGTGGTTACATGCGTCCCATACCGCACGTCCTCACTCAGCGGTTTTCTAGCCGCTAGTCGATGCCACACTAACAAAAGCATCAAAATCTCAAAGAATCGCCTCATGTCATTGGCGTAAGGCATAAAATATCTAACCTGTCTCATCTCATTGGCAAGTGGAAAATTCCATAAAATCATAAATCTCAGAAAATCTCATATAAAACAATTACCTCATATCATCGGCAATAGTGTTTTTCCCAAGATAGTCCCATGTCGTATATGCTCTCGAATACGAAATATTAGACTAAAGTTATTAGTCTAAAAGACTAATGTAACACTCTATCCCAGACCACAAAGTGGTAAATCCCAAGGAGGAAATCAAAAAGATTCCTCAATGTCGTTTCGATCGTATAAGTCCATAATTAACCGATTAAGTGAATGCACGAGTCCCATTCCTCGTGGATTTACTAAATCGTTTAATTTATTTTCTTATACGTCCAAAAATATATATATATATATATATATATATATATATATATATATAAATAGTAAAAATAAGTAAAATTATACATATAATATTTTTCACGAGAAAACATGATTTTAAAACAATTTCCAGCAATTTTATAGAAAAGATTTTAGAGAGAAAACGGCTTATTTTCAGAGTTTTTAATAAATTACAAAATCTTAGAAAATAAGAACAAATCCTCAAATCCCCAACCATATATGATTTATTTATAGAATGGTTTAATCATCTAAGCTCAAACTATTTGCAAATCAAGTGAAAAGAAAATCATCATCAGAAAACTCATCAACCAAAGCAAATACAACACACAAGGCTACATGCAAGTGCTCAGGACAGCGATCTTGCATCAGCTATTTCGACCCTTTAATCATAAAATTTTAAGAAGTGATACAAATAAAAGTTGTCACATTATTTATGTAGTTTCCAAAACTTCAAAAATTATTGGATTTGGATAAGAAATGTGAATGTTATGCGCAAAATACTAGCTCAGATTTGCACAAAACACTGAGTACACTACAACAACAGGACAACGAGTTTGCAAGAGATTTTTCAACATTTTAGTCAATGAATTACAGAAAGTGATACAAACAAAAGTTGTCACATTATTTCTTCAGTTTCCAAAACTTTAAAAATAATTGGATTTGGATAAGAAACGCGAAAGTTATGCGCAAAATACTATCTCAGGTTTGCACAAAACACTGAGTACACTACAACAACAGGACAGCGAGTTTGCAAGAGATTTTTCAATATTTTAGTCAACGAATTACAGAAAGTGATACAAACAAAAGTTGTCACATTCTTTCTACAGTTTCCAAAACTTCAAAAATTATCAAATTCGGTTAATAAACGAAGAAGTTATGCCCAATTTCGTTTCAGCTTCAAGCACAGAACAAACAATGGTTTTGCTCTCGAGTTAGCACTAGAAAAATTAGATTTTGACATATCTAACCTCAAAATTTCAGAAAATACAAAACATGAAAGTTGTGGTACATGAATTATTTTTTCCGAAACATCCAAAATTATCAAAATCGGTTAGGAAACGAAGGAGTTATGATCAAATTCGTTTCAGCTTCAATGACAGAGCAAGTATTGGATTTGCTCTCGGGTTAGCAGTAGAAAAATTGGATTTTGACATAGCTAACTTCAAAATTACAGAGAACACAAAACATGAAAGTTGTAGCACATGAATTAAGCTTTCTAAAACATTAAAAATCATGGAATTCCAATCTAAAATGAGAAAGATATAGCTCAAACAATATCAGATTCAAACTCAGGAAATTATGTCAAAGGCAGAACTATACTTCTGTTTTCAAATCTATTTCAGGTCAGTCAAATTTTAAAATATTGAAATATAACCTGAAGAACAATTATTCCTTATTGAATCTAGTTTCCAACAAAAAAAATTTGACTTAAATCGGATGAGAAATGAGTAACTTATGGTCAAAATACTACTTAGGCCTGTGATTGTTGTTGCTGTAAATTTGCTCTCGGGACAGCAACAAACAAGCATAATTTTAAGCAACCAAACTTCAAAATTTTGGAAAACACAAAACATGAAACTTCTAGCCCATAATCTAAGCTTTCCAGAACATCTAAATTTATCGAATTTGGTTAAGAATTGAAAAAGTTATGCATAATATACTGACAGCAATTTACAAATGAACATGCAATAAACGAAAATGAGATTTCTTACATTGAAATCTCAATCAAAGCTAGAAAATGTGAGTTTTGATACTCACCTTGTGATTTTGTATGGTAAAACACAGATTTGTAGCTGAAAGGTTGAAGCTTTGAGGAAGAAACTACTTCAAATATCCTTCTCTAATCTTTATTTGGTGGATTTACTTTTGAATTTGCAGCAAATTGAATGAAAATATAATTTTTTTTGTTTTTGTTTGAGGAGGCCATTGCTTTTCATGTTTCTATTTACTGTATAAGCCTTTTGAGAAGAAGAAGTAAAAGGGAAAAAAAATACGTACTAGTACTCAACAGAAGTCTCCATATGTTGGGTTTTGGGTTCAAACCTTACCCGATAAGCCCAACCTAAAATACTTAGAGAAAATATGCATATATGTTTTAGTAATTTACACATAACTTTTGCATAGAATTTCCAAATCACATGAAACAAGTTGCATTGTTCACGTTTTAATAAAAGAAACATGCCAGTGACATCGAAAATTTAATTTTCCAAATAAAAATATTATTTTTCTCCATATAACATAAATTTTTAACAATATTTACCAATATTCACATTTTTGGTGAAAAATCACTATTTTCATCCATTTCAACCAAATAAAATTTATTTTTAAGTCTAATGAAGTGTACTAAAATGTTTTAACATTTTTATAACATTAATACATCATTCCAAACCTAATTACACTTCCAAATTTTATTTTATTTTCATATTATTCCTTTTATTTTACAATAAAAGGCTAACATTGGAATAAATTTCCAATATTACTGATTAACTAAAAGTTAAACCATAACAATTATTTGTTTTCAATCCAAATCCTTAAATAAAGTTTTTCAAACTTTATTTCATTCATTTACACTTTTTTTTCAACCATCAAATGTTGAAAAATGCTTCAAATAAATAATGTTACTTATTTAAATTTCAAATCCCAAATTATATTCATCAAGATATTGTTTATATAAAATAACAATATAATCCCTCATTTTTTTATCCAAATCATTTTTAAACACAATATTAAATTATAATTTGCATTATAATTTAATATTAACAGCAATCTCTAAAATCTCGGGTTGTTACAGACTCCTCTCCTTAACAAAATTGCGTCCTCGCAATTTCTATTGGAAAAAGGCTGTAAACAACACAAAAATTCAATCAACAAAGGTGATAGACAAGCTTGAAACTCAAACCATTCATACTTTCAGCATAAAATGGTAGAGAGAAATAAGGAAAAACTCCCTTGGTTAATCCAATGGTCCATCATATGCTAATATAGTGGTTAGCAAACCATCGAATTTTTCAAGCAACTCGAAAGAATTTCGAAGATATCCCGTCTTCGAATCAATACTCAGTAAAAATCTCAACAAATAATCTATCAAATAAGATAGATTTCTCAAAGCTCTACAAATAGAGTCGGGATCAAACTCGTTCAAACCACAACTCTAAGCAGCAAAAATGATCATTGA
Source organism: Allium cepa (assembly GCA_030765085.1). Classification (NCBI taxonomy): domain Eukaryota; kingdom Viridiplantae; phylum Streptophyta; class Magnoliopsida; order Asparagales; family Amaryllidaceae; genus Allium; species Allium cepa. The sequence continues at coordinate 192,254,700 of CM060943.1, forward strand.
CACAATTTTCCGCATAATAATACGGAAAGAACATCCTCACTATAGGATAAACACAATAGACAAGATTAATAAATCACAAAAAAAAGGCTTCTCACGAGGCCACCAAATTCGAACGACCGTAAAAATGCACGTCGTTATCAGTAGCACAAGAATAGAGTGAACTCAAGAACAAGAATATAAGCTCAAATTATTTCCAATCCAAGATATTTATAATTTCTAAATCGCAACATCTTTTAAATTTTAAATCTCAATTTTCTACATTTGAAAATTTCCAACTCTTTACTATATTACTTAGTAAGTAATTTAAAACTCAAATTAAAAGTCCAAATTTCTTCTCTTACGTCAAAATTAATTTTCAAAGAATTTTGTAAAACCATAATAATATTCCTCCAAATAAATTAAGGGTTCAAATTCTCTTTACTCTTTTTATTAAACCACTTAAAAAGTTTAAAACAATCTTCAAATCCTCTTATAACTCTTCTCTTAAAACATCTAATGTATATAATATAAATTCTAAAATCTCAAAATATACTTTCAAAATCACAATTTTTAAAACACAAACCATCGTGTCTGATTGCCTCATTATAGCATTTAGGAGATTCCTATCGATAACGTTGATCAGGCGTATCGACCAGAACTCTTAACTACTCGATGGACAATCCAACACTCTCAAATTATTTCCATAAAAGAAATACTACTCATGTAAATATATTCTTAAAATATTCTTTGATTTAATATTTATTTTTATTTTTATCTCAAAACTCCAATTTCTCTTTATAAAACTCGTATATATAACTTCAAAAACTCAAACCAAAGAACATTAAGAGAATGCATCAAGATATTCCTAAAATATGCGATTCACAAAATCAACAAAAGAAGATGGAGTGTTCGTCAACTTCTACAAGCCGACGAGCCACTCTTGGAAATCATCAAGACAAAAGATAAGCAAGATATTCTTCTCGAAGGAGAAGAAGCACACAAACAACAAATCATTACTTCAAACAAAGTAATGCTACAAAGGATAACACCGATTGAGTATCTGAAAAGGATAACTCAAAGAAACTGAATGATAAACTCAATCAAACTCGAACAATCTAGAAACTCACCTCATTCCTTAGTGGATGTCCTCGTGGAAGGATAGCCGAAGGCTAAAAGCCAGAAATTAGGTTACCTCAACACTCGATTGCCCGATTGGATGTCAAATGCAAATGGACTCACAAAACTCAACAAAGTCGCCTTGACTGGAATTCGAGTTATATCATCCACATCTCGATACTCAATAGTGAATTCAGAAACTTCGGAATCATAATTAACGTTCCAAAGAGATAGAAATAATAAAACAATCAAAATAGGAAACCTAAATATACAATAGGATCCTATAAAACAAAGGATTGGACTTAATATCAAATAAGTCAATCCTTCTCAAATCAAATTCGTCTCAAGATTGCGAGTAACAACCAAATACTCACAAAATCATTATCAAATAGAAATCTCAGAATGCTCACAACGAGCCAATCGATGTGGATCCTCTCAATATGATTCACAACTCTCAAAGGAAAACAACAAGAATACTCTAAGGAATCAATAAGCTTCATGATACGAACCCGCTCGCATTGACAAACATAAGAATAGAATAATCCCAAAGAAGATTATTCATAAGATAAGATAACATCAAACTCAATTATAGAATACTACGGAATACAATTTATATTCCTAGACATATGCCATCTCAACATATCCCAAAATTCGAAAAGGAATCAAAGTACGATTCGAAAATAAGCTCGAATAAAGGACAACGATTCACTCATATTGTACTTTGACGTATCGTGATATACGTACTATTCTGTGTTTATTATACTTTGTTCTGACCCGGCTCTGATACCAAGCTGTAACGCCCCACCCTGAGACCCACCTTAGTAAAGAGAATTAACAAGTAATTCCGTCTACTAATGCGGAGAATAGGGCTGGTTAAGGGCGACCATCTATAATTTTGTCTTAAACATCTGTTGAATACGTCGATAAATGCAATATAACTTTTTTTTCAACTCAAGTGGATCGACATACCCAGTAAATGCTTAATCCAAAACTATAGGTGGTTAACGGATCTATCAGAACAAAATATAATAACTGAATGTAAATCACATCACAGAACAGTAACCAACATCATATACATACATATACACTGATACATGTTTAGTACAATACAATATGAATACAATAAAGGTGGTACTCGACCACACCATAAATATCGAATCAAATGTAACTACATCAGAGTATGCGGAAGAACAAAAAAAACTACTCAAGAGAAAGAAGAGCTGATATCCAACATCAACTTCAAGCTAAGTCCAATAGATGATACCTGAAACAACTCGGTCTGACCCGAGTGATAAACACACGGGTCAGGCAACTAAATCTTATCGCTAGAAAGGAATACGATAAGGTAAAGAGAAGAGCTTCGCAACGGGATAACATAAGTAGGTATGAACATCTAGGGTTGATATCAAGTAACTTCACTATGTCTCTATGGTGGTTTGCATATACATATACTTGGATTAATCTGAAGGAATTCATGTATATGGTATAAGGGAAAACATTCAAACATTATCCATGAATAAATAATCTCTCAAGTCGTATATAAATCCCAAGCATAAATCCATAAAATTCGAAATCACCAAAATCCTCAAAGAAATCATATTTGCCTTATTTACATCTATAAGGCTAGGTAAACACATCAAAAATGGTGAAATCGAAATCATCATAACTCATAAAAGAAATCTCATATTGGGCAATTATTACATGCAAAAGCATGTTGCACGTGCTATTTACCAGTACTGTTCACCATCATGGTACCATATCCATCTCTCGACCGGAATCCTCATCTCGAATTAATCCGGTCTATGACGTCATCTATATTCTCCCCGAACACCCGCCATCAAAAGTGATTGGAGCACCTCACTCCAATCGGTGTCCGTTGAGTCCCCGCCATCAAAAGTGATTGAGTCAAGTATTACTTAACCCGATCGGGACTCTAAGTACTGGTAGTTCTCCCAGAATGTGTCAACAACTCTCGGATAGTAACCCGAAAAGTGGTTACATGCGTCCCATACCGCACGTCCTCACTCAGCGGTTTTCTAGCCGCTAGTCGATGCCACACTAACAAAAGCATCAAAATCTCAAAGAATCGCCTCATGTCATTGGCGTAAGGCATAAAATATCTAACCTGTCTCATCTCATTGGCAAGTGGAAAATTCCATAAAATCATAAATCTCAGAAAATCTCATATAAAACAATTACCTCATATCATCGGCAATAGTGTTTTTCCCAAGATAGTCCCATGTCGTATATGCTCTCGAATACGAAATATTAGACTAAAGTTATTAGTCTAAAAGACTAATGTAACACTCTATCCCAGACCACAAAGTGGTAAATCCCAAGGAGGAAATCAAAAAGATTCCTCAATGTCGTTTCGATCGTATAAGTCCATAATTAACCGATTAAGTGAATGCACGAGTCCCATTCCTCGTGGATTTACTAAATCGTTTAATTTATTTTCTTATACGTCCGAAAATATATATATATATATATATATATATAAATAATAAAAATAAGTAAAATTATACATATAATATTTTTCACGAGAAAACATGATTTTAAAACAATTCCAGCAATTTTATAGAAAAGATTTTAGAGAGAAAACGGCTTATTTTCAGAGTTTTTAATAAATTACAAAATCTTAGAAAATAAGAACAAATCCTCAAATCCCCAACCATATATGATTTATTTATAGAATGGTTTAATCATCTATGCTCAAACTATTTGCAAATCAAGTGAAAAGAAAATCATCATCAGAAAACTCATCAACCAAAGCAAATACAACACACAAGGCTACATGCAAGTGCTCAGGACAGCGATCTTGCATCAGCTATTTCAACCCTTTAATCATAAAATTTTAAGAAGTGATACAAATAAAAGTTGTCACATTATTTATGTAGTTTCCAAAACTTCAAAAATTATTCGATTTGGATAAGAAATGTGAAAGTTATGCGCAAAATACTAGCTCAGATTTGCACAAAACACTGAGTACACTACAACAACAGGACAGCGAGTTTGCAAGAGATTTTTCAACATTTTAGTCAATGAATTACAGAAAGTGATACAAACAAAAGTTGTCACATTATTTCTTCAGTTTCCAAAACTTTAAAAATAATTGGATTTGGATAAGAAATGCGAAAGTTATGCGCAAAATACTATCTCAGGTTTGCACAAAACACTGAGTACACTACAACAACAGGACAACGAGTTTGCAAGAGATTTTTCAATATTTAGTCAACGAATTACAGAAAGTGATACAAACAAAAGTTGTCACATTCTTTCTGCAGTTTCCAAAACTTCAAAAATTATCAAATTCGGTTAATAAACGAAGAAGTTATGCCCAATTTCGTTTCAGCTTCAAGCACAGAGCAAACAATGGTTTTGCTCTCGAGTTAGCATTAGAAAAATTAGATTTTGACAGATCTAACCTCAAAATTTCAGAAAATACAAAACATGAAAGTTGTGGTACATGAATTATGTTTTCCGAAACATCCAAAATTATCAAAATCGGTTAGGAAACGAAGGAGTTATGATCAAATTCGTTTCAGCTTCAATGACAGAGCAAGTATTGGATTTGCTCTCGGGTTAGCAGTAGAAAAATTGGATTTTGACATAGCTAACTTCAAAATTACAGAGAACACAAAACATGAAAGTTGTAGCACATTAATTAAGCTTTCTAAAACATTAAAAATCATGGAATTCCAATCTAAAATGAGAAAGATATAGCTCAAACAATATCAGATTCAAACTCAGGAAATTATGTCAAAGGCAGAACTATACTTCTGTTTTCAAATCTATTTCAGGTCAGTCAAATTTTAAAATATTGAAATATAACCTGAAGAACAATTATTCCTTATTGAATCTAGTTTCCAACAAAAAAAATTTGACTTAAATCGGATGAGAAATGAGTAACTTATGGTCAAAATACTACTTAGGCCAGTGATTGTTGTTGCTGTAAATTTGCTCTCGGGACAGCAACAAACAAGCATAATTTTAAGCAACCAAACTTCAAAATTTTGGAAAACACAAAACATGAAACTTCTAGCCCATAATCTAAGCTTTCCAGAACATCTAAATTTATCGAATTTGGTTAAGAATTGAAAAAGTTATGCATAATATACTGACAGCAATTTACAAATGAACATGCAATAAACGAAAATGAGATTTCTTACATTGAAATCTCAATCAAAGCTAGAAAATGTGAGTTTTGATACTCACCTTGTGATTTTGTATGGTAAAACACAGATTTGTAGCTGAAAGATTGAAGCTTTGAGGAAGAAACTACTTCAAATATCCTTCTCTAATCTTTATTTGGTGGATTTACTTTTGAATTTGCAGCAAATTGAATGAAAATATAATTTTTTTTTTGTTTTTGTTTGAGGAGGCCATTGCTTTTCATGTTTCTATTTACTGTATAAGCCTTTTGAGAAGAAGAAGTAAAAGGGAAAAAAAATACGTACTAGTACTCAACAGAAGTCTCCATATGTTGGGTTTTGGGTTCAAACCTTACCCGATAAGCCCAACCTAAAATACTTAGAGAAAATATGCATATATGTTTTAGTAATTTACACATAACTTTTGCATAGAATTTCCAAATCACATGAAACAAGTTGCATTGTTCACGTTTTAATAAAAGAAACATGCCAGTGACATCGAAAATTTAATTTTCCAAATAAAAATATTATTTTTCTCCATATAACATAAATTTTTAACAATATTTACCAATATTCACATTTTTGGTGAAAAATCACTATTTTCATCCATTTCAACCAAATAAAATTTATTTTTAAGTCTAATGAAGTGTACTAAAATGTTTTAACATTTTTATAACATTAATACATCATTCCAAACCTAATTACACTTCCAAATTTTATTTTATTTTCATATTATTCCTTTTATTTTACAATAAAAGGCTAACATTGGAATAAATTTCCAATATTACTGATTAACTAAAAGTTAAACCATAACAATTATTTGTTTTCAATCCAAATCCTTAAATAAAGTTTTTCAAACTTTATTTCATTCATTTACACTTTTTTTTCAACCATCAAATGTTGAAAAATGCTTCAAATAAATAATGTTACTTATTTAAATTTCAAATCCCAAATTATATTCATCAAGATATTGTTTATATAAAATAACAATATAATCCCTCATTTTTTTATCCAAATCATTTTTAAACACAATATTAAATTATAATTTGCATTATAATTTAATATTAACAGCAATCTCTAAAATCTCGGGTTGTTACAACAACACTCCTATAATATCTAATTTACTTGCAATTTACATTTGAATTTATTTAATACACACTTGAATTTTATTTGTAATACCAACCATCACTATTTGATCCAACTCTATTTTTATTTCTATTTTTATAGCATCTCCACTTATTTAATTCATTATCAAATCCAAGTCGAATTCTATTCACCATTCGAATTCATTTCCAAACTCCGTTATTAACTTACAACCCATTTTATTTAACCGATTTAAATTTATCAATATACTCTATCGAATAATTATTTAACCAATTAGCTTATCTCCAACTTCTAAATCAATATTCAATTTTAATTATAAAATTACTTCATTAAAATTTCAGTTTGGATTTCCTTTTATTTCCCCAAAATTCCAAACCTTTATTTAAAAATTTTAGAAATGCTTTTAAATTCACATCATACTAATAAAATAGCTCTTTATAAAAAATAATACTTCTTATAACTCGATGTCTCAACCAGTCCATCCTTGTTCTCGTAGAAATTCGGTCATACGTTGATCAGGCGTAAGACTGAAAATCTACAAGTGCTTAGCAAACCCGTTTTCAACATCCAGTGAAAATACTTTGGAAAATAATTTTATTGAAAATATTGAAAGCATTTTGAAATAGAGGAAATATCTTTGGTGAGAATGCTCTAGAAATCATCACCCCCATCCATGGTCGCAGTTACATTTCAGGGTTACGTTGCCATCGCAGCAAAAGTCCATGTAACTGCAGGCTCTCTGTTGCCTCTCGATTACGCCATGGAACCCATGACAGATCACAGTTACATTCCAGGGTTACGTTTCCATCGCAGCAAAAGTCCATGTAACTGCAGGCACTCTGTGGCTTCTGATTTTCGCTGTCAAAATGAAACTTCTCCACTCCTACATAGGTCGCAGTCTACCGATATAAAATCAAACGCAGACTGTTGGCTCTCAGCGGCACACACGACTTTCGCTATGGTATACACTACTTATAATCCCCAGGAACTATTTTTGTCCTGACTCCTCACAGGATCAACTTTAGAATCCCCCTGGGATCAAGGCAGCACCACCCGTGGCGCTCCTGAGAAGTTCGTTTTCAAGGGAGCGCCTTTTTCTCCAGAGCCATCATCAAAACACTTTATACTATATACATATAGTATCTTTCAAATCATACACCTAGTATGATCTCATACAAAGCTCCTTTACACAAAATCGATTATCCCAAAATCGATAATTCTCAAACTTGGATTTCCAAATTCAATATTGATTTTACCCAAAAATAAAGAGCCCTTACAAATCCAAAGGTTCTCAAAACCCTTTTTTCCAAATTCCTCATAAGATCCTTTATATATAAATAAATATATATAAAATTTAAATACTTGGGATCCTTTCAAACTTGTATAAAACTTCTTTTATACTTCAAACACCTTCAAAAATCCTTTTCTTCTGGCAATAGATTTAACAAGGGGATATTTATCTTATATAATGAAGATATATAGTTTTGTTTATTCAAAATAAAACATTCAAATTTGATTACTCCTTCCAATATCAATTTCATTCAAATCCGTACGATATACACATTTCATCCGTATCTGATCGCGCACTCGATCACACAATTTCACTTCCGAACTAGTATCGTCCACCCGACTTCCTAGTGCGGACACAGATCTGGTTTCTTGATCAGAAACCGTTATTCTCCTTGCATAGCCATAAATATGATAGAGAATATCCAGAATCAATCAACAATTCCATATCCAAGTTCGCCGTCGAAAATCGAGTGAAAAATCCCAACTCGGATCGATAAACTATCTCGAAATTCTGTGCTCGAATCTGGATCAAATCACTATGCGAATAGAATAATATACGTACATCCCACGTATTTATTTTCATTGATTATCAGCCAAATCAATTCCCTTTCACTTATTTACAATTGCCTTAATTCTCCTTGAATTATCACTTCAATCCTTATCTCAGTTGGGTATTTAAATCAATAACAGTTTGAACTCCGACCAGTTTATATTTAGAAAAATAGCTTGAAAAATTTAAAAATAGATAAGTAGTTGAAAAATAATTATTAGTTTACAAAATAGCTGTAAAATAGTTACGTAATTGTAAAATAGTTGAGAAATAGCTAAATAGTTTCAGAAATTTTAGATAATTGCAAAATAGTTGTAAAATAGCAATTAGTTTGTGAAATAGTTGAAAATAAGTAATTAGTTTATATAAACAGTTGAAAAATTATTAAATAGTTCCCAAAATAATGGAAAAACAAATATAAAATAATTTGGCTTTAAGACAGAATGGTTATATATATTAAATAGCTTAGAAAAATAAGTTTATATTAAAACCATTTATTGAAAATAGTCCAGAGTCAAACTTTTCACTTTCCCAACAATTCAATTCAAATTTCTACTTCCATTTAAATTGAACCAATTCCAATTTGAATAACTCCAATTCCATTGGACTTGATTTATTTCCAATTCAAGTTGAATTAATTCTCAATTTCTTTTCAACTTCAAATCAAATTCCATTTAATTCTTACTTATTCAACTTTACTTACAGTTTCAAATTATTCCAATAAATTTTGGACTATTATCAATTGAACCCATTACAAATTCAAATCATTTCAATCCCTGCTTGTGACGCCCCACCCCAAGACCCATATTAACATAGAGAATTGCTGGATAATTCTGTATGTTAATGCGGAGAATAGGGCTGGTTAGGAGCGACCATCTATAATCTTGTCTTAAATATCTACTGCATACGTCGATAAATGCTCTATATTTTTTTTCTATTTCAAGTGGATCGACATATCCAATAAATGTTTAATACAAAACTATAGGTGGCTAATGGATCTATCAGAACAAAGTACAATAACAGAATGCATATCACATCACAGAACAGTAATCATTATATATATAAATACATATACATAGATACATCCCGGTATGATACAAACTAATATACAAAAGTGGTACAGAGACCACACTATATACATCTAATCAAATACATATCAGAGTCAAGCGGAAAGAAATATAAACTACACAAAAGTGCTAGGTTGATATCCAAGCAGATGCATCAAAGCTAAGTCCCGTAACTGATTGCTAACCTGAAACAACTCGGTCTGACCCGAGTATAAAATACGCGGGTCAGTCTAGCTAAAACAATCAGTTCATAAGGATAGAAGATAATATGAACATAAGATACAAGGTGTTCATTCTTCTCAAATGAGAAGAGGCAATAGAAAATACACATACTCATGACTTAAGTGAAACAATGTCATTTAAGTATACAAAGGCTTCAAAAGAGGTAAACTCTACAATACACTCAAATAACATAAACAATCGCCGATGATAATCTCCAAATAAAAACTTATGAAACTCAATAAGAGTTTATAATCCTCATATCGAAATCACCATAAAACAACACACACACACACACACACACACACACACACACACACATATATATATATAAGCCTTTCTCTAACTCAAGGCTATAGGTAAACTCATCATTTCAAAATTGGTGAAATCAAAATCAAAAACTCATAAAAAATCCCCGGATTGGCCAAATCCCATTTGCATGCCGAAGCGATGCTGCACGTGCCATTCTCAAACGGCCGAAGCCTCTGACAAGGTCGCTAACACCTCTCAAAGTAGTTCGTCCTCATGACAAGGTCGCTGACACCTCTTCAAGCCATTTTGTCAGCCCTAACAAGGTCGCCAACACCTCTCTAAGCAGTTTGTCCTCATGACAAGGTCGCTGACACCTCTCCAAGCTATTTTGTCAGCCCTAACAAGGTCACTAACACCACCCTAAGCAGTTCGTCCTCATGACAAGGTCACCGACACCTCTCAAAGCAGTTCTGTTAGGTAAACATCGTGAATGTGTCACAAACTCACGGATAGGAATCCGAAAAGTGTTAACGTGTATCCCATACCATTCGTTCGCACTTAGCGGTTTACTAGCCGCTAGTCGGTGCCACACTAGGAACATCATGAAACTCAGAAAATAATATCTCGCCTCATCTCATTGGCGAGTGGTAAAGAGACACCATACTCGTCTCATCTCATCGACAAGTATTAAATGGTATCGTAACTTGTCTCATTTCATCGACAAGTGAAAACATCGTAATGGTTCCTCATAAACCATAAATCTCAAAATATGAAATCATATACTCAAGACTTGCCTTATATCATTGGCAAGTAAATAAAACATCGTGATGGTTCTCATCGACCATACTCCTGCTTAGGAGATCTCAAACCATAATACTCGCCAAATATTGGCCATCTTAAATAATTCCGGTAAATAGGAATTATAAAACTCAAAATATTCCATAAAATGGCAAACATCTCAAAATCAATAATCTCAAATAGCTTCGATCATACAAGTCCGGAATTAACCGAAACAGTAAACTCACATGTCCCATACCACGTGTTTTACTAAATTGTTTAATTCTCTTTCTCATACGTTCGAATAGTGCAAAAGTGAGTGTTTTATATTTAAAATAGTTTACTAGGAAAAACAAGCTTTTAAAACTTTTCCCCAAAATGATTAATAAAACCAATATTTGATATTCCTTTATTATAGGAAATAAATAGATTTTATATTAGAAAAATAATTTTAAAATACTATATAGTAATAATATGAAATTTCCATTTATTTCAAAAATCACTTCAAAATTGTTTAATGAAAACCGTGCTCGAAAACAATGAAAAACAAGAAAGATAACTCAAGACCGATAACTTGAATTCAATATGAATTCAAATCAAATTTAACCCAAAATCAATTCAAATTCTACCTAAATTTGAATTTCAAATTCTCAAATATAGCTAGCTTATTGATAGGAATCATCGCTCTCAAAACATTTCAAAATCACCTCAAAATCGAACAAGAATGAGTGCAAAAATAAACCAGTACAATTCTCAATACCCAAAATCAATTCAAATTCTATCTAAATTTGAATTTCAAATTCTCAAATATAGCTAGCTTATTGATAGGAATCATCGCTCTCAAAACATTTCAAAATCACCTCAAAATCGAACAAGAATGAGAGCAAAAATAAACCAGTACAATTCTCAAGTCAATGATTTATTGCTGTCGTTTTACTCTCGGGACAACAACAAATAAATCTAGTTTTGACCAAGATAACTTCAAAATTTCAAAAAACTCAAAACAAGAAAGAGTTATAAAATAATCCAAGTTTTCTAAAACATCAAGAATTATCTAAATCCGACATGAAATGAGAAAGATACGTCTAAGTTACTAGCTGTATTTAGTTTAAATAATGCAATAATCAAAGTGACAGAGCTGAGAGTTTGTAATAGGATTTCGATCAACCTATGCTCAAAATATGCAAATGTGTTCAACATAAAAGTTGTCACACATAAAATATTCTTTTCAGAACTTCAAATGTCATCCAAATCCGATAAGAGACAAGGAAGATATGCCTAATTTACTAACTATGTTTAGTTTGGATAACGTAATTACTAAAGTGACAGAGCTGAGAGTTTGCAACAGCATTTTGGTCAAACTATGCTCAAACTTTGCAAATGTGTTCAACAGGAAAATTTTCACACATAAAATAAGCTTTCTGGAACTTCAAAAATCATGCTGATCCGGTAAGAAACAAGGAAGATATGCTCAATTTACTAACGATATTAAGCACAGTTTTACAATGACGGGACAGTGAGTTTGTATTAGGTTTTCCAACCCTCTATGATGAGAATTTTCGAAAGTGTTTAACATGAAAGTTATCACACTTTCTTCATGCTTTCCAGAACATCAAACAAAATCAAATTCTCATTTAAAACGAAAAATTTATGCCCAATTTACTGATAGCGGTCTACAAATGAACATGCAATAAAAATCAAATTGAGATTTCTAACCTTGAAATCTCAAATTATGCTAGAAAATGTGAGTTTTCAGCTCACCTTACTATATCCAAACAATAACCCGGATTATTCGCTGAAAGGAAGAAGTTTGGCTTGAATTTAAGCTTCTACAACCTGTAAACTAAGAAACAGGGACATGCAAGAAAAAGCAAAACAATTAACAGACCATCATCACAAAATTTGGGATTTTGATGAAATATTAGGTTTTGGATTCAACTACCTGTAGATTTAGCTTCAATTTGATTTTAAAAACACAAGGTTTAAGTTTTAATTTGAGGATTTTGTCTAGGGTTTGAAGAGGGAATGGGTTTCTCTTCTCTGAAGCCTTCTGGGATATACAGCAAGAAGAAAATGAATGTACGTACCTTAATTTTTTTTCACTTTTTTTGCTAGTTTACTAACAAGTTGGGCTAAGAACTAATGAATTTGGATCCAAATTGAATAATTAGCCTATGTTTATTTATTTTAACATTTAATACATATGAACACTAATGGAATGGATCCAACCAACCAATATTTTCAAGTTTTCACTCAAATAAAATATGTAGATTTATATACATACAAAATAGAATATTTTCTATCATATAAAAAGATTAATCTTTATTTTAAGACATTATATTATCATAAACCTTAATTTACAAAAGTACACCATTTTCTCCAATAAATGCAAAAGTTCACATTTTTAACTTCTAAAATACAACAAAGGTTGTTTTCTTACTTGGAAAAATATTACAAACGATATCCAAACTTTATTTATAACCAACACTCATTTTTATACCAATTTCCATCTTTTTACTTAATTAAACACCCTTCAAAAATCAAATACTTCATTTAAAAATTATTAAAAGAAGTAATTGACAATAATTTATAAAAATTATTTCATTTTCTCTAAACAAAGATCATTCTCCATCACTATTAGTCCAAATAAATAAAATGAAGTTCCTAACTTTATTTTTCTCATTTTATTTTCAAAATTCATTGTTTATTCCAAATAAACAATATAAAACTTCCAATTTTTATTAAATTTACAATATTAAATTATAACTACCGTTATAATTTAATATTAACAGGCAATCTCCAAAAGCAGAGTTGTTACAGACTCTCCTCCTTATCAAAATTGCGTCCTCGCAATTTCTAGAGAAGAGTTTGTATTCAACATAAGTATTTCGTCAATCATAGAAGGATAGACAGGCACAAGATCACAATTCCTCACTTTCAACTCAAGATGAAAGAAGACCAAGATAAGATTGCTCGATTAATTCTGTGGTTTTTAAAGTGCAAATATGGAATTAGCGAACCGCTAAATTTTTCAATCAGCACATAAGATTTCGAAGGCATCTCACCTTCGAATAAGAGCACAACAATATGTAAGAAAAAGGATCAATCAAATGAGATTGATTTCTCATAAGCTCCTCAAGTAGAGTCGGGATTTAGCACAACTTCAACCCAAACTCTAATCAACAAGATGATTATCGATATGATCTTTCCGTATGACACTACGGAAGGAACACCACCAATACAAGATAGACATAATAGAGGTAAGATAGTTCAACCAAAAGGTGGTTTCAAACTCGAATGACCGCATAAATGCACGCCATTAGAAAATAGCACAAGAGTAATGTAACGACCCGATATTTTCAACCATTCGCATCCGCACATGTCGGACTTGAATTGTTCAAAATACCGCGTTGTAAATAAAATTTGGCAAATCTCAAAATATACAGTAATGATTAATCACGGAATCACAGACACAAAAACAGAATACTCGCAGCGGAATTTAAAAATACTTAGTGGTTCATGAAGCCACTATAAATAGTCTCAACAAATACAAATTACAAAGTCTTCCATCCAAATATAGTTTAAATCATCAAATAGAAAATCCAAAAATCCCAAAGTCTTGATTTCATAAATAAGATAACGGACAGAAAGAAGCCAGCAACTTGAAAGGACCTACAGAAGCCCTAGCTCCGGGATGACGACTGAACTGCAACTCAGGCTGACCCGAGCGTAAAATAAAACATAAACACTCGAGTCAGGACATACATACTTATATAGTGTAAGTTAATTCAAATGTACTGTAGTATAGAGCAAGTAACTTAAAGGATGCTTGGGACCGACCATCCTCTAAGGATCCGTTAAACTATTTACTATGTAGTAATATTTTGCTATTATAATAATGTCTATTAGTAAAATAAACTTACTTTTTAATATAGTTAAGGGATTACCCATATAGCCCTTAACACAGAATATATTCCCATAGCCTATAAAGTACCGTAATCTCCCCCGTACTGGGCGTCGTCAGAGGGCACTCCATAGGTATGGTACAAAACCAAAATCGTATAAGGCTCGCTATGGTAGATGACACGGCACAACTAGGCAATGCCAGGGTAGATATATCAATTGCTATCCGGACCGATGGAAACGCGCAGCGCGCAGCTGCCGCCCACCTCGAACAACACTCCCAAATCAAAGGTGCGCACCAAAACAATCACAAAAGTAATAAAATGGCATACGAAGAAGTGCGTCCGATCAGAGGTGCTACCTCATTAATCCGAGAATCGCTCCTGTTTTAGCCACCTTATGCCAACTCACGGGAGTCGGGTCCACGTATTTACCTCAAAGGAACTGCCACCACAATCCTACTTCATTCTGGAATCTCCACCGCGTACACGGTTGTCAAAGTGGTTTTCGGTATCGACAGAGAGTATGCCAGATATCCGATCCCGGTCTCTTTAACAACCAAGCGTTATTATAACCCGTGGTTACAACCTTTAAAAATGGTATTTATATTTTGAAATCAAAATAAATTTCAAATACCTTCAATATCAAAATATTGTTTTTAAACATTAGTCATTTTATAAAAATACCATTTAAATCTATTCAATTTATTTAGGAATTTATTTCCCCTTTTTACCAAATTTTAAAGTTAAATTCTTCCTTTAAAACCATCCAAAGTCAATTTCTTATTCTTATCAATTACATATTAAATTCCAAAATTTAGGTCTTTTCCCCTAAAGGTTGTTTCCATAATTTTAATTTTTGAATAATTCAAAATCCCAGTTTCTGTAGCACTTATGAAATGCTACCTAAAGTCTATATGTTAAAATAGTTTGTTTATAAAAGACAGCATTTAAGTGCTGAAAATAGACTATTAACTTAACTATCAAGTTTTAAATTCCCAATATAACTTTTTATCAAAAAAAAATTTTCTTAACTGAAACCTTATTTTTAACAAAATTCAGAAATTCCCAAAATAAGTTATATTCCAAAATTTATTTGAACATTTATTTATTTATTTAACATTTTTAACTCATTCAAAACATTATAAATCTTATAAAAATCCTTTAAATATATTTAAACCAGAATATTATAAACTTCCATTTTAAAATAAATTTAAAATATTTCAGAAAAACATTATATAAACCACGGGTCTGTATATAGTTTTCTAGCCTAGGTCAAGTGATACGGATTTATATCATTTCAATCCGCAATTTACAAAACCCCGGGTTCTATCATTTCAAACCCGCAATCCCAAGTTAACAAATCAAATTTTAAACAATTAAATAATATATATGGATAATAATTGTCATTCAGGCCTATCATTTCAGCCCATAACGATCTCAATTTACAGGGAACTTGCAGTGATGATTTAACAGTAAATAAGCATTAAATAATATAACTGCAACTATATTACAATAGATAAACAACTGATGAGGTGTCAATTTAAAATGGGGTTTAACATCATACGTTATATTACAGACAGATGACATTTAATAAATAATTTACAAATACATTTGCGATAATTCACAGAAATACAGGTATGTTTGTCTGGTGAGAAATACTCACCTTAATGCTGCAGAAAAATTTGATAAAATGAAAATCCCGAAATAAGAGTATAGAAACCACGATCAATTTACAGCGGAAGCAACGACTTGATCAAAATCTAGAAAAAAATCCAAATAAAACCAATACGCGACTTAAATTTACGGTTAAAGCAAATATTTTGAAACAACTGGAACGAATGGAGTAAAAGAAATTTTGGTTCAACTTTTGCTCAACTGCCTCACCCCACATCCCGACCCCAACTTCATAGGCTTGGCAATACTATTTATTATTATTATTATTATTTATATATATATATATTTTTTCTTTTTTTTTCCAATGGCATGTCCCTTATCTAGTTTGAAAAATATGTATTTACACAAAACTTGCGTCTCTGCCTAATGCAAACTCTCTCTGTTCATAAATACAACACGTCTCTGCCACTTTAATTTCAAAACATTGTCGAATTCAGAAACATAAAAATTTAAATTTTTAACCATTCTTAACTTATAAAATCATATTCCTACTTCAGAAAAATGTTCATTTGGATACCATTTATCTTATGATTAAATAAAATAAATTTTATAAATAAAATATCCAAATTTACTATGAATCATTTGTAAGTCAGAATTTCCCGATTTTACTTAACTTGTATATATATTTTTCCAAATAACTTTACACTTAATTTAAAAATACCCACTTCCTAAATAAAACTAAATTCTCATTTATTTACTTAACTTAACAATTTTATTTAAAACCAAATTTCCAATTTTCAAGTTAAGTCATAAATGGAAATTTCACCTTTCCATTTGAAAACAACATTTTCAATTATTTACTTACAAAACACATCCGTTCCATAATTTTTTTTTCCTTTTATAGTTAATATACACTAAATTTTCTTCACAACTTTATTCATTTAGACATCAATTCAACTATGATTCAAGTACATTATTTATTATACCAAACATATCCATTTTCGGAAATAACTTTTATTAAAATTTCTAGGTTAGATTTCAACTCCATATTAAATCAAATTTAATTATTATGTCATTTATCGTAAATAAAATCTTTAAATTCACTTTAAAACCAATTATTAACTTACAAAAATTTAACTTATAGAAAACAAAACACCTTTAAAATTTTAAATCCTTAAGTCAAATTTAGTTAAATTACATAATTTTTATTTCAAAAATACTTAATAATTTTTAGAAAAATATTATAATATATTAACCATGGGCTTGTTTGGGATATAAGCTCGGTTATGAAAACTTAGAGGGAAGTAGCCGAGCAGGGCAAAAGGGAAACAGAGAACAACGAGAAGAAGAAAGGGAAAAACTGGAAGAAGAAAAGAAAAGGTAAAACCATTACCTGATAGAGGCTTCAGCACAAAAGAAGAAGAAGGCTAAACTATGAGATGCAGAGGAAAGTTTTGGACCAGGCTATGTATTTATAAAGAGGAATTGCTTTGTATGCAAGGAAGTGAAGTATACTTGGTCCAAAAAGGAACATAGGCACGGCATGCAGGGAAACAAATAGGTGAAAATTGGCAAGAGATCTCTAAAAAATAATATGCGCGATTTACTTTCCAGTTTGTTATGCTTGAACGTTGTTTTTTTTTCATGGATAAGCTTGCGTGATTTTAGGCAAAACGGTCAGCGAATATAAATTTGCTCTGTATTGAAAAGGCAAATGAAATAAATGTTTACATAATTTGCTTGAACTGAATAGACTATACAAAATTTTGATTTAATGAATTCCTAGAATGATGCATGAATTTAGGCAAGAGATTGATTCTTAATTTATAAAATTCTTTCTTATGTATTCTTGTATAAGGCTTGCGAAATATAGGGGACCAAACAAGCAGGCAAGAATGGCAAGTGATAATAAACATTTAGGCAGACCAGAAAGCTGCATTATTTATTATTGCCAGTTATACGAAAATCTTGATTAAATTCATGCGTTTATTACTTTCCAGTTTCTTTAGTTTGCACGTTATTTTATATGCGTGATTTATGCTGCCAATTTATGAAAATTTGATTTCAACATTTTATACCATTTAATAGTTGCGTGATCAGCTATATGAAATTTTGATCTTTATTAAATGAAAGGCAAGAATTGGCAAAGATTTTGGAATTTAAAGTCATATACAAAAATTAAAACCCAATTGAAAGCTATGAAAAATGTAACGTTTACTATAAAACTACTGACTGATATTTTAATCCATATAGATATAAATATGATTTTTACAATACGCCAAACTGACGCAATACAAAACACCCAAAATTTATCCAAAAGTAACGTTTTTAATTTATACGTTTTTACGTTACTTATATCATTACAATGCATGCCCTTTTTAAATGCGAAATTTAATAGTCTGTAAAACACTGAATTTTACAAAGTTATTACTTAAATTAAATTCGCTTACAATTTTTGTATTTTAAATATACAAAATTCATTTTTTATTAACATTGCGAATTTGAGTTGTCTTTTAACAAAATTTAAAAACTTCAAAACTTTCAGTTTATGTTTAGACTTTTAGGAAATGATTTAATCAAATTAATATGTATATAAATTGGGAAGTAAATTTTACTGGAAAGAGAAAAATAACGGATTAAAATTCTATACGTTTTCTTATATATAATCTTATATATATATATATATATACGGTCTTTATTCCCTAAATTTACGCACCCTTTTTAAGGGGTAATTTCCCAGTTCATTTATACACAAAAAAAAATTCGAAATTCTGACCATGCTGAGACTCGAACTTGTGACCTGTCGTGAATAGCCCAAATGTCTTAACCACCTAAGCTATTAATGTTTTCTTAATTAAAACTTGATTTCGACAAAACCCCAAATTAAAGTTAATTCTTAACCATGTCAAAATTTCAGAGATCTTATTATTTAATTAAAAATTTGGTCAATTGTTTTTATTTTTAATCATTTTAAAATTTAGATTTTTATATAATAAACCCCAAAGTTTTTAAAATACAAGTGAAAAATACTTGTTAAAAATTTGGGCTGTTACACTCTCCCCCACTCAAAACTTTTCGTCCTCGAAAAGGAAGAAGGTAGGGGAATAGAAACAACCTGAAAGAAAACTAAATTGAAACTTAAATTAGAATCATTAGTCTAAACAATAAAAATTCAATTTTAAATTAATCATTGATTTCATCTATTTATACTTAAAATTTTAACATTTATTTATTTACATATTTACTTGTATAATATCCCTACACTTAAAAAAAATCATTCATTTTTTTTTAAATCCAAATTTTACACAAGGTATTATAACATGCTAATTTAAAATGTTTAATTTTAATCCAAATTTGAAATGGTAATTTAACTTAATTGTTAAAGTAAATTTACCATTTCCCAAAATAAACTAAATTCCCCATTTAGTTTCTTCTTCATTCCAAACTATAATTAATTTTTATTTCTCTCAATATATTTTTCTCATCTATGTCAAATATGTTTACACTTATTACAACTGTTTGAATTTATTCTTAGTTTCTTAACATCATTTATATTAAAAATTATTCCATTACCCTTTAATTTTATTTTCCTCTGTTAATCTTTTTATAACTAGAGTTTAAGTGTATAACATTTATTATAACCACTCAAATTTTATTTATAAATCTTTTTATATTGTATATTATCCAATTACATTGTTAACTTCTGAAAATCAAGGTAGGTTATATTGAAATGAAATTGAGTATTAGACAAATAAAACTTTCAAATTCAATTATCTCAAGTTGGAATTATTTATTCAAAATTTTGACTTTTTTTTTAATTGAAATTATTCCTCAAGATAAAATTTAATAATTAAATTTCTAATTTCCTTCAACCCAAATAAATATATGTACATAATATGTCAAATCAAATTTAAATCATATATATCTATATATTATAAATCAAGTCATATTTAGAGATTCAAATCAATTAAATTCTCAAGGTAACACTGTAGCAAGACTACAGAATGGTCTTTTCACTTCGAAACTCGAAAATGAATGTCGATGATGTTGCTGTCATTACCGAAATTATTTCCTAGCGACAAAGAGAAGAGCACTGATTTTTAAACCTTTAAAATTCTTTGGAAACAAATTTATATTCAAAAATAATTTAAATAATAATATATCCTTTTAAGACTTTAAACACAAGGTTTGAAACTATCGGAAATTAAATTCTTAAATTCTTGTTTTAAATCCATTTCTGTTTTCAAATAAATTTATAACCATGTTTTATAGTTCAATTATTTATATAAGACAAAACCAATGGTTTACAAAACCATAAATTAAATCAAACACTATTATCTGTTGACAACTAGTTAAATTAATTATAAAATTCTGAAAATTATACTTATATATAATATTAGATTTTTCCCAAATATAGGAACAAATTTTTCAAAACAAGGATAGAAATTCAAATTTGATGGATTTAAATCAAAGAGAATCTTGATTTAAAGATAAATTGGAATCAGAAGATCCGATGATTACATAACAGAACAAGGAACTAGATAAGTTTATATAAATCGCGGGCAACCTTAATCTCATCAACCGTGACTTAAAGAGTCAGATCGAATGTAGATTTACCATTCGATCCGAAGAGATAGAATTCGGAATAACCAAAGATACTAGCATCTAAACCGAGGTTAAATATAAATCTCTGGTGAATCAATGCTAATTGTAAAGGAGTTTCACCCCTTTATTAGAATATTGGCGAGACCGCCAATTCACTATAAAGATCATCCGAAGTGGAGTTATGGGATACTCCAGAATCGAAAGAAAATGAATAGTGAGGGACACGAATGAACTTCGGAACCGTAGGGAACATTCCAAAATTCAAAGGAAATCGAATCAAAAGGAAGAGATTCAAGCTCGAATGAAAGTGATTCTGTAAATCAAATTTACCATACATTCTAAGTTTTGCCTAAAGCCAAAGCTATGATACCAAACTGTAACGACCTGATATTTTCAACCATTCGCATCCACACATGTCAGACTTGAATTGTTCAAAATACCGCGTCGTAAATAAATTTTTGGCAAAACTAAGAATATGCAGTAAATAAATCATAGAATCACAGACACAAAAACAGAATACTCGCAGCAGAATTTAAAAATACTTAGTCGTTCATGAAGCCACTATAAATAGTCTCAACAAATACAAATTACAAAGTCTTCCATCCAAATATAGTTTAAATCATCAAATAAAAAATCTAAAAATCCCAAAGTCTTGATTTCATAAATAAGATAACGGACAGAAAGAAGCCAGCAACTTGAAAGGATCTACAGATGTCCTAGCTCCGGGATGACGACTGAACTGCAACTCAGGCTGACCCGAGCGTAAAATAAAACATAAACACTCGAGTCAGGACATACATACTTATATAGTGTAAGTTAATTCAAGTGTACTGTAGTATAGAGCAAGTAACTTAAAGGATGCTTGGGACCGCCCATCCTCTAAGGATCCGTTAAACTATTTACTATGTAGTAATATTTCGCTATTATAATAATGTCTATTAGTAAAATAAACTTACTTTTTAATAGCGTTAAGGGGTTACCCATATAGCCCTTAACACAGAATATATTCCCATAGTCTATAAAGTACCATAATCTCCTCCGTACTGGGCGTCGTCAGAGGGCGCTCCATAGGTATGGTACAAAACCAAAATCGTATAAGGCTCGCTATGGTAGGTGACACGGCACAACTAGGCAATGCCAGGGTAGAAATACCAATTGCTATGCGGACCGATGGAAATGCGCAGCGCGCAGCTGCCGCCCACCTCGAACAACACTCCCAAATCAAAGGTGCGCACCAAAACAATCACAAAAGTAATAGAATGGCATACAAAGAAGTGCGTCCGATCAGAGGTGCTACCTCATTAATCCGAGAATCGCTCCTGTTTTAGCCACCTTATGCCAACTCACGGGAGTCGGGTCCACGTATTTACCTCAAAGGAACCGTCACCACCATGCTACTTCATTCTGGAATCACCACCGCGTACACGGTTGTCAAAGTGGTTTTTGGTATCGACAGAGAGTATGCCAGATATCCGATCCCGGTCTCTTTAACAACCAAGCGTTATTATAACCCGTGGTTACAACCTTTAAAAATGGTATTTATATTTTGAAATCAAAATAAATTTCAAATACCTTCAATATCAAAATATTGTTTTTAAACATTAGTCATTTTATAAAAATACCATTTAAATCTATTCAATTTATTTAGGAATTTATTTCCCCTTTTTACCAAATTTTAAAGTTAAATTCTTCCATTAAAACCATCCAAAGTCAATTTTTATTCTTATCAATTACATATAAAATTCCAAAATTTAGGCCTTTTCCCCTAAAGATTGTTTACATAATTTTAATTTTTAAATAATTCAAAATCCCAGTTTTGTAGCACTTATGAAATGCTACCTAAAGTCTATAGGTTAAAACAGTTTGTTTATAAAAGACAGCATTTAAGTGCTGAAAATAGACTATTAACTTAACCATCAAGTTTTAAATTCCCAATATAACTTTTTATCAAAAAAAAAAATTTCTTAACTGAAACCTTATTTTTAACAAAATTCAGAAATTCCCAAAATAAGTTATATTCCAAAATTTATTTAAACGTTTATTTATTTATTTAACATTTTTAACTCATTCAAAACATTATAAATCTTATAAAAATCCTTTAAATATATTTAAACCAGAATATTATAAACTTCCATTTTAAAATAAATTTAAAATATTTCAGAAAAACATTATATAAACCACGGGTCTGTATATAGTTTTCTAGCCTAGGTCAAGTGATACGGATTTATATCATTTCAATCCGCAATTTACAAAACCCCGGGTTCTATCATTTCAAACCCGCAATCCCAAGCTAACAAATCAAATTTTAAACAATTAAATAATATATATGGATAATAATTGTCGTTCAGGCCTATCATTTCAGCCTATAACGATCTCAATTTACAGGGAACTTGCAGTGATGATTTAACAGTAAATAAGCACTAAATAATATAACTGCAACTATATTACAACAGATAAACAACTGATGAGGTGTCAATTTAAAATGGGGTTTAACATCATACGTTATATTACAGACGGATGACATTTAATAAATAATTTACAAATACACTTGCGATAATTCGCAGAAATATAGGTATGTTTGTCTGGTGAGAAATACTCACCTTAATGCTGCAGAAAAATTTGATAAAACGAAAATCCCGAAATAAGAGTATAGAAACCACGATCAATTTACAGCGGAAGCAACGACTTGATCAAAATCTAGAAAAAAATCCAAATAAAACCAATACGCGACTTAAATTTACGGTTAAAGCAAATATTTTGAAACAACTGGAACGAATGGAGTAAAAGAAATTTTGGTTCAACTTTTGCTCGACTGCCTCACCCCACATCCCGACCCCAACTTCATAGGCTTGGCAATACTATTTATTATTATTATATATATATATATATATATATATATATTTTCTTTTTTTTTCCAACGGCATGTCCCTTATCTAGTTTGAAAAATATGTATTTACACAAAACTTGCGTCTCTGCCTAATGCAAACTCTCTCTGTTCATAAATACAACACGTCTCTGCCACTTTAATTTCAAAACATTGTCGAATTCAGAAACATAAAAATTTAAATTTTTAACCATTCTTAACTTATAAAATCATATTCCTGCTTCAGAAAAATGTTCATTTGGATACCATTTATCTTATGATTAAATAAAATAAATTTTATAAATAAAATATCCAAATTTACTATGAATCATTTGTAAGTCAGAATTTCCCGATTTTACTTAACTTGTATATATATTTTTCCAAATAACTTTACACTTAATTTAAAAATACCCACTTCCTAAATAAAACTAAATTCTCATTTATTTACTTAACTTAACAATTTTATTTAAAACCAAATTTCCAATTTTCAAGTTAAGTCATAAATGGAAATTTCACCTTTCCATTTGAAAACAACATTTTCAATTATTTACTTACAAAACACATCCGTTCCATAATTTTTTTTTCCTTTTATAGTTAATATACACTAAATTTTCTTCACAATTTTATTCATTTAGACATCAATTCAACAATGATTCAAGTTAAATAAAGTTATTTCCAAATGTTCCATTTCAACTGTCTTTCATTTTATCAATTCAAAGTACATTATTTATTATACCAAACATATCCATTTTCGAAAATAACTTTTATTAAAATTTCTAGGTTAGATTTCAACTCCATATTAAATCAAATTTAATTATTATGTCATTAATCGTAAATAAAATCTTTAAATTCACTTTAAAACCAATTATTAACTTACAAAAATTTAACTTATGGAAAACAAAACACCTTTAAAATTTTAAAACCTTAAGTCAAATTTTTAGTTAAATTACATAAATTTTATTTCAAAAATACTTAATAATTTTTAGAAAAATATTATAATATATCAACCATGGGCTTGTTCGGGATATAAGCTCGGTTATGAAAACTTAGAGTGAAGTAGCCGAGCAAGGCAAAAGGGAAACAGAGAACAACAAGAAGAAGAAAGGGAAAAACTGGAAGAAGAAAAGAAAAAGTAAAACCATTACCTGATAGAGGCTTCAGCACAAAAGAAGAAGAAGGCTAAACTATGAGATGTAGAGGAAAGTTTTGGACCAGGCTATGTATTTATAAAGAGGAGTTGCTTTGTATGCAAGGAAGTGAAGTATACTTGGTCCAAAATGAAACATAGGCACGGCATACAGGGAAACAAATAGGTGAAAATTGGCAAGAGATCTCTAAAAAAAATATGCGCGATTTACTTTCCAGTTTGTTATGCTTGAACGTTGTTTTTTTTTCATGGATAAGCTTGCGTGATTTTAGGCAAAACGGTCAGCAAATATAAATTTTCTCCGTATTGAAAAGGCAAATGAAATAAATGTTTACATAATTTTCTTGAACTGAATAGACTATACAAAATTTTGATTTAATGAATTCCTAGAATGATGCATGAATTTAGGCAAGAGATTGATTCTTAATTTATAAAATTCTTTCTTATGTATTCATGTATAAGGCTTGCGAAATATAGGGGACCAAACAAGCAGGCAAGAATGACAAGTGATAATAAACATTTAGGCAGACCAGAAAGTTGCGTGATTTATTATTGCCAGTTATACGAAAATCTTGATTAAATGCATGCGTTGATTACTTTCCAGTTTCTTTAGTTTGCACGTTATTTTATATGCGTGATTTATGCTGCCAATTTATGAAAATTTGATTTCAACATTTTATACCATTTAATAGTTGCGTGATCAGCTATATGAAATTTTGATCTTTATTAAATGAAAGGCAAGAATTGGCAAAGATTTTGGAATTTAAAGTCATATACAAAAATTAAAACCCAATAGAAAGCTATGAAAAATGTAACGTTTACTATAAACTGACTGATATTTTAATCCATATAGATATAAATATGATTTTTACAATACGCCAAACTGACGCAATACAAAACACCCAAAATTTATCCAAAAGTAACGTTTTTAATTTATACGTTTGTACGTTACTTATATCATTACAATGCATGCCCTTTTTAAATGCGAAATTTAATAGTCTGTAAAACACTGAATTTTACAAAGTTATTGCTTAAATTAAATTCGCTTACAATTTTTGTATTTTAAATATACAAGATTCATTTTTTATTAACATTGTGAATTTGAGTTGTCTTTTAACAAAATTTAAAAACTTCAAAACTTTCAGTTTGTGTTTAGACTTTTAGGAAATGATTTAATCAAATTAATATGTATATAAATTGGGAAGTAAATTTTACTGGAAAGAGAAAAATAACGGATTAAAATTCTATACGTTTTCTTATATATAATCTAATATATATATATATATATATATATATATATATATACGGTCTTTATTCCCTAAATTCACGCGCCCTTTTTAAGGCGTAATTTCCCAGTTCATTTATACACAAAAAAAAATTAGAAATTCTGACCATGCTGAGACTCGAACTCGTGACCTGTCGTGAATAGCCCAGATGTCTTAACCACCTAAGCTATTAATGTTTTCTTAATTAAAACTTGATTTCGACAAAACCCCAAATTAAAGTTAATTCTTAACCATGTCAAAATTTCAGAGATCTTATTATTTAATTAAAAATTGGGTCAATTGTTTTTATTTTTAATCATTTTAAAATTTAGATTTTTATATAAAAAACCCCAAAGTTTTTAAAATACAAGTGAAAAATACTTGTTAAAAATTTGGGCTGTTACAAGTAAGATACTCATAAGGAACTAAAATATATGTATAGACTCTCGATCAAAAATTCTTAGAGTTCCAAAAGATCGATACTTTATAGTTATAACCACAATTTTCAACACTTTAAATTTTTTCAAAACTTTTTACTTAGATTTTAAATTTATTACTCTTCACTAGTGTAAATAAAGTTTAAGTTGTTATTCCCTAATTCTTCCATAGGTACACTCTAGTTTGCAATATATTATTTTTCAATTTGTTTCTCAAATTTTCTAAGTGTTTGAAATTTTCAAAAAAATTGACGGAGTCTCCTTTGAACGGAGGGCCATATACAATATTACAAAAATAAATTATATAATATAGATCGACCATTAGGTCGGAAACACAATATATATCATTATTTAACACTTAAAATTAATCCGAAAACATACCTTTCCCTTTAAGCATTTTAAAGCGGTTTCGCACAAACTTACATCTATAATCTTTTTGATCAAAATATATTCCATCTATCATATTTTCACCTGTACTTAACTCAAATAGATGGTATTAGTTCATGATCATAAATAAAAAATGCTACACTTAACTATTGAGGGGAAATAAATCAATCTCAGTTCAGACCTGCTGTAAAGAAGACCTATTTTACCGAGAAAACAACAAAATTTGAAGAACTCTATAGAATGAAAGTTGTTCTAATTAGTCTGGGATTTCCGGCAATATAAAGATTATCAAAATCAGATTTACGGTTTGAAAGTTATGTTAAATTTACTTTCAACTTAATCTTAGAGAATTTTGTAATAGGACAGAATTGCCTATCCCCATTCAAACCCATTTTAGACTCAGTAAATTGAAAAATATTTAAAAGTGGGGAAAAGAAACTTTATAGCTTACTGAAAGATCTTTCATATGCAAAAAGACTGAGCTCATTTTGAGTTATAAATCTCTAGTTATCCCTGTTTTAGTACAACAATTTTCTAAATGAAATTTCAGCTTTCAAAATCAATTTTAAAATTTAAAATTCTCCCAATCCATTTTAGTTTCAAACTACAATTTCAAACAAGCTTTTGGATAAATCATTTAAATGATCCTCTCATTTTTCTGGAAAGCTAAGACATATAAAATTATGATCAACTTTACATAATCACCACAAAACATTTTATTAAGTGGAAATATGTTCATTACTTTCGAAAATCTGGCTTTAAAAACAATTAACTATGAAAACTCATTTTCGAAGAGATACTAATTTCTTGCATTATAAAGAGATGATTATTGATTATCCATCAAAATAAATTTTTATAGTCATCATTAATAACTTGTACTAAAATATTTAATTAATAATTTAATTTTCAAACCAATGTATTCTTTTACCTTAAATACATCATTTTATCAATCAAAACATCAAATGATATTTTCTTCTAATTAAGACATCCCCTTAATTATAATTATTCACTTTACTTACACAAATTACCATATTTAATTTCTCAAATTTCAAATAATAGAAGGGTGTTGCCTCACCATTGATTTATAGTGAATGACCCCATCGATTGGCTGCATAGTTGATCAAAGGATCAAGAATGCCTCGCCACTCCTCCAACACTCACCATGGTTCAATGGTTTTATTAAACAATTAAAAAAATAATAATACTCTATATTATCAAAATTTACTAATTAAAACTAAATTTACCGTGTCTGACTGTCTCATCACAGCGTTTAGGAAATCCCTATCGATAACGTTGGCCAAACGCATCGACGAGAATTCTTAAAGCACTAGACGGACAACCCAACACAAAAATTCATTTTCTTTAAAAAGAAATACCTCATATATAATACTTAAAATATTTTTTTTTTTCCCCAAAAATATAAACTAATTTCTCTTAGAAACATATCTTAAGTTTGATTTTGTTTTTGAAAAATTTGAAAACACCTCATTTCCCTAGTGGACATCCTCATGGAAGGACGACCGACAGGCCAAGAACCGAGAATGAAGTCAATACAATATTCGGTTGCCCGATTGTGTGTCATACCTAAAACGGACACACAGAAATCAACAGAGTCACAATGACAGGAATTTGAGATAGATCATCAATATCTCGAAACTCAAGAGTGAATACAGACACTTCAAAATCATCAATAACATTCCGAAGAGCAAGAAACAACAAATCAGTTAAAATTAGGATACCTAATTTTAGCTTCCATCGGATTACAGAATGCAACTAGAAAATACCCAAGCTACCCCAACTCAAATCATTCCAAACTCTAAAGAGGAAAAAGCATGCTAATTCACTTGAAAAGATAAGCTATAAAGAAAAAATCCAAAATCCTTAACATCATACCAAATATTGCAGATCCCCTCAATAGGATTCGCAATCCTCAAAGAAATCACAAAATAAGAACGTCAAAGATCATCAACAAACTCCTTCAATACGGATGGGTGTCAAGCACCCGTATTGAAGAGGACTTGAATAAAACAATCACGATTAGGATTACTCCTAAGATAAGATGTCATCAATTAAATTTGGGAATATTTCGAAATAAACCATATTCCTAGACATATCCCAATTTATCTACTCCAAAAGGCACGATAAGGTAAAGGATACGATGATTAAGGAATTCGTAACACTTGTATTACACTTAGATGTACCGTAATATGTTTTTCTCTTCTGTGTTTATCATACTTTATTCTGAATCTCGCTCTGATACCAAGCTGTGACGCCCCACCCCAAGACCCACATTAACAAAGAGAATTACTGGGTAATTCTGTCTGTTAATGCAGAGAATAGGGCTGGTTGGGAGCGACCATCTATAATCTTGTCTTAAATATCTACTGCATACGTCGATAAATGCTCTATATATTTTTTCTATTTCAAGTGGATCGACATATCCAATAAATGTTTAATACAAAACTATAGGTGGCTAATGGATCTATCAGAACAAAGTAAAATAACAGAATGCATATCACATCACAGAACAGTAATCATTATATATATAAATACATATACACAGATACATCCCAGTATGATACAAACTAATATACAAAAGTGGTACAGAGACCACACTATATACATCTAATCAAATACATATCAGAGTCAAGCGGAAAGAAATATAAACTACACAAAAGTGCTAGGCTGATATCCAAGCAGATACATCAAAGCTAAGTCCCGTAACTGATTGCTAACCTGAAACAACTCGGTCTGACCCGAGTATAGAATACGCGGGTCAGTCTAGCTAAAACAATCAGTTCATAAGGATAGAAGATAATATGAAGCATAAGATACAAGGTGATAATTCTTCTCAAATGAGAAGAGGCAATAGAAAATACACATACTCATGACTTAAGTGAAACAATGTCATTTAAGTACATAAAGGCCGCAAAAGAGGTAAACTCTACAATATACTCAAATAACATAAACAATCGCCGATGATAATCTCCAAATAAAAACTTATGAAACTCAATAAGAGTTTATAATCCCCATAACAAAATCACCATAAAACAACACACATATATATATAAGCCTTTCTCTAACTCAAGGCTATAGGTAAACTCATCATTTCAAAATTGGTGAAATCAAAATCAAAAACTCATAAAAATTCCCCGGATTGGCCAAATCCCATTTGCATGCCGAAGCGATGCTGCACGTGCCATTCTCAAACG
This sequence comes from Allium cepa, assembly GCA_030765085.1. Classification (NCBI taxonomy): domain Eukaryota; kingdom Viridiplantae; phylum Streptophyta; class Magnoliopsida; order Asparagales; family Amaryllidaceae; genus Allium; species Allium cepa. The sequence continues at coordinate 192,284,640 of CM060943.1, forward strand.
GCCGAAGCCTTTGACAAGGTCGCTAACACCTCTCAAAGTAGTTCGTCCTCATGACAAGGTCGCTGACACCACTTCAAGCCATTTTGTCAGCCCTAACAAGGTCGCCAACACCTCTCTAAGCAGTTTGTCCTCATGACAAGGTCGCTAACACCTCTCCAAGCTATTTTATCAGCCCTAACAAGGTCGCTAACACCTCCCTAAGCAGTTCGTCCTCATGACAAGGTCGCTGACACCTCTCAAATAAGTTCTGTTAGGTAAACATCGTGAATGTGTCACAAACTCACGGATAGGAATCCGAAAAGTGTTAACGTGTGTCCCATACCACTCGTTCGCACTTAGCGGTTTACTAGCCGCTAGTCGGTGCCACACTAGGAACATCATGAAACTCAGAAAATAATATCTCGCCTCATATCATTGGCGAGTGGTAAAGAGACACCATACTCGTCTCATCTCATCGACAAGTATTAAATGGTATCGTAACTTGTCTCATTTCATCGACAAGTGAAAACATCGTAATGGTTCCTCATAAACCATAAATCTCAAAATATGAAATCATATACTCAAGACTTGCCTTATATCATTGGCAAGTAAATAAAACATCGTGATGGTTCTCATCGACCATACTCCTGCTTAGGAGATCTCAAACCATAATACTCGCCAAATATTGGCCATCCTAAATAATTCCGGTAAATAGGAATTATAAAACTCAAAATATGCCATAAAATGGCAAACATCTCAAAATCAATAATCTCAAATAGCTTCGATCGTACAAGTCCGGAATTAACCGAAATAGTAAACTCACATGTCCCATACCACGTGTTTTACTAAATCGTTTAATTCTCTTTCTCATACGTTCGAATAGTGCAAAAGTGAGTGTTTTATATTTAAAATAGTTTACTAGAGAAAATAAGCTTTTAAAACTTTTCCCCAAAATGATTAATAAAACCAATATTTGATATTCCTTTATTATAGGAAATAAATAGATTTTATATTAGAAAAATAATTTTAAAATACTATATAATAATAATTTGAAATTTCCATTTATTTCAAAAATCACTTCAAAATGGTTTAATGAAAACCGTGCTCGAAAACAATGAAAAACAAGAAAGATAACTCAAGACCGATAACTTGAATTCAATACGAATTCAAATCAAATTTAACCCAAAATCAATTCAACTTTTATCTACATTTGAATTTCAAATTCTCAAATATAGCTAGCTTATTGATAGGAATCATTGCTCTCAAAACATTTCAAAATCACCTCAAAATCGAATAAGAATGAGAGCAAAAATAAACCAGTACAATTCTCAAGTCAACGATTTATTGCTGTCGTTTTACTCTCGGGACAACAACAAATAAATCTAGTTTTAACCAAGCTAACTTCAAAATTTAAAAAAACTCAAAACAAGAAAGAGTTATAAAATAATCCAAGTTTTCTAAAACATCCAGAATTATCTAAATCCGACATGAAATGAGAAAGATACGTCTAAGTTACTAGCTGTATTTGGTTTAACTAATGTAATAATCAAAGTGACAGAGCTGAGAGTTTGTAATAGGATTTCGATCAACCTATGCTCTAAATATGCAAATGTGTTCAACATAAAAGTTGTCACACATAAAATATTCTTTCCAGAACTTCAAATATCATCCAAATCCGATAAGAGACAAGAAAGATATGTCTAATTTACTAAGTATGTTTAGTTTGGATAACGTAATTACTAAAGTGACAGAGCTGAGAGTTTGCAATAGAATTTTGGTCAAACTATGCTCAAAATTTGCAAATGTGTTCAACAGGAAAATTTTCACACATAAAATAAGCTTTCCGGAACTTCAAATATCATGCTAATCCGATAAGAAATAAGGAAGATATGCTCAATTTACTAACGATATTAAGCACAGTTTTACAATGACGGGACAGTGAGTTTGTATTAGGTTTTCCGACCCTCTATGATGAGAATTTTCGAAAGTGTTTAAAATGAAAGTTATCACGCTTTCTTCATGCTTTCCAGAGCATCACACAAAATCAAATTCTCATTTAAAACGAAAAAGTTATGCCCAATTTACTGATAGCGGTCTACAAATGAACATGCAAAAAAAATCAAATTGAGATTTCTAACCTTGAAATCTCAAATTATGCTAGAAAATGTGAGTTTTCTGCTCACCTTACTATATCCAAACAACAACCCAGATTATTCGCTGAAAGGAAGAAGTTTGGCTTGAATTTAAGCTTCTACAACCTGTAAAACTAAGAAATAGGGACATGCAAGAAAGAGCAAAACAATTAACAGACCATCATCACAAAATTTGGGATTTTGATGAAATATTAGGTCTTGGATTCGACTACCTGTAGATTTAGCTTCAATTTGATTTTCAAAACATAAGGTTTAAGTTTTAATTTGAGGATTTTGTCTAGGGTTTGAAGAGGGAATGAGTTTCTCTTCTCTGAAGCCTTCTGGGATATACAGCAAGAAGAAAATGAATGTACGTACCTTAATTTTTTTCTCTTCTCTTTGCTAGTTTACTAACAAGTTGGTCTAAGAACTAATGAATTTGGATCCAAATTGAATAATTAGCCTATGTTTATTTATTTTAACACTTAATACATATGAACGCTAATGGAATGGATCCAACCAACCAATATTTTCAAGTTTTCACTCAAATAAAATATTTAGATTTATATACATACAAAATAGAATATTTTCTATCATATAAAAAGATTAATCTTTATTTTAAGACATTATATTATCTTAAACCTTAATTTACAAAAGTACACCATTTTCACCAATAAATGCAAAAGTTCACATTTTTAACTTCTAAAATACAACAAAGGTTGTTTTCTTACTTGGAAAAATATTACAAACGGTATCCAAACTTTATTTATAATCAACACTCATTTTTATACCAATTTCCATCTTTTTACTTAATTAAACACCCTTCAAAAATAAAATACTACATTTAAAAATTATTAAAAGAAGTAACTGACAATAATTTATAGAAATTATTTCATTTTCTCTAAACAAAGATCATTCTCCATCACTATTAGTCCAAATAAATAAAATGAAGTTCCAAACATTATTTTTCTCATTTTATTTTCAAAATTCATTGTTTATTCCAAATAAACAATATAAAACTTTCAATTTTATTAAATTTACAATATTAAATTATAACTACCGTTATAATTTAATATTAACAGGTAATCTCCAAAAGCAGGGTTGTTACACTCTCCCCCTTATCAAAATTGCGTCCTCGCAATTTCTAGAGAAGAGTTTGTATTCAACATAATTATTTCATCAATCATAGAAGGATAGACGGGCATAAGATCACAATTCCTCACTTTCAACTCAAGATGAAAGAAGACCAAGATAAGATTGCTCGATTAATTCTGTGGTTTTTAAAGTGCAAATATGGAATTAGCGAACCGCTAAATTTTCCAATCAGCACATAAGATTTCGAAGGCATCTCACCTTCTAATAAGAGCACAACAAGATGTAAGAAAAAGGATCAATCAAATGAGATTGATTTCTCATAAGCTCCTCAAGTGGAGTCGGGATTTAGCACAACTTCAACCCAAACTCTAATCAACAAGATGATTATCGATATGATCTTTCCGTATGACACTACGGAAGGAACACCACCAATACAAGATAGACATAATAGAGGCAAGATAGTTCAACCAAAAGGTGGTTTCAAACTCGAATGACCGCATAAATGTACGTCATTAGAAAATAGCACAAGAGTAAGATACTCATAAGGAACTAAAATATATGTATATACTCTCAATCAAAAATTCTTAGAGTTCCAAAAGATCGATACTTTATAGTTATAACCACAATTTTCAACACTTTAAATTTTTTCAAAACTTCTTGCTCAGATTTTAAATTTATTACTCTTCACTAGTGTAAATAAAGTTTAAGTTGTTATTCTCTAATTCTTCCATAGGTACACTCTAGTTTGCAACATATTATTTTTCAATTTGTTTCTCAATTTTTCTAAGTGTTTGAAATTTTCGAAAAAATTGACGGAGTCTCCTTTGAACGGAGGGCCATATACAATATTACAAAAATAAATTATATAATATAGATCGACCATTAGGTCAGAAACACAATATATATCATTATTTAACACTTAAAATTAATCCGAAAACATACCTTTCCCTTTAAGCTTTTTAAAGCGGTTTTGCACAAACTTACATCTATAATCTTTTTGATCAAAATATATTCCATCTATCATATTTTCACCTGTACTTAACTCAAATAGATGATATTAGTTCATGATCATAAATAAGAAATGCTACACTTAACTATTGAGGGGAAATAAATCAATTTCAGTTCAAACCTGCTGTAAAGAAGACCTATTTTACCGAGAAAACAACAAAATTTTAAGAACTTTATAGAATGAAAGTTGTTCTAATTAGTCTGGGCTTTCCGGCAATATAAAGATCATCAAAATCGGATTTACGGTTTGAAAGTTATGTTAAATTTACTTTCAGCTTAATCTTAGAGAATTTTGTAATAGGGCAGAATTGCCTATCCCCATTCAAACCCATTTTAGACTCAGTAAATTGCAGAATATTTTAAAGTGGAAACAAGGAACTTTATAGCTTACTGAAATATCTTTCATTTGCAAAAGGACTGAGCTCATTTTGAGTTATAAATCTCTAGTTATCCTTGTTTTAGTACAACAATTTTCTAAATGAAATTTCAGCTTTCAAAATCAATTTTAAAATTTAAAATTCTCCCAATCCATTTTAGTTTCAAACTACAATTTCAAACAAGCTTTTGGATAAATCATTTATTAAATGATCCTCTTTTTTTTTTGGAAAGCTAAGACATATAAAATTATGATCAACTTTACGTAATCACCACAAAACATTTTATTAAGTGGAAATATGTCCATTACTTTCCAAAATCTGGCTTTAAAAACAATTAACTATGAAAACTCATTTTCGAAGAGATACTAATTTCTTGCATTATAAAGATATGATTATTGATTATCCATGAAAATATTTTTTTATAGTCATCATTAATAACTTGTACTAAAATATTCAATTAATAATTTAGTTTTCAAACCAATGTATTCTTTCACCTTAAATACATCATTTTATCAATCAAAACATCAAATGATATTTTCTTCTAATTAAGACATCCCCTTAATTATAATTATTCACTTTACTTACACAAATTACCATATTTAATTTCTCAAATTTCAAATAATATAAGGGTGCTGCCTCACCATTGATTTATAGTGAATGACCCCATCGATTGGCTACATAGTTGAGCAAACGATCAAGAATGCCTCGCCACTCCTCCAACACTCACCATGGTTCAATGGTTTTATTAAACAATTAAAAAAAATCAATACTCTACCTTATTAATTATTATCAACTTTTACTGATTAAAACTAAATTTACCGTGTCTGACTGTCTCATCACAGCGTTTAGGAAATCCCTATCGATAACGTTGGCCAAACGCATCGACGAGAATTCTTAAAGCACTAGACGGACAACCCAACACAAAAATTCATTTTCTTTAAAAAGAAATACCTCATATATAATACTTAAAATATTTTTTTGTTTTTCCCCAAAAATATAAACTAATTTCTCTTAGAAACATATCTTAAGTTTGATTTTGTTTTTGAAAAATTTGAAAACACCTCATTTCCCTAGTGGACATCGTCATGGAAGGACGACCGACAGGCCAAGAACCGAGAATGAAGTCAATACAATACTCGATTGCCCGATTGTGTGTCATACCTAAAACGGACACACAGAAATCAACAGAGTCACAATGACGGGAATTTGAGATAGATCATCAACATCTCGAAACTCAAGAGTGAATACAGACACTTCAATATCATCAATAACATTCCGAAGAGCAAGAAACAACAAATCAATTAAAATTAGGATACCTAATTTTAGCTTCCATCGGATTACAGAATGCAACTAGAAAATACCCAAGCTACCCCAACTCAAATCATTCCAAACTCTAAAGAGGAAAAAGCATGCTAATTCACTTGAAAAGATAAGCTATAAGGAAAAAATCCAAAATCCTTAACATCATACCAAATATTGCAGATCCCCTCAATAGGATTCGCAATCCTCAAAGAAATCACAAAATAAGAACGTCAAAGATCATCAACAAACTCCTTCAATACGGATGGGTGTCAAGCACCCGTATTGAAGAGGACTTGAATAAAACAATCACGATTAGGATTACTCCTAAGATAAGATGTCATCAATTAAATTTGGGAATATTTCGGAATAAACCATATTCCTAGACATATCCCAAATTATCTACTCCAAAAGGCACGATAAGGTAAAGGATACGATGATTAAGGAATTCGTAACACTTGTATTACACTTAGATGTAGCGTAATATGTTTTTCTGTTCTGTGTTTATCATACTTTATTCGGAATCTCGCTCTGATACCAAGCCGTGATGCCCCACCCCAAGACCCACATTAACAAAGAGAATTACTGGGTAATTCTGTTTGTTAATGCAGAGAATAGGGCTGGTTAGGAGCGACCATCTATAATCTTGTCTTAAATATCTACTGCATACGTCGATAAATGCTCTATATTTATTTTCTATTTCAAGTGGATCGACATATCCAATAAATGTTTAATACAAAACTATAGGTGGCTAATGGATCTATCAGAACAAAGTACAATAACAGAATGCATATCACATCACAGAACAATAATTATTATATATATAAATACATATACACAGATACATCCCAGTATGATACAAACTAATATACAAAAGTGGTACAGAGACCACACTATATACATCTAATCAAATACATATCAGAGTCAAGCGGAAAGAAATATAAACTACACAAAAGTGCTAGGTTGATATCCAAGCAGATGCATCAAAGCTAAGTCCCGTAACTGATTGCTAACCTGAAACAACTCGGTCTGACCCGAATATAAAATACGCGGGTCAGTCTAGCTAAAACAATCAGTTCATAAGGATAGAAGATAATATGAAGCATAAGATACAAGGTGATAATTCTTCTCAAATGAGAAGAGGCAATAGAAAATACACATACTCATGACTTAAGTGAAACAATGTCATTTAAGTATACAAAGGCTTCAAAAGAGGTAAACTCTACAATACACTCAAATAACATAAACAATCGCCGATGATAATCTCCAAATAAAAACTTATGAAACTCAATAAGAGTTTATAATCCCCATATCGAAATCACCATAAAACAACACACACACACACAGATATATATATATATATATATATATATATATATAAGCCTTTCTCTAACTCAAGGCTATAGGTAAACTCATCATTTCAAAATTGGTGAAATCAAAATCAAAAACTCATAAAAATTCCCCGGATTGGCCAAATCCCATTTGCATGCCGAAGCGATGCTGCACGTGCCATTCTCAAACGGCCGAAGCCTCTGACAAGGTCGCTAACACCTCTCAAAGTAGTTCGTCCTCATGACAAGGTCGCTGACACCTCTTCAAGCCATTTTGTCAGCCCTAACAAGGTCGCCAACAACTCTCTAAGCAGTTTGTCCTCATGACAAGGTCGCTGACACCTCTCCAAGCTATTTTATCAGCCCTAACAAGGTCGCTAACACCTCCCTAAGCAGTTCGTCCTCATGACAAGGTCGCTGACACCTCTCAAAGAAGTTCTGTTGGGTAAACATCGTGAATGCGTCACAAACTCACAGATATGAATCCGAAAAGTGTTAACGTGTGTCACATACCACTCGTTCGCACTTAGCGGTTTACTAGCCGCTAGTCGGTGCCACGCTAGGAACATCATAAAACTCAGAAAATAATATCTCGCCTCATCTCATTGGCGAGTGGTAAAAAGACACCATACTCGTCTCATCTCATCGACAAGTATTAAATGGCATTGTAACTTGTCTCATTTCATCGATAAGTGAAAACATCGTAATGGTTCCTCATAAACCATAAATCTCAAAATATGAAATCATATACTGAAGACTTGCCTTATATCATTGGCAAGTAAATAAAACATCGTGATGGTTCTCATCGACCATACTCCTGCTTAGGAGATCTCAAACCATAATACTCTCCAAATATTGGCGATCTTAAATAATTCCGGTAATAGGAATTATAAAACTCAAAATATGCCATAAAATGGCAAACATCTCAAAATCAATAATCTCAAATAGCTTCGATCGTACAAGTTCGGAATTAACCGAAATAGTAAACTCACATGTCCCATACCACGTGTTTTAGTAAATCGTTTAATTCTCTTTCTCATACGTTCGAATAGTGCAAAAGTGAGTGTTTTATATTTAAAATAGTTTACTAGAGAAAACAAGCTTTTAAAACTTTTCCTCGAAATGATTAATAAAACCAATATTTGATATTCCTTTATTATAGGAAATAAATAGATTTTATATTAGAAAAATAATTTTAAAATACTATATAATAATAATTTGAAATTTCCATTTATTTCAAAAATCACTTAAAAATGGTTTAATGAAAACCGTGCTCGAAAACAATGAAAAACAAGAAAGATAACTCAAGACCGATAACTTGAATTCAATACGAATTCAAATCAAATTTAACCCAAAATCAATTCAAATTCTATCTAAATTTGAATTTCAAATTCTCAAATATAGCTATCTTATTGATAGGAATCATCACTCTCAAAACATTTCAAAATCACCTCAAAGTCGAACAAGAATGAGAGCAAAAATAAACCAGTACAATTCTCAAGTCAACGATTTATTGCTGTCGTTTTACTCTCGGGACAACAACAAATAAATCTAGTTTTGACCAAGCTAACTTCAAAATTTCAAAAAACTCAAAAAAAGAAAGAGTTATAAAATAATCCAAGTTTTCTAAAACATCAAGAATTATCTAAATCCGACATGTAATGAGAAAGATACGTCTAAGTTACTAGCTGTATTTAGTTTAAATAATGGAATAATCAAAGTGACAGAGCTGAGAGTTTGTGACAGGATTTCGATCAACCTATGCTCAAAATATGCAAATGTGTTCAACATAGAAGTTTTCACACATAAAATATTCTTTCCAGAACTTCAAATATCATCCAAATCCGATAGGAGACAAGAAAGATATGTCTAATTTACTAACTATGTTTAGTTTGGATAACGTAATTACTAAAGTGAAAGAGCTGAGAGTTTGCAACAGCATTTTGGCCAAACTATGCTCAAAATTTGCGAATGTGTTCAACAGGAAAATTTTCACACATAAAATAAGCTTTCCGGAACTTCAAAAATCATGCTAATCCGATAAGAAACAAGGAAGATATGCTCAATTTACTAACGATATTAAGCACAGTTTTACAATGACGGGACAGTGAGTTTGTATTAGGTTTTCCGACCCTCTATGATGAGAATTTTCGAAAGTATTTAACATGAAAGTTATCACACTTTCTTCATGCTTTCCAGAACATCGAACAAAATCAAATTCTCATTTAAAACGAAAAAGTTATGCCCAATTTACTGATAGCGGTCTACAAATGAACATGCAATAAAAATCAAATTGAGATTTCTAACCTTGAAATCTCAAATTATGCTAGAAAATGTGAGTTTTCAACTCACCTTACTATATCCAAACAACAACCCGAATTATTCGCTAAAAGGAAGAAGTTTGGCTTGAATTTAAGCTTCTACAACCTGTAAAACTAAGAAACAGGGACATGCAAGAAAGAGCAAAACAATTAACAGACCATCATCACAAAATTTGGGATTTTGATGAAATATTAGGTCTTAGATTCGACTACCTGTAGATTTAGCTTCAATTTGATTTTAAAAACACAAGGTTTAAGTTTTAATTTGAGGATTTTGTCTAGGGTTTGAAGAGGGAATGGGTTTCTCTTCTCTGAAGCCTTCTGGGATATACAGCAAGAAGAAAATGAATGTGCGTACCTTAATTTTTTTCTCTTCTCTTTGCTAGTTTACTAACAAGTTGGGCTAAGAACTAATGAGTTTGGATCCAAATTGAATAATTAGCCTATGTTTATTTATTTTAACACTTAATACATATGAACACTAATGGAATGGATCCAACCAACCAATATTTTCAAGTTTTCACTCAAATAAAATATGTAGATTTATATACATACAAAATAGAATATTTTCTATCATATAAAAAGATTAATCTTTATTTTAAGACATTATATTATCATAAACCTTAATTTACAAAAGTACACCATTTTCTCCAATAAATGCAAATGTTCACATTTTTAACTTCTAAAATACAACAAAAGTTGTTTTCTTACTTGGAAAAATATTACAAACGGTATCCAAACTTTATTTATAACCAACACTCATTTTTATACCATTCCATCTTTTTACTTAATTAAACACCCTTCAAAAATCAAATACTTCATTTAAAAATTATTAGAAGAAGTAACTGACAATAATTTATAAAAATTATTTCATTTTCTCTAAACAAAGATCATTCTCCATCACTATTAGTCCAAATAAATAAAATGAAGTTCCAAACTTTATTTTTCTCATTTTATTTTCAAAATTCATTGTTTATTCCAAATAAACAATATAAAACTTCCAATTTTATTAAATTTACAATATTAAATTATAACTACCAGGTAATCACCAAAAGCAGGGTTGTTACACTGCTTGAATCTAATCCGAATTCCCATTCAAATTTTAAGCCTTCAGATTATTAACCTTTCCACTCAAGTTTAAAATTTGCTTCACTTTGGGTTTCACATCATATCACATTCCAAAGAAAATTCAAAATTCAATTTTAGAGTTAATTTTGATATTTATTTATTTCCTTTACACACCAGGCTACCTTTAAAATTTTAAACCACCCTTGGTTTTAATTTCAAAACAAATCCCTTAAAAATCTTCCCAAACATTTCCTATTTTAAAAATAAGACTATATTCAAAATAGTCTGAATTATATTATTTGTTTTTTCTTTAACTCTTTAAAACAATTGATTGTTTCTAAACTTAGGTTTTTAAAACGTCACAAATTTTAAAACCCACTTTCATTTAGAAGATAGACTCATCTTATAAAGGTACATAATAACAAATATGTCATTATTAAACACAATAACTATTTATGATAATACCCGATGGTAATCATATCTAGATACCAATTTTTTTATTATTCTTACTTCTATAAATTCAAGATTAAATTTTTGTTTGAATCCTTTTCAAACTTACCTTTATTTAAAGTTTTTAAGAAAATTAATTTTTGAGCTCAAATTCTAGAATTTCATTTCAATCGATTTAAATTTAATTTGGTTGTATTTCTGTTACCACTTAATTTCATTCCAATTCAAGATTTCAGTTATATTGTATTTTATTACTTCTTAATTTTAATTTCAATAATTAACAACCAATCACCTTAATATTTATTAAAAATATTTATTAGAAGGAAATATTGCTTTATATATCAAAATATACTTTTATATACAATCATTTAATACCCATTTATATAAGAAAATAACAAGTACGCACTCATATATATACACACTCAACTCATTCTAGAGTACTACGGACTCTATTTAATGAGTAATCCCCACCAGAGCCAAGGTTCTCGCTTAACCTTTCAGCTCTGATACCAAATGTAACGACCCAAAATTTTTCGAACCCGAAAATTCCAGATAGTTATGAAAAAGAAGAAAGAGATAGAAGAAGAAGAACAGAAACACCAAATATCTCACATTCGCAGCGGATAAATATAATAATAAACAATAACAGTTTACAGAAGAATACTATATCTGTCGATTACATTTAAATACATCAGAGTTACACAAATATTCAACACTGTACATATACAAATCAACATGCCCTAGATTTACAATATTATAATACAGCGGAAATACTCTACACGTTCCTGTCATCCAGCTCGCCTCCTGGGCTCCAGAACGTCCCTACCTGAAAATCTGTGATACTCGGTCTGATCCGAGCATTACACCAAAGTAACACCCGGGTCAGGCTGGAAACCAGCGTGAGTAAACCCAACTAACATGGAATACCAAAGCAAACAACTTATATAAACCCGAGTAACTTATATCAATTTAACAAATTCACCATTTGCTATAGACAACACTTATTCCACACGTCACATTCTAAGTACCAAACTTAGATAAAATAATCCAATTCACTTAAATCATTTCATTGCAGCCTATTGATTTCACAAATCAATTTATAAAAACAATTCAAAGTGGTTTTGGGTATTTTCCAATACCCGACCCTGGTCTCTTCGAAACTCAAGTTATCATAATCCAAGTTATTCAAATGAAATACACCACATTTCATATCAGAGATATCAACTCATTCAAACCATCCAATATCATTCAATCATCCATAAGCAAATTTGATCAGTTTCAAATTAATTCAATTGATTCTAATTGAATTTCAATCCTCAATCACTTCGATTTCTTTACTTGTTAATTAATTAATTTCAAATCAAATAATTCAATTATCCCTTCAACATCCATCTTAATTAATCAACCTGTATTAATTATCCTTTAATTTCATTCAAGCAACTATCTTTAAATAATCTTCACCATATTACTTATCCTCATCCACACGATAAGTAATCTTAATTACTTCATGAACAAATTAACTGTTTTAGTTACATTAATCCTTAATTACTTATATATTGACTTCTCATAAGTCATTCATTATTGATTAATCAATCTTAATTAACCAATCTTTAATTACATCATTGATTATATAATTACCAATTTTCAATTATATTTTAATTGATGCTAATCTAACTTAATTAATTAATTAAACCACAATATTAATCATTCTTGATTTATCTCAATCCTGTAATTAACTATCCATTTATTTACTTCATTAAATAAATCGAATTCTCCTTAATTAATCATCTAAACTAATCCCCTGATTAATTTCACAAAGTAATTATATTTTATTAATTTCATTAAGTAATTATTTTTCAAATTAACAAATGATTATTCTGAATTACTTACTCTTAATTAATTAACGCAGACTTAATTAATTAATTCAAACCCTTAATTACTAAATTAATTAACCCAAATCATTAATTAATTGAATTAATTAATTATTCATTTTAATTACCCTACTAATTTAATGAATCACAAACATCAAGCCCTTATTAACTTTAGGATGAAAATATTTCCTTATTTAAGTTTTAAGTTTAAAATAGTTTAAACCCCTGATACTTCAAGTCAAACAACATTTAACCCAAGAACCAATTATAGCTAAAATCACCGGATCATCAGTAATCATCCAAACAATTCAGTCATCCATCCAATTATTTAAATTTAACCATTTAAATTTAAATAAAAATCCAATAGAGTGAGATTTACTCACTTTGCTTTTATTTGCAATCCATTCCAGACTAGCTTATTTCTTTTCAGATTCTAAACCTTGAATAAACATTATGTGATTTTATTAATATTTGACTAACTGAACAATTAATTTCCATTTAATAGATTGAATTAACTAATTATTAAATCCAAAGCTAAATTTCCTTTTCTGCAAATATATGAACACTGTCTATTCAATTAGATTTGATAAAAAGGAATCATTACCTTACTTCAGAATGACGAACTCGGTCTTCAACATCAAAGACCCCTACCAAAAATCTAGAAACCCAAGCCTTAACTTCTACGATGCACAGAATCACACGTGGGCATGCATCGCCACCATACTGCTTCACCTTGACTGCCATCATCGCGAAACCCTAACTGCCTTCACCTCGCCTTATCTTATCGCGAACGCCAACCCCCACTTCTCGCGACTCACATCAAACATGGCATCGGTTCACCCTCCATCAAGACCAACCCTCCCTAATTCTGCCTCGTGAACTCGAAAACACCTTAGCTGCAAACCCTAGCTTCGCGCCAGCATCGACTACGACCACCGGTGCTACCTCCAATCGAGATCGCCTCCTTCCAGGCGACTTGATACACCCATTGGCCATTGCATCTGCCTCAGCCACGGCATCGCGCGCTCGCACGAGAATGACCCACGATCCATGTCTATCCTGCTCTCTCGTATATTCTCTTACGAATTCGAATTGAAGCTCGATTTCAACCAAGGATTGAAGGGAAAAAGTCTCGATTTGATTTAATTTTGATCGTCCATTAATTCTAATTTTTTTATAAGTTCGACTTTCTGTTTGAAGGTGAGAGAGCCGGTGATAAATATTGTTTGAGGTTTTATTCTTGAATACGAGTGTTAATTAAATATTTAAATATTGAAAATATCTTTTGCGTAACGCGAAACCCCGAACCCCAAATCAGATATGCCGATAGACGTTCATAAGGTTCTACCCGCATTCCGAACACAATGGAACATGTTTCGGAGGCTAATTTGATCGTATGTGCGAGTTATGGAAGAAAACGATCAAATTTCAATTAAATCGATTAAAATAATTTCTAAGCGTTTCGAGCTGCCAGGGTCAGATGACAACTCTGATCGCTACAAAAATTGAAATCCGATAATAACTAACTAATACGGATCCAACAGAACTGGTTTCGTCAAATTCCGAGATTGTGCCTCGGAAGGCTATTTTTAAATATCGACTTAAACGATATATTATTGAAATTGAACAAAACACATTTAAGTTAAATTTCAACTATCCTAGTATCTTCAGTATCATCATTATAAATTTTATAAGCCGTCAAATTACTTTAAACAGGCTTAGTAATTTCAGATTCAACAATTTACCCAATTTCAATTATTAAATTCAATATTTAAACTGTATAATTCAATGATTTAATTATCAAGTGAATATTGATATCTTGAATTCAAGTTAAAATTAACCTTTAAATATTTAAAGTCAATTAATCATTCCATTTTAAATTGTCAAAATTTCGGGTCGTCACATTTTCTCTTCAAATCAAATGTAGATTTACCCCAGAAAATCCACATCGATCTTATTCTTTGAGTCACGGTTGACCCGGTTAGGGTTGCCCGCTATTTATATAAACTTATCCAGTTCCTTATTCTGTTGTTTAATCATCGGATCTTCTGATTCCAACTTATCTTTAAATCAAAATTATCTTTGATTTGAGTTCATCAAATTTGAATCTCTATCCTTGTTTTGAAAAATTTATTCCTATATTTGGAAAAAAATCTAATATTATATATAAGTATAAATTTTCAGAATTTTATAATTAATTTAACTAGTTGTCAAGAGAAAATAGTCTTTGATTTCATTTATGGTTTTGTGAACCACGGGTTTTGTCTCATATAAATAATTGAATATAAACGATGGTTATAAATTAATCTGGAAACAGAAATGAATTTAAAACAAGAACTTGAGAATTCATTTTCCGATGGTTTCAAACCTTGTGTTTTAAGTTTTAAAAGGATATATTATTTAAATTATTTTCGAACAGAAATTTGTTTCCAAAGAAATTTAAAGGTTTAAAAATCAGTGTTCCTCTTTGTCGCTGGGAAATGATTTGGTGATGACTGTAGCATCATCGACATTCTTTTTCGAGTTTCGAAGTGAAGAGACCATTCTGTAGTCTAGCTACAGTGTTATCTTGTGAATTTAATTGATTTGAATCTCTAAAATATGACTTGATTTATAATATATAGATATATGATTTAAATTTGATTTGACATATTATGTACATATATTTATTTATCTCTAAATGGTTTGAAGAGAATCAAAAATTTAATTCTTAAATTTTATCTTGAGGAATAATTTCAATTATAGAAAAAAGAAAATCATATTTTTGAATAAATGATTCCAACTTGAGATAATTGAATTTGAAAGTTTTATTTGTATAATACTCAATTGCATTTCAATATAACATACCTTGATTTTTAGAAGTTAATAATGTAATTGGATAATATACAATATAAAAAGATTTTATAAATAAAATTTGAGTGGTTAAAATAAATGTTATACACCTAAATTCTAGTTATAAAAAGATTAACAGAGGTAATGGAATAATTTAAAATATAAAATGATGTTAAAGGAACTAAGAATAAATTTAAGCAGTTGTAATAAGTGTAAACATATTTAACATGGATGATAAAAATATATTAAGAGAAATAAATTTAGTTATAATTAGGAATAAAAAAAGATATTAATTTATTGAACACATTTTTGAGTATAACAAATGATTTTCAAACTTATGATTTTAGAAATTTTTATTTTAAGATAATTGGAAGATGAAGTAATGAAATTTGAAATAGTAAAATTTAACTTAAGTGAAATTAAATAGATGAAATCAATTATTAATTTAAAATTTAATTTGTATGGTTTAGATTAATGATTCTATTCTGAGTTTCAATTTAGTTTTCTTTCAGGTTGTTTCTATTCCCCTACCTTCTTCCTTTTCGAGGATGAAAAGTTCTGAGTGGGGGAGAGTGTAACAGCTCGAAGTTTTAACAAGTATTTTTCACTTTTAATTATAAAACAGGGGGTTTATTATATAAAAATATAAATTTTGAATTGATTAAAACGTTGCCTAAATTTTTAAATAAAAGATAAGATTTCCAAAATTTTGACTTAACTTTAATTAGAAATTTGGTTTATTTTATGGTAAATAACTTAATTTTAAGCAAAATCATGTTTAATTAAGAAATAAAATCTTTGCATACTTTTCTTTTGCTTATAAATTTTAAATTGTAATAAAATACTAATTTTCTTGACATTCAAAATTCACGTATAGCATTTTCATTCGCGTATAACTTTCAAATTTCCTTTACTTCAATTTATTTAATATATATATAATCTTTTTGACTCTTCTAGAGAGCCGTTAAAATTTCATTTAAAGCTTGATTGAAATTAGCGTGTAAACATTCCACCTTCCTTTTTTCTCTCCTAATTTAATAGGAGCATTATCCAAAAATTTCATAACCGTTCACATTTAATTCTTGTCATTATTCCTAAATCAACGGATGTTTTTATTTATAAAACGCGTTCAAAAAAAATTCACGTATTTCCTTTGATTCGCGTGTAACTATGGAATAAAATCTTCGAACTTTCCTCTGACGATTTATAAATTATTCTTTGCTATTTTATTTCATCTAAATTCCGGTTTAAACATATTGTGCTTACCGTTTCTTTCCCCTTAATTCAAGCAATCTCCACTGATTAAAATTTATGTCCACTACAAATATTGCTCCAATCAAATCAACGCATTTTCTTCCTTAATTTAACACATACGAATGTCAATAAAAAAGAAAAAGAAAATTTTATAGTATAAATAAGCTTTATAAAAAGGCGTGCTTTAATTTGCACATTTATACCCATTTTGATTAATTTGGTGGTATAAATAGTATGTATTTAATGAATACTCTTTAGACGTATATTTTCTAATACAAATACCAAACAAATAAGAAAACGTGTAAAATTTAAATATGTTATTTTTGTTATATTTTGGGCATAAATTTTTGCGTCTGTAGTACGCATTTTAAAATTCGCACCGCAGATATAAATAAATAATTAAGATCAGTATGCATGCAATTCAATGGTAAATGAATAATTTTCCTAGCCATATAATGTCGTTTAATAGTTTGCCCTGAATTTGCGTAAATTTTACACACTTTTCTTTTGCTTCAAATTATTTTAAAATTGGTATAAAATCTTTGAAAGTTATAACGTTTGAATACTTTTATTTCTTACGTTCCTTGGATTAAATCATCAACGAAATTACCTCCTTTCAAATTCTTAGCATCACGTTTTTACATACCGTTCATAATTTAAGATTTCTTGCCATTTTATCTCGCATGCTATAACTCACGCTTACCCGTTGTATCATTACTTTTTGAGTATAATCAACGCAGCTTCCCCAGAAATACTCTAACACGTCACAAACAATTAATTTGCATCTCATTTTAGCTTGCCTTATTTTCTTAAATCAGCGCAAGTTCCTCCTTGGAAAAAAATTTATAACGTTCAAAATTTTCCATTTACCTCTGGTTTACAGTAGGAATAAATGTTTTCCTGACCGTTTCTAGAATCATCTATTGCCTTTTCCCTTCACAAAAAAAATCAACGCAACGGGTATAATTGTTTTAAGTTAATGCTTGCGTATAATCACTCATCTAAATCAAAGCACCACTGGTAAATGAATAACTCACGTATCATGGTTCCTTGACATTTCAAGTAAAGTTATTTCTTGCCTTTATCTAACGAGATTACATAAGCTCAAACATAATGAAATTTCCTGACCATTCAGAATATAAGTTGCCTATTTTCTCACCTCTATTAACGCAAGCTTTATCTTTAAATACCCAAAACGTTTGTATAAAATCCATCAATCACTGCATTTGGTTTCTCCTCTTTTTCCTTGTGTGCGTGAGAATCAGTAGCATAAGGTAATGGCTACAACTTTATTTCCCTCTTTTGTTTTTTTCCCATTGTTCTATTCGAACTACTCCACCGCATGACAAACGCCTAACTTCCTTCCCCTCCTCTCCGATCTGGACGTGCATTGCCAAGCATCTCTGATGCAATTTTAGCCTAGCACTTGAATATTTATCTTATCGCCACTTGTATATTGTATCACTGCATACGTGTTTGAGTATAGGCGCACTTCAATTTGAAGAAAAAGATAATAATATAATATAAAAGGCATACACCACCTATGGTTAGCCCAGCCTAAAATCTTTCAGATAATTCCACTGCTTTGTTTACACGAGTGTTCAGGGAAGAAGTATTTCCAGACCGTACGCGTTTTTGTGTTGGTCACCTGTGTTTTAAAATATAGAAACATTACGTATGAGGATATATGATATATGTAAAAACAGTATAAAGTTGTTTGATTTAGAGATTCTGTTATTTTACTTGTTCCCTAACAATGAAAAAAAATATTGCATGCGCCACCTTTATGTATCACTGCCGTGAATTTCATGTTGCCCACAAAAGATTTGCCACCTTTTTATTTACACGTAATAATATTTTGTAAAAAGGGTAAAAAAATAGAGTATAATTTTTTTTGTAAATTATGATTTGGAAAAAAATTATATAGGCAGGCCGAGCTTTTGTTTTAATAGGTCAAGTCGTGCGGTGGAGTGGTCGAGCAATTTGAGTCAGTTTTTATTTTATTTCAGCTCATTCCAATTTTTTTTATTTAAAAATTTGCTTTGTCTGTAATTGGAATTCACGTGCTTAGTTTTATTTGTTTATCTTGTTTCAAGATCGAAATCAGTTTGTCTCATCTTCCAATATTTGATCGGGCTTTCTACGCTGTTTCGGTGTGGTTGTCTTAGTTTTGAGTCTAATCTTCGACAGCGAAAAGGTGAGTATTTCTCACCCGACAAACATACTTATAGATCGGTAAATTAATAAAAAGTGTAATTGTAAAATAGTTATATTTTATATTTTGCTTGCTTGCGATATAAATTTATGATGTTAAAAACCCTATTATCACATTTACACATCATCAGTTATATTATCTACTGTTATATGTATGCGGATTTTTATTTATTTATTTACTATTTATCACACTGCAAGTTCCCTGTAGAATAGAATCGTTATGGGCTGAAATGATAGGCCTAAACGATATTTATTTATTTGTTTATTTATTTAACTTGGGATTGCGGGTTTGAAATGATAGAACCCTGATTTTCTTTATAAATTACGGATTGAAATGATATATTATCCGTATCACTTGACCTAGGTTAGAAAATATTATACAGACCCGTGGTTATATATATATTTTTCTAGAAATATTAAATATTTTTAGATTAGAATGTTATAATGTTTTGTTTAAAAATTTGATTAAAATGATTCTTATAAGTGTAGTGATATTGTACAAGTTAAAGATGTAAATAAATAATTGTTAAGAATTTAAAGTATAAATTTACTTTGTAAAGTTTGATTTGTAAATAAAAATGGAATGCTAGTTGAGTAATAAAATATGATGTTTTGGTAAAAATTTAAATATAAGTAAATAAATAAAGGGTTAAGTTGGCTATGAATTAAATAGTTAAATAAAGTGAATACTTGGACTGGAAATTGGAACATAGCTAAATTTTGAATATAAAGTGGTAAGTTAAGAAATTGATTAGAAATTTAGTTTACTTTGAAGTGGTAATTGAACTTAATTATTAAGTAAAATATTATAGGAAATTTTGCACTTGATTTTAATAAGTAAAGTAGAGAGGTTAGATATATATTTGCAAAATGTACTTTATAAAAATCATAATTTATTGAGTAAATTTAAATGACTATTTAAAGGTGGAATATGATTAATTTGTTTAATTATTGTTGAAACTATATTGAAGTTTAAAATTTAATTTACTCAAATCTGTGTAAAGGATATTACCGCACTTCTCAAGTGCTATAGTTGATAAAAATGAACTAAGACATAACTTGTGGGATGTATATTGGATTTTATAAGAATTATAACTTCACTTTTAAATAGTTTAAAATGAAGTATTTGATTTAAAAATATAAAATATTTTGGAATTTATAACCATGGGTAATAATAACGTTGGTTGTTAAAGAGACTGGGATCGGATATGAGCATACTCATTGTCGATACCGAAAACCACTCTGATAACCGTGTGCGCGATGGAGATTCTAGAATGAAGTAGGATGGTGGTGACGTTTCCTTTGGGGTAAATATGTGGATTTGACTCCCGTGAGTTTTCATAAGGTGGCTAAAACAGGAGCGATTGACAGACTAATGAGGTAGCACTTTTGATCGGACGCACTTCTTCATATGTCATTCTATTACTTTATGATTGTTTGGTGGGCACCTTTGATTTGGGAGTGTTGTTCGAGGTGGACGGTAGTAGCAGCTATGCGTTAGCACCGGTCCAGAAGCGTAATTGGTATATCTACCCTGGCATTGCCTAGTTATGCCGTGTCACATACCATAGCGAGCCTTGTACGAGTTTGGTTTTCTCCCGTAGACCATGTGGTATCCTCTGGTGGCTTCCCGATCAGGAAAGACTATGATATTGGATGGACTGCTAGGACTATTAGTGTGTTAAGGGGTAGATTGGATAACTCCTTAACGTTATTTAAAAGTAAGTTTATTTTAATATAGACACTATTATAATAGCGAAAGTATTACTGCATAGTAAATAGTTTAACGGATCCTTAGAGGATGGGCGGTCCCAAGCATCCTTTATGTTACTTGCTTTATATTACAGTACACTTGAATTAGCTTACACTGTATAAGTATGTATGTCCTGACTCGAGTGTTTATTTTTTATTTTACGCTTGGGTAAGCCTGAGTTTTAGTTCAGACTTTACCTCCGAAGCTTGGACTTCTGCTCATCATCTCTTTCCATGCTGCCGTCAAGTATCTGTTCAGTTGTTATTTAGGCTTTGTAATCAAGACAATATAATATTGAGAGTTTCTGGGGAGATTTCAAACTAAATTTAGTTTAAGACTATGTACTTTATAATTATTTTGAGACTATTGATAGTGGCTTCATGAACCACTAAGTTATTTTTAAATTCGGCTGCGAGTATTCTAATTCTGTGTTTGTGATTCTGCGATTATTTATTTACTGTATATTCTGAGATTTGCCAAATTTTATTTACAACGCCGTACTTTGAACAATTCAAGTCCGATACGTGCGGATGCGAATGGTTGAAAATACCGGGTCGTTACACTACTATAACCTAATTAATCCAATTTAATCTATTTTACCTATTTTAGATTAATTAAATTTATTTAATCTATTTTGCATTTATTTAATACAATTTACACCTATTTAATCCATTTTAAATTTATTTAATCTATTTAAAATCTATTTAAGATAATTTAAATCCACTTAATCTATTTTAAATCTATATAAACCATTCAAATTCTAATTAAATCAAACTAAACTATTTTCCTATTTTAAAACTATTTTATTTTATTTCAAAATAATTTTCAAACTATTAAAACTATTTATGACTACCTAAACTATTTTATAAAATTTAAGACTGTGTAAAGTTGAAATATATATATTGAAATCCTTGATGATGACCTAAGTTGGAATTTGGAATTGATACCTTTTGTGGAATGACATATTTGAGTAAATAAAGATAATTTTGTAATGAGAATTAAATTATCCTATCTTATCGATAATTTCAAAAGCGAAAATGATTTTGAATGTGAATATGATTTCGAAAGTGAAATGGTTTGAAAACGAACATGATAATTTGATATTAATTATGAAATGGTTTTGGAAATGTAAAAGAACCATGCGGTGTAAAATAAGCATTTGATTTTTAAAGAGATCGAGATTAGATATTGTCATACTCTCTACCAATATCGAAAACCACTTTAACAACTGTGTACGTGGTGGAGATTCCAGAAATGTAACGACCTGCAATTTTTGATAATAAAAAAATAGTTAATTTAATGAAGTTTTGTGATCTAATTTAAGAGGAAAATAAAAATTTGTTATTTAATAATAAGAATATAGCTAGAATGAAATGTAATAGTATTAATTGAAGGTTACTAATAATTGCTTTAAATTTAATCCCAATTAACTGAAATAAATGGAAAATTATAATGGGCTAGAGGTTGTAAATAAATTATAATAATGTCTATATTAGTTAACAAGTGGATTAAAAGAGTAATTGATAATTCGAATGTTGAGTTATTAATGAAATAATGTGAATTGGATATAATTTGTAGTGTGAAAGTGTTATAACACTTGATTGTGAATAATAAACTTATAAGTTTATCAAATGTGGAAATGGTGACCATTGTTAATTGGTACCAATTTATTTAATCAATTGCAAATAAATGTAAATAAGTGTTACGTTAATGTGAGTTAAGACAATAACTATAAATTATGAATGCAATAATATGTATAGAAATGTTAATTTTATTCACAAGGCAATAATTGATTTAATAAAAAGAGTGGAACCAAGATAAATTAATTTATTGGGATTTTAAATTATAATTAATGTCAAAATCAAAAAAAAAATCAGTATCATTGGAAAATTGAAATTAAGAAATAAAAGATGGTGATTGTGGAATACCATAGTAATAAGATATAAAAAAATGTTAATTACAATCATGAGATGCTAATTGATTGAATAGTAGGATTGAAATCGAACTAAATCAATTTATTGAAATTAAATTATATTTAACTGAATTTAAATTTCAGTTGAAATTGGACGCTGTAGCAGTTGTAATAATTAACACTGAAATTATATATAGAGTTGCTGTAAATTATTGTAAATGTCTAAGTGATCAAATATGATGAAATCTGTTAATTATCAAATTTTAATGAAAAAGTGATTTAATTAATTTAATATTAATTTATTTAATTAATGTGGAAATAGCCATTTTGGTCACTGTCTCGAATTTTGACAAAACTAGTTTCATTGGATCCATAACGGTGAATTATTATAAGGTTTCAAGTTTCGTATCGATCGGACTTGTCGTTTGATCGTACGGACTCGAAACGCGCAGAAATCAATTTAATTAAATTCAATTGAAATCAATTCGAAATAAGCCGATTTTATGCTAACTTATTTTTATGATGGAATTAAGTCTTGAAACCAGTTTCATTGAATTAAAAATTAACGAAAACATCCATTTCGATATATGGGATGACCCACTTTCATTTTGGAGGAAGAACGGCTTTTGGGGTCATTATTGTCAATTCGAACCAGTTCGATATGTTATTCATTTCTTATCGGGCTTCGTTAGCATATATTATTCTATTCTAATCCCAGTAGTCTTATTATTTCTATAAGTACAATTCTCTGTGGCTTCTCACTTTCTAATGGTAGTAAATAGTTAAATTACAAACCTCGATTCAATTACAAAACCGAATCAAAAATTCAATTTCCTCAAACCTTATAAAATTATACATCAATTTGAAGCTCTCGACGAGCGTAATTCACTGGTGTGATTCGTTTTTCAATTGGATTCACCATTTGTCCGGAAATCGATAATGAACTTCAATCCGTCCTTTGGTTAGGGTTTTGATCCAACGGCTGATCTGCGATTATAGGACGATCGGAAGGTGCCGTTGGGAAGGTGGCATCGAGCAGGCCACGGTGATGATATTGTTAGTCGGGATGATCGTCGAGTTTGCCTGAAATTGCAAGATGACGAAGCGGCGACGGAGCATGGATTGGGGAGCCAGAGCTCGTCGCATGAATGTGGTTAAGGCGGCTTTGGCCGTGGGTAACGATGACGCTGGGCGATCGAGGTGTAGGCGCGTGGTTGAGGCGACGCTAGGAGGTGTTGGTGGCGGCTAGGGCTACAGTCGGGTTAGAGCGATCGGGAGGTCTGGGTTCTCGCATGAAAGCGATCATGCATGATGACGTGGTAAATTTTATTATCATTTATTTTAATTTGAATTTTAAAATTTAGCGTTCTGATGTGAATAACTTTTGCATACGAGGTCCGATTCACGCACGGTTTGTTCCGATCATATCGAAATTCTAGACATTTTGACACTGGTTTGGATAAATTCTAAGACTACTCAAATTTAGGCCCTATTTTGGATTTCAAATCGATTTGACATTCAAAGGTTAGTGTTTTGACCCATTCACAACTACTAGATTATCTTATGTTTGTTAAATTAAATATATGATATGATTAGAAATTAATTGATCGATGTTTGGTAGGTTTAAATTGTCTTTGTAGTTAAATTGACTTTTATTGCATTTAACCATCGTTTAATTTAATTTTGAATTTAAATTGTCAATTTAATACCTATTATTGATGATCAATTATCTATTGGTGTTTGTTGATTGGTTTGGATGACGATTGTGATGGATGTTTGATTTTTGATATTGGATGATTGGACGTGTATTTTATATTGTTATAACCGAATGGTCCATAGATTAGGGGAAAATTGCTATAGGTTGAAATGATAGACTCAAGCGATTTTATGGATTTTTATTTCATTCGGGATTTTGGTTTGAAATGATATAAAATCGTAAAATTTTAATTGCGGATTGAAATGATAAATATCCATATCACTTTAGCATAGGGTAGAAAATTATATACGAACACCAGATTGGTTAAATTAAGTGATTTTCTGAATCATTAAATTTTTTGAATTCAGTTAACAAATATATTGAAATATAAATTTGATTTATATAGACTGAATTATTTTCGGAAGTCCAAGCGTAAATCTTGATATTGGAATTGATCTAATGGATTGTTCAACGGATTTAAATTGGGATTTCAAAGTTGAAGTGTCAAATATAAATGAATTTAACAGAAATTTAGTTATTGGAAATGTTTCGATATAACTTTGAAATCTATTTTAAATTAATTTAAATTATTATAATCCATTTAAAACTATTTTTAATTTTTTTAATCTATTATAACTTATTTAATCCGATTTGATCTATTTTTACCTATTTTAAACAAATTGAATTTGTTTAATCTACTTTAAATTTATTTAATATAATTTAAAATTATTTAATCTATTTTAAATTTATTTAATCTATTTAAAAATCTACTTAATATAATTTAAATCTATTAAATCTATAATTAATCTATTTAGAACATTTTAAACCCAATTAAATCTATTTAATCTATCTTTAATCTATTTAAATCAATTTAATCTAGTTAAATCAAATTTAAATATACTTAAACTATTTTACTATTTAAACTATTTATTTATTTAAACTATTTTTAAACTATTAAACTATTTATGACTATCTAAACTATTTTCTAAAATTGCAAACTGTGTAAAGTTGAAGTATTTATATTAAAATCCTTGATGATGATACAAGTTAAGTTGGAATTTGAAATTGTTACCTTTTTGTGAAAGAAAAATTTGAGTAAATATGATTTTGAAAGTGAAGACAATTTTGAAAGTGAATATGGTTTTGAACGTGAATATGATTTCGAAAGTGATATGGTTTGAAATCGAATATGTTATTTTGATATTAAGTATGAATTGACTTTCGAAATGTAAAGGAACCATCTGATGTGAAATAAGCGTTTGGTTGTTAAAGAGACGGGGATCTGACATTGTCATACTCTCTGTCAATATTGAAAACCACTTTAACAACTATGTACGTGGTGGAGATTCTAGAAATGAAGTAGGATGGTTTGGCGAACAATCCTGTATGATGTATTTACGTGACCCTGACTTCCGTGGGTCAGCTTAGATGTGACTAAAATAGGAGCTATACCGGGCCAAGTGAGGTCATTTATCCTATCTGGCACGTTTCTTTGATTCTATATTTTGACTTTGTGATTGATTTGGTGGGCACCCCTCGATTTTGATTATGGGAGTGTGTTTGAGGTGGGCGGTAGTAGCTGCTATGCTTTACCACAAGTCCGGGAGTGCAATTGGTATATCTACCCTGGTATTGCCTTGAGTGTCGTGTTCACATGCCCTATCGCGCCTTCTACGAGTTTGGTTTCTACCATACCTATGGAGTGCCCTTTGATAGCCTCCAATTTACGGAGGAATTACGTTATTATATAGGCTATGGGAATATATAAAAATGTGTTAAAGGGGATATGGGTAACGCCTTAACGCTATCTTAATACTTTACTTTATTGTAGACACTATTATAATAACGTATTGTACTACATAGTAGATAGTTTAACGGATCATTAGAAGATGGAAATCCCAAACATCTCTTAAGTTATTGCACTCACATTGACACAGGATAGGAGATGCAAAACACGTAACGATCTCTGACGCCGTCGCACTCATACTTATTTATGGTTGATTCAACTTACATAAGATCTTTTAGTTTTGACTTGAGTGTTTTATCTTTCATTATGCTTGGGTCAGCCAAAGCATTTCGAGGTTGAAGACTGCTTTCTAGAGGATGAAGACGAAGATTTTGTACTCTTATTACTTAGTATATGTATTTCACTGCATCATGTTGTTTCATTGTATTTATTTATTATTTATCCTTGTAGTATGTAACTCTGATCTATATTATAAAGGTTTGATCAATGTTATTTGCAAATAGCTTTCTGAACTGTTTATTTGATCATTATATTTTGTTATTTCCGCTGTGAGATTCTATATCTGTTTTCTTTCTTTCTCTTCTTTTTCTTATTTACCCTATAACAATCTGCCCCTTTGAATGGTCTGAGTCTGACATGTGTGGTTTATCGTTGATTTAAACAATCCAAAAAGGCAGGTCATTACAGTTGGTATCAGAGCTTTTGTTTAGTGATAAACTTAGCTTTGTAGGGTCTGACTCTTTAGAAATATGGTAGTAATACACTAGAATGAGTCATTGAGTATATAATGAGAGAGCGTATTTGTTAGCGTTATAAAAGGTTTTTGAATTGTGTTAATTTGTTCTGTTTTGTATTCATAAATTCTGGTCGGTGCATATGACGCTATGACATCAATAGGGATTTCTAAACACTGAATAGGACTGACCGACATAATATTATTTTGAAATATAGGTAAATGAAATAATTTTGCCTATTAGATATTTTGTATATATAAAATAACAAAATTTTATAAATGATATGGTTGGTCGTAACATATCTGTTTGTGAGGAAGGGAAATTTATAAATATTAGTTGAAAAATGAGACTGTGAATAAAATAAATATAAATTGGAAATTTCAAAACTTAAGTTTCAGAATTTTTGAAATTTGTTTGAAAGAATTTTTGAATATGTATTTGTATTATTTGAAAGTATTTTCAGATATAAATATTTCAATATGATTTCAAAGAAAAGTTTAAAAGAATCTGGAAGGAAATAAGTCCTGTACTCCACTCTTTGTCGTTGGAAAATAATTTCGGTGATGAGTGCACACATCGTCGACGTTCATTTTCGAGTTTTAAAGTGGAATTTCCACCGTTGTAGTAATTTTACTGCACAATTTTTTTGATAAATTAATCTTGATTTTAAATTCCAAATATGATTTGATATATGTAAAAGATATGGTTATAAATATTATTTTAAAATAATAGAAATGAACCCGTTTGTTTTGTTCCTAAGTTTTTGTAAATTAGAAATTGAAATTATTGTAACAAATGGAATCTTTACTATATTAATATTTGGAAACTTAAAAAATGAAAATAAGAAATTTGATGTTAAAATGATTAATTAAATGGATAAGAAATTTGAAAATTATAAATGGTAAATGAAAAGGGAATGAAAATAAGGAATGGTAACCATTGAACATTTGTTAACTAAATATATAAGAGAAACTAGGGTAATATTCAACTGTATATTCTAAAAAAGACACACACACACACACACACACACACATATATATATATATATAACTTACCAAAATTTTAAAAGTTGAATTGTTAATAAGGATATGTAATAAAATATTATACAAGTAAAACTTGGAAAAATGAAAGTGTTCAATGGAATTTCTTTTATAAATTAGAATTCTAATGTTATAATTTGTAATAAACTGAAGTTAATAGTTTGAAATGCTACTAATTAAATGTAATGAAGATGAATAATGTAAGAAAAGTGATTATAAACTTAGGCAGCATTTTAAGCTATTTATAATCAGATTTAATGGTAAAAGGTGGACACTGTAAGTAATAGATTATAAACTTAAATTAATATTGAAGCGATTTATAATTAAAACGAGTACTATATAAATTGAATGATTATCACGTCTAAAAACATTGAAATGACTTAGAAATAAATATAATATCCTATAATACTATATATGAAGAATGAATGTGAAAAAGAGGAATAACCTATAAACAGTAAATTGAATTGTAAAGAAACTTACATAGTATTGTATAACCCAATAATTGAAATAAAAATAACTTGTTTAAGCAATGAATGTAAAGTAATAAAATTAAAGAAATGGCATTGTATGAATAAAGAAGAAATGAACTCTTGTAAGTAATAACGAATGTAAATTAATGAAAATTAACATTACATGAATGAGAAAAGAAAGTAAATGATGAGAAAAAAAGGGGGAAATCAAACTAAATTGTAAATGTGAAGTAAATTGAAATAAAATGTACACAATACTTCAATAACGAATTCATTTATGATCCAAATAATTGAAATGGATATAACCTATGTAAGCAAAGAATGTAATTTAATGAGATAAGCCTTACATGAATCAATGAAATTTAAAATTTTGTAAGAAATGAGCGTGAATTAAAGAAAATCGTTGTATGAAAAAATTGAACAATAAACAATGTGTAAAAGATAAATAGAGTAAACTTAAAAATGTGTTAAATTCTTTGCTATTGAGGCTTACGGATTGATTGGGAAAGTATACTTTTATTGTGCAAGATGCATAAATGATATATTAAGTTTTATCTACGACTGTTGAGTGTATGGTTTACTTCATATTTTATTTATCATTTTATATGATTAGAAGTTCTAAACCCAAAAAACCATTTGTTTTGGTTGCTATGGATGGATGATTGCTCTCTTTGTTGAAATGATGTTTGTACAATTGTTTGTTTGCAAATGACCATTATTATATTGTGATGATTTGTTTGTTATTTGTTGAAAAAACTTAAAATATTTCTCTTCTATATAATTATTTACTCTTTTGGATTATATAAGTGAAATAAACGTTTATGGAAGCAATTGCTACTACTTTTGGTTACATAAATAAGCATTGTTTGTCCGACAAATAGGTACGCTTTTGGATTACGGTTTTCTAGCAATATTATATTGTTTTCTCATGGTAGGGATATATTATTTTTGAAAAATATGATATATAATGTTATTATTGATATTATTACTTCTCCCAGACCTCTCCGTACGAAGGAAACTCTGTCGAAATTTTCCGTGAATTTTGGAGTTAGAAAATTTTGTGAAATGTTTTCAAACTTTTATTAACTTGAATATAAAAAGAGTTATTTATTATAAATTGATATATTTTATTTAAATTATTTAATTATGTAAATTAATTGTTATAAATTTAACATTTTAAATAAGATATATTGATTACTTAATTCCTTCTTTTCCCTTCTTTTTCCATTTCGAGGACGAAAAGTTTTGAGTGGAGGAGCGTATAACGACCCATAATTTTCGATAATTAAAAAAATAGTTAATTTAATGAAGTTTTTTGATCTAATGTAAGAGGAAAATAAAAAAAATTTATTTAATAATAATAATATAACTAGAATGAAATGTAATAGTATTAATTAAAGGTAAGTGATACCTGCTTTAAATTTAATCCCAATTAACTGAAACAGATAAAAAGTTATAATGGGTTAGAGACTGTAAATAAATTATAATAATGTGTGTATTAATTGACAAGTGGATTAAAAGAGTAATTGATAATTCGAATGTTGAGTTATTAATAAAACAATGTGAAATAAATTGTAATTGGGTAAAATTGGTAGTGTGAAAGTGTTATAACACTTGGTTGTGAATAGTAAACTTACAAGTGTTATTAAATGTAGAAATGGTGACCATTGTTAATTATTACCAATTTATTTAACCAATTTGCAACTAAATGAAAATATGTGTTACGTTAATGTGAGTTAAGACAATAACTATAGATTGTAAATGCAATAATATGTATAGAAATGTTAATTTTATTCATAAGACAATAGTTGATTTAATAAAAAGAGTGGAACCAAGGTGAATTAATTTATTGGGATTTTAAATTATAATTAATGTCAAAATCAATAAAATTTCAATATAATTGGAAAATTGAAATTGAGAATTAAAAGATGATGATTGTGGAATACCATTGTAATAAGATATAAATAAATGTAATTACAATCATGAGATGCCAACTAATTGAACAATAGGATTGAAATCAAACTAAATCAATTTATCAGAATTAAATTATATTTAACTGAATGTAAAATTCAGTTGAAATTGGATACTAGATGTAAATAATTAACACTGAAATTATATGTAGTGTAACAAACGGGATTTTCGGCCCTCGAAAATCGACATTTATACGTCCACTGTATAAAGTGTCAATCAGTCGAATGCCGGAAATACCTGTTCATTAGGGGTGAAGAAGAAGGAGACAGAAGAAAATGGAATAACAAATTCAGAATCTGACAATCGCAGTGGAACAAAATATAATATATAACAACGAATTTTTAATACAAAAGAATCTGTAACAGTTTATATACTCATAATCATCAGAGTACAACAATCAACACACCAATCCGGACAATATAATAACATGTCCTCACAACGGAAATAAACAAGTACGTGATATACGTCAGAATCATCTAGCTCATCTCCTGAGTTCCATAGCATCCTAACCTGAATCTGTGATAATCGGTCTGAACGAAGCATTATAATAAAATAACTAAAAAGACCCTATTTTCGATTCCCGAAAATTGACATCAATATGTCCACTGTATCAAATGCCGAACAATCGGTGCCATAAAAACAGTCTGTAAGGGAAAGGAGAAGGAGGTAGAAGAAGAAATAGAAAAACAATATCAAAATCTTAAAATCGTAGCGGAATAACATATAATAGATAACTACTGATTTTTATCCAAAGAAACTATAACTGTATTATATATTACATCATCAGAGTACAATATCAAACAAAAACACAACACTACACACTTTATGATAACTTGTCCATATAGAAAATGATTATGCAGCAAACCATACACAGCGGAATATGCATCAAGTGCGTGTGATACGACTCGCCATCCGGCTCGTCTCCTGAGCTTCATAGAAGTCCATCCAGAATCTGTACTCTATAGTACTCGGTCTGACCCGACCATTATAGTGAAATAGCACCCAAGTTAGTCTGGAAAACCAGCGTGAGAAAACACACTCAATTGGATTATTAGAGTTTCAAAATTCTTTTGAAATCAAAGGTATCTCACAAGGCCATGCCACAAATAAACATGCGTGTTTTTACCTTACGGTAACCAAAATATTTCTTATCAAATCCTCTGATACTATAGTAGTGTATATATA
This sequence comes from Allium cepa, assembly GCA_030765085.1. Taxonomy (NCBI): domain Eukaryota; kingdom Viridiplantae; phylum Streptophyta; class Magnoliopsida; order Asparagales; family Amaryllidaceae; genus Allium; species Allium cepa. The sequence goes on from CM060943.1 coordinate 192,316,379, forward strand.
CAAATAATTATTCAAATAACCAAAATTGTTGCATTCATTAAATTTCAGCATAATAGGTATACAAACAAGTCCGAAGGTGCTTATTGGAGATTGGGTTTCCATCAATGGCAAGGCTACTAGGGTACCTCCCGTCACAGTACGTGGTCTAGATCACCGTACCGAGGATCCACCATGATCCCCTACTACACAAGACCAGAGCTAACTCTTGCTGGATAGTCTGAATAAGATCACCACGCGGTTGGGATCAGTAACCGCCCATACAGCCGAATAAAAGGGACATCTAGATATGGATGACCTTACCATAATTGGTTGCTAGCCATTTAGCCTTGCTACGCATCCCCTGTTTTAGCCATTCCGGTTGATGAGGCTCGAGGTTAAGCGTTACCTTTTTAGCACACATTACTTAGAATGCTCATCGTGCTCCTGACAATTTTTTGATAGCATTCATCTATACAAGTCCGTTCCAGGTCCGAACGGAACCGAAGGCACTACTCCTGCTACATCCATTTTGGAATCACCCTCAGGATTAGTAGCAATTAGCCCTTGCACTTCACTGCTCCATCTTCGACTCCAAGCTCTTGTCTTCCTCACAAAAACGTTCAAACCAAATCGAAGTGGTTTTTGTAAAATTAATCCCGATCCCGGTCTCTTCGAAACGATTAGCGCATTGGCCAATATTGATAGTCTGTTATTTAACTATCGTATAACATCTACAAAACAACCATCAGGATTTAATAATTACCAAATTATTTATCCAAAATATCTTCACAAGATATTTTTCTACATTTAAACCCTTTAAAAATAGATTTCAAATCACCTTTTCCTTTTGCGGAATAAATTTCCAGCCAATTGTTTTATTTTCACTGAAAATCACCAAGTCTTAATACTTTATATTTTTAAATAATTTAATTCACTTTATCTAAAAATATATACTTTAAAATATTTAAAATAAAAAATATTTAAAACACTTTATTTAAAGTACTAGTTATGAAATTTTATAATAATTTCTCATGTATAACTTAAACCAAAACTAATTTTAAAAGTTATCCTATAAGGTATAAATATTAAATAATTATCTTTTAAATTATAATACTAGTTAAACCTTTAAAATAATTACTACTATGTAACGACCCGAGATTTTCGATCATGAAAATCCAGATAGATAGGAAAAGAAGAAAAGTGGTAGAAGAGGAAGAAGAAACAGAAACACCAAAACTCACTTTCGCAGCGGATAAAATATAATACAAAATAAAACAACAGTTTTACAAAGAAGAACTGTATCAGTACATTTACATTTTATACATCAGAGTTACAACATTTACATAACACAGACAGTTTAAAATAACATGTCCTAGATAACAGCTATATGTCACAGCGGAAACACTCCATACGTTTCTGCCATCTAGCTCGTCTCTAGAGCTACATAACGACCTTACCCGAAAAGATGTAATACTCGGTCTGACCCGAGCATTACATCAAAGCAACACCCGGGTCAGGCTGGAAACCAGCGTGAGTAAACCCATCTAACATGGAAAACAAAAACCTAAAACTTATACAAAACCCGGGGCAACTCGCATCAATTTTACAAATTCACAGGTTTGGTATAGTCAATACTTTATTACACTTATCAATTTCTAAGTACCAAACTTAGATTAAATGGTCCAGTTCACTTAAATCATTCCATTCCAGTCTATAGATTTCACATATCAAATCTGAACAAAATTATTATAGATTACAAATCGAAGTGGTTTCGGGTATTTACTAATACCCGACTCCGGTCTCTTCGAATTCAGTACCCTTTTAACCCACATTATTCAGGTGAAACCCAATTCAACCTTTAATCCCAAGATGTTACTTTTTACACAGCAATTCATGATCAACAGATAACCACATAATCACTGTTCAAGACAAACATATCATATCACAAACATTTCGTATCAGAAATATCAACCAATCATTCATAAACAAGATTAATTAGTCACCTATTCCTAATTAAATCGAATTAATTACTTTAATTACTTTTAATCTTGCTTACTTAACAATAATTAATTACAAACCATTAATTATTCATCCCCTAATTATCCTCTCTAATTACATTCAGTAATTAGCCTTCAATAATTTTACCATATTCATTAATCAACCTTGATTAATCACATTCAGTCATTAATTTTTTTAATTACTTACATTAATTAATTAACCTCTTAATTAATTAATGAATCCTTTAATTAATTACACTGAATAACTAACACTTGATTACTTCCACTAAGTAATTATTCTTTAATTACTTTCCATCAAGTAATTACCCATTTAAATTAATCACATCCGGTAATTACTCATTAATTTACTTCGCTAAGTAATTATACTTCATTAATTACATTAAGCAATTATACTTAATCCATCATTAAGTAATCCTCTTTAATTAATTAAAATTAATCACATTAACTTAATTAATTACACAGGTAATTAATTACTGTAACATTAAGTAATTAACCCCTAATTACTTATTACTTAATTATTTCTTAATTGATTAACTTTGATTAATCAAATATTAATTAAGAAATTAATTATGCTTAACTAATTTCACAAATAAATTTACCTTAATTTAATTACTCAAATTAATTCAATAATTTTACTTTAATTACTTTTGTAAATAAAACTTGATTTAAATTAAGATAAAACATTTATTACATTTAACTCTTAACTTCCATTTAAAATAAATAGATTTAAAAGCTATCGTCATTCTTTGATTATTAGAGTTAAGTACTTCTTTTACTTAGATCACACTTAATTTCAACAAATTACCCTTTTTCATTTGAAACACTATGGAACAAAGTTTACAAGATTTTGTTAGAATAAAAATATATTGATCAAAACTATTGTTAAAACAAAACTTAAAACTTTATTTAAAATTTGCTTTACTTTAAAATTTGAAATCATTTGTAAACTCAAGCTTTGACTTTTAATAAAACCGAAACAACTCTTTTGAAAACTAGTTAAAACTTATTTTAAAATTCCATTTTGGCTTCCAAAAATTTGAAATTTTCATTTTAGTTTTAAAATCCGAGCATGATTTAAAAAACCTGGAAACAGTTTCCCAAACCAAAACAATAAAAACTCGAGCTAACTACAGAGCACACTCGCGTGCTTCTTCCCCAAGTCACACTCGAATAACCCTTCGAGTAAACACAGCAAATCACTACCCAACTCAACGAACAAACCCAGTCCAGAATCACCGGTACACGCGTGCACGTGTACGTCGCAACCACTGGATTCTGATCATTGACGATATCTTCAACACGTCGCCGAGCCTCCCCTGGGACAATTCCGATCACCCAAAATCACCACGAAGCCTAAACTCGAAAAGAAGCTATATTGACCTCACCCGGAACGCACCGATCAACCAAAATCCAACTCGATCAGACGCTGCTGACCACCGGACGAAACGTAACCACAACCAAACGTTTTTGACCATTAGTGAATCCCATCCCACCATTCGGATGAACTCCGAAGTGCTGTTGACTCTTCAAAGGCCTTGAGAACAAAGTCGACTCACCACAGTCCTAAAACCCTACCTCGACTATTCACCATCGCCTCGCCGTTCATAAAATCCATTGAGCATTTTTTCCATACTCCTTTACTCCTGTGGCACCTTTGGTAGCAATCCCAACGCTCACGAACGCACCAATCATCAGAAAAGACTCAAAACGCCCTTTCTGAACAAACCTAAATATCTCACTCAATATTATCTTAAAAATGATGATTTAGCTTTTAAAATTCCTAGCTTTTGAAGACAAATCAAACTATATCGGTGAATTCGAGAATCATCAAGTTTGATTATCTCCCATTTTCTGATTTTCACTGTAACTTAAATTTTACAGAGTATTAATAAATACATTTACCTGAATTTATTTTTAAAAACAAGAATACAATGTATTTAACATTTTCTCTTCAATAATCAATGTCTAATTTTGGTTATACAGGGAGATATGAAATTACAGGTGATAACTTTTAGTTTGTCACTAACAACAAAGCACTCATACAAACATGTAGAGCCTATTGCATACATATTATACTGATTTACATACATTGATATTCAAGCAAGCATTATAGACTACACTCCTACACATGCAACAAGAATTTCATCAAAGGTTTGAAAACTGTTTCTAAGTCAAAATTTTACTCACCTGGGAACCAGTAGTTGCTCAAAAATCATTTTCTAGATATCACCAAAATACATACTCAATACATTATTAGAAATCCTGATTTTCTTTTAAAAATTCATAATTTTCAATATCAATTCAAGTTATAAACTTGAATCAGTAATCCATGATGATGGATTTTAACATATTCGTATGTTCTTATTTGTAACATACGCGATTTTTCGTTGCCGAAAAACCGAATAGTTAGGGTTTAAGAAGAAGAAAAGAAAAAGAAAAAGAGACGAAAAGATAGAACATAGAGAGAAAAGAGAATAGAAAATAGAACGGAACAGAAAACAACTGAACAATATCAGAATCTAGCAATTCGCAGCGGAATAACATATAATAGATAAATGAATAATCTTTAAACAAAGAACTATTTCAGTTATTACATTACATTGCATTTCATTACATCAGAGTGTACAACAACAACAAACAGCGGAAAAAGAAATACTATATACTAGTGAATACGCCATGCCATCCATCTTGCCTCCAGCAATTCCTGAATATCCAGAATATCCTGATAAACCTAACTCTTGACTGCCCGTGTGGAAATTGGTGGGCACCCAGAGTTTAGGAAGGAAAATAATAAACCCCGAGTCAGTCATGTGACTGGTGTGAGAACTCAAAACAGTTTATTTATCTTTTAAAATAAAATAGAGGAATATTTTTAAAGTCAATTCACAATGCTTTTAAAAATGAGACTACCATAAGGCCTCCCCCGCACACACACAATGCAAACGCAGAATCGGAGGAGATTTCTCCTTATGATAGTCAAAGATGCTTGATACGCATTAAAAAGAACATTTGATATTATTACTAGTGCATAGTGTAGAAAATATTTCGAAAATAGAATATAAATCTTAGCCAACATAGACATTTCGAACTATGCCTACTATAGCTACCATCTAAACAGTGGTGACCACCATAAGTAAATGGCAGGTTCTACAACTAAAACCGTACAGGGTTTCGTATTGGGAATTGGATTTTCAACAAATGGTCAGGCCAAGGAACTTCCCATTGCCACATGAGAATGCCTCTGGAAGGACATCCCCGAGAACCAAACCGGATCTCTGCCAACACAAGGCCGGGTTACCCCTAACTGGGTAACAACTGACACGAGTATGTCATCCCCCGGTCCCATTGGACCTTTATCCGAGCGCTCGTCATCAACATCACACAATCATAAATAAAGTGTTTCAACATGAGTAAGTATCTGGGCTCCATACCATGATGTCACCCTTTCCAGAAGGAAATGCACATACCCTAAAGGGAGCTACCCCTCATAATCTTGCTGCATCTTTCCTGTTTTGACCATTCCGGGGTGTGAGGCTCGACGAAGTCACGTCCACAAAAACATACTTTATACAAAAGCCATGCTTTGGGTCAACAAATGATCATAGAAATGATCACAAAGATAAACGATCAAACAAATGATCAACACAATGATCATTTCACAGCAACACTCAGCATGTCACATTACCAAATTGGGAATATATCGCTGATAACCTTCAACTACATAACCTCTGAGCTCGTACGTCTTAGAGAAGGGTGTTAAACTAAAAGAATAAATTCTCTGCCACCAACAGAAATATATTTGAAAGAAATCTGCTTTATATCTCAATCTGTAACGTCAGACATACAATCCATACAAGTCTGTTCCGGGATCGAACAGAACCGAAGGCACTTACAAAGAAGTCCTTGCAATCCGAATATTCACTAATCACTTCCGGACTTCCCATTACATATGGAATTTCTATACCGGGGCCATTCGGTGCAGAAACATTCGACGGTAATCCTTCCGTTTTCAAAAATATCCGGTCTTCAACACCGATCATCAATGCTATCCATTACGTCGTATCACTATTCGGAATGGGTAATCCGAATAACGAGCGCAATAATTTAAAAATAAGTGTGGCATTCAGATTCAAGCAAATCACAACAAATACCCATTCAAAGGTAAATATTGATAGTCGGTTATTGAACTATCAATGGATATGCACACATCACCAGATTCCAAATAATTTTCCAAATTATTTATTTCCCAAAAATATCCTTACAAGATATATATTTTCAATACCTCAAAAATAAATCAATATTTATTTTTAAACAAATTCCACTTTCTTTTCATTTATAAATTCCATAATGAATTTATATTTCACAATATCTACTGATATACGATTCTCAATAAGTTTCAAATATTCATTTTCAATTTATCTTCAAAAAGATAAATTCTCAAAATATTCACTTTATAATGGAAAAACATTTCCATACTTATTTAACAAGTAATTCACAAATCTTTTTATTTTCTACACTTGGAAAATATTCAATATACTTAAATCGAAATTAAGTACATATTTCATTCTTTAAGGAAATCATGCTCTTAAACATATTTATTTGGGCCAAAACGAATGTTGCGTAAAACATCGTTACGACAACCCAAAATCACTAGTCTAGGGATTCGAAATTAAAATAGATAAATAAATCCCAATACTATACAAAACATTTCCTTTCGGAAATCATTTACTATAACAACAGTGTTATAGTCCACCATTTCCTTCTATTTCTCGAAAACGTCTATTTCAACAATGAATGTTGAAATCTATGGTTTCGAATCTCAACACATTTAAAAACATCTTTAGACCGTTTTAATTCTATTTAAAACATCATATCTAAAACATTTTCTTTAACATATTATTCACTATTCGAAAACGTGAATATACTATGTTAACAAATTTCATCATTTCGATTCATTTTACTTTAAAGGATTATTCACTGTATAAAACGTGAATATAACTCCATCAATAAGTTATAAAAAATTTCTTATCAAAATAAGTCGTTTGCGGTTTTATAAAACAATGTTTATAAATTCCTTTATTAACCTATTTAATTCATATCTCAATGATATACTAAAAATTCATATTATAAGCCAAATACTTATAATTTATTTGTTTACAAAAAATCGTTCCTTTAAACTTCATAATTATAAATCTTATAACTTATAAGATTCATTTATTTACCCAAATCTATTCTTCAAATAACTTTACAAATTTTATAAACCTACTGCTTATAAAATTTCATTTATAACTTCACCGTTTAGAATCCTATAAATTTCATTCATTTATGAAATTCATTTATAATTCATTCTAACACTTATAAAAACTCATTTTATAATTCAATATTTTTAATTTATAAATATCAATTTATAAATCTTTTATATAAATCAATTTATATTATTCTTTTAAAACGTCTTTAATCTCCTTTATAATCTCACCATTTTGATTTATAAAATAATCAAATTTCATAAATCCTATTTTTAAACTTTTTATAATAAATTCAGAAATCCCAGTTTAAACTATTTTGTAAAATCATTAATCCCCTATTTTCAAAAATCAACTTTTAACTGTATTTCTCAAAAATCATAATTTTTATAACATTAAAATTATAACGTTTATTTATTTAAGATGAATCAATTCCAAAAATATTTTATAAACGTATACTTTTCAAAACTCACTTTAAAAATCCCTTAAAATTCAAAATCGTTATTTTAAACTTCAAAATAGGATCCGATGATGCAACACATCAAATAGTCAATCACGACTTTCCAATATCATATATCGATATGATAAACAATCAAATATCACAATATCTGAAATCAAATAAATATTTGTGAGGAATCCAGTTGGATCCCTCCGACCTGTTTCCCTGCATCCACAGACGTTAGCACAATACCCATTCCACTTCGAGGTGGAATATCGCGGTATATGGGATTTTATAAAATATTATCCGCTTAATAGGCGGCGCAATAGGGTCTCATCCGCTATACAATGCGGGAAATCAATCAACTGCAATATATACATATGCCAATATATATATATTGCTATATATATATAATATAATACCAATTCCACTTCGAGGTGGAATATCGCGGTATATGGGTGTAATAAATAACCTCCGCTTACTAACGGCGTATAGGGTCTATTCACATCCAATATATATATATATATATATATATATATATATATATATATATAACAATCATCATTCAAGCATTCAATCAACACAACTAACAATTTAAAATTTAACTATTTAAAATTTAAATAAACCCTTTAGAGTGAGAAGTTCTCACATTTGCTTCTATTAGCAATCCATTTTCCATCTTGACTCGTTTTCACTATTTTGGACCTTGTATAAATATTTACACAGTTCATTAATATTCGAAATAAATCGAATAATAAATTTTCATTAGATAATTTCGATTCATCGGTGATTTCATTTTAATAGTTAAATTAACTGATAGTTTTATTTAAACCAACTATTTCTCCTTTAATAAATTTCTACATTTAATTTAACAAATTTAAATTATCGATGAATTCTTTTACACAAACAAATATAAATTTTTAAACTGAATTAAATAATTAATTACCACTAAATAAATTTATTTAACTAAATTTTCTTCAAGTTTTAAAATTTCTATTATTATTTATTTTCTTCCTTTTCCCAGTTTTATCCGTATAAATAATTCTCGTTTATAAATTTATTAAAAAATTAAATCTTAAACTATATTTCCTTTAACAAATTATTTTGAGTGCCCTAAATAAATTCAAATCAATTTATTAACCAAATCAATTACCAATATGCATTATTTAAATAAATAAAAAAATAGATTTTTTAAAAAATGTGTATATGTATTTATACTTACTGTAAAACAACTTTCTGCATATATCTTCATTTTTTTTATATAAACATTTATTAACTCAATTACGTAAAATATATATATATATATATACATATATATATATACCTCATGGCCTTGCCCTACCCTGTGAATCCCAGGCTCCGACCAACTCACATCCACTGTCGCCGCCCCCGTCACGAGACCCTCCACCTCTAAATCACCTCCAGCATAAATCGATCGAGCTTCATATAGCCGAGCACCCCACCTTGCAAGCATCACCTCACGAATCCAAACCCTAACCGAATCGACTCCCCTCATCGCCAGATCCATTGCGACCCTCCTCCATGTTGCGCGCGTGCCCTTCTCCCTCTCGTGTCGCGACGCCGAGCACAACGTGAAGCTCTAAACTTTGATTTGCCGAGCCAGTTGCCTCCTCGAACGCCTCCAGGTGGTCGCGAGTTGATGTGGATGCGGTGGCCATTTTATTCTTCTCTTGATTTGAAATTCTGGAATGAAAATAGAAGAGTGGGACGGAGGAAAAGGAGGTGAAGACTATCACCATTTTTTTCTCCTACTTTTGAATCATCTGCTCGATTTGATTTCGGTTGAAAACTGGAGAGAGATTTTTAAAATGGAACGAAGTATGCTCTGCACAATCTTTAGCGTGTTCCTTGCCGTAATTTTAGGCGTGAATTTAGGAAGGTAACATGTGTATGTCGTTAACTAATTTAAATATTAATTTCAATTTGAATTCGATTCAATTTCAATGCATTTACTCACCGTGTACTCACATATCAACTCAGAAAAATACGAAATTTGAAATCCGAGAATAATTCAATATTACGGACCCAATGAAACTGGTTTCGTCGAATTCCGAGACTGTGCCTCAGACGGCTATTTTTAAATATCGATTCAAACGATTTAATTTCAAAACTGAACAAAGCAGTTTCAAATTCAATTCTGAAGCTTCTATTATCTTCAATATTATCAATATGAATTTCACAAGCCTTTGAAATATTTTTAATTGGATTAAAATTGAAGATTTAAAATTTTATTCAACTTTCAATAGATTAAATTATACAATTTAATCGCTAAATTCATTCTGATAATTTGAAATTCAAACCAAACCATCATTCAAATATTTAAAATTAATTAAATATTTCCAAATTAAATTGTTCAAAATTCTGGGTCGTTACAATCTTCCCCCCTTAAAAGAATTTCGTCCCGAAATTACAAGTTAAGAAGAATCCCCCTATCCCGTCTATTATTTTTCACAATCCAAATAGTTTTATCAACTTTCTAAAACAAATCTTTTTACTAGAGATTCATTATCATTTCAACTAGCTTTCCAACTTCACTTATAAGTTTCAAACAACATTGTTCTCCTAACCATTAAAATTTAGATTCAAATTCAAATTTCAAACTTTCAAAATTTCTCAAAATTTTTCTAACACTCTAAATTTTCGAAAAATTTCGTCAGCGTCTCCTTTGCGCGGCTCGATCTGTACGACTACAAAATGGCACCACGGCCCCTCAGAATCAAAAAGAAAAGAGAAAGCCAAGTGGCTGGAGAAGAAAATCACCAAATCTCATACTGAAATTGAAATACGTACCTTTTTGTCGAGCAATTCACTTTTTATCTTTGAAATCAAAATCTCAATTCCATTTCTTTTTATACACCTGTATATCCTGCTAGTCATAATATCCAATTCCAACATTCAAATCATTTTGCACATTTCATTACAAAATATTCAATATATGCTTATTATACATTTTTACTTCACTATTGAAACATATTCATTCTCATTCAATTTTACATTTCTATTTCATTTGAATTCAATTCACAATTTCAATTTTATTCGAATTCAATTCTCAATTTTAAATATTGAATTTTATCGATTAACTTTCATTTACTAATTCATATTACTACTTTAAATTAGTTTCATTCACTAATTCATTTCAATTAGTACATTCACTTATTCATTTTAAATTTCAATTTCCATATTCAATTCATCTCGAATTTACTTAATTACTAACAAAGGGAATTTCAATTTATTTCTTTTACTTACTTGAATTTATATACAAATTCAAATTTATCTTCAAATTTAGCTCACGACTAAACTTCAATTTAACCAATTCATTAGTCCATGAATTTATCAAGTTAGTTTACTTGAATTCAATCCATTTTATTTCTTATTTAATTTCATATAATAATGATAATAATTTAATATTATTACTTCCTAACAATCATGCAACCATATCTATAATAATTCATAGAAAATCATTTTTTTTCTCTATACAAAAATAGTTTTGGGAAAAATTATCTTATTTACCAAATTCAAAAACAATTTTATATTCACTAACAAATACGCTCTCATATCTATTATTACACTCAAACTCATTCTAGAGTACTACTGACTCTATCTCTAATGAGTAACACCCAACAGAACCATGGTTGTCGCTTAACCATATGCTCTGATACCAAATGTAACATACGCACTGGCCGCGGTCACAACCGGTAGGCTTTTCAACCATCCCAGCCCCACCGTGGCTTACATTGATATCCCAAACTTGCTTTTACGGCCACCCTTTCGAATGTCACGGCTTCGCCTAACCAACCCCGTAAAGAGGACGTGTGGGGGTAAGAGTCACCCGTTCGCCACCAAACCGCGAAGCGAGAACCCCCCATCACATATCACCTAGCATAAGCAAGACTGGTGTGAGAACTCAAAACAGTTTATTTATCTTTGAAAATAAAATAGAGGAATATTTTTAAAGTCAATTCGCAATGCTTTTAAAAATGAGACTACCATAAGGTCTCCCGCACACACACACAATGCAAACGCAGAATCGGAGGAGATTTCTCCTTATGATAGTCAAAGATGCTTGATACGCATTAAAAAGAACATTTGATATTATTACTAGTGCATAGTGTAGAAAATATTTCGAAAATAGAATATAAATCTTAGCCAACATAGACATTTCGAACTATGCCTACTATAGCTACCATCTAAACAGTGGTGACCACCATAAGTAAATGGCAGGTTCTACAACTAAAACCGTACAGGGTTTCGTATTGGGAATTGGATTTTCAAAAAATGGTCAGGCCAAGGAACTTCCCATTGCCACATGAGAATGCCTCTGGAAGGACATCCCCGAGAACCAAACCGGATCTCTGCCAACACAAGGCGGGTTACCCCTAACTGGGTAACAACTGACACGAGTATGTCATCCCCCGGTCCCATTGGACCTTTATCCGAGCGCTCGTCATCAACATCACACAATCATAAATAAATTGTTTCAACATGAGTAAGTATCTGGGCTCCATACCATGATGCCACCCTTTCCAGAAGGAAATGCACATACCCTAAAGGAGCTACCCCTCATAACCTTGCTGCATCTTTCCTTTTTTGACCATTCCGGGGTGTGAGGCTCGACGAAGTCACGTCCACAAAAACATACTTTATACAAAAGCCATGCTTTGGGTCAACAAATGATCATAGAAATGATCACAAAGATAAACGATCAAACAAATGATCAACACAATGATCATTTCACAGCAACACTCAGCATGTCACATTACCAAATTGGAAATATATCGCTGATAACCTTCAACTACATAACCTCTGAGCTCGTACGTCTCAGAGAAGGGTGTTAAGCTAAAAGAATAAATTCTCCGCCACCAACAGAAATATATTTGAAAGAAATATGCTTTATATCTCAATCTGTAACGTCAGACATACAATCCATACAAGTCTGTTCCGGGATCGAACAGAACCAAAGGCACTTACAAAGAAGTCCTTGCAATCCGAATATTCACTAATCACTTTCGGACATCCCATCACATATGGAATTTCTATACTGGGGCCATTCGGTGCAGAAACATTCCACGGTAATCCTTCCGTTTTCAAAAATATCCGGTCTTCAACACCGATCATCAATGCTATCCATTACGTCGTATCACTATTCGGAATGGGTAATCCGAATAACGAGCGCAATAATTTAAAAATAAGTGTGGCATTCAGATTCAAGCAAATCACAACAAATACCCATTCAAAGGTAAATATTGATAGTCGGTTATTGAACTATCAATGGATATGCACACATCACCAGATTCCAAATAATTTTCCAAATTATTTATTTCCTAAAAATATCCTTACAAGATATATATTTTCAATACCTCAAAAATAAATCAATATTTATTTTTAAACAAATTCCACTTTCTTTTCATTTATAAATTCCATAACGAATTTATATTTCACAATATCTACTGATATACGATTCTCAATAAGTTTCATATATTCATTTTCAATTTATCTTCAAAAAGATAAGTTCTCAAAATATTCACTTTATAATGGAAAAACATTTCCATACTTATTTAACAAGTAATTCACAAATCTTTTTATTTTCTACACTTGGAAAATATTCAATATACTTAAATCGAAATTAAGTACATATTTCATTCTTTAAGGAAATCATTCTCTTAAACATATTTATTTGGGCCAAAACGAATGTTGCATAAAACATCGTTACGACAACCCAAAATCACTTGTATAGGGATTCGAAATTAAAATAGATATATAAATCCCAATACTATACAAAACATTTCCTTTCGAAAAGCATTTACTATAACAACAGTGTTATAGTCCACCATTTCCTTCTATTTCTCGAAAACGTCTATTTCAGCAATGAATGTTGAAATCTATGGTTTCGAATCTCAACACATTTAAAAACATCTTTAGATCGTTTTAATTATATTTAAAACATCATATCTAAAACATTTTCTTTAACATATTATTCACTATTCGAAAACGTGAATATGCTATGTTAACAAATTTCATCATTTCGATTCATTTTACTTTAAAGGATTATTCACTGTATAAAACGTGAATATAACTCCATCAATAAGTTATAAAAAATTTCTTATCAAAATAAGTCGTTTGCGGTTTTATAAAACAACGTTTATAAATTCCTTTATTAACCTATTTAATTCATATCTCAATGATATACTAAAAATTCATATTATAAGCCAAATACTTATAATTTATTTGTTTACAAAAAATCGTTCCTTTAAACTTCATAATTATAAATCTTATAACTTATAAGATTCATTTATTTACCCAAATCTATTCTTCAAATAACTTTACAAATTTTATAAACCTACTGCTTATAAAATTTCATTTATAACTTCACCGTTTATAATCCTATAAATTTCATTCATTTATGAAATTCATTTATAATTCATTCTAACACTTATAAAAACTCGTTTTATAATTCAATATTTTTAATTTATAAATATCAATTTATAAATCTTTTATATAAATCAATTTATATTATTCTTTTAAAACGTCTTTAATCTCCTTTATAATCTCACCATTTTGATTTATAAAATAATCAAATTTCATAAATCCTATTTTTAAACTTTTTATAATAAATTCAGAAATCCCAGTTTAAACTATTTTGTAAAATCATTAATCCTTATTTTCAAAAATCAACTTTTAACTGTATTTCTCAAAAATCATAATTTTTATAACATTAAAATTATAACGTTTATTTATTTAAGATGAATCAATTCCAAAAATATTTTATAAACGTATACTTTTCAAAACTCACTTTAAAAATCCCTTAAAATTCAAAATCGTTATTTTTAAACTTTAAAATTGGATCCGATGATGCAACACATCAAATAGTCAATCACGACTTTCCAATATGATATATCGATATGATAAACAATCAAATATCACAATATCCGAAATCAAATAAATATTTGTGAGGAATCCAGTTGGATCCCTACAACCTGTTTCCCTGCATCCACAGACATTAGCACAATACCCATTCCACTTCGAGGTGGAATATCGCGGTATATGGGATTTTATAAAATATTATCCGCTTAATAGGCGGCGCAATAGGGTCTCATCCGCTATACAATGCGGGAAATCAATCAACTGCAATATATACATATGCCAATATATATATATTGCTATATATATATAATATAATACCAATTCCAATTCGAGGTGGAATATCGCGGTATATGGGTGTAATAAATAACCTCCGCTTACTAACGGCGTATAAGGTCTATTCACATCCAATATATATATAACAATCATCATTCAAGCATTCAATCAACACAACTAACAATTTTAAATTTAACTATTTAAAATTTAAATAAACCCTTTAGAGTGAGAAGTTCTCACCTTTGCTTCTATTAGCAACCCATTTTCCATCTTGACTCGTTTTCACCATTTTGGACCTTGTATAAATATTTACACAATTCATTAATATTCGAAATAAATCGAATAATAAATTTTCATTAGATAATTTCGATTCATCGGTGATTTCATTTTAATAGTTAAATTAACTAATAGTTTTATTTAAACCAATTATTTCTCCTTTAATAAATTTCTATATTTAATTTAACAAATTTAAATTATCGATGAATTCTTTTACACAAACAAATATAAATTTTTAAACTGAATTAAATAATTAATTACCACTAAATAAATTTATTTAACTAAATTTTCTTCAAGTTTTAAAATTCCTATTATTATTTATTTTCTTCCTTTTCCCAGTTTTATCCATATAAATAATTCTCGTTTATAAATTTATTAAAAAATTAAATCTTAAACTATATTTCCTTTAACAAATTATTTTGAGTGCCCTAAATAAATTCAAATCAATTTATTAACCAAATCAATTACCAATATGCATTATTTAAATAAAAAAAATAGATTTTTTTAAAAAATGTGTATATGTATTTATACTTACTGTAAAACAACTTTCTGCATATATCTTCATTTTTTTTATATATAAACATTTATTAACTCAATTACGTAAAATATATATATATATATACACACACACACATACCTCACGGCCTTGCCCTACCCTGTGAATCCCAGGCTCCGACCAACTCACATCCACTGTCGCCGCCCCCGTCACGAGACCCACCACCTCTAAATCACCTCCAGCATAAATCGATCGAGCTTCATATAGCCGAGCGCCCCACCTTGCAAGCATCACCTCACGTATCCAAGCCCTAACCGAATCGGCTCCCCTCGTCGCCAGATCCATCGCGACCCTCCTCCATGTTGCGCGCGTGCCCTTCTCCCTCTCGTGTCGCGACGCCGAGCACAACGCGAAGCTCTAAACTTTGATTTGTCGAGCCAGTTGCCTCCTCAAACGCCTCCAGGTGGTCGCGAGTTGATGTGGATGCGGTGACCACTTTATTCTTCTCTTGATTTGAAATTCTGGAATGAAAATAGAAGAGAGGGACGGAGGAAAAGGAGGTGAAGACTATCACCATTTTTTTTCTCCTACTTTTGAATCATTTGCTCGATTTGATTTCGGTTGAAAACTGGAGAGGGATTTTTACATTTGAACGAAGTATGCTCTACACGATCTTTAGCGTGATCCTTGCCGTAATTTTAGGCGTGAATTTAGGAAGGTAACATGTATATGTCGTTAACTAATTAAAATATTAATTTCAATTTGAATTCGATTCAATTTCAATGCGTTTACTCACCGTGTGCTCACATATCAACTCAAAAAAATACGAAATTTGAAATCCGAGAATAATTCAATATTACGGACCCAATGAAACTGGTTTCGTCGAATTCCGAGACTGTGCCTCGGACGGCTATTTTTAAATATCGATTCAAACGATTTAATTTCAAAACTGAACAAAGCAGTTTCAAATTCAATTCTGAAGCTTCTATTATCTTCAATATTATCAATATGAATTTCACAAGCCTTTGAAATATTTTTAATTGGCTTAAAATTGAAGATTTAAATTTTTATTCAACTTTCAATAGATTAAATTAGACAATTTAATCGCTAAATTCATTCTGATAATTTGAAATTCAAACCAAACCATCATTCAAATATTTAAAATTAATTAAATATTTCCAAATTAAATTGTTCAAAATTCTGGGTCGTTACATTATTGTTCTTCCTATTTCCCTGATAAATACCCATTTTGATTTGCTTAAATAAAATTATAAACCTTACTATATGTTTTAAGCAAATAAAAATCATTTGAAAACTAGAACCAAACATAGATCAAGTAGTTATATATTGAATTTTGATTTAATTTCAAATCTGAAACTTATGAAACAGAGAAGATTGACTTGCGCAGTTTCAAAACATAAACAAACATATAACACACTTGTATTTACATATGCATGCATCACTTATTCTAGAATTTCACAAGCAACAAACATGTATTTACTTAAACTTTTTAATAAAAATGTTTACTCACCTTAAAAAAATAAATAGAGCTTTGTTTTACTGGAAACATTAAAATCTGAATTGTTGATTCCTTTTGAAACTTGAAAAGTTTGTTGCTACTTTTGATTTGAACACTGGAAAGCTTTGAAACTGAGATGATTTTTTCTACTTTTGATTTCCTTCAGGTTGCATTTGAAAATGAAACCTGATTGAAAATACTTGAAAGTCTGAAATTGGAATGCTTGATCTTGTTTGAGAAAGTTACAAGGTTTTGGATTTTGATTTGAGAATTTGTTACAGGACTTTGAATATGGTTTGTAGAGTGTTTTACAGGCTTTTGATTTCTGTTTTAAAGATAGATTACAGGTTAAGTTTCTTTGTTTAGAAATGTGAAGATAGAAAAGAATTAGAAGAGAGGGAATGAAGGTTTATATAGTGTATATTATGATTTATTAGAATTAAATAAAAAGAAAATAAAAGAAATGGACACTTGTATAATTTAACACCATTTGTCAATTACATCATTAATCTCCTTCCACATGTTAACAATAAGCTTCATAATTAAACACTCGTATTTATTCATTTTTATTTATTATTAAATGATTTAAAAGCTTTTTGAAACAAAATTTCCTAATTAACAAATACCTTTCTAAATTAATAAATGCTTTCTGGATTTTAAATAAATAAAATCTTTTAAAGAAAATAGAAAAAAACCAACTATATTTTAAATAAAATCATATCATATATTTTTAGTCCATTTTAAATGCTAATATAAAACTTTTGTAATTAATTTACAATTAAATAATTACTTTCTAAATTATATAAAATAAACTTCTTTAAGGAAAATATTATAAACAAATCTTATTCTAATAAAAACTTTATTATTTTATCCAAAATATTTTTAAGACAAATAACTTTTAAATTCCAAATTCAAATTCAAATTCAGTTAAAAATACAATTTAAAATCAACTTAAACATGTATATTTAAACAAACACAAATTCAATTTGTATATAATAATTCTCTATACATATATATACACACAACATATTATTATTGATTTGAAATTAACAACCTTGCCAAATTTTAAATAATTTAAAATGGAGATTATCACATTTGAATTTGTTTGATTTATAAATCAGTATTTTTAAAAGTTAAATCAGAGAAATATACAATTATCTGATGCCCGAAAACCCGGGATATCACATTCCTCCCCCCTTAGAATCTTTTCGTCCTCGAAAACAAACGATGCCAGAATTTTAAAAATGCTTATTATCAGAAAATTATTCTCGATCATTTTTAAAACACTTTTAAAACATATGTAATATTACAAAACAGTTTTATTAAATATACTTTTTATAACTCGATGTCTCAACCGGTCCATCCTTGTTCTTACAGAAATTCGGTCATACGTTGATTAGGCGTAAGCCCGAAAATCTATAAGTACTTGGTTAACCCATTTCCAACACCAAGTGAAAATACTTGGAAAATAATTTTATTGAAAATATAGAAAACATTTTTTAAAATAGAGGAAATATCTTTGGTGAGAATGCTCTGGAAATCATTACTCCCATCTATGGTCGCAGTTAACCCGATGGTTACGTTGTCGTCCCGGCAAAATCCATAAATAACTGTAGGCCTCCGCGCCTCTCGATTACGCAATGGAACCCGCTACGAATCGCAGTTACATCCGGGGTTATGTTACTGTCATAGCAAGAACCCATATAACTGTAGGCATCAGCGCCCTCGAATTTCGCTGCCAAAAGAATGAAACTTCTCCACTCCCACATAGGTCACAGTCTACCGATGTAAAATCAAACGTAGACTATTGGCTCTCAGCGGCACACACGACTTTCGCTACGTCACCATATGTTGCAGTCTACCGCTGTAAAATCAAACGTAGACTGTTGGTTCTTAGCGGCACACACGACTTTCGCTATGGTCTGTAGTAGATTGCAGTGACATCGAGTTAAACTGTCATTACAGTATAACTCAAATGCCTCTGTAGGCATCAACGCCATTGACTTTCGCTACACACTACTCATAATCCTCAGGAACTAGTTTTGTGTGGGCTCCTCACAAGATCAACTTTAGAACCTCTCCCTTAGAGGCTTAAGGCAATACCAACCTATGGCACTCCTGAGAAGTTCATCCCAAGGGAGCGCCTTTTTCTCCAGAGCCATTTTCAAAACACTTTATACTATACAAATATATAGTATCTTCCCATATCATACACCTAGTATGAATCTCATATAAATCTCCTTCCTCAAAATCGATATCCCAAAATCGATAATTCTTAAGCTAGGCTTTCCAAATCCAATATTGATTTTACCCAAAAATCAAAAGCCTTTCCAAATCCAAAGGTTCCAAACCTTTTTCCAAAATCCTCATAAGATCCTTTATACATATATATATATATATATATATATATATATATAACCTTGAAAAATCTTTGGATCATTTCAAACTTGTATAAAACTCCTTTTATACTTCAAATATTTTCAAAACCCTTTCTTCTGGCTTTAAATACAACAAGGGGAGATTTACCTTATATAACAAAGATATATAACTTTTTTTATTCCAAATCAAATATTCAAATTTGATTTCTCATTTCTTTTCTTTATAAAGTGAACCCTTAATCATTGAAATATCTGATTTCCATTTTACTTCATCGTATATTTCACAAAATATACTTTCATTTCAAAAACCATTTCACAATTATTATCCACAAATTACAGTAACAATTTCATTCAAATTCGTACGATTTACATATATTATTCGTATGCTATACCAATCTGATCGCTCGCTCGATCACACAATTTCACCTCCGAACTAGCATCGTCCAGCCGACTTCCTAGTGTGAACTCAGATCTGGTTTCTTGATCAGAAACCATCATTCTCCTTGCATAGCCATAACTATGATAGAGAATATCCATAACCAATCAACAATCCATATCTAGGTTCGCCGTCGAAATTTGAGTGAAAAATCCCAACTCGGATCGATATATTATCTCGAAATTCTATGCTCGAATCTAGACCAAATCACTATGCTAATAGAATAATATATGTACATCTTACGTATTTATCTTCATTGATTATTAACCAAATCAATTATCTTTTCTATTCACATTCACTTATGATTTCTATACCCTTATTCACAATTGCTTCAATCCCATATGGATTATCACCTTAATTCTTGTCCCAATTGATAACAAATCATGAACAGTTTAACTCTGTCCAGCATAAATTTATAAAATAACTTAAAAAGTGTAAAATAGATAAGTAGTTTGAAAAATAATTATAAATTTTAAAGTAGCTGTAAAATAGTTAAGTAATTATAATATAGCTGGAAAATAGTTAAATAATTGCAAAATAGATGTAAAATAGTAGTTAGTTCTAAAGTAGTTGAAAAATAGTAATTAGTTTATAAAAAAGTTGAAAAATTGTCAAATAGTTCCAAAAATTATTGTAAAATAAGTACAAGATAATTTGGCTTTTAAAAAGAAAAGTTGTATAGCAAATAGTTTGTAAAAATAGATTTGTACCAAAACAATTTATTTTGAAAATAGTCCACAGTCAAACTGCTCAATTCCCAACCTCCATTTCCAATCAATTCAATTTAAACTTCCACTTCCATTTAAATTGACTCAATTCCAATTTAAATAACTTCAATTTCAATTGAAATTGATTTAACCCCAATTCAAGTAGAATTAACCTCAATTTCTTTCCAAATTTAACTTTATTCAACTTTGATCTCAAATTCTACTAATTCAAATAAATTCCAAATTGAACTAGTTCCAATTTCAATTCATTTCAACTCCAGTTTGAATTAATCCCAATTCCAAACTCCATTTTCAAATCAAGTTGAATTATTCTTTATTTCCTCCGAAATTCAATTCAAATTCCATTTGAATTTAAATCTATTCAACTTTTAATCACAATTTCAAATTATTCAAATCAAATTTCAATTTGAATCAACTTCAAATTCCAGTTCACTATAACCATATCGAATTATATAAATTCGAGTTAATACTTCAAATGTTGATTTAATTTGTAACGATCCTGAATTTTTGAACAATTTAAATTTAAATTTAAAATATTTAATTAACTTTAAATATTTGAATGATGATTTAGATTGAATTTCCAACGCTATATAAAACATTTATGTGATTTGGCGATTAAATTTTAAAATTTAATCTATAAAAAGTTGAATAAAAATTTAAATTTGACTTTGGAGTTGAAATTGAATATTGAATTTGTATCTTTAATTCAAACTAATGACTTAGAAAAATAATTTGGATTTAAGGATTATTACTTATGCAAATTAATAATTGAATTAAATTTTGATTTGAAAACTGTGAAGTTATTTGAATTTTTCAAGTTTAATATGAAGAACATATTTGAATTTAAAAATTTGAGCTAGGAGTTTGTAAATTGATTTAAATTCCGTTCAAATTTTTTGTTAAAGGCTAAGTGGGCTTTGAAAATAATATCGGTCCCCATTTGATATTGATGCCATGATTAAATATAGCCGTTTCCCCTTTACCCCATTCATTCGAAACCCTAGTGTTAACGCTAAAAATTGAACGCTAACACCCCGGTGTGTAGAGTGTAGTTGTGAAAGCACCACCCGTTGGTACGGGAACCAGAGAAAAAGTAAGAATCACAGAAAAGTATTAAAAGACACGATATTTATAGTGGTTCGGCTTAAGACAGAGCCTACGTCCACTTTAAACTCCTTTATTGCTGATATTATTACAACCCTTTACAAGATTCATCGATTACAACACACTTTGAGTTTGAAGTCATTTAGAACAAGTAGCCTCAACTTCAATGTCGATCAAAATCTTTGGATTCATGTTGAACATGTATGATTTCTTCGTGAAGTTCCTTGAAGCGTTCTTTGTATCTCAAAGGCTTTAAGTGTTGAAGTAGTTCGGAATGCAGCAGAATAACGACGCTTGAAATGAATGAGCCAGAGAAGTCATTTGCTAGTTGAAACTAGGGTCGTATTTATTGGCATTTTTCGAAGTTAGGTCGTAGGTCGTGACCGACCTAAGTTAGGTCGTAGGTCGTGACTGACCTAAGATGCACTGACTTCTCTTTCACAAGAACACGCATGCTGATTTGCACAAGTCCAGGGTCGTGAGCGACCTATCCCCTAGCGGCATGGCATAGGCGGCTTCTTTATTCATGCAGATAGGTCGAGAGCGACCTATCTTAGGTCGTTAGCGACCTATCATAGGTCGTGAGTACTTTCCTGTAACCATAGCTGGAGCCTTTAGGTCGTTGAGTCTCTTAGGTCGTGGCCTCCTTTAGGTCGGGACATCTTTTATGTCGCAGCTTTCTTAGGTCGCGGCCTTTTTAGGTCGGTGGGCAGTTAGGTCGCTAAGACAATCATGTCGTTAGGTCGCTCCATCCTTTAAGTTGTAAGGTCGCTCTGGCTCACAGGTCGCTAAGTCGCTGAAACTTTAGGTCGCTAGGTCGCATTATCCTTTAGGTCGCGGCCTTCCTTAGGTCGAAGCACTCTGTTAGGTCGTGTGAGTTCTATAAGTCGCAGAATTCCATAGGTCGCAGCTTCCCTTAGGTCGCAGAGTTCTGTAGGTCGCAGCTTCCCTTAGGTCGCTTGATCAGTTAAGTCGCTAGGCCATTCCTGTAGTTAGGTCGCTCCATATCTTTAGGTTTTAGGTCGCTAACGAAGAGGAGTTAACATTTGCCCCTCGAAGTACGTGCTTAGGTCATAGGTCGCGTGCTTCGATTCTCTTAACTCGAGTTCTGATGAGTTGTTAGGTCGCGAGCGACCTATCGAGGAAATTAGGTCGTGTGTGTCGATTCACATCTCACTTCCCTGGGGTATAAATGACATAGGTCGTTCCTCTTTCATCTCATCTGCTCTGAACTTCCTATTCGGCCATTATCAAGTTCTCAAGCTCTCGAAGGCAAATTCAACCCATTTAGCTGTCAATTTATCTTCACCAACATAATACGTAAGTGAATTCAACCTCTAACCCACGATAATCGCCATCCAATTGTGAATCCACATTTTCCGCCTCGAGTCCAATTCATGTGTTGTGCCCTATTTTGAATGATTATTACGATTGATCTTTGATCGCCGTTCGATATGTCATCGTTGTGATTCAAGAAGGCACGGTAACATTAATGGATCGGAGGTATTTGGATTTGATTCCTGGATGATTCGGTGGCATGTAGGAATGATGAATTTTTACGAAGGGGATGATGGACTTGCTCATGAGTGATAACGGGTTAATGGGTTAGTGGAGAAGAAGGTGATTGGTGGAGGGAAGCGAGGTTTTTCGCTTGAGCGGGAGCTTGCTTAAGATCCTATTAGAACCGACCCATGAACCTGCGCGACCTATAGAACCTCGCGACCTAGGACTTTCGCGACCTAGGACTTAGGCGAAAGCGCATTGCTTTGAACTGTTGGGTTAGGTTGCGACCGAGCTAGGACTTAGATGATTTGGATTGCCTTGAACCTCTTAACTTGCACAGTGCGACCTAAGGGAGCTCTGACCTATACTAGGTCGTTGGACGACCTAGGCTTGTGAAAAAAAAAATTTTTCTGAAAAAAAAATTGATTGAGTTGTTTGGACTTGAATTTTGTTGCACTTCTTTGTAGATCCCTTTAAAGTTGTCAACCTGCTAAATATGACATTTGTAGAAAAATGGGACGAATATACTGTCACCGACCGCCCACATCGAATGACAGATTAGTCGATAAGGAATAATCAACTTAAATGAATCGTGTGAGTGAAATGCTGTAACTCAACCGACTCAAATGAAGTGTTAAAGCAAAGCTAGAATTTTGTTTGAATTAACACTGCACTTGAGTTTTAAATTAACAAGTCCTGAAATCTCACAATCGATCAGTTGCTAACTAGTTTAATTCCAGTTATTTTGCTTGTTATTTTTATTAGTTTTGCACAACACTTCACACTTTTAGGAAACGTGCACCTTCACATCTGAACATCCAGTTACTCATGTAGAATGACGTCTCAACAAGAAGAGATGATAGAACACGTCGAAGGGGCTTTCCCGATTGCTATTCCACTAGAGAACCCTCCGGAAAGAACTCCTACCCTTCTGAAACAGCGGGTGCTTAATCAATTATGCGTTCAATTTGGCATTGCCGAGGCAGAAGTTCTACTCCCTGGACCAAATGATTTTGCTGATAGACCACCTTCCGGTTTTGTTGCCATTAATCGCCAAATGTGCTTAAGTGGAGTAATTCCTCCCTTTAATGAATTTCTTCAACAAATCCTTCTTCGACTAACGATCTCTCCTTTCCAACTGCATCCCAATGGCTATGCCATTTTGATGGGATTGTGCGTTCTGTTCAGGAGAACTCTTGACCGTCTTCCGAGTTTTGAGGAAATCTGTTACTTGTGCACTTTTGCGAAGAACAAGGACCACCCTTCAATTGTACTTGTAAGAGGTGCGAGGAACCGTAAACTAATTTTGGATTTGCCGGAGAGTGCACATGGTTTTTTGAATCAATTCTTCTATATTCGTTGCCCCGCAGGATTTTACGCAGACTGGAGAATTGGAAGTGAGATCTTCTTTCCCTTCTTTCTTCAATTTTATTCTAAGTTTTTCATGGTTCCTATTGCTAGATGCTGATTCCATTCCTTATTTTTACAGCACTTCCTCCTCCTTCTAGAGATTCCAGTCATAGGCCAGTCTTTGAAAGGCTAAGCATTGTGGCTGCTGAAGAGAGGAGCGCAAAATTTCTATTGACAGATGAACTTCTTCATCGGTTTGAGCTTTTACATTCTTCTCGTTCTACTCAACCTCATGAAGTTCCAACTGAAGTTCCCGATTCTCCGATGAAAACTCCTGATGCCCCGGTCTCTATTAAAGAGCACATGCAGGGAGGAACCTCTATTGAAACTTCACTAGTAAAATGTTCCACTCCAAGGGATGATGCGGAGCCGTCCGAAAAGCCTGCTCTTGCCCCCATAACTGAAGAAGTGGAGCCCCTTCCTCATACTGATAAGAACGTTGATCTTGGAGTTGATATTTTTGGGAGTTTAAGTGACATAATAGTCACTTCTCAAGAACTTTTTAGGGATGATCCTGCCATTGCCAAAGTCACATCTCCAGCGATTGAAGCAACTTCTACTCTCAAGCACACTTCCACAGCCCCGGAAGTGCAATTTTCCACAATAACTACCACTATCCCTCAGTCGATGACTGGTTTGTAGTCTAGTTTGCCGCGAGTAATTTTACACGTCACACGCACTTAGGATGCACTTGACTTTCTTATTCTTGGTAGATTCTCAAACCTTGTTTTTTCTTTAATTTCAGGTTCTCCAATGGGGCGGAGCGGCTCTTATTATGACGACTTTAAACAATACGGGAGACGCAGCCGATTCGACTATAGACATCATCTCCCCCCTCGAAGAGAAACCGATGAAGAGAGGGCCATCAGAAAAGCAGACGAGAGACGAGCATATGAAGAACGTCACCAAAGAGAACAAGAAAGACATGACCCTCCTCACAAAGATGATGATGTCCAAAAAAGAAAGACTCACGATGAGAGAGGTAAAGGTCACATGGACGATTCTTCTAGCAAGAGGGCTAAACTTACTGAAGAAACAATGCCGACAGTTTCTGAAAATGTTCCTGCTCAATCTCCTGCCCCTGTTCGTTCCGACATTCAAACAATCATCAACCGGCCCGCATACCAAGTTGGGCAAGGTCCTCCCACTCTTCAAAGTCGATTCCCTCAGTGGTGCCTGAAAGGGGTTCGATTTGATATTGACTTGGTTCCTCTCGACAAATCGGCTATGCTGCGAAATCTTGATACTGTCAGGACCGATATTGAAAGAATGTCGAACTGGCAAAAACTTGTCGACGAGCTTCAGAGGGTTAACCGAGCCAATCTTGAGGCCATGCTCACAATGGAGAACGATAAGACTGAGTGGCAGAAGACTCTCGAGCAGCATGACGCCGAAATGAGAAGTATTGCTTCCTATAATGAAAAGCTGGAAGCAGAAGTAGAAAAGGTTAAGGAAGAATTAGCTACTTCATCTACTTCCTATTCTCAAAAGGAGAGCATGCTTCAGCAACAAGTACGAGATGCGCATGCCAGTCAAAGGGCAGTCGAAGATAAGCTTACACACAAAGAGAAGGTCATAGAAGAATATCGCGCTGAAACTTTACAGCTGCGAGAACAGACCGGCTCTCAAAGCTTGGAGATAAAGTTGTTAAAAACTCGACTTGCTATGGCCGAAAAGGAGCGTGACGAGGCTGTTGTTGGTAAACTCGCGGCCGAAGAGGCCCATCAAGCAACCAAAGCTGACATTGGCTCCACATTATTTGATTTTTATCTTCAATGTATCTTGGAGCGCGGCAGCCTTTCATTTCTGGGTCCCAAATATGAGATTACATTGGCTGAAGTATGGGAGGCTGCCGTAGATATGCTTGGAGGCGCTGGTTACTCCGATGACCACCTTCAAGAATATTATTTTGATGAGGCAACTCGGGAAGCACTAGCTAGGGGAAAAGAGCGGCTTGCTAAATTTCGAGCTGAAACGACAGGGGAGGGGTGCTTAGAGAAGGAAGCGCTTGTAAATGCCCATGTTCCTCCTTCGGTTTCAGCTGATGTTGATATAGCTGGCCCTAGCTCATCTTCTATTCCTCAAGATAAAACCGATCTCGGAGTTACAACTCCCCATGTTGTAGAGAAGCCTCAGGAGAGCACCGAAGCCCAGGATTATGAGATTGAAATGATAAAGACAACCGCCGCAGGTAACTTTATTGCTGGACCAGTTCAAACTGATTGCTTGTTCACTTCCCACGACCTTGATGAATTTTTTGACTATCTCCTGAATCTTAATGAGCCTTTATCTCCTCTTTTTACTGACTTTAACCTCTTTTCTCCTGTAGAGAAAGCATCAAGCATCGTTCAGACTTCGCGTTCTCCGGTGATCCCTCTTCCATCTCTTCAGGTGACTCCTCCTTCTGCTTCACAGCCCGGGTCACAAGAGGAGCAGATAGAGGCTCTTCATGGCTTAGATGACCCTATCGCTTCACAAGAGCAGAAAGACGAGGGACTTGAGGGAGGTGAGATATCTCCGGAGCGGACTCCTTCTGATGACATAATTTTGTCTGCTCTTGCTACTCCAGGGAGTGAGTCTTCTTCGAAGAGGAGAAAGAAGCACGGAACGTCGAAGAGGAGGGGGAAGAAAATCATTGCTACTGAAGAGGAACCGGAAGTTGCACCGGTTGCACCTCCCTCTCCTTCTTCCCTTATGCCTATAGATAGACCTGAAAAGCTAACCATTCGGCCGGGCAAAGGGTCCAAAGGTGGTAAGAAGAAGTGAAGAGTCGGGCTTCGGGCTTTTTGATTCCTTTTTTGTGTAATGGTCGGATGTTGTGCAGGCACCGGCCCCTGCTTTTTTATTTTGAAACCTGTATCTGCAATTGAATAAAATGATCCTTTATTTGTACATACTCTTGTTTGAATTTGAGAATGCATTTATTATTCATTTTTGCACAAGTTTATTTATATGATATTGCGGTGAGCTTGTGGTATGTTGTTTGAGCGTACTTTACCGATGTAGCTATACCATTTTGTATGTAACTATACCATGTTGCCCCCATACCATAAGCTTGCTGCAATATTTTATACTTTGAGGGGACTTGCACTCTTATTTTCTGAAGAATAATTACTTCATTCGTGAAGAAATTTTTCATAGAGTATAACTTCCTTCATATAAGTTTTTACGCTTTGTCCTTCGAAGAAATCACTTTTTTCTTTTGCTTATGTACGCATTTTGCCAAGTGAATTCTTCTATGTGGTAAAGCGGGCCTCTGAAGGGTACTTTAACTTTCTTCCCTTTTTTTTGAGGAAGGTTATTTTCTAGAATAGGTAAATCACTCTTCCTTTGAAAGTTAAAGTATGCTCTTGATGAGGATTTTTATTTTTTAAAAAAATAGAAATTTGTACCTCTGAGGAGGGATTTTTCACGTTTCAACACTTGGAAGTTTTATTTCAATCTTGGTGAAACGTGTACCTCCAAAGAGTTGTGCCTTTGAAAGAAGCCTTTTCACGTTTCAACACTTGGAAGTTTTATTTCAATCTCGGTGAAACGTGGGCTTCCGAAGAGGTCTTTCTTCTTGATTGTGTCCCCGGGAGGGGGTTGTACCTCTGGGGAGGGATTTTTCACGTTTCAACACTTGGAAGTTTTATTTCAATCTTGGTGAAACGTGTACCTCCAAAGAGTTATGCCTTCGAAGAAAGCCTTTTCACGTTTCAACACTTGGAAGTTTTATTTCAATCTCGGTGAAACGTGGACTTCTAGAAAGGTCTTTATTTTGTTTTGCATTTCAACTTTGGTGAAGTGAAATTCCGAAGAGCGGCTGTTACACTTCAACTCCTGGTGAAATGTGCCTCCGAAGAGGTCTTTATTTTGTTTGCATTTCAACTCTGGTGAAGTGAAATTCCGAAGAGCGGTCGTAACATTTCAACTCCTGGTGAAATGGGCCTTCGAAGAGGGCTTTTATTTTGTTTTACATTTCAACTCTGGTGAAGTGAAATCCTGAAGAGCGGTTGTTACACTTCAACTCCTGGTGAAATGTGCCTCAGAGAGGGTTTTCATCGCCTGGAAGTTACTCTCTCATGGTTGGAGGGTCATGACTCCTCCAATCTTTTTTGTTGAGTAGAGAACTTTCTTTTTTGTGGCGTATGACCCATTAGAGGTCTTTATCCTCCGAAGAGTTGTGCCTCCGAAGAGGACTTGTGCTGCCGATGATGGCTTTGGTTGTTCCCTTGTCCACTTGCTTATGCCTTTTCAGCGATCCTCTGTTTTTTTTTTCTCTTTTCAAGCTTTCATTCCCTTTTCTCACAAGTAATTTGTTTAATCCAAGGAAGTGTACTTCATTGTCAGGCAAGTTCGTGAGAACGGGCATTAGCTTCTTAATTGGATGTTTGTTTGTTTAAACGATCTCAATTTATTAGCAAAGGCCCGTTTCTGTCGAAATCATAGGCCGTTCAATTGAAGTACTTCCTATCTAGGATTTGAATTCGAGGCTTTTGTGACTCGAAATTTGGCGAGAATCACTTGGTCTTATTATGTGCAAGTTTCATTTCCATGGTCTGCAAAAATTTAAATCGACATTTTAGCAATACGTTCTATGTACTTTTTATATCGAAAATAAAGCAAACATGTAATAATAATAATGAACACAAGATTTATAGTGGTTCGGCCAGGAAATTGGGCCTACATCCACTTTATATTCTTTCATTATTTACTTGCATCAGTTTTACAATTGCCTTTAATTACAAGAATCATACATTCATAACTCTTTTTACAATATTTCAACAAAATTTTCACGTAAAGTATGGACGCAAGTGATTGCTGTTCCATGCCCTTGGAATTTGATCTCCTTCAACAGTAGTGAGTTTGAATGTGCCGTCAAGAAGCTTCTGACCTATGACATATGGTCCTTCCAAATTTGGCCCAAACACACCTGTCGCTGTCATAATTCTCTTCAGGACTAGATCTCCAATCTCAAAGCTGCGTTGGCGAACTTTGGAATTGAAATGTCTGGCTATCCTTTGATGATGTGCTGCAATTCTGAGATTAGCCTCATCTCTTTTTTCATCAAGGAGATCTAGCGCCTCAAGCTGTAGCTTTTCGTTTTCTGCTTGATTGAAATGGATTCTTCTATGTGAAGGGACCTCTATTTCCACCGGAATCATTGCCTCTGACCCGTATGCCAATGAAAACGGGGTGTGTCCAGTCGCAGTTTTGTGAGTGGTTCCGTATGCCCATAGTGCCAGTGGTAGCTTATCGACCCAACCACCTTTTACTCTTTCAAGTTGCTTCTTGATGGTTGACTTAATAATTTTGTTCACGGCTTCCACTTGCCCGTTTGCCTGCGGATGAGCCACTGCTGAGAAGCTTTTCCGGATTTTGAATCGCTTGCAAAAATCTTGGAATTCTTCACTTTCAAATTGAGTACCATTATCTGTAATTATTTTTTGAGGCACACCATATCTGCAAATGATATTTTTAGTCACAAAGTTTATCATCTTTTTAGAGGTGATGGTAGCCAATGGTTCAGCTTCAGCCCATTTAGTGAAATAATCTACAGCAACAATGGCATATTTGATTCCAGATTTGGCAATTGGTAGCGGTCCAATGAGATCCATTCCCCAAATTGCAAATGGCCATGGACTGACCATCTGTGTGAGTTCAGTAGAAGGTGCTCTAGGAATTTTAGCGAATCTTTGGCATCTGTCACACTTTCGGGAATAGCTTGCAGCATCTCATTTAATTTCTGGCCAAAAATATCTGTATCGGAGAATTTTCTTTGCTAATGTTTGGCCTCCTGAATGATCACCACATTCTCCTCCATGTACCTCCGCTAGGATTGTTTTGGACTCTTCCCTGGATACACATCGAAGTAATGGCATTGAGAATCCCCATCTGTATAATCGGCCATCCTGGATTATATATCGAGAGGCTTTTCTCAGTAGCTTTTGTCGTTCTTTTGAGTTCCCTGGTAGAGAGCCATTGAGCAGATATTCTGTTATTGGAGTCATCCATGATTCTTGCTCTTGAGACATACTCATGATCCAATCAATGTCCATCTCATTAATGCTCGGTGCCGACAGAACTTCTACTGGGACCAACCCTAGAAATTGAGCTTCGCCGGTGCTAGAGTACTTTGCGAGAGAATCTGCTTTCATGTTTTGTTCTCGAGGAATATGGTTTATCGTGTGGTGATCGAAGTCACACAGAAGTTCCCAAGCCTTTGACAATTAGGCGGGCAGATTTCCCCCTTTTGCTTGGAATTCCTTTTTGACTTGGCATACAATAAGCTGAGAATCACTGAAGATCTGTAACGCTCGGATGTTTAATTCTTTAGCAATCCTTAAGCCAGCGATAAGGGCTTCGTATTCTGCTTCATTGTTTGTTGAAGGAAATTCCAATCTTAGTGCATAGCATAATGATCGACCTTCAGGGGTCTCAAGTACAACTCCGGCTCCAGAACAGTAGTCGTTTCTCGCGTCATCGACATATAACTTCCATTGTATTGGGGAATCGTCGATCGTTTCCTCCTCACCATTACCCTTATCCGTGAATTCTGCGATGAAATCCGCTAAAGCCTGTCCATTGATTGCTTTTCGGGGATGATAAGTGATGTCATATTGACTGAGTTCAATATTCCACTTTAGAAGACGACCCGAAGCCTCTGGGCGAAACAGGACTTGCTTTAAAGGTTGATCAGTGAGGACTCTGATAGGATGAGCTTGGAAATATTGCCTCAACTTTCTAGATGCAATTAGTAGGCAATAGGCGAGTTTTTCCAACTTAGAGTAATTCATCTCCGCCCCAGTGAGTCTTTTGCTGATATAGTAAACTGGATGTTGAATCCTCTTGTCTTCCCGTATCAGCGCTGCACTTAAAGCATGAGATGATACTGCTAAGTATATAAGAAGATCCTCGCCATCGCCAGGCCTAGAAAGTATTAGAGGCGTTTCCATATGGCGAATCAATTCATCAAAGGCTTTTTGGCATTCGGGAGTCCAATCGAAGTTTTTCTTCCCTTTCTTTAGGGCATCAAAGAATGGGATGCATTTATCTATGGCTTTGGAAATGAACCGACTCAAGGCGGCGACTTTTCCATTGAGACTTTGCAATTCCTTCTTTGTTCTAGGAGCCTTGATTTCCTTTAAGGCGGTAATTTGAGCTGGACTAGCCTCGATGCCCCTTGCGCTCACGATGAAACCTAAAAACTTGCCGGATTCCACTCCAAATGAACATTTCAAAGGATTGAGCTTCATTCCGTATTTTCGGAGGACTGCGAACATGTCCGCTAAGTGTTCTATGTGATCCACTGCTTTCTTAGACTTTACTAACATGTCATCGACGTAGACTTCCATAGTCTTGCCTAATTGCGGTTTGAACATAGCATTAACAAGTCTTTGGTATGTTGCCCCTGCATTCTTCAACCCGAAGGGCATAACTCTGTAGCAGTAAAGACCGATGTCAGTGATAAAGCTTGTGTCCTCCTGATCTGGCTCATGCATCATGATCTGGTTGTATCCGGAGTAAGCATCCATGAAAGATAACAATTCGTGTCCCGCTGTTCCGTCTACCAGTTGATCGATTCTGGGTAATGGGAGCAGTCTTTGGGGCAGGCCTTTTTTAGATCTGAAAAATCAATGCATACTCTCCATTTTCCGTTGGCTTTCTTAACCAGCACTAGATTCGAAACCCAATTCGGATAGGTAGATTCTTTAATAAAATTATTCTCCATGAGCCGATCAACTTCTTCTTTTAATGCTGCTGACCTTTCTGGACTTGAGTTCTTCTTTTCTGCTTCATAGGTGTGAATTTTGGATCAATATTTAGAGCGTGTACTGCAACTTCTGGGGATATTCCGCACATATCGGCATGAGTCCAAGCAAAAACATTCAAATTTGCCTTTAAAAAAGATATTAAGATATTCTGAGTTGACACATTAAGTTGTGAACCCACATTCAACACCTTGTTTGAGTCCTTTGGGTCAATAGGTACTGGTATTGTCGTTTCCACTGGTACCACTCTATTCTCCCCTGCACTGACTTTTCTAGGATCCATTTCTTTCCTTGCTCCGCTGTGCTCGCCAGTGCAGGGTCCGCCCTGTAATTGCTACAAGGCTGGTTCTTTGATGCGGACTGGGGCTGCCGCATCCTTTCCCATTTCTCTTTTTCTGGTTTCTCGTAGCTCTGTTAGATAACATTCCCGCCCCGCATTTTGATCCCCTTTTATAACTCCCACTCCATTATCAGTGGGAAATTTAATGGTGAGGCACCATGGGGCCAGAACAACTTTGAATGCTGCGAGAGTTGGACGGCCAAGGAAAGCATTGTAAGCAGAAAATTCGTCGACAATCACAAAAGTTTGCTTGCGGACCACTTTTCTCTCTCCTTTTCCAAGTTCCACAAACAAATCAACGGTTCCTATCGGCTGTTTTGGCTCCCGAGTGAAGCCAGCGATTTTCTGCGATGAGGCTTGCACATCAGCCATAGGGATCCTCATCTGGTCGAATGTTTTCTTGGAGAGGATATTGCAGGATGCGCCACAATCAATGAGAACTCTTCTGACAATAGCTGGCCCGATACCAGCCGAGACGACTAAGGGATCCAAGGTAGGAGCTTCAATACCTGCGGAATCCCTGGCTCTGAACACAATATCATCATTGAAGGTTCTTTGCTGCTTCAGGGGCATAGCACCTTCCAAAACGAATACATCTTCTTCGGTCGGTACGTATTTCAAAGCTCGGGTATACCTTTCCATCTCACCCCAGCTTCTGCCTGCTGGGTGAGGTCCTCCTGTAATGACATTGATAATGGGCCTTCCAGATTCATGCCCTGCTGCCTTCTCACCTATCCTAGGCTGATGAGCAGGAGCTTGCTGCCCCTGACTAGACGAAGCGGGGTTGTTGCTATTCTTTTTCACAAATTGCTGCAGCTTGTTTTCCCTTAGCAACTCTTCAATCAGATTTTTCAATTGGCAGCATTCGTCGGTATCATGACCAAGCTGATTATGAAAGCGACAGAATTTCCCACTTTGCACAGCTTTCCTCCCGGTTCTCAGAACAGTAGGTTTAGGATATTCAACAGAATCTTTAGTGGCAAGGTATATATGCTCTGGTGTATCTGATAAAGGAGTATATTCCGATGGTTTGAAGGAACGAGGCCTCTTTAGATTTTTCTGTTTCTTTCCATCGTTATTTTCCCTTTTCTGTCCAGCAGATTCACTCTTGCGTGGAGCAGCAATGTTATCTTCAGCTTTTTCTAACACTGCCTTTACCGGTACAGGACGGCTTTCCAGGCGTATGAACTCATCCGCTTTCTTGTAGAATTTTTCAAGGGAATTTGGTTCCTTCATGTTAAGCCATTTTCCAAATTCACTCGACTTGTTGATGGCCCTCATCAGATAGGTCAAGATCATCCGTGGTTCTGCATTGTCTACCTCAGCCAGCGCTATATTAAAGCGATTCAAGAAAGACCTGATAATTTCACCCGGATTTTGTTCTAAACTTGACAACGACATAATATCTTTGGCTTTTGAAGCGTATAGTCTGAACTGCTCCTTGAACTTCTGGGTTAAGTCAGAAAACTGATCGATAGATCGGACTGGCAGCTTGGTGAACCAAAGCAGAGCTACACCTTCCAGGTATACAGGAAAATATCGGCACTTTATTTCATCAGAAGCCCTGGCACCTGTCATGTTCCAATCATACTTATACAAGAATTCGTTCGGATCACTTGTTCCTTTGTAAGCTGGAATGGTTGGAGGGACAAACTTCCTTAGGAATTCAGCCTTTAAGATTTTCTCAGTAAATGGAGTTTTACTTGGGGCAAAACCCCATTCTTTCTCGTCTTCAACCCTCCGCATACTCTCTTTCATGATTTGTCGGACCATCCTAGAAAGATACTCCTCATCATGTCGAGTTCTAGATCCACCAACCTCAGGAAGTGTTTGTTCAAAGGGGCTAGCGGCCCTTTCAGGAGCATTTCTTTCTTCAGCATCATGAATGTTGCCAGCAAAGTTCCTTTCATTACCTGCCGGCTGACGGCTTGCCCCAAGCAAATCGTTCAACCTATTCAGAATTAGGGCATTTTGGGCATTCTGAGCCTCGAATTGTGCATTTTGGGCATTTATCTGCTGGTTCAGCCCTAAGATTGCAGCATCCAGCTCTGCCTTTGTAACTCCGACAGCTGGAGTTGCTTGATTCGATACAGGGGAAGCGGAGGTTCCCTCTTGAGCATTTCCAGATCTTACAGATCTACTCTTTCTACCCGGAGCCATGATTTCGGATAAACTTCTAGTCTTTAGAGAGGTTACTTCAACAAACTTTCGTGGAGCAATGATGACGATTTCCCTGAGTTCAGTTCTCAGTGAAAGCACCAAAAATGTTAACGCTAAAAATTGAATGCTAACACCCCGGTGTGTAGAGTGTAGTTGTGAAAGCACCACCCGTTGGTACGGGAACAAGAGAAAAAGTAAGAATCACAGAAAAGTATTAAAAGACACGATATTTATAGTGGTTCGGCTTAAGAGAGAGCCTACGTCCACTTTAAACTCCTTTATTGCTGATATTATTACAACCCTTTACAAGATTCATCGATTACAAAACACTTTGAGTTTGAAGTCATTTAGAACAAGTAGCCTCAACTTCAATGTCGATCAAAATCTTTGGATTCATGTTGAACATGTATGATTTCTTCGTGAAGTTCCTTGAAGCGTTCTTTGTATCTCAAAAGCTTTAAGTGTTGAAGTAGTTCGGAATGCAGCAGAATAATGACGCTTGAAATGAATGAGCCAGAAAAGTCCTTTGCTAGTTGGAACTAGGGTCGTATTTATAGGCATTTTTCGGAGTTAGGTCGTAGGTCGTGACCGACCTAAGTTAGGTCGTAGGTCGTGACTGACCTAAGATGCACTGACTTCTCTTTCACAAGAACACGCATGCTGATTTGCACAAGTCCAGGGTCGTGAGCGGCCTATCCCCTAGCGGCATGGCATAGGCGGCTTCTTTATTCATGCAGATAGGTCGAGAGCGACCAATCTTAGGTCGTTAGCGACCTATCATAGGTCGTGAGTACTTTCCTGTAACCATAGCTGGAGCCTTTAGGTCGTTGAGTCTCTTAGGTCGTGGCCTCCTTTAGGTCGGGACATCTTTTATGTCGCAGCTTTCTTAGGTCGCGGCCTTTTTAGGTCGGTGGGCAGTTAGGTCGCTAAGACAATCATGTCGTTAGGTCGCTCCATCCTTTAAGTTGTAAGGTCGCTCTGGCTCACAGGTCGCTAAGTCGCTGAAACTTTAGGTCGCTAGGTCGCATTATCCTTTAGGTCGCGGCCTTCCTTAGGTCGAAGCACTCTGTTAGGTCGTGTGAGTTCTATAGGTCGTAGAATTCCATAGGTCGCAGCTTCCCTTAGGTCGCAGAGTTCTGTAGGTCGCAGCTTCCCTTAGGTCGCAGCTACTTTTAGGTCACTTGATCAGTTAAGTCGCTAGGCCATTCCTGTAGTTAGATCGCTCCATATCTTTAGGTTTTAGGTCGCTAACGAAGAGGAGTTAACACCTAGAAAACAAATAAACGAAAAAAAAACAATGGCGGCCTCGTTCTTTTGTTCGCTCTGAAATTAGGGCTCGTGAAAATCAAAGGCTCGGTCTTCTTCCTGCTCATCTTCAAAGCTAGGGCTCGTGAGAATCGATGATGATTTCACTTCCCTCGCAGCTGCTCAATCTCGCTGTCGTTCGTCTCTTTGAGTTGCTCCTACAGCCGCTTCTAATTGGTCAAGTTCGAAAACCAGGTGAGTGAATCCTTCACTCACATCCAATTCAAGCCTTTAGAGATTGCTAGCTTGTTCAAATTCATGTTTTGGTTGCTTGATTAACTGATTTTCGCGGCTTTAAAATTGTTGAATTTCCACTTTGATTCTGTAAAATTTCTTTGCTGTAATGATGATTTCCGGGTTCACTTGTTTCGAATTTCTGGCAATTGATTTATGTTGACTTTGATAATTATCATGAAACTTCTTTGACCCGATCTTTGAATTGATATGATGATTTATGTTTTTGCATGTTGATAAATTTTTGAAATGATATGCATGCATGTCTGTTTACAGAGGCATAGCCTTGTTCTTGATAAAAAAAGGAAAAAAAAATTAATTTCAAACAAAAACATTGTTTAAACTCAAGTTAAGATTTTAGAAATATATTTGAGTACAATAATTTTGCAAATTCATCTGGAAAATTTAGGAAGACAGCGAGCAAACTTACTCCTGATCTACTCTCTGAATTGATGTGATAAATATTGGTAAATGTGTTCTGCATGAATAGGAATGTATTGCAAGTATTTGTGCATGTTTGTATTTGTCTGGTTATCCCTCTGTTTAGAAATAGATTAACTAAATTTGAGAAAGTTTTTATATCTCAGAATCAAAAGAAATTTAAGTGATGACCTTTAAAAGAAAGATATTGATAATTACTTGATTTAAAGTTTAAAAAAAAATTCAAGAAGTTTTATTAGGTAATGAACTGGAAACGTAGGATACAGGAGTAAATACAAACATCTACCTTCCAGATCATCACAGTTTTAAAACTTCCAGCCTTCATTCTCTGTTGTTTCTCTGCTCTTTGCATATACAAGTGAGCAAATTCATTTAAACCCATCTATATAACTTGATATCCGAGATGATGTTTGAAGCAAATTAGGAAAATGACTGTTTGTTGATAATTATGTCAGTATGCATGTATGGTATGTATGTAAGTTGTTCAACTTGGTTTGCCATTGAGTTGATGTACTTGTGGTCATATGTGTACTGTTTCACCATTGAGTCTGATTGCTTGTGGTATTACTTGAACTTGATATTGTTGGTTTCATGTTCATGTGTCTTCACATTCACTGTTGCCACTGTCTTCTTTGTTGTTGCACTGCACTTTGATGGCTGATCATTTGTATACAT
This sequence comes from Allium cepa, assembly GCA_030765085.1. Taxonomy (NCBI): domain Eukaryota; kingdom Viridiplantae; phylum Streptophyta; class Magnoliopsida; order Asparagales; family Amaryllidaceae; genus Allium; species Allium cepa. The sequence continues at coordinate 192,353,972 of CM060943.1, forward strand.
ACATTCTTGTATGTATATATGTGTATGGCCACTTGTGTTATTTGAGTTGCTGGGCTTAGTATTTGTAACTGGACAATACTTGCACTGGTCTGCATACATGGTATCTTGTAGCCTGGTCATTGGTGCACTGTGCCTTGTACTTGGTCTGACTTGTATCACTGTCACTGGTGTACTTGAACTTCAGGTCTGTATTTTGATGTTGCCACTTTGCTTCATTTGAATAGCGCAGTGGTGCATTTGTTTTGTCATTGTGTAGTTCTGGGTGTACTTGTCATCTTCACTGTGATGTTCACCATGTTGTTACCTGTACTTGGTGCATTGAGCATTTTCATTTGAGCATTTGTCTGCACTGTTAGTCGAGCTTGTTGTTCTCTGCGTTTACTTGATTGTTGACACTGGTCATACATGTGCTTAATTGCAGTTTTTGATTTGTCGAAGCTTTGTATTGATATACTTAAGTCTTTGCTCTGCTTTCACCTTCCAGTATGCAATTTTTGATTTAAAATTTCAAATCTTGTGATCTTGTCTCTGTTTAAAATTAAGTTTCAAATGAAACTTGTTTGCTAAATCATAAATTTTAGTTTTAAAATTTTTATTTAAGTTGAAATAATAGATAAATCCCTCTGGAAGGTATAACAGATGATCAAATTTTAAATAAGTGAAGATCCAAACATCATGAACTTCAATTTATATTCTGTAGTCACTTATGCACTGATTCACTTATTCATGCATTCAACATTGCCATGCTATTCACTGTTCATTTGTTTCATTTGGTATCGCTGCATCCATTCTGTTGCACTGTTTCTAGCTTTAGTCTTGTTTCATGTTTGAGGCTGTGCCTCCATTGACATGTTGTGGCCTGTACTTGTATATAGCTATTCATTGCTTGGTATCTGTAGTTCTTTGATAGTTGCACTCTGTCTACTGTTTGGTCTGCACTTTGATTTATTCATGTGCATGAGTTACTTGCATTGGTGCTTTTGCATTTCATTGATATTGATACCTGTAGTCTTCATTTGTGCTCTCTGTTTTGAGTAACTTCCCATGTGTACATGTCTCTTCCCTGACCTGTGCAATCCATTCGTGTATAATCATCACTATAGTGGCGAGGCAGTACACGTGTGCGTGTGCTGCAGCCACACAGTATTGTTTTTAATTGATATTTCCTTTGCTTTTGATTCATTGATTTCTTTGCGTATTTCATATACAGTATTGGCGAGCCGTACACGCGTGCGTGTACGGCAACCAATCGTTTTTGATGTTTTTTCTAAATTATCTTTTTAAAAGAAAAAAAAATTTCCTTCATCCATCTTTGTTAAAAATTTGAATTTGCTGATTTATTTTTAACACTGTTAAGTGTTCTCGTTTACCGTTATCCGATTTCTTGTTAAAGGGTCGGATAGGTAAATTTATCTTTGACTGTCGTCTAATTGCTATTTAATTATTATTGCTTCTATGCACTAATAGCTGAGTTTGAATTAGACTGATCCGTATATTATTTTCTTTTGAATGTAATACTCAGGTCAGACCGAGTATTTTTACAGCTTGGAGATTTTCTCGTAGCGAAGTTAGAGGGAGAGGGGAAAGCACTTCACTAAAGCTTTTCAGAAAATTTTCCTTGTACTTTAAAAAGATATATGTATATTCCACTGTATTAAATGTAATTCGTTGTATAACTCTGATATTTGTATATAAAAGAAAAGTTCATTTATAAAATATATTGTTTCTGTGATTCTATGACTGATTCTGTTTAAATGTTATAAACTAAATAACAATCCGTCATTTGAACGTTTCTAGTTGGTTTAATTACCGACAAGAGGCGGTCAGAGCGGCGGGTCGTTACAAAAGTGGTATCAGAGCTTTGGTTTACACAAAGCTTAGTTTATGGCGTTTAATATGAATAGTTACTAGAATCACTGTTAAAGAAAACGTTTTCAAATCTAAAGAAGTTTAAAATTGTTTTCTTTAAAATAAAAAGTATTCTGAAAATTAGAATTATTTTTTTGAAAATTCTCCTCTCTAAATTTAGGTTTGCGATAGTTTCTCTTCGGTGAGGTCTCCTTAGATTTGAGTTTCGATCGTTCGGAAACTCATTATCGAATTTTTGAGAGTTATGGAAAAATAAAATATGAGTTAAGTGAATTGATAAATTGGTTTAAACCAAATATTTTCAATATCTCCGAAATAATTGGGAAATGAAATGACATGTCAATGTAGTTATAATCAAGCGGATTATTGAACTATGACTCGAGAATTTGATTCTGAATTCTTTTGAAAAATTGATTTCAAACGTTGTGAAGAACGATTTAGTAAATAAATGGATTATAAGTATTTAACTTATAATATGGATTTTGGTATATAATTGAGTTATATAAATTGAATTGAATTAATAAAGGAGAATATAATCGAAGTTTTATAAATAGAAGTGGAATTGGTAAAGATTGTTTATAAATTTGAAACCAATTGAATTTGATAAATGAAACATAAAAGTTGTTAAAGGAGATATATTCGTAATTTTGGACAGCGAATTATCCTTTAAGTTAAATATTGTGATAATAAAAAGTTAAATGGGAATTTTATTCACAATTTTGGGACAGTGAATATATTATTAAATAAATCGGATATGTCTTGGTAAAATGATTGAATAATCCAACCTTCGCTAATAAGGATTGCAAAATTTTGATAGGAAATTTATTTGTCAACTTAACTGTATGAATAAAACAAGTTTTGATGTAAAGCTTATATTTCAAGTTTAGACTAATGTCTAAAATAGTTAATATGGAGATATAAATCTAATGAAACCAAGTCGATAAATGGTTTACTAAAGAACTAGTTGACTATTTTGGAAATAGAAAGCAAATGCAAAGTTCAAATGAGATTTAGATTTCAAATTTGATATTTGTTAATATGAAAATCCATAATAGGTTTAATAGATTCAGTGATGAATTTGAATTTGAACGGGCATGGAATTAAGTTAAGTGGAAAACTTAATATTGGAAAATTTGAAGTTGTTTAAAAATGTGTTAAGAATCGAAAGCATAGATTTTAACATTCATTGTTGAAATAGACGTTTTCGAGTGAAATAAAAGGAAATGGTGGACTATAACATTGTCGTTATAGTAAATGATTTCTGAAAGGAAAAGTTTTATCTAGTATTGGGATTTATATATCTATCTTAAATTCGAATTCCTATACTAATGATTTGGGTGTCGTAACGATGTTTTACGCAACATTCGTTTTGACTCAAGTTAATGTGTTTAAAGAATGATTTCCTTTAAGAATGAGATATATACTTAATTATGATAAGTATATTGAATATTTTCAAAGTGTTGAAAATAAATGGATTTGTGAATTACTTATTATTAAATAAGTATGGAAATATTTTCCAATATGAAATGAAAGGTTTGAAATTTTATCTTTTAAAGATAAAGTGAAAAGTGAATGTTTTGAGATTTTATCTTTTAAAGATAAATTGAAAATGAATATGTGAAATCGATTTGAAAATCGTATATTCATAGATATTTTGGAAATGTAAATTCATTATGGAATTTAAAAAAGAAAGGGAAATTTGTTAAAAATAAACATTGATTTATTTTAGAAATATGGAAATAAATTTACGGATTTGGAACGTAAGTTTAAAATAAATCGGTAAGGATTTATTTGATTGATTTAAGTGAACCATTTTAAGTTTAAAATGGATAAATATTTGGAAATGTTTCCGTTTAAGGAAATTGATTTGAAATTTGTTTTCAAAGATTGAAAGGTGAAAAATGATTTGAAATTTGTTTTCAAATGGTTAAGTGTGGAAAATAATATATATCTTGTGTAGATATTTTTGGAAAATATGAACAATTAGTTCAACTTGGAAATTTTCAAAGGATTGAATTTTGAGTTAAATTGAGTTTAACTTTGACACCCAAAAACAATATAAGTTGAACTTTGAATTTTGAATTGTTGATTTGTATTGTATGTCTAGCATTGTGAATTGACGACATAGCAATTGATCTCTATTAAATATATATCTATTGGTGGCGGAGAATTTATTCTCTTAGCTTAACACCCTTCTCTGAGACGTACGAGCTCAGAGGTTATATATCGATAGACATCAATTATGTGTTGAGAATTGACGATGTAACGTGAAATCCAAATCGAGTGTGAAGTCGATAATAAATTGGATTATGAATGTGAATTAGGTTTGAGATAACCTTAAATTTCCAAATCGACTTAGAGGAAAATATTAAATGGATAATGAAATGGAAAATTTGTGAATCCTCTATTTGTTATGGGTATGAGATATTGAGGTTTTCAGAATGTATATATGAGAATACGATAAATTCGAAAACCATTAGTTTGGAAGGTAATTGTTATGGTAAAACTTATGTAAGCACATGAGTATGATATGTACGAATTGTGAAATGAAATATTATATATGTATGTATGATATTATGTTTTCCAAATTGAGGATATGGAAAAGTACCTTCCATTTAAATTTTGTGTAGGTTGTTGGAACTCGAGATGAGTGCCCATTTGAAAATCATAGCTACGTAGAATTCCATTAGTTGGATTGACCATTTGTTCTCCATTAGTTGGATTGGCCCTTTGTTTTCCATTATTTGGATTGGCCATTTGTTTTCCATTAGTTGGAGTGACTAGCGTAATTTGAGGGGCGAGATGCCTACAGTTACAAGCGATTCCACTAGGATAGTGGCGCAACCGCTGAGCAAACTGCAATCTAGATGCCAAAGCGTAATTCGAGGGGCGAGATGCCTACAGTCACAAGCGATTCTACTGGGATAGTAGCGTAACCGCCGTGTGGACCGCGATCTTTGGCAACAACCATGGCGAAATTCAAGAGATGAGAAATCTATAGTTTACAAGCGATTCTACTGGGATAGTAGCGAAACCGCCGGGTAAACTGTGATCCATGGGGGAATGTGCTTTCCATATCCATTTTTAAAAAGATTTTTAAAGTATTTTCACTGGGAATTGAAGCAAGTATATTTAGTACTTGGAGATTTTTAGACTTGCGCCTGGCCAGCGTATGCCTAATGTCTTTAAGAACGACAATAGACTTGTTAAATTTCGAGTTAGTAAGTATTTTCAAACTTTAAATAGAAAATCAATAATCTGAAATTAAAGTAACATAAATTCCAACCTAATGAACTAAGGAAGAGGATTTTTGAAATGTTTTGAAAGTCCACAGCTTTGGAAAAGTTATACTATGTAAATTTCTTAAATGAAGAATTTCAAATTTAAAATTTGGGTTTTGTAAGTTGAAAACTTTAGTAAAAGACTTTTGCGTCTTGATTGTAGAAAATGATGAACAAATGAGTTAATTAACAAAGCTAATGAGACAAAACAAATAGAATGAATCCTATACTTATTTATTTATTTTTAATAAGTTTTGAGCTTGGTAAAAAAGTTGTGTAAAATATAAATATCGGTGAAATTTTAACAATCATTTTTCCTTACTTGTAATTTCGGGACGAAATTCTTTTAAGGAGGGGAGATTGTAACGATCCTGAATTTTTGAACAATTTAAATTTAAATTGAAAATATTTAATTAATTTTAAATATTTGAATGATGATTTAGATTGAATTCCCAATGCTATATAAAACATTCCTGTGATTTGGCGATTAAATTTTAAAATTTAATCTATAAAAAGTTGAATAAAAATTTAAATTTGACTTTGGAGTTGAAATTGAATATTGAATATTGAATTTGTATCTTTAATTCAAACTAATGACTTAGAAAAATAATTTGGATTTAAGGATTATTACTTATGCAAATTAATAATTGAATTAAATTTTGATTTGAAAACTGTGAAGTTATTTGAATTTTTCAAGTTTAATATGAAGAACATATTTGAATTTAAAAATTTGAGCTAGGAGTTTGTAAATTGATTTAAATTCCATTCAAAATTTTTGTTAAGGGCTAAGTGGGCTTTGAAAATAATACCGGTCCCCGTTTGATATTGATGCTATGATTAAATATACCCGTTTCCCCTTTACCCCATTCATTCGAAACCCTAGAAAACAAATAAACGGAAAAAAAACAATGGCGGCCTCGTTCTTTCGTTCGCTCTGAAATTAGGGCTCGTGAAAATCAAAGTGTAACAACCCGCATATTTATCGAGTTTGTATTTAAATATTTTATTTAAATATTAACTCGTTAATCGGATTTTGGTCCGAAAAGCTACTTTTTGCAAACGGTCAAATTAGGACTCGAGACCACTTCCATTGAGTTCGAAATGTCGTTTACAGCTTTTTTAAGTGTAAACATCGATAGGTTTGGAGTTAGTGAAATTTCACTAACTTTTCCCGCTTTGGACTTTGGGTTAGTTTAGCCTATTAAGCCCAAGTTCCAACCCTCTTCTCCTCACTCTTCATAAATTTCCTAACTAATCAAGCTTTGGCATTAATGGTGGAGGGAATGGGAAATTAAAATTCCAAAACTCAAATTCAATTGCAATCCATCTTTCTACTCTAAATTCAAGAAGAAGACATTGGATTCAAGCTTCTTGTGCTTAGATAGAAGAAGGATTGATTCTTGCTTGCTTAAAACTTCATTTTCATTGATATTTGGTGCAAAGGTGATATTTTTATCTCACAAATCTAGTCTATAACTATATTGGACTGTTGGGAATGATTCCCTATCACTTTTGCATGCACATTTGCATTTGGTTTGGATTGGATTGGCGAAAAACTCCAATTTTTAGCGTTTTGGTGAATTTTCTGCACTTAGGTCGTTCTGGCCATTTTCGTGTGTTCGGAGTTAGGTCGCTCGCGACCTAACCCTTAGGTCGTAGGTCGTTTCTTGCCTTAAATTCCCCCTGCAGCGTTAGGTCGTTAGCCTCGGAATTAGGTCGTTGAGCCTTAGGTCGTAGGTCGTATGGACCTTAGGTCGTAGGTCGTCCTGGCCATTTCTAACGTCTTCGGAGTTAGGTCGTATGGACCTTAGGTCGTATGGACCTTAGGTCGTATGGACCTTAGGTCGTAGGTCGTCCTGGCCATTTCTAACGTCTTCGGAGTTAGGTCGTATGGACCTTAGGTCGCTAGGTCGTATGGCTTTAGGTCGCTAGGTCGTATGACCTTAGGTCGCTAGGTCATATGACCTTAGGTCGTTAGGTCGTATGGCTTTAGGTCGCTAGGTCGTATGACCTTAGGTCGTTAGGTCGTTTGGCTTTTACGCCGCTTCCACGCTAGGTCGTTCGACTCTTAGGTTGTAACACTTAGGTCGCTCGCCTCTTAAGTCGCTAGGTCGCGTGCCTTTAGGTCGCGTTTCTTTATTAGGTCGCGTGTCTTTGTTAGGTCGCTGACCTTCTTAACTCGCATGACCTAACCCCTAGGTCGTTGGGCCTCGTTTCTACTTAGGTCGCTCGGCTCCTTAATTTCTTTAGGTCGTTTGAGTGTTAGGTCGCGAACCCATTTTAGGTCACATGACCTTTACCCTATAGGTCGCTGGACCACTAGGTCGTGCCCCTTAGACCCCTAGGTCGCAACCATTAGGTCGCTCGACCCTATCCCTCTTAGGTCGTTAGACCTCATTTTGTCTTCACTAAGTCGTACCGTTTTGGACGGGGCGCTACCCCGCACCCCGCCGGGGGCGCTGCCCCTGGACCCCCACGACCTGACCGGGCAGGTCGAACCCCGTAAGCGGTGGCGTTGCCCCCGCACCCCCACCTTGGGGGGTTGCCACCTCCCCTGGACTCCCCCTCCGTAAGGGATCTTATCTGAAAAACATTGAGCTGATTTCCTTTGATTTTATTCACATCTCCGTATGCGATTTTTGTGACTGATTGTTTCTACAATTGCTTCTGTGTTTTGTCACTTTATAATATAAAGGTTTCAATACTAGTAGTAAATATCAAAACTCTTTTAACAAACAATTTCAACTCTATTTTTAATAACAAAGCTCTTTTCTTAAACCGTTTTCCAATCTATTAGTATATACAAACCTTTACCTCACTCGGATGAGAAATCTAATTAAACGACTTAGTAAAACAAGTGGTATGAAATGCTTGCGTTCACTTCGTCGGTTAATTCTTGGACCTGTTCGATTGAACCTCTTGTGACAATTTTATTAGTGAAGATTTACAGTCTGTTCGTAAATATTTAAGTTAAGCAAGTGGTTATGGGACATGAAGCTAAACTTCTATATTTACTAGCTTAGTGTAATTGACACTTCTCGTTGATCATGACGATCATTCTGATGATTTAGACTAGCAACTGTGCAATGTCTCTTGTTGCGAGGTTAGACTAGACACCACTTGTGTGATTCCACTCACACATACCTTTTTGCTTTTTGGTTAGTCTGGACCTTAATCTGTGTGATTCCATTCACACATATGGGGTAGCTCCCCTTGATCTTCGGACCGTCATGTGATAGGCCTCTTTCTCTTTTCTATGATTTCTGGACTTCTTGCATTGATTTCTAGAATTTATGTCATTGACTTGTTATGAGTACAAGTTTGGGGTATGATGCCCTTTCCGAATCTTTGAGAAGATTCTTGTGATATTGATTATCTCTTATTGATTGATCTTCTGTTGATCATTATTTACATACTTATAGTGGTATGTCATTATGGATGTTTATGTTTATGCCATATCTTTTATGTTATATCATGTCATCTGATATTTATAGCTAGACTTACCCGTTTATTATTTTCTTAAATAATACTCGGGTCAGACCGAGATGTTACAGGTGCTTCTGCTTGACTTCTTCCCAGGGACTCATCACTCTGACTTTTGGCTAACTGTTTAGATTAGCAGTTTTTGTTGTATACACTTGAGATATAGACTCATAGTTGTATTCTTTTGTATAACACGTGTTGCTATTCTTTTGTATTATCGTGGATCTTACTGACCACTACTCTGATGTACACTTTCATGTGTTAGTTATATATTCATATCTTCTTCCGCCTTTGTGATATGGATATCTGTGACTGATTTGTGATATGGATAATTCTATGTTTGTTTCCGAAGATTATTTATAGCCACCGTGTGATAAGCAATTACATGGATGGTCGCTCCTCAACAGCCTTATTCTCCGTGCTAGTTGACAGCACTACTCCGGAGTGTTCTTGGCTAGCGTGGGTATAGAGGTGGGGCGTCACACAAAGGCTCGGTCTTCTTCCTGCTCATCTTCAAAGCTAGGGCTCGTGAGAATCGATGATGATTTCACTTCCCTCGCAGCTGCTCAATCTCGCTGTCATTCGTCTCTTCGAGTTGCTCCTACAGCCGCTTCTAATTGGTCAAGTTCGAAAACCAGGTGAGTGAATCCTTCACTCACATCCAATTCAAGCCTTTAGAGATTGCTAGCTTGTTCAAATTCATGTTTTGGTTGCTTGATTAACTGATTTTCGCGGCTTTAAAATTGTTGAATTTCCACTTTGATTCTGTAAAATTTCTTTGCTGTAATGATGATTTTCGGGTTCACTTGTTTCGAATTTCTGGCAATTGATTTATGTTGACTTTGATAATTATCATGAAACTTCTTTGACCCGATCTTTGAATTGATATGATGATTTATGTTTTTGCATGTTGATAAATTTTGGAAATGATATCCATGCATGTCTGTTTACAGAGGCATAGCTCTGTTCTTGATAAAAAAGAAAAAAAAAATTAATTTCAAACAAAAACATTGTTTAAACTCAAGTTAAGATTTTAGAAATATATTTGAGTACAATAATTTTGCAAATTCATCTGGAAAATTTAGGAAGACAGCGAGCAAACTTACTCCTGATCTACTCTCTGAATTGATGTGATAAATATTGGTAAATGTGTTCTGCATGAATAGGAATGTATTGCAAGTATTTGTGCATGTTTGTATTTGTCTGGTTATCCATCTGTTTAGAAATAGATTAACTAAATTCGAGAAAGTTTTTATATCTCAGAATCAAAAGAAATTTAAGTGATGACCTTTAAAAGAAAGATATTGATAATTACTTGATTTAAAGTTAAAAAAAAAATCAAGAAGTTTTATTAGGTAATGAACTGGAAACGTAGGATACAGGAGTAAATACAAACATCTAGCTTCCAGATCATCACAGTTTTAAAACTTCCAGCCTTCATTCTATGTTGTTTCTCTGCTCTTTGCATATACAAGTGAGCAAATTCATTTAAACCCATCTATATAACTTGATATCCGAGATGATGTTTGAAGCAAATTAGGAAAATGATTGTTTGTTGATAATTATGTCAGTATGCATGTATGGTATGTATGTAAGTTGTTCAACTTGGTTTGCCATTGAGTTGATGTACTTGTGGTCATATGTGTACTGTTTCACCATTGAGTCTGATTGCTTGTGGTATTACTTGAACTTGATATTGTTGGTTTCATGTTCATGTGTCTTCACATTCACTGTTGCCACTGTCTTCTTTGTTGTTGCACTGCACTTTGATGGCTGATCATTTGTATACATACATTCTTGTATGTATATATGTGTATGGCCACTTGTGTTATTTGAGTTGCTGGGCTTAGTATTTGTAACTGGACAATACTTGCACTGGTCTGCATACATGGTATCTTGTAGCCTGGTCATTGGTGCACTGTGCCTTGTACTTGGTCTGACTTGTATCACTGTCACTGGTGTACTTGAACTTCAGGTCTGTATTTTGATGTTGCCACTTTGCTTCATTTGAATAGCGCAGTGGTGCATTTGTTTTGTCATTGTGTAGTTCTGGGTGTACTTGTCATCTTCACTGTGATGTTCACCATGTTGTTACCTGTACTTGGTGCATTGAGCATTTTCATTTGAGCATTTGTATGCACTGTTAGTCGAGCTTGTTGTTCTCTGCGTTTACTTGATTGTTGACACTGGTCATACATGTGCTTAATTGCAGTTTTTGATTCGTCGAAGCTTTGTATTGATATACTTAAGTCTTTGCTCTGCTTTCACCTTCCAGTATGCAATTTTTGATTTAAAATTTCAAATCTTGTGATCTTGTCTCTGTTTAAAATTAAGTTTCAAATGAAACTTGTTTGCTAAATCATAAATTTTAGTTTTAAAATTTTTATTTAAGTTGAAATAATAGATAAATCCCTCTGGAAGCTATAATAGATGATCAAACTTTAAATAAGTGAAGATCCAAACATCATGAACTTCAATTTATATTCTGTAGTCACTTATGCACTGATTCACTTATTCATGCATTCAACATTGCCATGCTATTCACTGTTCATTTGTTTCATTTGGTATCGCTGCATCCATTCTGTTGCACTGTTTCTGGCTTTAGTCTTGTTTCATGTTTGAGGCCGTGCCTCCATTGACATGTTGTGGCCTGTACTTGTATATAGTTGTTCATTGCTTGGTATCTGTAGTTCTTTGATAGTTGCACTCTGTCTACTGTTTGGTCTGCACTTTGATTTATTCATGTGCATGAGTTACTTGCATTGGTGCTGTTGCATTTCATTGATATTGATACCTGTAGTCTTCATTTGTGCTCTCTGTTTTGAGTAACTTCCCATGTGTACATGTCTCTTCCCTGACCTGTGAAATCCATTCGTGTATAATCATCACTATAGTGGCGAGGCGGTACACGCGTGCGTGTGCTGCAGCCACACAATATTGATTTTAATTGATATTTCCTTTGCTTTTGATTCATTGATTTCTTTGCGTATTTCATATACAGTATTGGCGAGGTCGTACACGCGTGCGTGTACGGCAGCCAATCGTTTTTGATGTTTTTTCTAAATTATCTTTTTAAAAGAAAAAAAATTTCCTTCATCCATCTTCGTTAAAAATTTGAATTTTCTGATTTATTGTTTAACATTGCTAAGTGTTATCATTTACCGTTATCCGATTTCTTGTTAAAGGGTCGGATAGATAAATTTATCTTTGACTGTCGTCTAATTGCTATTTAATTATTATTGCTTCTATGCACTAATAGTTGAGTTTGAATTAGACTGACCCGTATATTATTTTCTTTTGAATGTAATACTCGGGTCAGACCGAGTATTTTTACAGCTTGGAGATTTTCTCGCAGCGAAGTTAGAGAGAGAGGGGAAAGCACTTCACTAAAGCTTTTCAGAAAATTTTCCTTGTACTTTAAAAAGATATATGTATATTCCGCTGTATTAAATGTAATTCATTGTATAACTCTGATATTTGTATATTAAAGAAAAGTTCATTTATAAAATATATTGTTTCTGTGATTCTGTGACTGATTCTGTTTAAATGTTATAAACTAAATAACAATCCGTCATTTGAACGTTTCTAGTTGGTTTAATTACCGACTAGAGGCGGTCAGAGCGACGGGTCGTTACATAATTCCTTTAAATCAATTTACTTTTACTTAAAGTCTTTTAATAATTCAATTCACAATTTTATAAGTCATTTATAATAACAGGATGATATCAAGGTAAGTAAACATCCAATTTACTTAAAACATTCATCATCCACTATCCATTCGAAAATTTCAACCCGGTTTGAGATCACATATAATTCTCTACCAAATCAACCCATTTAACTTTCCCAAGTTAAATTTCAGTTTCTTCTTGAAATTTCCACTTAAGGTTGTTCATTCCAAACTTATTTTACTTCCTTCAAGTTAAATTCAATTTAATCCCTTTACCCATACTCAAATTTGAATTTCCTAAATTAATTGCACTAAGTAATTAATTATTAATTACTTCTACTAAGTAACTATTCTTCATATTAATTACACCAGGTAATTAATCCAAAACTACTTTCAATCTTCAATTAATTACACCCTGTAATTACCATTACTAATTATTTCACTAGCAATTACACTTTATAAATCTCATTAAGTAATTATTATTAAAGTAATTAATCACTAATTACTTACATTAATTTATCTTTAACTATGAATAAACTAATCTTTAATTAAATTAACTCACAATTAATTTAATTAACTATCTATCCCATTATTAAACACAATAACCATTCTATTTCTTGGTTTGAAACAAATTCTAATTCATTTTATTTGTATAGTTCATTTTATCCAATCCTTATTTGGATAAGTATACATATTACTTAATTCTTGTCCAATTCTAATATCCAACAGCTAATTATTGCTTTATATAAAATATAAGCTTATATAAGAATCATTTAGTTTTAAAACCATTTTAAAACCTTTATATAAGAAAATAACAAGTACGCTCTCATATATATATATATACACACACACACACACTCAACTAATTCTAGGGTACCATTGACCCTGTCCTTAATGAGTATTCCCCACCAGAGCCAAGGTTCTCGCTTAACCTTCTGCTCTGATACCAAATGTAATGACCCGAGATTTTCGATCCCGAAAATCCAGATAGTTAGGAAAAGAAGAAAGAGGTAGAAGAAGAAGAATAAGAAACAAAAACACCAAAACTCACTTTCACAGCGGATAAAATATAATATAAAATTAAAAACAGTTTTAAAAGAAGAACTATATTAGTACATTTACATTTTGTACATCAGAGTTACAACATTTACACAACACTGGGCAGTTTAAAACAACATGTCCTAGATATACAGCTATATATCACAACGGAAACACTCCATACGTTTTTTCCATCTAGCTCGTCTCCTGAGCTCCAGAACGACCTTACCTGAAAAGCTGTAATACTCGGTCTGACCCGAGCATCGCATCAATGTGACACCCGGGTCAGGCTGGAAACCAGCATGAGTAAACCACATGGAATACAAAAACATAAAACTTATACAAAACCCGAGGTAACTCGCATCAATTTTACAAATTCACAGGTTTGGTATAGTCAATACTTTATTACACTTATCAATTTCTAAGTACCAAACTTAGATTAAATGGTCCAGTGCACTTAAATCATTCCATTCCAGTCTATAGATTTCACATATCAAATCTGAACAAAATTGTTATAGATTACAAATCAAAGTGGTTTCGGGTATTTAGTAATACCTGACTCCGGTCTCTTCGAATTCAATACATTATAACCCACACTATTTAGGTGAAACCCAATTCAACCTTTAATCCCAAGATGTTACTTTTTACACAGCAATTTATCATCGACAGATAACCACATAATCAATGTTCAAGACAAATGTATCATATCAAAAACATTTCGCATCAGAAATATCAACCAATCATTCATAAGCAAGATTAATTAGTCACCCATTCCTAATTAAATCAAATTAATTACTTTAATCACTTTTAATCTTGCTTTCTTAACAATAAATAATTATAAACCATTAGTTATTCATCCCCTAATTATCCTCTTTAATTACATTCAGTAATTAGCCTTCAATAAATTTACCATATTCATTAATCAACCTTGATTAATCACATTCAGTCATTAATTATTCTTAATTACTTAATTAATTAATTAACCTCTTAATTAATTAATGAATCCTTTAATTAATTACACTTTAACACTTAATTACTTCCATTAAGTAATTATTCTTTAATTACTTTCCATCAAGTAATTACCTATTTAAATTAATTACATCTAGCAATTATTCATTAATTTACTTCGCTAAGTAATTACACTTCATTAATTACATTAAGCAATTATACTTAATCCATCATTAAGTAATCCTCTTTAATTAATTAAACTTAATTAATTAATTAGAATTAATCATATTAACTTAATTAATTATATGGATAATTAATTACTTTAATTACGTTATTAAGTAATTACCTTTAATAACCTTCTTAACATTAAGTAATTAACCCCTAATTACTTATTACTTAATAGTTTCTTAATTGATTAACTTTTATTAATCAAATATTAATTAAGAAATTAATCATACTTAATTAATTTCACAAATCAATTTACCTTAATTTAATTACTCAAATTAATTAAGTAATTTTACTTTAATTACTTTTGTAAATAAAAGTTGATTTAAATTAAGATAAAACATTTATTACATTTAACTATTAACTTCCATTTAAAATAAATAGATTTAAAAGCTTGAATATGATTTATTAAAATCATCATTCTTTGATTATTAGAGTTAAATACTTCTTTTACTTAAATCACACTCAATTTCGACAAATTACCCCTTTTCCATTTGAAACATTATGGAACAAAGTTTACAAGATTTTGTTAAAATAAAAACATATCAATCAAAACAATTGTTAAAACAAAACTTAAAACTTTGTTTAAAATTTGCTTTTACTTTAAAATTAGAAATCATTTGTAAACTCATGCTTTGATGTTTAAAAAAACCGAAACACCTCTTTTGAAAACTAGTTAAAACTTATTTTAAAATTCCAGTTTGGCTTATAAAATTTGAAATTCATTTTAGTTTTAAAATCTGAGCATGATTTAAAAAAAGCTGGAAACATTTTCCCAAACCAAAACAACAAAAACTCGAGCTAACTACATAGCACACTCGCGTGCTTCTTCCTCGTGCCAAACTCGAAAAACCCTTCGAGTAAACACAGCAAATCACTACCCAACTCAATGAACAAACACAGACCAGAATCACCGGCACATGCGTGCGCGTGTATGCCGAAGCCACCGGATTCTAATCATCGGTGCAATCTTCAACACGTCGCCGAGCCTCCCCTGAGACAATTCCGATCACCCAAAATCACCACGAAGCCTAAACTCGAAAACAAGCTATATCGACCTCACCTGGAAAACACCGATCAACCAAAATCCAACTCGATCAGACGCTGCTCACCACCAGACGAAGCGTAACCACAGCCAAACGTTTTTGACCATCCCTGAAGCCTATCCCACCATTCCGATGAACTTCGAAGAGCTGATGACTCTACAATGGCCTCGTGAACAAAGTCGACTCACCACAGTCCTAAAACCATACCTCAACCATTCTCCATCACCTCGCCGTTCGCAAAATCCATTAAGCATTTTTCCCATACTCATTTACTCTTTCGCCACCTTCAGCAGCAATCCCAACACACACGAACGCACCGATCATCAGAAAAGACTCAAAACGCCCTTTCTGAACAAACCTAAATATCTCACTCAATATTATCTTAAAAAATATGATTTAGCTTTTAAAATTCCTAGCTTTTGAAGACAAATCAAACTATATCGGTGAATTCGAGAATCATCAAGTTTGAATTTTTTCCATTTTTTGATTTTCACTGTAACTTAAATTTTACAGAGTATTAACTAAATACATTTACCTGAATTTATTTTTAAAAACAAGAACACAATGTATTTAACATTTTCTCTTCAGTAATCAATGTCTAATTTTGATTATACAGGGATATATGAAATTATTGAATAACTTTTAGTTTGTTACTAACAACAGAGCACTCATACAAACATGCAGAGACCACTGCATACATATTATACTGATTTACATACATTGATATTCAAGCAAGCATTATAACTACACTCCTACACATGCAACAAGAATTTCATCACAGATTTGAAAACTGTTTTTAAGTCAAAATTTTACTCACCTGGGAACCAGTAGTTGCTCAAAAATCATTTTCCAGATATCACCAAAATACATACTCTAAACATTATTAGAAATCCTGATTTTCTTTTAAAAGTTCGTAATTTCCAATATCAGTTCAAGTTATAAACTTGAATCAGTAACCCATGATGATGGATTTTAACCTATTCTTAAGTTCTTATTGTTCTTCCTGTTTCCCAGATAAATACCCTTTTTGATTTTCTTAAATAAAATTATAAACCTTACTCTATGTTTTTAACAAATAAAAATCATTTGAAAACTAGAACCAAACATAGATCAAGTAGAGATATATTGAATTTTGATTTAATTTCAAATCTGAAACTTATGAAACAGAGAATATTGACATGTACAGTTTCAAAACATAAACAAACATATAACACACATGTATTTACATATGCATGCATCACTTATTCCAGAATTTCACAAGCAATAAACATGTATTCACTTAAACTTTTTAATTAAAAATTTTAATCGCCCTAAAAAAATGAACAGAGCTTTGTTTAACTGGATACTTTGGAAACTGAATTGCTGATTCCTTTTGAAACTTGAAAAGCTTGTTACTGCTTTTGATTTGTGTAAGAAACCGATATTTTCAACCATTCGCATCTGCACATGTCGGACTTGAATTGCTCAAAATACCGCGTTGTAAATAAAATTTGACAAATCTCAGAATATATAGTAAATACATAATCACAGATCACAGACACAGAGTAAATAATAATGCAGCGGAGTCAAAAGAGGTAGTAGTTCATGAGGCTACTATATAAAAATAAGATACATCAGAGTTAAACAAAAAAAAAGAGTAACAAGGTACATCAGGTACAAATCAGAATACATAACTGGAATCACTAGATACAGAAAGCAAAATAGATGGCTGGATCTTCAAGGAAAGCTCCAACTTCGAAGGTGAATCATAAATGCTAACTCACTCAATCTGACTCGAGCGTAAAGCAAAACACAAAACACTCGAGTCAGGACATAAATACTTATGAACTGTAAATCAACTCAAGTGAACAGTAACAAAAATGCATCAGTAACTAAAAGGATGCTTGGGATCGCCCATCCTTTAAGGATCCGTTAAACTATTTACTATGCAGTAATATTGCGCTATTATAATAATGTCTGCAGTAAAATAAACATACTTTAAATAGCGTTCCGGGCTATCCATATCACCCTTTACACATAATAGTCCCAGTAGTCCATCCAGTATCAGCATATCTCCAGATCGGGAGACTACCCTAAATACTCCATGGGCTACGGGAGAAAAACAAACTCGTAGTAAAGGCTCGGTATGGTAGGTGACACGGCACACAAGGCAATGCCAGGGTAGATATAAAAATTACGCACACAGGTTGGCGGTAATGTAGCAGCCACTATGCCCACCCCGAAACACACTCCCAATCAAAATCGGAGGATGGCAATCTAATCAATCACAAGTAAGAGTATAGTATCGAAGGAATGTGTCCGACCAGAGGAGCTACCCCTTTTGGCCTGAGATCACTCCTGTTTTAGCGACCTTAAGCCAACTCACGGGAGTCGGGTCCACGCAATATACCTCAAGAACGTCGTCACCATCCTACTTCATTCTGGAAAATCCACCACATACAAAGTTGTTAAAGTGGTTTTCGGAGTTGGCAGAGAGTATGACAACTTCCGATCCCGGTCTCTCTAACAACCAATCGTTATTATAACGCCGTGGTCATTTCAAAATAGTTTATACTTCAAAAATCAAATCATTACATTTCAAAACTATATTCAAATCAAAATAGTTTATCATTTCCATTTCAAACATATATTCAACTTTAAAAATTCATAATACTTTCAAAGTATAACTTTTTCGAAACCAAAATACTAGAAATCATTACACTTTGAAAATCATAACATTCGAAATCATACATTTGAAACATGGAGTATTCATTTAATTCTTCACATTCTACAAATTTATTCAATTGCCAAAATTACAAATCCAATTTAATTCAATTCAAACCGTCAGTTTCAATTCAATTTAGTTTCCCAACAAACCATTTCAAATCTTACAATTTCAAATACAGAGTTAATTCACAAAGTAACTATTCGATTTTTAATATATTTCAAAACTTTAATATACCACATTTCAAAACTAAAATTTTGAAATCTCATATACATACATACATACATACATACATACATACATACATACATACATACATATATATCAAATCCACTTTCATATTATTTAGCTTTGAAATAATCCCTTAATAAAATACAATATCATCAAAATAAACCGAATTTCAAGTAAACCAAATATCCTTTCATACTATATAACTTCAAGTATTCATTTATCAAATATCATTTCAAATTCATATTCTTTATCAAAATAAAGATCAAATCATTCAAAACCATTATAAAATCTTAAAATATCATATCCTTCAAAACCGCATTATCAAATCACTATTTGAATTCAAAATCAATTTAAATTCCTTAAAATTCCAATTTAAATATTAAATTATATTCAAAACTCCTTAAAGTTCACAAATAATCAATTCCAAAAGTTAAATCATTTAACGCTTTAAAATATAACACAAACAATGTTAAAATCTATAATATTTCAAAACATTGTCAATTTATAGCAACGACGACATTTATAAAGTGCTATCATAGCTTATAGTTTCTAAAATAGTTTAGTTCAAGAATAACGACATTTATAAAATGCTGTAATAGATATTTTTTTTCCAGCATAGTTAAGTTCAAAACAACAGCATTTTAAAGTGCTGTCATAAACTACAGCTTTTTAGAAATTCTATTAATAAAATTCCAGATTTTATTATAGCTTTTCAAAACAAATAAAAATTAAAATTTTCTATTTAAATTTATAAATCATATTTATAGACTTCAAAATTTCACTTTTAAATACCTTTAACATATGATTTATCATAACAAAATTTTATAATATACAATTAAAACTCACTTTCAATTGTTAAGTCAAAATTCACTATTTAATAACTTATAAATTTAACAAAACTTAACAATTTATTTAAAATATCATTTCAAAATTTGAATTTAATTTACATTATTTACTTACATTTTTAAAATATAAATTTAAAGTTAAAATCACATTTACTTTAAATTACATACTTAAATTCACAATTTCAAGACTTGATATTTAATTTTCTTAAAACCATAAAATATATTTTTTTAAATCAAAATTTCATACTTTAAAATACATATCGTAAGGAAATTATTTAAAAATAGACCATGGGGTCTGTATATAATTTTCTAACCTAGGTCAAGTGATACAGATATATATATCATTTCAATTTGCAATTTACAAAGAAAACCCAGGTTCTATCATTTCAAACCCGCAATCCCAAGTAAATAGAAATAAATAAAAATCGCTCAGGCCTATCATTTTAGCCATAACAATTTTTCCCTATTCTAAAGTCCGTTCGGGTATGTATCATTTCAACCCATAGTGATTATATTCTAACAGGGAACTTGCAGTGTGATCATATACAGAAATAATATAAACAATGCCAACATCATAATATAATGTCATATATCATATGTTAGGTGATAATTAACAGAATTAACATGGTAATAACAAGGCATAACATAGCACAAAATCATCATTTACTTGCATAAACATTTTTTATTACTAAACATGTAACAACCCGATATTTTCAACCATTCGCATCCGTTATTAGTGTATAGGTAGACACTCATGTCGGAATTGAATTGCTCAAAATACCGCATTCTAAATAAAATTTGGCAAATCTCAGAATATATAGTAAATAATAATAACAGATCAAAGACACAGAGTAATTAATAATGCAGCGAAAGTAAAAGAAATAGTAGTTCATGAAGCTACTATGTAAATATATCAGAGTTACATAAAATACAATAGAATAAATAAAGTACAACAGAAGTCTCAAGATGATAATCAAGTACAAGCTGAATAGAACAACAGAACTGAAATAGATAAAACTAGATAAGCAGATAATCTCCAGCGATTCCAATCTCCAGAAAGTGGAATCCAAATCTGTGAATAACTCAGGCTGACCCGAGCGCAAAAAAAAATACAAACACTCGAGTCAGGACAATATATACTTATATAATGTAAACCAACTCAAGTGAACTGTAATAAGGTACAAGTAACTTAAAGGATGCCTGGGACCGCCCATCCTCTAAGGATCCGTTAAACTATTTACTATGTAGTAATATTGCGCTATCATAATAATGTCTATAGTAAAATTAACTTACTTTAAAATAGCGTTCCGGGCTTACCCATATCACCCTTCACACATAATAGTCCCAGTAGTCCATCCAATATCTGCATATCTTCTGATTGGGAGACTACGAGAAGATACGCATAGGCTACGGGAGAAAACCAAACTCGTAATAAAGGCTCGATATGGTAGGTGACACGACACACAAGGCAATGTCAGGGTAGATATATCAATTATGCACACGGACTGGTGGTAACGCAGCAGCCACATACGCCCACCTCGGAACACACTCCCAAATCAAAATCGGAGGATGGCCATCAAATCAACCACAAGTAAGAGTATAGTATCGAAGAAATGTGTCCAACCAGAGGAGCTACCCCTTTTGGCCCGAGATCGGCTCCTGTTTTAGCCACCTTATGCCAACTCACGGGAGTCAGGTCCACGTAATATACCTCAAGAACGTCGCCACCATTCTACTTCATTTTGGAATCTCCACCGCGTACACGGCTGTCAAAGTGGTTTTCGGCATCGAGAGAGAGTATGCCAGATATCCAATCCCGATCTCTTTGCCAACAAATCGTTATTATAACCCACGGTTATAACTTTTAAAATAATATTTATACTTCAAAATAGAATATCATTTCAAATCCAAATCTTTATCAAAATAAAGATTAAATTAATTCCATACCATTTCAAAAACATCATATCTTTCCAAAACTTCCTGTCAAATCATTTCAATATATATCAAAATATCATATCTTCATAAAACTTCATTTTCAATCATTTTAATATATCAAAATATCATATCTTTACAAAACTTCATTTCCAATCATTTCAATATATCAAAATATCATATCTTTACAAAACTTCATTTCCAATCATTTAATATCAAAATATCATATCTTTTCAAAACTTCATTTCCAATCATTTAATATCAAAATATCATATCTTTTCAAAACTTTATTTCAAATCAGTTTAATATATCAAAATATCGTATCTTTTCAAAACCACATTTCAAATCATTTAAATATATCAAAATATCATATCTTTACAAAACTTCATTTCCAATCATTTTAATATATCAAAATATCATATCTTTACAAAACATCATTTCCAATCATTTCAATATCAAAATATCATGTAACGACCTGCTATTTTGGACCATTCAAATCAACAATAAAACCATACATATCCGACTTGGATAATTCAAAATACCGAATTGTTAAAAAAAACTTAGCAAAAACTTAATATATACAGTAAATATATCATTCACAGAATCACAGATACAGAGTAGTACAATAATACGCAGCGGAAAAAAAATGAATAGTAGTTCATGAAGCTACTATATAAACATCAGAGTTAGAAATAAAGTACAACAGAATATATCAGATGCAGTGAAGTATCCAGTACAAGCAGATGACTTCTCTGGATCAATCAATTGGATGACTGAAAGGATAGATAGCTGGATCTTCAAGCAAAGCTCCAACTTCGAAGGTGAGTCTCAATTGTTGTAACACTCAGTCTGACCCGAGCGTAAAGCAAAACACAAAACACTCGAGTCAGGATTAACATTCTTATATTTATAAATCTAACTCAAGTGAAATATCAACTGAAATACAATTAACTTAGAGGATGTTTGGGATAACCATCCTCTAAGGATCTGTAGAACTATCTACAAGGTAGAAATATACACTATAACACCGTGGTCATTCCAATTTATTTATACTTCAAAACCAAAATATTATTTTCATTATATATATAATTATTTCCAAATTTTATCGCTTTCAAAGTTACAATTCAAATTTACTCAATTTCCAAATTCAAATTTAGTCCAATCTTAATTTATCAATTTAAATTCAACTCATTTCCTAAATAACCATTTCATAATTTTTCGATCTCACATCCGGATTTGAAATCACAAAATACCCTTTTACATTTCAAAATATTTCAAAACCTCAAATATTCAATGTTTCAAACTAAATTTTTATTCAATTCAGTTTTCTAAATAATAATTCAAATTTTAGTTCAACCTAAATTTCATTTTAATTCAATTTAGTTTCTAAATAACAAATTCAACTATATTGATTTCAAGTACAGATCCGAATCTCAAAAATAACCCATTTAAATTCCAATATAGTTTAAAGCTTTAATATTTAAATGTTCACTTTAACAGTTTCATATAGATCTCGATTTAACCTCATTGTTATTTAGTCTTAAAATACTCCCTTATTAGATTCAATATCATTTAAGTAACATTAAATTACATTTTACTCAATATTTTCTTTAATTTATTTAAACGTGAAATATTCATTAAATCACTTAAATCAAAAACCAGTTATAAAACCATACCTTTAAATTTCCCATTCAGTAATTTCAAATTGATCTAAATAAAAAAATCCTTATTCAAATACCATTTTTAATAAACCCAAATTTATCTTCCAATCTTAATTATTCAATTTATTACAAGGAAATCTATTTGAGATATAGATTTTCAAAATACTCAACCATATTATAGGTGTTAAATCAATATGGGTGTTAAATCAATCTAATTTAAATCAAATATTACTACTAAATCTATCTATAAAAATTCCACTTATATAATATCTTAAGAATAAAAATTTACTAAACCATATATTTCTTCACAAAATCATAGAAATTATTTTCAAAATATTTATATATGGACCAACGGTGTCGGTATATATTTCCTATCATATAGTCAAGTGCTACGGATATTTATCATTTCAATCTGTACACTAAATATATACGGGTGGATATCATTTCAACCCGTAATCCCAAATTCAATTAAAATGAAAATCGCTTGGGTCTATCATTTCAACCCATAACGAAATTCTCCTATTCTAAAGTCTGTTCGGGTATGTATCATTTCAGCCCATAGTGAATTCTAGACTACAGGGAACTTGCAGAGTGATAACAGATGATAATAATAATACAACAGACATATATAATCAATAACAGTATAATATAAACAATATGATATGGTGTCATATCCCACAAGTGAACAATTGCAGATAACAACATATATAGCAATGTAAATAACTAACAGCAGCATATTTCAGTTTTATGCTTGTAAAGTGAAAGGTTGATTTTTATAGTTAATTAATATGTGGATTAATTAATATTGGATAAATGTTGCGTTTGCTGTTGATTGTTAGTTGTTGATAATAATGTGTTTGTTATTATTCTTGTTTAGTTGTTGGAACTAGTTGAATTTCCGCTTTAGAAAGTGGATGTCCTATGAAATAAAGGGTATTTTGTAGAGGGATTCGAATTCCTATCCAGTGTTGATTTTAATTTCATTTATATACTTATTGTATGAATTGTTGAATGCCAAAAATATTGGATATGACTTTGTTATGTTGAATTAATTGAACTCTTTTTGTTGTAAATCAATTAAAGCACTTGTTAAGTGCTATGGTGGCACTAGGCTTTATTATAATGTTTTAAGATACTAGTATTTGCTGCTTTGATTTGGAAAGGCTTTATGAATTCTGGTCGAGACGTGGGACGCTACGGTATCGATAGGGGTTTCAAAATACTTGGACGAGGTAATTGATATAATATTGTTTTTAAAATTGGTAAATGAAATAATTGTACCTAAATTTTATATTTTGTATATAAAAGAATAATATTCAAAAACTGATATAGTTATGTATGATTTGTTTGTCTATTGAGAAATGATTATATTTAATTATTATCATTTATTATTTGGTTAGTTGTGCTCGACCAGTTATGAGAATTGACTATTATTTGTTAATTTTTGAATTGTGCTTGACCAAGTTATGAGTAGTTTACCGTTTTAAACATAGGTTGAATAGATAGTAACTTGTGGGGAACACTGAAACAAATACCTTGGAGATTAAGTTTCAATGTTTGGCTATAAGATATTCAGTGACAATGTTAGGTTAAATTTTATTTTAATAAAAATTGTTTATTATATTCTGAACAAAGATATAAATTTATGAAATGATCTTATATAAGAAACTAAAATTATATAAGTATGGTTTATAGATAAAAAGGATTTAAATTGAAAATTTGAAAAATTAAATCCAACGTTTTGAAAATTATTTTTCAAAGCTTTAGACAACATAATAACAGTTTTATTTTGAAGTATTTATAAATTGAAATATTTTGAAAGGGATTCTGATGGAGATAGAAAGAACTGACTCATTTCTGTTGCTGGAAAATAGTTCCGGTGATGACTGCAACATCACCAGTGTTTATTTTCGAGTTTCAAAGTGGGAGATGCTATTATAGTAGTATTATACAAAGTTTTTTTTGGTAAAAAAGATGTTGTTTTAATCCCAAAAATATGATTTGATATACAAAAGGAGATATGTATATTATTATTATTTCAAAATGATTTGAAATAAAACCCATTGTTTGGTTCTAGATTTTTCTTTAAAGAAATTGGAAGCATGCATCCTATGTATTAGGGTAGTTTGTTTGTACATTTCATTATGACATGTTGTTTGGTAGTTACATTTATTGTAATGAAATGAAATTTTCGACGATTTTGGATAGTTGAAAACCTACGAATTAGTTGAGAACTTGAAGCTAAGTGTTTCTGGAAATATAAAAGTAGAGTTTTCAACTCTGGAATGGAAAAACAATAAGTTAATAAAGTTTTAAATTTATTGAACATCCTGGGTAAGTAACGCAAATTGATATTTTATAAATACTCTTAGGATGTGGTGGAATATTATACGAAGATGAAGATAAGTCTTTATAGGGTGTTTATATAAAATAAAGATAGTTTTTTATGAAATGATCCATTAATGAATTCTAGTATTAAATAAGAAATGATAATTAAGAAAACGAATGTGATTTCAATTAAAAGGAAATTGCTATAGTTAAGAAACTATACGTAAGTTGTGAAAGTGACCAAGGATCGTGTAATATGAAATATTAACTAAACTATTTACTTGTGTGGAATATAAATATAAAAGTAATAAAGTAAATGACAATGGAGATTTTTATACTGGTTCGAACCTCTTGTTCTACGTCAATTCCCAAACACTTCTTGATTTAATCGATACCCTCACTTAACCCAGAGGAACATGTATTACACCGCCTGAGCAATTGTACAGGACTTCAATAGCCTAAACAACCAAATAGGACATCAACTGCCTGAGGATACTACTATAGGACTTCCATTACAAATAGTAGAAATGTTTTTGACCGAGTATGCTCTTGAATAGCACTGATAGGTCAATAATTTACAGGCTTTCTATAATCTTCTCCTCTACGTTATGTCATGTAGTTTGTGAGGAAAGGAAGTAATTCTGATCGCAAGAAGATTTCCTTAAATGATTGTTTGATCAAAAATGTAAAGCAGTTTGTAATTGAATGCTTAAGAGTTCAATAATAAAGATAGAAAGAACTGGGAATATAATTGATAATTGAAACAATGAAATGAATTGCTTTATATAGATTTTAATAGCTGTAATCATTCGTGAAAAGAAACAGTAAAAAGTTATGACTACAACTCTTGATTCAAGATATGTATCTCTTTACAATGAAGAGGAACCCTTTCAGAAAACTAGCCTATATAGATTCACTTGGTTGAATAAAATTTGGCAGCCATCTGAATCGATAATTTTTTTAAACAGCAAGAAAACGGTTCATTTTAGCCCATTTTCAACCGGTTGAATATTGTCAATCAGTCGACTGAATATTCAAAAATAAATAGTGCATGTACACATATTCAATCAGTTGAATGCTCTTGTTCCGTCGGCTGAATTCTGTTGATGAATAAAAATTGCCTTAGTTCAGTTGGTTAGAGCAATTGCTTTCTAAACTAGTGACCCGGGTTCGTGTCTTGCTCCATGCATTTTTAAAAACTTGATTTTCATTTAAAATTTGATTTCAGTAATAACTCAAGTTCGAATTTTGCTTCATATATTACTATATTAAAAACATTCATTGCTTTTATAAAATGTTACGACTGTGCTTTTGTAAAATGTTTCGAATGTGTGTGTATATGTGTGTATACCACTTTGAGAAGATTTTAACATCTATATACTCTAGACATGACACTCTATGACTAATAATACTTTGTTTCTTACCTTCGTCTTGTCTCTATCGTGTATATCCCTTCTTGTATCACCATATATATACTTTTATCCACTTTTGTACCATGTATCATCATGTTGAACTTATTTGTTTGTCTTTTTTTTTATATTTATATACCTGCGAGTCAGCTTAGAGGTTCTTTGACATAATTATATATTTTTTGTCATTAAAATCCAACAATAGAGGTTCTAACAAGTTGTACGTAGATCATTTTATTCGCATAACTATTCTTGATCTAGATTCAAGTACAAGACTTTGAGGCGATTCACACTGATCCAAACGAGGATTCTTTTTACTCGATTCTTGATGTTGAATATTTGATACAGATTCTTGATAAGATTTTAAAGTTTTCTATTATAGTATATGGATATGTAAGGAGAATGAAGATTTCTAATCAAGGAACCTAATCGTAGTCCGCACTAGAGAGGTTGAGTCAGCGATACTAGTTCGGAAGCGAAGTTTCTATGATTAAACAAGTGATCGAATTTGATATTGGGCACGGATGACATATGAGCATCCTACGTGCTTTAATGTTGTTTTATGTTTCTTACATTAGAAATGCAAGTTACATGGTACGATTTAGTGTGCTTAGATTCATGATATATGATGAATGAATTATTGTATTACTTCATTTGTCATGTTTGACTCTCTTTTGGGTTATGTAAGTGTGATGCAGGTACATGGAAGCAAAGACTTGCTTGTTGCTTTTGGTTTCATGAGTAGGATTTGCTTGCTTGCGAATTGATCGGTGTTTATTCTTAACAGGTGCGTTTGCTATGTGGTATACACACTCTATAAGTATATCACACGTATGTATTATTGTTGTGTTGTCCGAAGATATGTGAGGTCTTGGATATGATCTAATAATGATCTTGTGATTTTATTCAGACCTAGCCACGCAAAGGAGATGCTGTCGAAATTTTTGTAACATAAGAAAATTTTAAAGTTTATAGGTTTGGAGATATTTTCTTCCTTTCGGATCGAGGATGGAATTCTTTTAAGTAGGGAGAATGTTATGACCCAGAATTTTATTATTTTGATTTTGAGTATTTAATTAATTTAAATATTTATATAATTGATTTTAAATACTTAATGACAGTTTTAAATTAATAATTAATATTGGTGAACTTGACATAGAAAAATATCTACAAAAATAAATAGTTCAAATAAATATCAATTATGAGATTGAAAATGTTTTATCAATAAATGGCCTGAAATGTTTGAAATTATCACTCCGTGCACTGTCTCGAATTTTGATGAAACTAGCGTCATTAGGACCGGAATAATAAGGTGATATATGCCGGCAAGTTTTGTGGCGATCGGATGTGTTGTGTAGTTGTGTGAGCTTGAAATATGTGATGTTTTAATTGGAGATATATAATATTATACATAACCTTGTCACTCCTTTCCCTCTCTCATTTTCCTTCTTTTTCCCTTTTCCAATAAAAGAATGAAGTTGGCCACATCTTCAAAAATCAAAATCAATAGCTACGTTTCATGAAAAATTATGACTTTAGATTCATTAAACTTGTGGCGAGCTGGGGGTTGAATCTATGTATGGTTTTTTGGGTGCGGCAACATTTAGAGGCGATCGATGTTAAGAGGCTGAGCTGGGGTTAGGCTTTGGCGGTAATTTTGGTGGGGATAGGCGAAGGGATTGTGGTCGTTGCATTTTTCTCAAGAGGAGCCTCAAATTTTGGCACCGTCGATAGGGACTTTGGCCTCTTGGAGGTAAGCTACCATCCACTGTAGCTTGGAGGGAGGATCAGGTTGGGTTTGTTAG
This sequence comes from Allium cepa, assembly GCA_030765085.1. Classification (NCBI taxonomy): domain Eukaryota; kingdom Viridiplantae; phylum Streptophyta; class Magnoliopsida; order Asparagales; family Amaryllidaceae; genus Allium; species Allium cepa. The sequence continues at coordinate 192,382,444 of CM060943.1, forward strand.
GAGGACCCAAGCGTGAAAGGAGGGTGTCCTTCGTGTGGAGGTCGTGAAGTAGAACATGATGGCGAGGTCCGCTCGTCGATTAGTTGATTGGGGAGTGGGAAATTGGCATTAGTGCATGGCCTGGAGATGATATTTTTATGCATGCACAGTTATGAGAGGAAGAAGGATTAAGGAAAAGTAATTTTTTTAATTAAGTAATTTTGTTAATTGATTATTCTAATTAATCCCATAGTTTATAAAATTCATATCTTCTTCATATGAGGTCCAATTAAGATGATATTTTTTGCATTATGCTCATAGGAGCATTTTCTACACACTAGAGTTGGTCTTGGCAAGTTTGGAGCAAATATGATTTTTAGCTAAAATTGAATGTCGTTCGATTTTAGATAGAGCTAGAATGATAAAGCGTTGGTTGGAATTTCGATGAGTTAACTCACCTTTGATTTAATGTTATATGATATATGTGTTAAGATAATTGTTATTTGTGTCCTTAAATGCTTTATTATTTGCTTTATTTAGTTATTTAGTTATTATTTATTTAGTTCGCCAGGGGGATCCTATATCCTCCTATATTTTCATCATAGTTATGGAAGCACCAACATGTATGTTGTCTAGAAAATTTGCAGAAAAGGCTATCTTATTTCAACTGCAATGTCAACAGCTTCAAATTTCCTAACTATTCTTTGCGAACGATATCATGATATTCACAAAGTTAAGTGATCAGTCCATTGCTAGCTATCTTGAGACACTGCATTATTTTTACCTTGCAATTTGTCTGAAGATTAATCCCCCCAAATCTCAGATTCATTTTTTTAGAATTGACTCGAGTGCCACAACTAGGTTGGTCTTTCTGGTCTTCATCTAATGGAGAATAAGATGACATATTTAGGCCTTCCTCTTTGTACATCCAAGGTCACCAAGGCTGACTGCCTTATTCTTTACGATAGAATTACTTCTTCGATGAATACATGGACAACCAAGATGCTATCAATGGCTGGTAGACTAGTGCTCATTAAGTCTATATGCGTTTCCATGACTGTATATTGGGAAAGAACATGCATTCTGCCTTCTAAACTACTTAGCATGATTACAGCTGCAATGCTCAGATTTCTTTGGATTGGATCTATATACAATAGGAAATTGATTCCTCTTTCCTCCACTAGTTTAGAAAAGCCATTCAAGAAGGGAGGACTTGGCATAATTAATATCTCCAGTGGAATAAAGCAGCGGTTAGTTCATGTTTTGATGCCTTATTGCTTAACAAGGATAGTCTCTGGGTGCAAGGGGTTTGGAATTTGCATATAAAGAATGGGGGTTTCTTGTCAATGAATGTCTCTCAAGGCTCCAGTTGGATATGTCGTAAAATATTGGGAATGGGAAGTATCCTTCTTCCTTATGTAAAATATACTTTGTTCCCTAACAACACTGTGAGTTTTTGGAAGGAACCTTGGATTGGGAATGGCTATGTATTGGAAACTTTGTTGAAAAATTAGGAAAAGGCTCAATCTTTGATAGGAAATAATGCAAGAGATGTGGACTTCATTCACAATGGAAAGTTGTAGGCTCCATCTTCCACTAACCAGGTTGTCAACTCTCCATGGAGAAGTTTGTGTGATCATGTAGCACATGAAAGTCATGAAGAAACAGTTTGTTGGAGGGGTATTCCACACAAAATTGGTAATGTGTATGATCACCTCAATTATTCTGAGACTTTTCCTAATTATCTCTGGGCTAAAGTTTGTTGGGAATCACATTCCACTGCTAAGGATAATTTGTTGTTCTGGAGAATATTAAATAAAGCTGTTCTAACTAGAGACAAATATGTATCTGTTGGTATGGTAGTTGATCACATGTGTGTTTTTTGCAACTTGTGCCCTGAATCTGTCGACCGCCTCTTCTTTGAATGTGGGCTCCTTTCCAACATGATATGTGCCTTGATCCAAAAGGTTGAAATCTTGGGTTTTTTGAGCAACTTTGTTACTGACTGGAATGCATTGAGAAGGGCTACGAGGTGGAGAGTAAATAAATGGGATATTATATTCTTTATTCTAAAGATTTAATTCAAAGCAGTTTGGATGAAAATAAATTCTCGATGCTTTAACAACGAAGTCTCTTCTACGCAAGAATTATGGGTGAAATTAATGAAAAATATAGTGAGAGGGATCATACATTCGAGGCATGGCTTCTCTCCCCAACATCTTGAGCTTTGGAGTGGATTTTTAGGGTGTTTGCTTGTTGGGTTTTTGCTGTGTGCATGGGCTTTTGCATGCATGTTTTGATGCATATCATGCCTTTATGAATTGGTGCTGCTCGCCTGCCTTTTTTATTTTCTTTCTTATGGTAATATGTTTGGGTTCTCCATGGTTGTGTCCCCTCCTATTTATAGTTGTTTGTTTTTGCTCTCTTTTATCCATGACGTAAGGATTGTTACTATTGTGGTTTCTATTTTTTCTTCTTTCTGTTAGAATAAATCTGATATGGAACCAGTCAACCCTACTATCCTTTCCAAAAAAATTATATTAACTATATGTGTTTACTTTAAAATGGGATATCTTGTTCATTTTAAATCCGATCAACCCGCAGATTTTTGCATTAGCTTCGTATCGACATTTAGAAAACGATGGTATAATTTATTGACAGGTTTAGTGAAGTATAAAATATTGAGAAATTAATAGTGATAAATATAATTACATTGATTTAACTAACAATGTAGTTAAATTAATTTTACTTCGTTTGTGACGTCTATTTGGTAGAATAAAACGCCGTTCTGCTATAATTAAATTGAATAGATTATTTTACATATTTATCGAGCAGAATCAATCCTTGTTATGTGCTTGCAAAGTAAAATGAGGATTTTTTTATTTAATTAATATGTGGATTAATTAATATTGGATAAATGATGTGTTAGCTATTGATTGTTGATTGTTGATAATAATGTGTTCGTTATTATTGTTACTTTTTTTGGGTCTAGTTGAATTTTCGATTTAGAAAGTGGATGTCATATGAAATGAAATACAGGGAATTTTATAAAGTGATTCGGACTCTTCTCCAGTATTGTTTTTAATTTCATCTATGTACTTATTTTATTAATTGTTGAATGCCAAAAGTATTGGATATGACATTGATATGTTGAAAAGGTTGAGCTCCTTTTGTTGTACATCAATGAAAACACTAGTTAAATGCTATAGTAGCTCGAGGCCTCATTATAGTATTTTGGAATATTATTGTTTACTTTTTTGATTTGGAAATAATCGGAGAATGATTTAAAATGCGACTTTTGGAATTTTTATGGTATTTTATTTAGACATAGTTTTTGAACTTATTTATTTTACTCAGACTTTTCGGAATGGTCTAAGAGTATTTCATGAAGTATTCATTTTGCAGAAAAGTTAACATAATAATGAATGTTTATTTTAAAGAAAAATAAAGTGAAATTTACCTTTTATAAAGGGATTCTGTTTTAAAAGAAGATAGAAATATTTTGAAATAATATTTGTGAAATGCTTTATATAAAATATTATATAGAAAGATAAATTTATAAATAATATTTTATAAAAGGGAAAGGATATCGTTTTGAACATTGGAATAAAAAATCACATTTGTGAATTTATAGTGATACATGGAATGATCATTTTTATGAAAAGTATTTAGTTCTATTTTGAAACTGAATATTTGCGATAATTATATGAGATTTAAAATTAGGAGATGTGTAAATGAAGTTTTATAAATAGAAAGGAGATTTTTAAAAGAAGTTCTATAAATATAAATGAGATTTATAAAAAGAATTCATAAATATAAAAGAGACTTATAAAAAGGAATTTTGTACAAGGAAATGAAGTTTGATTTCCATGAATGGTCATTTTAAATTATGATGGTGTGTAATGTATTCTTTTCATACTTAATACCAAATTTAGTAAAATGAAAGCTCGTCTTTACTTGTGGGAATTAAGAATGTATGTTGAGGCAAAGAATAGTTTTCTAACTTGTCTGACTTCATTGTTAATAGAGAGATGGTACAAATTGGAAATTAGAAAGCGATGGTAAGTATATTTAGCCTAGTTTCCATACAATCCATTTACTTATATCAAAAGAAAAGTGGTTTGAGTTTATAAAAAATGATGTTTTCAACTGACATTGTTTTGGCCCATTTAAGTGTGCTTTTGAAATACGAAGTGTAGTGTTTGTGAATATACTTACATAACTGAGATAAATGTATGGTTATATTTTATAAGCATAAAAAAAGTATAAATGAATAGTGAATGAGTAGTATATATGTATGTCTTTGTAAAAGTATTTTGATATGAGTATTTACAAAGTGAGTTTTATTAGTGAAGGGCTTAATTAAAGGCTTAGGGATTGCCTTTATGCTTAATAATGCTTGGTTTCCAGTTGAAAATAAATATATGATTTAATTATTTTCTTATTTGATGGTTAAATAACCGAGTATCAAAACCATCACTACTACAAAACAGGCCATTTGCATCGGTTGTTTACCCCCTTCTTGCATCAGTTCAACAACCGATGCATATGCAACCGATGCAACAGACTTATACTGTTGCATCAGTTCTGAAACCGATGCAAAAAGGTCCTTTTTGCATCGGTTGTTACTAACAACTGATGCAAATTATCATGGTTGGTTGCTTGAACACAGCCCCCATGTTGCATCGGTTGTAATGAAAATCGGTACAACAAAGGAACTTGTTGCATCGGTTGTTGTTGAAAACCGATGCAAACTAATCCCTCTATTGCATCGGTTTTTTATAACAACTGATGCAAACTAATCCCTCAGAAACCATTATTACAGTACTCAAATAGACTATATATATTATTGATAGCTTTATATGTATATAAAAAAAGAAAAAAACATACATAAAAAATTATAAAAAAAAAGAGATTATTTCATTATCATTTACAAATTCTGCTTTGGTTTACAAATTTTCACCTTCCGAACCATCACAAATTTACAAATTTCATTATCATTTACAAACACTGTCTAACTTCCCAAACCATCACAACCATAATTCAAACCATCCCCCATCACCTCTACATTGTCCATCAGCACCCACTGCACTTCACAACAAGCCTTCATCTGACCACTAACTTACATTTCACAACAGACATATCTGCTTACTGCTGTACTGCCCTTCCCTTCTCCATTCATCTACAATAATCTGACACGAAAATTTTAAAACTCTGAAAGTCAACTAACATTGATCTGATTTTCAATTTATGGGTGAAAAACTTACTATTAATTTAATAGATGGAATACTGCGTCACATCGATGCTTTGCATTCTTTACAGCTGCAATGTACAAATACATAGATATTGGCTCTTTGATTTTGATACTTATAGCACGAAATCCTTAAATATGTAACTGCAACGCCATCTATTTTTTATATGAAGTTGTCTATTTGTTTTTTTCTTTTTCCTACCTGGTATCTTGGTTCAACTATGTTTTCTCTCTAACAACGCTTTTACAATTCTAATAGCTTCCCTGTATGTTGTGTTGATATAACTTTTACGAATTTATGTTATAGGTCCCAATTTTAGAGCAGCTATGAAATACTTCATACAAGCTAGAAACAATGATGATATACTCAAGACAACGACACCAAATGCAAGTTATATCACCCAAAGGCATCTCCTGTCCATAAACATTGATTGCCAGTTTGTTGTTTTCAAGGTTTAATTGGTTAGGAAATCAATATTAAGAAACATTGTTGCTATATACTACTTTGATTTTCCTTAATTTTAATGCATCTACTCCTAATTGTAACATACTGTTTTAAATGATATACTATTTTCCTACACCAACTGTATTATTAAACTGTCAGAGAATGTAATATGGTGTTTTCCTAAATCAAATACTCCATGCTTTGTTGACTGAATTGCTAAGTAGTGCACATTTAAAATGAAATCATGACCGCTCATGTGACTAATGTATTTTTTGTTTCTTATATGTGATAAAATTGCCATGATTGTGCCCTATCAAAGATGTTTATCTACATCTATTTTTGATACGCTTTTATGGAACCACCATTCCAACCTGAACTTCTACATCTATTACACTACTTCAAGCATTTTAAACTTGCACAAGAGATTAAACAATGCACCTTTTCAATGTTTTATCCATCACTGTCCCAGTTTCTTTTGTAACAAGTCTTGTCTCCCTTGTTTTGTGTATTTAATTAAAATGATTGCTATATTATTCATCTGATTGTTAAAAGACTAAAAGTTAGGTTTTTGGTTTTCCTACAGTTAAAAAGTTGCACCTTATTTGCCCAGCAAGGTGTCGATAGTACCACGGTTCCCATTTCATACAGCACGGCCTAAGTTGGAAACCATCTCTGCAGCCATCATCAACGCAAGCCACATATCTGCCCATCGTATACTGTGCTTGTCCAAAGCTTGCTGCATCTTTGCTTTTTTTTTCAATGTCTCCATACTATAAGTATTTGGTTGTTTCCTTTCTTTCCCATTTAGAATCTTCATTCTGCTAGAAATTTTCCATGACATCATCAATTTGCAGAATGCTATGGTAGATAATTAGTTGAAAGACAATAATATAAAACAACACAGCAGAGTTGAATTAATGCAGTATTATATGCACCCATATGTGAGTTCATGACAAACAGAATATGCCGGGCAAAAATGTTTCCTACTATGTTGTTCCCAGAATAAACTACAAAACAATCAATCAAAGTGGGACATCTGATACTTTAATTCCAGACATTATGTATTATGATTCAAAAATCTTTTTAAGCATATACGCAAAATTATCTTAACAAGAACTCATATAATTGTAGCTTGGACATGATAACAGCAGTTTGTTATTTATTATTATTTTCCTATTTTCATCAAGTCGATGTACATAAGGTTTGGGCACATGTAGCTATTAGATGATATAATCATATTCACATAGATACCCATGCAAACATGGAACTTGGTAATTTCTCCCTTATTATGTTCACTTGCTTCAAGTCCACTTGTACATAAAAGTCCATATTTCATAAAATTTAATAGAAGCAACTGATTGCCAGTAAGCTAGCATGAGATTATTGTAAAAGAAATTATGCCATCATGTTTCTAGATTAAGAAAATTTAGCAATTTACCTCATGATGACGCTGACTCAGTCTAAGAAACAAACTATAATAGGTTTTTCCGTTTAAGTAATGGACGATCTTGCTTTTCTTTATACCCTGTACTCTCATGTTCTGCATTGTGCATTACCTGCACAAAATTTAAAATATTTGATGAAGTGTTTTGATGTAATAAGTCTTTTAGTAACTCAAAGAGTTAACACACTACATACTAAGAACAATCAATAGAATCCTTAAACAGAATTAAAATTAAACCACAGCTGCTATATTAAAATCACATAGTATATAACATTAAAAGTGGAATGGAAAAAGAGGAAATTGGTGAATAACAAAATGTCAAATACATGGGTTGGAAAGCCATGCCATATGTTATAGGTAAATGTTAATGTACATCAAATCTTCATTTTCTTTTGCGCAACATCATTTTTTAGTTATATTCTGTTAAATTTGTTATATATTTTAAACTTATATTCGTAGTTGTCATCACGCAAAAGAGCATTCCAAATTGGTATATTGCATATGACAACACAAACAGTATTGGAAAATTAAATGTTTGATAACGAAGCATTTGGTGAAATCTAACCTCAATTACTACAATAGTAAAGCCATACCTTCTGCTAGCTGCTTGCTTTCCAAATCTGCAATAGATATTGGAATGATATTAGAAAGTTATATGCCCACACTACTCCAAGAATTTTTTTATTAATGTGTTATGCACTGCATCCAAGTACTGTAAACTACATGGAACAAGAAGAGTAAAACCAAAACAAATTTAACAGGCAACAACAACATAGTATTCTAGGCATGTAAATGAGAGATGCAACATGTAACAGCAACATAGTAGAGTTTGCAACAATTATTCACAAGAGCTAAACAAACCAGAGCAGCCAGGGTCATAGTCATTCATCCCAATATTCATATTTTGGCAAGATATGTTCAGCATCAGGTGAAATACGACGAAACTGAGGAAGCTTTGAGACCATGCAAAACAAGTCCTTAACATTTTTATCAGCTGAAAATTTGATCTCCATTGTTTTAAGAATTGGTGCATTACCAAGAACAAATTCCATAAATTTGAGCTCGTTTTCATTCCCAGTAAAAGAAGCCACCTGAACATTTTGGAGATGATCTAATCTGAAATTGAAGTCGTGTTTTCCTTCCCAAAATCCATTAGCAGATATCCTGAGCAACTATTGACCTCGATTAATGAATGTGGAACTCGACTTTACTCAAGTGCTCAGCAACTGATGTTCTATTTCCTCTGAACATTCTTGCCATGAATCGTAGCGCTTCTTCGAAATATCTACTTGCTCTTCAAAATGGTAATGCTGCCCCTGAATTTCATAATATTTCATTTCTTAGGCAATTAGCTTTTAGGTTAATATTATGAGAATGCTTTACTATTCAACTTTGAATATAATGGCAATTACCAGGTTGTTTCCAGTCTCTTCTCTGATAACTGCAGCCCCAGAAGCAAAGTTAAAGCCTCTCAGTACTTCAGTTCTTCTAGCATTTGCATAGGCTGGAACTAGTTGTCGAAAACCCAACAATCGAGCTGCATAACATTAACATACAAGAAAGGCAAATTTGATAAGAGGCTGATATTGTTAAAATTATTCATTTAACTGTCAAACAATAAACAGTGAATAATAAAACAGAAAAAATGAAAGGGGAGAGGAGAAGAATACAAGTATAAGTTAAAAACTATACGATGGCTTTTATATTTACAAAACCTTAATACATGGCTTTTATCCATAACAACAGGAAGGAATTTTAAGCTACAGGAAAAAGAGGTAATAATGTTAAGCAATAAATATTACTACTATTCACAAACAAAAGTTTTGCATTTAGGTCTAACTAAATGTATACAATTGCACAAATGGAGATACAACTATGGCTATAGGCATCCTGTTAAGGGGGAATTAATTTAAGGGACGAAGATTTGTATATTTTTTGCCTCAAGAACACGACCTCAATATTTTTACCACAAGGACAAACATTCTTCTAAAATTTATTCATAAGGACAAACATAAACTGCTACCGAGCTAAAACTGATACCTAAAAACCGATACCGATAACTACAAACTGATACTTAAAAACTGCTATCAATAACTAAAAACTGATACCTACAGAAAGTTGTCCTTCATGATAAAATATTGAAGGTCTTTCCTTTAGGTTAAAAAGCTGTGAAATTTTGTCCTTGACAATAATTTCCTGTTAATTAAAAAAAATGAGATAAGCTATGCAACTTGACAATATGGAACGTGCCAACCTAAGAATAGATAGCAATGCATGGGTATGTCCATTTTTTTCTTAACAATGGGAAGGAAGGGACGTGCTAGTACTAATTTATTCAACTTCCCAAAAGAAGTACAAATTTTTAATAAGAAGATTGAAATCTCAACTTAAAGAGTAGAATACGAGTGGAAGCTCGATATTTTCTCAAACTGTAAATGCTTTGGCCACCCACCAAGATATTGCGAAAAACAATGGATTCCAAATTCTTAAACCAATGAGAAAACACGTCAAACATGGATACTGACTCGTAGAAATTCCACACTACCCCCTCGACTAGTCATGAACCAACTAAAACTAACAGCCCAAACATTCTTCAATACAAGGAACAGGGCAACGACAAAAAAATAACTAGGTTACACAAACTCAACTGACGTAAAACTGCATCTGACAAAGCCAGAAGTAGCAAGGCAAAAATAGTACAACCAAAGCGGTTCAAAATCCTGCTTTAAGTCTATAAAACAAAAAAGTGTGGTTCAACGCTCAAGTCAACATGGAACAAACAAGTCAACACTCAAATGAAACAAATAACAAGGCAAAATAAGATAATTATAACGCTTAGATTGAACGTGGAACTGCGATATGTCAAAATTCATTAGAGATGCAAGAGGCTGAAGGATGTCACTTAAGCGGTCAGCAATGCACATTTTCATTAGAGATGCAAGAGGCTGAAATATGTCTATAATCTATTTTCAAGGCAACTAGTATGCATCCATGTAAATAAACCAAAGACAATTTATTGCTACTATTCACCATCTGAACTGTCGATGTGGGATTCCCCACAGCAAATGCAGCAGCAGCAGCCACTGCTACGCTCGGTATCATGTCCTTAGTATAAGGCTATTCACCACTGCAAACTGGATACAACTACTATAATACCCTTTAACAACAATTACCAATTAGTGCACTAGCTCAGTTGCAGTTGCTGTAGACAGCAATGCTTGACACTACATGCTTGCAGCAAAGAGAATTACGCATAGTAACTCAAGATGGTAGTACCATCAATTCCACTACTACAACCCAAATTATGGACTGTGTGTTTAATTTGGCACGATAGTGCATTGTTAGCTGACTGGATAAAGTGAATTTTCTTGGGAGTATTTTGCATTTTTGTTAGGGTGTAAAATGTATTCATGAATAATAAGGTGCCACTAAATATTTCCTACCGACTTAAGACAATGTTTGGTACGATATGTCTCATTTTCTATTGCTGTATTAGTTATAATTTTTCTACATATCTGTGTAGTTAGTTTAGTAATAATGATGATGATTTAACCCAATACAAAGTTGGATGGTGCATTACTTAATGATACATGTGAGCTTAGATAGCAAATAGGGATACAGTGTTTGGTATTCAAACCCAAAACCTTTTATGAAACTTCGTTCATAATATATCAATATTTAGTGATACTTTGTAAATCTATCCTATTATATTTTCATTGTGTTGAAAGAAATTTACTTCAACTGATTTGGGTACCTATCAGACCATGACCCATGTATGATAAACATACACAGATTAATTACATAAAGTTTTGTTTTTAACAATGTTCGTTAGTTTATTTTTAAGGATGTACTTATTGCTCTAGAAAAGTTCAATTCAGTCAAGTAAACATAGTTAATATGATTATAGTTCTGTATTCCTGTAGCTATGCACATTAATTATCATTTGACATCTAAGAAACTATTAAATAAATTAATTACATTTTCTTTGACAACAAACGTAGCTATGCGTAATAGATGACCTAACTTTTAAATCATATAGAGTGGCATGAGACCTGCATATGCGGACAACAAATAAAATCAATAAAAGAATTATGATTCCTTTGACAAGCATTATGCACAAGAGTCTTAACAGTAGACTATGGAACAAAGTGAAATTAAACAATATAGGATGTGCATATCATGACAATGGCGAACGAAACAAAGAGAAGGCAACTGACTTTGGGCGTGACTCAATTCATGGCAATAAATTTTGCCATCAGGGACGAAATAATTCAAGCAAAAATGCTTGAGTGAGTGGCCATTTTTCAAGACGAAGTACATGTACAGGACGTGCAAATTAAACAATATAGGATGTGTAATAAGTAAGGCTGAGACCAATACTTCTTTTAGTTCATGAATGAGCAAGTACAGGGCAACAGGCAGAGACGCAAATTAAAACAATAATGTGTAGTCATCATTCTCTAAGGCAACATACTAAGAAGAAAAGTATCAGGGACATTTTCTTTTTAGCATGCAGTGAACCAAAGCTAATAAGAAAATGTGTATCAATTTCAAAGTAAGGGCAGAGACGCATTCAATTCAATGCTACAAAATCTTCAAACAACACACAATTTAACAATCAAGTCCAAGCAATTACAGTAAGAATTCACCTAGAAACCATATTCACAAATTTAGAGATAGATTTGTGAGAAATTACTCACCTTAAATACTTAATTAAATAGCAACGCTAAATAATTGCATCACCACCGGACGCCTAGCCTAGCCCGCCATCACCTGAATGCAGCCACCACTAACGCCCACACCTTCGGCTACGCAGCTCGACTTCCGCCATATCACTACTCTAATCTGCGATGGCTCCAATAGCTTTAGGTTTGAATGAATTTGCAATTTGAGAGTTACCAGTTTCTTGCTTTATTTAGATTTCCAGAATTCGTTAACCCTCTCTTTTAGTTGCTGTTAAACAAAGAGGAGAAGAATTTTTTTTTGGAGTGGGTTATTGAGGAGGAAGGGGTAGATTTGTCCAAAGTAGTAACTTTGGAGCCAATTTTTCATTATTTCCCACCTAATTTCTTATCTTTGTCATCAACATGTAGTTGCATCGGTTGACTTTAAAACCAATGCGACTAAAACTATTTGCATCAGTTATATCTTAATAACCGATGCAAATTTGATTTTTTTTATTACCTATTGCTTTCCACGTACCTATTGCATCGGTTATTAAGGTAGAACTGATGCAAATAGTTCTATTTGCATCAGTTTTCACTTCGACGGATGCAAATGAGGCGAAGCAATATGCACTTTTTGTACTAGTGCATGGCCAGTTTAAAGCTACCAATTGTTGGTTCGAAGAGAACGAGATCAGATAAGTATTAGTTATTTGAAGACCACTTCGAACCAGCATTAGCATTTGTATTAAAGACATCATGAAAGATGATGGAATCGAAAATGGAGTTCTTTGAAGTGCAAGGGCTACGAACCACTAAACCATAGGATATAGTAGAAGAAATGTGTTTAATAATATCCTAAACAGCTTGTATGAATGAACGTTGGCTTTGCATTGTTGCTTGGAGGACAGTGTTAGCATTTTAAGTGGGATTCGCTAAAAAGGTAAAACATTGCCTCAAGTCTCGTACCCGGTAATGACTAGAATATGCGATATGCTTCTAGGCTATGTGGTTCGTTACCATTAAGATATGGTCATTACCCAACCTAGATTAATATTTATGGATTTATGTATACTTCGGGCCCATTATAATTATGGATTCAACCAGAATGATGACATATTCAGTACTATCTATGAAGGGTAGGACGGTTTTGATTCGTAGGAGGTCTATGTGTGGCCCTCGGTATATTTTTCTAAAGGTTTACTTTGGCAGGTGATACACAAATAGCCCTATCATTGATGGAATCCATTTTCAAATATATGCCTTACAGACTTAGTTGTTTATCAAATATGCTGGAACGTAAGATGCAAGCATTTCAGCTATGTTATATATTTATTTTGAACCCTAGACATTATTATAATATAACAAGATTTTCTACTATAAATGGTTTGGTTATCATAATGTAAAATCCCACTGTGTTTTTATGCGGCGTGGTCTTATGGGATGCACATATTTTTGAAGGCTTTATAACATTAAAAATCCATATGATTTGTGTTTCTCATGCTAGTTTACCAGAGTGATCCTAGCACTATTTTCTTATAATGCTCAGGTCAGCCCGAGCATATTTATAAATTTAGTTATGGATTATGTAGAGCTTTAGAAGACGAGCTGGACGCATCCAAGATGTATTCACATATCTTTTATTTCCATTGCATTTTTTGTTTTGTAATTATCAGCATTTATGAGGACAGGTTGTTATAATTGTCTAGACTGATGACGTTAGTTTACTAACGCAGCGGATAACTTCAAATGCAAGCAACAACAAAACAACGATGGAATGAATCAAATATGGATTGATGGATTAAAGATACCAAGGATAATTGCACAAATCCGTTGATCTCGCGAGATACAGGATTCTAGCTATCTTTAACACGTTGATCGCGCACGATACCGTGTTAGAAGATCTATGATTCTTCGACGTTGATCTCGCGCATGAGATTCCGTGAACCGGCTTCAAAATCGTTGATTTGAGCGCACTCGAATAACCGAAAATGGAGAAAGGAGATAACACTCAACTTCCAATTTTAAAGAGGCACAAAGCACTCAAACAAAAGTTTATTCAAAAATCAACCACCAAATGATACAACTCACCCGCTATTTATAGGATTTACACACAGCAGCACACAACCTAACACAGGTCGTTAACGACCTAACAAACAGAGCACAACACAATACAAACGACATACGACCAAAGGACTTACATCACGATTTACGACTTAGCACCATACAACATATCAACATACATGCGACTCAATATATACAACATATTCGACATTACACCATATGTGACTTATATCACACGACCTACGAGTTATCACAAGGCGACATACGACACAGTACTCTGCAGCACAACATCATGTGACATAAAACTTGAGCGACCTAAGCTTTAGCAACATCAACTTCAGCGACATAAGAAAATCATCTTCATGCGACTTGCGCCTTAACATCTGGAGCGACCTAAGAAAACTGAGCGACATAAGACCTGAGCGACCTAACCCCTTCACGCGACTTAAGACTTAACTCATTAAGTCGCTGTGTTTCATCTTGTTACGTTGATGCGCGGCATACTTGCTAGAGTTAGCTCGTAACCCGTTACGCGACTCAAAGCATAAGTTGCTGGCATGTAGCGTTGCATCTTCCTTGTCTCTTAACTCGCTATTCCATGCTCGCTAAGCCTAGGTCGAGAACAACTCAAGCCTAACGACCTAACACAATCAGAGTGCACTGCATCATCCTCCCCCGGTTGACAAGAATTCGACCCCGAATTCACACTTTCCTCTTCTTCAAGACGCTTATCCTCATGATACGGAATCAAGTGCTTGACGTTAAAAACGTCGGCAGTATGGACATGATCTGGCAACCTTAACTAATAAGCATTATCATCGATCTTCTTCAAGATTTCTACTGGACCAATCTTTTGAGCTTTCAATTTGTTGTAAGTTCCAACTGGAAAACGATCTTTCATCAATACTGCATAAAAAATTCACCTTCTTTGAGGTCCACACTCCTTCGCTTCTTATCTACCAGTTGCTTATGCTTCTCATTTGACTTAAGCAATCATTGATGAACAATTCTGTGGCACTCCTGCAACTCATTCACGAAATCACAAGCTCGTTTAACAACCCCTTTCTGACGTGGAACTGTCGACAAATCCAACGGTCCCTTCGGAATTGCTGAATATACTACCTGAAATGGACTGAATCCAGTGCTTCAATTAACGACATGATTATGTGCGAATTCTGCCTGACACAATTTCACATCCCAGCTCTTCAAATTATCCTTCACAAGACATCTCAACAAGTCTCTCAAAGATCTGTTCACCACTTCCGTTTGCCCATTAGTTTTTGGATGATAGGCGCTACTAAAATTCAGCTTAGTCCCAACCATCTTCCACGGACTCAACCAAAAATGGCTTAGAAATCGAGTATCCTGATCAGAAACTATGGTTTCAGTTAGCCCATGTAGTCGACAAACCTCTTTAAAGAATAATTGAGCAACACGGACTGCAACGGCGGTTTTTTTACAAGCTATGAAATGTGCCATCTTAGAAAATCTATCCACCACAACATATATAGAATCATTCCCTCGTTGAGTTCTAGGTAAACCCAAAACAAAATCTATGCTAATATCAACCCATGGTCTAGTAGGCACGGGTAATGGCATATACAATTCTGCATTCGTAGCTGTCCCTTTGGAAACTTGACATATGTTACATCTCTGCACAAATCTTTCAACTTCATTTCTCATGGCAGGCCGAAAATATGACTGAGAAATCAACTGCAAGGTACGATCTCTTCCCACATGACCTTCTTTATGCAATTCCTTCACAATCTTCATTCGCAAACTGCACTCTGGAATACGCAACCGATTTCCTTTGAATAGAAAGCCATCTATCAACACATACTCATCCGTCTTCCCTTTCTCGACTTCTTCTACAATCTTAGCAAAGAAAAGATCCTCCACAAATAATTCTGGAAGTACGTCAAAACCCTCCACTTCAACTCTTATCGTAGTCAACAAATGATTTCTTCTACTCAATGCGTCTGCCACCCTATTTGTAACTCTCGACTTATGCTTTACAACAAATGTAAACTGTTGCAAGTATGCGATCCATGAAGCATGCCTGGCTGCAATCTTATCATGTCCTCGCAAATGCTTCAACACTTCGTGATCCGTATATAACACAAACTCTTTATGAAACAAATAGTGTCTCCAATGCTTTATGGCTTGGACAATAGCATAGAACTCTAAGTCATAGGTATTGTATCTTGTCTTGGCTACAGAAAGTTTCTCGCTAAAATAAGCAGACGACCCTTCTGACTTAATACTCCACCAATTCCAACCTTAGACGCATCAGTATCTAGATCAAAAAGAAACTGAAAATCCGAGTATCTACAAATCGGTGTTGTAGTCAAGAGTGTCTCGATCTGTTGGAAAGCAGAATCAGCCTCTTCAGTCCACACAAACTGCTTTCCTTTCATACATTCTGTTACTGGTGCCATCATGCTACTGAAATGTGGAATAATCCTTCGGTAAAATGATACTAACCCATGATAACTTCTCACTTCAGTTACAGTCCTGGGTTGTGGCCAATCCTTGATTGCTTCAACTTTACCTTGATCCACATGGATTCCTTCCTTGGACAACATATGCCCCAAAAACAAAACACTGTGTGTCATGAATGTGCACTTTTTTGTTGTCGCGTAAAATTGCTTCTGACGAAGTATCATCAACACTTCCTGTAAGTGTTATAGATGTTCTTCTGTGCTTCCACTGTATATCAATATATCATCAAAGTATACCACTACGAACTTTCCAATAAATGGTTGAAAGATCTGATTCATCACTCGCATAAAAGTACTAGGTGCATTCGAAAGACCAAATGGCATGACCAGCCATTCATACAACCCTTCCTGTGTCTTGAATGCGGTCTTCCATTCATCCCCTGGTCGAATTCGAATCTGATGATATCCACTCTTCAGATCAATCTTTGAAAAGATAGCAGCTCCATTCAACTGGTCTAATAAATCGTCCAATCTAGGCATCGGAAATCTGTACCTCATTGTAATCTTGTTTAGTGCTCGACTATCTGTACACATTCTCCATGTTCCATCCTTCTTTAGTACTAACAAATCTGGTACTGCACAAGGACTTAAACTTTCTTGTACGCGCCCCTATTCAAGTAACTCCTCCACCTGCTTTCTCAACTCCTCGTGCTCCTTTGGACTCATTCTATAATGTGGTCTATGCGGTAACACGGCTCCCAGAACAACATCAATCTGATGTTGTATGTCTCTCAACGGTGGTAATTCTTTTGGTAATTCATCAGGAAATACATCTTCAAATTCCTCCAACACTGGCTTAACCTCTTCAGGAACTTCAACTGCTTCACTACTTTCACGTCCAATCAACAGAAATACTTCAGGCCTATTCTCTACTTCTTTAACAAACTCATTTAAAGATAACAGAGTCTTTAGTTCTTCGATTTCCTCCAACTTGCTTTCACTTTGTTGTCGCTGTTTAGGAACCAAAGTGATTTTAGTGCCATTGAACATGAAACTATAGCAGTTAGTCCTTCCATCGTGTTGCACGGCTCTATCGTATTGCCACGGTCTTCCCAACAACAAATGACATACATCCATATCTACCACGTCACACCAAATTTCATCTTTATACTTTTTTACGATGGAAAAATTTACACAAGCTCTTCGACTAACCTTCACTTCCCCACCTTTCCTCAACTAAGCTAATTTGTAGGGTTTGGGATGCTTCTTTGTCTTTAACGCTAACTTCTTTACAGCTTCTGTAGAGATGATGTTATCACAACTTCCTGCATCAATAACAAACTTACAAACCCTTCCCAAAATAGTGCACGTTGACTGAAAGATATTACTCCTCAACCAGCTAGTCTCCTCTTCCTGCTTTGGCATCAAGCAAGACCTCCTCATCATTAAAGAATATCCCTCGTCTCCTGCCAATAATTCTTCTTCCTCCACAACTTGTGGTTAATTGGAACATTCTATTTCTGAATCCTCATCCTCAACCTCAGCAACCATCGCTCGCTTTTTAGGCGTCAGGCATTCATTGCTCCTATGACCAAACTCCTGACAATTATAACACTTGAAATTGTTGTTGACCTTGGTCTTAGCAATTTCATTGACAACCGGTTTACTAACAGCCTTGGAAACATTAGTATTGCTACTAGCCCCTTTCACTTGATCGATCGAACTTGTAAATGCACCACCTCCTCTTCTACCTTGCTTCTCCCAAGCTAGAGCCTTCTGGTGTGCTTCAACAACGGATCTTGGATCAAACATATTCACCATTTCCTGAATTTTCATTCTCAATCCTCCAACAAATCTAGATGTCAACTGTTCTTCCGTTTCCATGATATCGTTTCTCGCAATCAGTTGATAAAACTCATCTGCATAATCATTTACCGACTTTGTCCCTTGTCTCAAATTCTGTAAGCGCTGATACATAAGAGACTGATAATTATAAGGCAAGAAAGTAGCCTTCATCAACTTCTTCATCTTTTCCCATGAAACAATCTTCGACTTTCCCATTCTTTCCCGTGTAAGTTTAGTTTGTTGCCACCATGCCATAGCTCTTCCCCTCAATCGTATAGCAACCAACTTAACTCTACGATGCTTGGGTACTTCCTTGAAGTCAAAAATTTCCTCAACATTTGATAACCAATCCAGAAACTCTTCCGCTATCATTCCCCCTTTGAATTCTTGAATTTCTGTTTTCATCCCCGACTCCCATCGACGATCCTCTTCTACATCCCGATATTGACTTCGTACTTTGGTCTCGATCTCGATAATGAATACTACCTCTATCACCATCTTCATCATAATCAAATGTACTTCGATATCAATCCCGACCATCAACATTTCTACGATCACGCATATCTTTTCTACTATGTCTTTCAGCATCACGATATGGCTCATCTACAAACTCACGTGGAGTTCTTCTCTCTTCATTTCTGTACTCATGGTATTCTCGTCTCATTGATACTGATGATTCTCTTCTATCTCGACAAGATTGTGGTGACACCCTCCTCGCTTCCGCAACCGATGGTGAAACTCTGTTTCCTCCATGGTTCGAGACTGGTCACCTTCTCCTTTGACTTTGATTCATGTCATTCATCAATTTCTCTAACTTCCCAATACCTTCATCGAACTTTTCATTAAACGTTGTTCCATTTGCTCAGCTTCTTGTCTTCTATACACATCTTCAACATTTTGAAATCGATTACCACGTCTCGGAGGCATGTCGAATCTTCAACAAATCCAAACACACACTTCAACTAGCACAACTTTAACTAAAATCTGAACTGACTTCTCTCGGCCTGCACTTAGCTTGGCTCGGCTGTAACTGCTTTGACTCGGCTCCAACTTCTATAACTCTCGGCCTTGATCCAACTTCTATACTTGGCTCAAACTCCAACACTTCAACCCGACCCCCAATAGGCTCGGCTTAGCTATGATTGGCTAAGTCTAGCTCTGATACCAAAATTGACGCAGCGGATAGCATCAAATGCAAGCAACAACAACAAAACAACGATGGAATGAATCAAATACGGATTGATGGATTAATGATACCAAGGATAAATGCACAAATCCGTTGATCTCGCGAGATACCGTATTCTAGCTATCTTTAACACGTTGATCGCGCACGATACCATGTTAGAAGATCTATGATTCTTCGACGTTGATCTCGCGCACGAGATTCCGTGAACCGGCTTCAAAATCGTTGATTCGAACGCACTCGAATAATCGAAAATGGAGAAAGGAGATAACACTCAACTTCCAATTTTAAAGAGGCACAAAGCACCCAAACAAAAGTTTATTCAAAAATCAACCACCAAATGATACAACTCACCCGCTATTTATAGGATTTACACACAGCAACATACAACCTAACACAGGTCGTTAACGACCTAACAAACAGAGCACAACATAATACAAACGACATACGACATAAGGACTTACATCACGATTTACGACTTAGCACCATACAACATACCAACATACATGCGACTCAATATATACAACATATTCGACATTACACCATATGCGACTTATATCACACGACCTACGAGTTATCACAAGGCGACATACGACATAGTACTCTGCAGCAAAACATCATGCGACATAAAACTTGAGCGACCTAAGCTTTAGCTACATCAACTTCAGCGACATAAGAAAATCATCTTCATGCGACTTGCGGCTTAACATCTGGAGCGACCTAAGAAAACCGAGCGACATAAGACCTGAGCGACCTAACCCCTTCACGCGACTTAAGATTTAACTCGTTAGGTCGCTGCGTTTCATCTTGTTACGTTACTGCACGGCATACTTGCTAGAGTTAGCTCGTTAGGTCGTAACTCGTTACGCGACTCAAAGCATAGGTTGCTGGCATGTAGCGTTGCATCTCCCTTCTCTCTTAACTCGCTATTCCATAGCTCGCTAAGCCTAGGTCGAGAACGACTTAAGCCAAACGACCTAACACAATCATAGTGCGCTACATCATTTACTTTGATTGATGTTATATATATTATAGTTTTCTTTTGTAAAAGAGCATGTGTATATTATATATCACTCATCACAGCGTCAGATTCTATTTTGTCTTTTCTTTTACCCCAACAATTTGCCTTTCTAGCACTTAGATGCTCGGCATGTGAATGCCATGGATGTATTAGTAGCGACTTTTGAAGGTTGAAAAGACAGGTCGTCACACATGGTATTGGAGCTTAGGTTGAACGAACACTTATGCTTTGGTGGGGTAGACTCATTAAAGATAGGGTTAAAAACACCCTAGAATGAGTTTGAGTACATATATAGGAAAGCGTGTATTTGTTAGTGTTATGAAATTGTTTTATAATATGTTGATTGGTCTTTTGAGTATTTTATGAATTCCAGTCGAGAGGTGAGACGCCATGGTATCGATAAGGGTTTCTAAATAATTGGATAAGGAAAACCAACACGATATTGTTTTTATACTTGGTAAACGATAATTTTACCTAGATTTTATATTTTGTATATAAATGAATAATTTTTCAAAAATGGATATAGTTATTTATGGTGTACTTGTTTGTTAGGGGATGACTATATTTAATTATTATCCTTTATTGTTTATTTAGTTGTGCTAAACCAGTTTGTGAGCATTTACCATTGTTTGTTGATTTTTGGATTATGCTTAACCAAGTTATGAGTAGTTTACCTTTTCAACATGGGTTGAATAGATAGTAACTTGTAGGGACATTAAAACAAACACCTTGTGGATTAAGTTTCACCATTTGACTATAAGGTCTTCAATAATAACGTTGGGTTAAAATTTATTTTAATAAAAGTTTTTTATTATAATCTAAACAAAGATATACATTTGTGAAATGGTTTTATATAAAAGGTAAAATTACATAAATATGGCTTATAAATAAAAAGGATTTAAATTGAGAATTCGAAAGCTTAGATTTCGATGTTTTGAAAATTGTTTTCAAAGTTTTCGAGAACATAATAATTGTTTTATTTAAAAGTACTTATGAATAGAAATATTTTAAAAGGGATTTTGATGGAGATAGAAAGTACCGAACTCACTTATATCATTGAAAAATAATTCTGATGATGTCTGCAGCATCATCGACGTTCATTTTCAAGTTTTAAAATGGGGGGATGCTACTATAATAGTAATCTACAAAGTTGTTTTGGTAAATAGATTTTGAATTAATCACAAAAGTATAATTTGATATACAAAGGGAGATATGTATAGTATTCTTATTAATATTATTTCAAAATGATTTGAAGTAAAATCCGGTGTTTGGTTCTAAAGTTTTCTTTAAAGAAGTAGAAGCATGCATCCTATGCATTAGGATAGTTTGGTTTGTATGTCTCATTATGATATGTTGTTTTGTAGTTTCATTTATTGAAATGAAATGGAATTTTCAGTGATTTTGGATAGTTGGAAACTTTTGGATTAGTTGAGAACTTGAAGCTAACTGCTTGTGAAAATATAAAAGTAGAGTTTTGTAACTTTAAAATGGAAAGGCAGTAAGTTAAATCAAGTTTTAAATTTGATGAACATCCTGGTAAAGCAAAGCAAATTGATATTGTATAGATACTCTTAGGATGTAGTGGAATATTATACGAATACAAAGATAAGTCTTTATAGGTTGTTTATAAAATAAAGATAGTGTTTTATGAAATGTTGCATAAATGAATTCTAGTATTAATAAGAAATGATATTTATGAAAACGAATGTAGTTTAAATTAAAAAGAAATTGGTGTAGCTAAGAAACTAATAGAATAAATATGTAAGTTTTATGTAGATCATTTTGTCCATATAACTATACTTGATCCAGATTCGATTACATGACTTTAAGGTGATTTATGTAATAGTCCCATTTTTTCGACTTTCAAAAGTCAACATCGATACGTCCACTGTATCGAATGCCGAACAATCGAATGCCGGAAAACCGAACCATTAGGGTTTAAGAAAAAGAAGATAGAAGAAGAAACAGAAAATAGAACAGAATCTTACATATCACAGCGGAAAGAATATGATAGATAAATGAATATCTTTAAAACAAAGAACTATATCAATTATTACATCACATCACATTACATTATCAGAGTGTTACAACAACAAACAACGGAAAATAATATTACATATACTAGTGATACGCTTTGCCATCCAGCTTGCTCCTGATCTCCGCAGCATCTCTTAACTTTGCTCTCGAATAATGATAACCTGACTCTAGGCTGCTCGTGTGGAAAATTAAGGGCACCCAGAGTTTAGAAAGGAAACAATAAACTCCGAGTCAGTCATGAGACTGGTGTGAGATCTTAAAAATAGTTATTTTCACAAAGAAAGGAAAAGAAATCCGCTATGCTTTTTGGAAAATGAAACTACCATAAGGCCTCCCGCCACACATACAATTCAAACGCAGAATTGGAGTAGATTTCTCCTTATGATAGTCAAACATGCTTGAAACGCAAAAATCCTTTCGATATTATTATTAGTGCATAGTGTAGAAAACATTTTGAAAGTATATTATTAATCTTAGCCAGCATAGACTTTCCGAACTATGCCTACTAAAGCTACCATCTAAACAGTGGTGACCACCATAAGTAAATGGCAGGTTATACAACTAAAACCATACAAGGCGCGTATTGGAGTCTGGATTTCCAACAAATGGTCAGGCTAGGGAACTTCCTACTACCACATGGGTACGCCTCTGGAGGGACGTCCCGAGAACCTACCCGGATCTCTGCCAACACAAGGTCGGGTTACCTCTGTTACTAGGTAACTACTACTCGAGTATGCCATCCCCCGGTCGTTTGCGACCTTTATCCGAGGATCTTCAACCACAAAGCAATAGCCACGAAGTATAATAAATTTGCGACAACAACATAGGTAAAATATCTGGGCTCCATACCATGACACTACCCTTTTCTAGAAGGAAATGACATACCCTAAAGGGCGCGACCCTCATAACCTTGCCGCATCTTTCCTGTTTCGACCATTTTCGAGGTGTGAGGTCTAATGAGGTCTCATCCACAAAGATACATTTTTCACGAAGTCATGCTTTGATCAACAAATGATCAGCAGCACTTCGTACGCCACGTTAACAGTTTGGGAATATATCACTAATAACCATCAACTACATAACTTTGAGCTCGTACGTCTCAGATAAGGGTGTTAAGCTAAGAGAATAAATTCTCCGCCACCAACAGAAATGTATTTGATAGAAACCAGCTTTATATCTCAAAGTGTAACGTTAGACACACATCCATACAAGTCCGTTCCGGGATCGAACGGAACCGAAGCCACTTCAAAGAAGCCCTTGAAAATTTGGATATTCGCAAATCACGTCCGGAATTCCCATCACAATGGTGATAAAATCCCTATACTGGAGCAACCTGGTGTAGAGACATTCGACAGATAATCCTTTTGTTTTTGAAAATACCCGGTCTTCAACACCGTCTTCAAATGCAATCCCAGTTCGTCGTATCGTTATTCGAAATGAGTTTTATGGCACAAGGTCCTCTCCCAGCTAATTCGAATAACGAGCACTTATTTTTAAAAATAAGTGTTGCATTCAGATTTCAACAAATTGCAAAATTTTTCACATTGATCTTTTAAACAAAAGATCTATCTGTGACGCCCCACCTCTATACCCACGCTAGCCAAGAACACTCCGGAGTAGTGCTGTCAACTAGCACGGAGAATAAGGCTGTTGAGGAGCGACCATCCATGTAATTGCTTATCACATGGTGGCTATAAATAATCTTCGGAAACAAACATAGAAATAATCATATCACAAATCAGTCACAGATATCCATATCACAAAGGCGGAAGAAGATATGAATATATAACTAACACATGAAAGTGTACATCAGAGTAGTGGTCAGTAAGATCCACGATAATACAAAAGAATAGCAACACGTGCTATACAAAAGAATACAACTATGAGTCTATATCTCAAGTGTATACAACAAAAACTGCTAATCTAAACAGTTAGCCAAAAGTCAGAGTGATGAATCCCTGGGAAGAAGTCAAGCAGAAGCACCTGTAACATCTCGGTCTGACCCGAGTATTATTTAAGAAAATAATAAACGGGTCAGTCTAGCTATAAATATCAGATGACATGATATAACATAAAAGATATGGCATAAACATAAACATCCATAATGACATACCACTATAAGTATGTAAATAATGATCAACTGAAGATCAATCAATAAGAGATAATCAATATCACAAGAATCTTCTCAAAGATTCGGAAAGGGCATCATACCCCAAACTTGTACTCATAACAAGTCAATGACATAAATTCTAGAAATCAATGCAAGAAGTCCAGAAATCATAGAAAAGAGAAAGAGGCCTATCCCATGACGGTCCGAAGACCAAGGGGAGCTACCCCACATGTGTGAATGGAATCACACAGATTATGGTCCAGACTAACCAAAAAGCAAAAAGGTATATGTGAGTGGAATCACACAAGTGGTGTCTAGTCTAACCTCGCAACAAGAGACATCGCACAGTTCCTAGTCTAAATCATCAGAATGATCGTCATGATCAACGAGAAGTGTCAATTACACTAAGCTAGTAAATATAGAAGTTTAGCTTCATGTCCCATAACCACTTGCTTAACTTAAATATTTACGAACAAACTGTAAATATTCACTAATAAAATTGTCACAAGAGGTTCAATCGAATAAGTCCAAGAATTAACCGACGAAGTGAACGCAAGCGTTTCATACCACTTGTTTTACTAAGTCGTTTAATTAGATTTCTCATCCGAGTGAGGTAAAGGTTTGTATATACTAATAGATTGGAAAACGGTTTAAGAGAAGAGCTTTATTATTAAAAATAGAGTTGAAATTGTCTGTTAAAAGAATTTTGATATTTACTACTAGTATTGAAACCTTTATATTATAAAGTGACAAAACACATAAGCAAGTGTAGAAACAATCGGTCACAAAAATCGCATACGGAGATGTGAATAAAATCCAAGGAAATCAGCTCAATGTTTTTCAGATAAGATCCCCTACGGAGGGGGGGTCTAGGGGGGGTGGCAACCCCCCAAGGTGGGGGTGCGGGGGCAACGCCACCACTTACGGGGTTCGACCTGCCCGGTCAGGTCGTGGGGGTCCAGGGGGCAGCGCCCCCGGCGGGGTGCGGGGCAGCGCCCCGTCCAAAACGGTACGACCTAGTGAAGACAAAATGAGGTCTAACGACCTAAAAGTTAAGGGTCCAACGACCTATAGGTTCACACGACCTAGGTGGAATGCGACCTACGAGATAGGCAAGTGGAACGACCTAAAGATGAATGGGTCGAACGACCTAACGTGAGCACAGGTGAAGCGACCTATCGGTCCAACGACCTAAGGGGAAAAGCAACCTAGGTCTAACGACCTAACTGCTCATGACCTAAGGGTCTAAAGGCCACGCGACCTAGAGGAAAATAAGGTTAAGCGACCTAAGTGGGTTCGCGACCTAACGACATAAACAGTCGAGCGACCTAACGACAAAAAGGGACGAACGACCTAATAGGTGCGCGACTTAAAGCCATCGCGACCTAACGACCTAACAAGGTCATACGATCAAGTGGTTTCCAACGACCTAATGGTGCAACGACCTAAGGCCAAACGATTAAGGGTTCCAGCGGAGAGCGACCTAAAGGAGGCGCGACCTAAAAGAGGCGCGACCTAAAGGAGGCGCGACCTAAAGGAGACGCGACCTAAAAGAGGCGCGACCTAAAGGAGACACGACCTAAAGGAGGCGCGAGCTAAAGGAGACGCGACCTAAAAGAGGCGCGACCTAACTCAAACAAGCATTTTGATGACCCAGAGTCATCCCGAGCGACCTAGACCCAAACGACCTACGACCTAGCGACCTTGCAACCTACGACCTAACTCTGAGCGAGCCAAATCCGGGCAGAACGACTTAAATGCAGGAAATTCACCAAAACGCTAAAAATTGGAGTTTTTTCGCCAATCCAATCCAAACCAAATGCAAATGTGCGTGCAAACATGATAGGGAATCATTCCAAATAGTCCAATATAGTTATAGGCTAGAATTGTGAGATAAAAATATCATCTTTGCACCAAATATCAATGAAAATGAAATTTTAAGCAAGCAAGAATCAATCCTTCTTCTATCTAAGCACAAGAAGCTTGAATCCAATGTCTTCTTCTTGAATTTGGAGTAGAAAGATGGATTGCAGTTGAATTTGAGTTTTGGAATTTTAATTTCCCATTCCCTCCACCATTAATGCCAAAGCTTGATTAGTTAGGAAATTTATGAAGAGTGAGGAGAAGAGGGTTGGAACTTGGGCTTAATAGGCTAAACCAACCCAAAGTGCAAAGCGGGAAAAGTTAGTGAAATTTCACTAACTCCAAACCTATCGATGTTTATACTTAAAAAAGTTGTAAACGACATTTCGAACTCAATGGAAGTGGTTTCGAGTCCTAATTTGACCGTTTGCAAAAAGTAGCTTTTGGGACCAAAATCTGATTAACGAGTTAATATTTAAATAAAATATTTAAATACAAACTCGATAAATATGCGGGTTGTTACACTATCACAATCACAAAGTTTCGATGTGGTTTTCAAATAATCATTTGGAATCCGATCCCCGGTCGCATCGAAATTCAAATGCCATTAAAAGGCTAGTATTGATAGTCGGTTATTTAACTATCAATCAACATTCACAATGATCACCAAGATTTAAATAATTTGTTTTCAATTATTATTTTCAAAATATTTTCGCAAGATATATTTCACACTTCAACCATTTGAAAACAAATTTCAAATCACTTTTCTCCTTTCAATCCTTTGAAAACAAATTTTAAATCACCTTCCTCACTTGGAATAAATTTCCAGATATTTATTTGATTCCACTGAAAATTTTCCGAATTCAAATATTTATCAGCTATGAAAACTTTATACCAATATCTCATATAGAACTTCAAATCCAAACTAATTTTTAAATAAATTAGTAGATAGGATATAACTTACTTAAACATCCATTTTCTAAATCAAAAATCAATTTTAATCTTTAAAATAATCCCTTCTATAATTAAATAAATAAATCTTTACTTTAAAGATTTAAAACAATTCCCAAAAAAAAATTCTCCAACAATAAATTTTTTTCAAACAATTTCTAGAACTTTTAATTCATACTTCAAAAGCTACTTTAACAATATACTCGGCTTTCCAGGGAAGAATTCTCTTTCCATTTATATCAATTAATAAATCTTCTCGATTTATTTTAATTTACATTCTAAATCTGTAAATTCCTTTCACATCTTTCAAAATAAAACAATATTTATTTTTAAACCAAATTTCCCTTTCTTTTATAAAATTCTCATTGTGTATCTTAAATTTTCAAATATCCACAAATATACGATTTTCAAATCAATTCCTAAATAATCACTTTCAACACCAAATCCATTTTCAGAATTGGTTTCCCAAAATTTATTTTTTGAAACATCAAGTCAATTTTAGATCGATTTCCCAAATATTTATTATTTTTACCAAATCAATATCAAATAGATTTTCTAATTTATTTTCAAAACACTAAATCAAATTTCAGATAGATTATCAAATTTATTTCAAACACCAAACTTATTATCTTTTGAAACAAATTCCTTCTTTTAAATTTATTCAATTTTGTAAAATTAATTTACTATAAATTTTCTACTAAATTTCAAAAATCAAATTTTATTTATTTCTGGTATCCTACGATACCAAAAATATATTCGGCTAAATTATAGCCTTCGACGATTTAAATCACAATATAATCACATACATATTATAAATAAATAAACACGCACCATATGGAACAAAATCAAATGTTTGAGGAATCCAGTTGGATCCCTC
The DNA here is from genome assembly GCA_030765085.1 of Allium cepa. Classification (NCBI taxonomy): domain Eukaryota; kingdom Viridiplantae; phylum Streptophyta; class Magnoliopsida; order Asparagales; family Amaryllidaceae; genus Allium; species Allium cepa. Next base: position 192,410,619 of record CM060943.1, read on the forward strand.
CAACTTATTTCCCTACATCCACAGATGTCAGCACAACAATTAAATACCAATTCCACTTCGAGGTGGTATATCGCGGTATATGGGATTTTTAAAATATCATCCGCTAGTATGCGGCGTATAAGGTCTCATCCGCTATATAATGCGGGAAATCAACAACTCCAATATATACTATATACTACTATATATATAAAATCATCCAGTGAATAATTATTATAAATCAATCATCCAAGCACACAGTCAATCAATTTAAATCTAACTATTCAAAATTTAAATCAGAACAATATTGATCGAGTGAGAAGATCTCACCTTTGCCTATGTATGCAAATTCATTTCCATCCGAGCTCGTTTTTTGCGATTTATAGACCTTGTATAAACAATCATATAAGTTTATTAATAATCGAATAAATCGAATAGTTAAATTCCTATTGGATAATTTAATTAACCAACGATTTTTAAATTTAAAAATTGAAATTTGAGCTTTTTAAACTAATTTCTTTTTAATGAATTACTTTTAAGTGACAAAATATTTAAATAAATCTATTAGACAATTAAATCTCCATTAAGCATTATTTTTTTTGCATACATATACATTTATAATTTAATAAAATAAACTTGAAAATACCTTGCCTGCCCCACTTGAACGAGCATGAACCAAGCCCAACAGGTCGCGGTCTCGACCACGTACACGCCATCGCCAGTTTCCAGCTTCCCTCGAGGCCGACGTCATCGACCTAATCGCGAAATCCTCCAACTTGACCGACCGCGAATCTCACCCTTATTTGCAAGTGCGCACGGCCACCCCACACCATCCTCGTCGCACGAAGACTCCACCTTCCAAAGCCGCCGCAGCCAAACCCTAACGTGAAACCACTGCTAGCTTGACACCAACATCGATTTTGCCTCACTCCTTCATCACACGCGTGGGCAACGATCGCCGCCAACTGTTGCCATGCCGCGACATTCCAGTTGATCGCGAAACCCGCCTCTACGTTCGCGCTCGTGATTCGATGTGAGCGCGCGATGCAGTCGCCAATTTCCTCCTAAACGAAACCCTTATCTTATGATTTTGATTTCACGCGGCAATTGATTTGTCTGCCATTTTTTTAATTTCCGAAGCACTTTTTTTTGTTTCGAACTGAAATATGAAGAAGGAAACGAAAAGGGATTGCAATTTTGAAATTGAAGTCGCGGCCATTATTTGAAAAGGCTCGGCATTTTTCCTTTAGTTAGTTTTGATTTGAATTACTGGGAAGATAAGGGAAGAATGGAGAAGATACTGGCGTTTTAACGAAGTGAGATGGCTTCGATTATACGCTGGGTTAAGGTTGATTTGGCCTGTTATAATATTATTAAATTTTCAAAATATCACGTTAAGCATAACTCGAAATCTCAAAGTCCGAATCAGACATGCCGACAGGCGTTTATAATGTTATACCCCCATTCCGAACGCAATGGAAAAGGTTTCGGATCCAAATTTGACCGTATGGAGATGATATCTTTTTAGACTCGGTTATTAAATTAAATTTTCGATATAAATTTCAGTGCGTTTATATGTCATACGCTCACACAACAACTCCAATCACTACGAAATTTGAAATCCGATAATAATATAATATTACGAATCCAATGGAACTGTTTTTGTCGAATTCCGAGACTGTGCCTCGGAAGGCTATTTTTAATTATCAATTTAAACAATAAAATTTCAATACTGAACAAAGCATTTCCAAATTCAATTTTGAAGCTTCCATTATCTTCAATATTATCAATATAGATTTTCCAAGCAATCAAATTATTTTTAACAAGCTTAAAATTGAAGATTCAAATTTTCACCCAACTTCAATAAATTAAATTCAATAATTTAAATTGCAAATTTCATAGTTATATTTGAAATTCAAGCTAAACCATCATTCACATATTAAAATAAATTAAATATTTCCAATTTCAAATGTTAAAAATTTCCGGGTCGTCACATCCTTCCCCCCTTAAAAGAATTTCGTCCTGAAATTACTAGTTAAGAAGAATGGTCCTCAATCCGTTTAATATTTTCCAAACCGAATAGTTTTATCAACTTTACAAAACAAATCTTTTTATTTAAAGACTCGTTATCATTTCAACTAATTTTCCAAAATCAACCATATGTTTCAAACAACACTGTTTTCTCAATAATTCAAGTTTAAATTTAAATTCAAATTTTAAACTTTCAAAATTTTCTCAAAATTTTTCTAACTCCCTAAATCTTTGAAAAATTTCGCCAGCGTCTCCTTTGCGCGGCTAGCTCAGTAAGACTACAAAAAGGCACCACAAGCCCTCAGATTCCAAAAGAAAAAAAAAGGCCAAGTGGCTAGACAAGGAAATCATCAAATTTCATACTGAAATTTAAATACATACCTTTTTGCCGAGCAATTTCAAATTTATCTTCAAAAATCAAATTCCAATTCCATTTCCTTTAATACACCTATATATATATATCATGCTAGCCATAATATCCAATTATAACATTCAAATTTATTTTGCACATTCCTTTACAAAATTTTCAATATATACTTCTTATACCATTTTTACGTTACTATTGAAGTTATATATCCATTTTCATTCAACTTGCATTTTCAATTTCCTTTGAATTCAATTTACAATTTCAATTTTATTTGGATTCAACTTACCTTCTGAATATTGAATTTTTATCGACTATCTTTCATTCACAACTGATTCATATTACTATTTTAAATTCGTTTCATTTACTAATTTATTACAAATCTCAATTCATTTTATCTCAAACCAATTTTTTTTTATTTCTTCCACTTTTATTATCTTTAGTTCACTTCGAACTAATTTTACAACTTCATTTTATTTCACACAATTCAAATTGGTTTTCAATATTCAGTTTCAATTCCAATTTTATTCTTTTGCTCATTCCCAAACACAATTCAATTTCAATTCACCATTTTGGGTTTACAACACTTATATTTAAACTGGATTTCAAAATTCCATATGAATTTGATTTATTTTTATATTTATAAATATTGAATTCAATTCATTTTAAACCTTGTCCATTTGGTCATTCATCGGTTAGTTTCACTTACTAATTTTAGTTTAATGCTTCACTTTGTTTAATACAAATCAATTTCAATTCCAACTCCAGTTCTATTTACTTAAAAATTCGAAATGAATTTCAACATTCAATTCACTTTCATTTACTTACAATTGCAAATTTATTCATTTATTCACAATTTATTTTTCATCTTAATGATTTTATTCCAATCAATTTAGTCTATTAGACTTCTGAAATTCACATTTATTCAAATTAACTCAAGTCAATTTCAGTTTAAATCTGAATTTCTCATGTTTTCAAACTTATTATTCCATAACTATTTTTTATAAGATTCCGGAGTCTTTTCAACCTTTCAAAACCATTTTTGAAATCAATTCAAATTATCTTTTGAATTCCCAAAATCAAACCCAGTTTGCAAACAACTTCCATTTAAAATAATTTGGTAGCAATTCCTCTCCTGGAAACCCGAAATGAACATTGATGATACTGCATTCATCACTGAAGTTATTTTCCAGTGACTTAAAAGAGTTTAGAGCTTTCATCCCCTCAAAACTTTTTTCCAAAACATTTGAAAATCATTTCTAAATTCAAAATTTCAAAACTTTTCAAACCCTCTCAATTCTTTTCAAAACATTTCCAAATACTTCTCTGGAATTCCGTTTCAAATTATAAATCACATTTACAATTTACATTCTCAAATTCCATTTGTATATGGATTTTATTTTCTTAGTTCTTTGTTTATCATTTCAATTTCTTACTCAACAATAATGATAATACTTCAGTATTATCAGTTCCTAACAAACAAACAACCATATAATACTATAATAATTTACGGAAAATTATTTCCTTCATATACGAAAATAGTTTGGGTAAAATTATTTCATTTACCCCATTTTAAAACAATATTGTGTCGAATTGTTTTGTACGAGTGTTTAGAGATCCCTATCGATAGAGTCGTACAGACTATATCGACCAGAATCCATATACCACTCAACAAACCAATTATCACAATATAAAACAATTTTTATATTCACTAACAAATACGCGCTCATATCTATTATTACACTCAAACTCATTCTAGAGTACTACTGACTCTATCTCTAATGAGTAACACCCAATAGAGCCAATGTCATTGCTTAACCAAATGCTCTGATACCAAATGTAATAGTCCCATTTTTTCGACTTCCAAAAGTCAACATCGATACGTCAATGCCGGAAAAACCGAACCATTAGGGTTTAAGAAAAAGAAGGTAGAAGAAGAAATAGAAAATAGAACAGAATCTCACATATCGCAGCGGAACAAATATGATAGATAAATGAATATCTTTAAAACAAAGAACTATATCAATTATTACATTACATTATTAGAGTATTACAACAACAAACAGCGGAAAAGAATATTACATATACTAGTGATACGCTTCGCCATCCATCTTGCTCCTGATCTCCACAGCATCTCTTGACTTTGCTCCCGAATAATGATAACCTGACTCTAGGCTGCCCGTATGGAAAATTATAGGTAACCAGAGTTTAGAAAGGGAACAATAAACTCCGAGTCAGTCATAGGACTGGTGTGAGATCTTAAAAATATTTATTTTCATAAAGAAAGGAAAAGAAATCCGCTATGCTTTTTGGAAAATTAAACTACCATAAGGCCTCCCGCCACACACACAATGCAAACGCAGAATTGGAGGAGATTTCTCCTTATGATAGTCAAACATGCTTGATACGCAAAAATCCTTTTGATATTATTATTAGTGCATAGTGTAGAAAACAATTCGAAAGTATAATATTAACCTTAGCTAGCATAGACATTCCGTACTATGCCTACTATAGCTACATCTAAACAGTGGTGACCACCATAAGTAAATGGCAGGTTATACAACTAAAATCGTACAAGGCACGTATTGCAGTTTGTATTTCCAACAAATGGTCAGGCTAAGGAACTTCCTACTGCCACATGGGTACGCCTCTGAAGGGACGTCCCGAGAACCTACCCGGATCTCTACCAACACAAGGCCGGGTTACCTCTGTAGCTAGGTAACTACTACTCGAGTATGCCATCCCTCGGTCGTTTGCGACCTTTATCCGAGGATCCTCAACCACAAAGCAATAACTACAAAGTATAATAAATTTGTGGCAACAACATAGGTAAAATATCTGGGCTCTATACCATGATACTACCCTTTTCCAGAAGGAAATGACATACCTTAAAGGGCGCGACCCTCATAACCTTGCCGCATCTTTCCTATTTCGACCATTTCCATGGTGTGAAGTCAATGAGGTCTCGTCCACAAAGCTACGCTTTTTACAAAGTCATGCTTTGATCAACAAATGATCGGCAGCACTTCGTATGCCACATTACCAGTTTGGGAATATATCACTAGTAACCATCAACTACATAACCTCTGACCTCGTACGTCTCAGAGAAGGGTGTTAACCTAAGAGAATAAATTCTCCGCCACCAACAGAAATAAATTTGATAGAAACCAGCTTTATATCTCAAAGTGTAACGTCAGACACACATCCATACAAGTCCGTTCCGGGATCGAATGGAACCGAAGGCACTTCAAAAAAGCCCTTGCAAATCCGAATATTCACAAATCACGTCTGGAATTCCCATCACAAAGGTGATAAAACCCCTATACTGGAGCAACCCGGTGCAGAGATATTCGATAGGTAATCCTTTCGTTTTCAAAAATACCCGGTCTTCAACACCGTCTTCAAATGCAATCCCATTTCGTCGTATCGTTATTCGAAATGAGTTTTATGACACAAGGTCCTCTCCCGGCTAATCCGAATAATGAGCGCTTATTTTTAAAAATAAGTGTTACATTCATATTTCAACAAATTATAACAATTTTCACTTTGATCTTTTAAACAAAAGATCTATCACAATCACAAAGTTTCGACGTGGTTTTCGAATATCCATTTGGAATCCGACCCCAGGTCGCATCGAAATTCAAATGCCATTAAAAGGCTAGTATTAATAGTCAGTTATTTAACTATCAATCAACATTCACAATGATCACCAAGATTTAAATAATTTGTTTTCAGTTATTATTTTCAAAATGTTTGTGCAAGATATATTTCACACTTCAACCATTTGAAAACAAATTTCAAATCACTTTTCACCTTTCAATCCTTTGAAAACATATTTTAAATCACCTTCCTCACTTGGAATAAATTTCCAAATATTTATTTGATTCCACTGAAAATTTGTCGAGTTCAAATATTTTAAAATCATTTTAATATTAGCTATGAAACATTTATACCAATATCTCATATAGAACTTCAAATCCAAACTAATTTTTAAATAAAATTAGTAGATGGGATATAACTTACTCAAACATCCATTTTCTAAATCAAAAATCAATTTTAATCTTTAAAATAATCCCTTCTATAATTAATTAAATAAATCTTTACTTTAAAGATCTAAACGAATTCCCAAAAATAATTTCTCCAATAATAAATTTTTTCAAACAATTTCTAAAACTTTTAAGTTATGCTAGAAAAGCTACTTTAACAATATACTCAGGTTTCCAGGGAAGAATTCTTTTTCCGTTTATATGAATTAATAAATCTTCCCGATTTATTTTAATTTACATTCCAAATCTGTAAATTCCTTTCACACCTTTAAAAATAAAACAATATTTATTTTTAAACCAAATTTCCCTTTCTTTTATAAAATTCTCATTGTGAATCTTAAATTTTCATATATCCACAAATATACGATTTTCAAATCAATTCTCAAATATTCACTTTCAACACCAAATCCATTTTCAGAATTGGTTTCCCAAAAAAATAAATTAAACATCAAGTCAGTTTTAGATCAATTTCCCAAATATTTATTATTTTTACCAAATCAATGTCAAATTTATTTTCTAATTTATTTTCAAAACACCAAATCAAATTTCAGATTGATTCTCAAATTTATTTCAAACACTAAATTTATAATCTTTTGAAACAAATTACTTCTTTTAAATTTATTCAATTTTATAAAATTAATTTACTATAAATTTTCTACTAAATTTCAAAAATCAAATTTTATTTATTTCTGATATCCTACGATACCAAAAATATACTCGGCTAAATTATAGCCTTCAACGATTTAAATCACAATATAATCACATACAGATTATAAATAAATAAACACACACCATATGAAACAAAAGCAAATGTTTGAGGAATCCAGTTGGACCCCTCCAACCTGTTTCCCTACATCCACAGATGTTAGCACAACAATTAAACACCAATTCCACTTCGAGGTGGAATATCAAGGTATATGGGATTTATATATATCATCCGCTATTATGCGGCACATAGGTTCTCATCCGCTATATAATGCGGGAAATCAACAACTCCAATATATACTATATACTGCAATATATATATAAAATCATATAGTGAATAATTATTATAAATCAATCATCCAAGCACACAGTCAATCAATTTTAAATCTAACTATTCAAAATTTAAATCAGAACAATATTGATTGAGTGAGAAGATCTCACCTTTGCATATGTATGCAAATTCATTTCCATCCCAGCCCGTTTTTCTCGATTTATAGACCTTGTATAAACAGTCGTATAATTTTATTAATATTCGAATAAATTGAATAGTTAAATTCCTATTGGATAATTTAATTAACCAATTATTTTTAAATTTAAAAATTGAAATTTGAGTTTTTTAAACTAATTTCTTTTTAATGAATTACTTTTTAGTGACAAAATATTTACATAAATCTATTAGACAATTAAATCTCTATAAAACATTATTTTTTTTGCATATATATACATTTATAATTTAATAAAATAAGCTTGAAAATACCTTCCCTGCCCCACTTGAACGAGCACGATCCAAGCCCAATAAGTCGCGGTCTCGACCACGAACACGCCACCGCCAGTTTCCAGCTTCCCTCGAGGCCGACGTCATCGACCTAATCGCGAAACCCTCCAACCTGATCGATCGCGAATCTCACCCTTTTTTGCAAGTGCGCACGGCCACCCCACACCTTCCTCGTCGCACGAAGATTCCACCTTCCAAAGACGCCGCAGCCAAACCCTAACGTGAAACCACTGCTAGCTCGACACACACATCGATTTTGCCTCACTCCTTCATCACATGCACGGACAATGATCGTCGCCAACCGTTGCCATGCAGCGACCTCCCAGTTGATCGCGAAACCCGCCTCCACGTTCGCGCTCGTGATTCGATGTGAGCGTGCGATGCAGTCGCCAATTTCCTCATAAACGAAACCCTTATCTTATGATTTTGATTTCACACGGCAATTTTGTCTGCCATTTTTTTTAATTTTCGAAGCCCTTTTTTGATTCGAACTGAAATATAAAGAAGGAAATGAAAAGGGATTGCGATTTTGAAATTGGAGTCGCGGCCATTATTTTGTAAAGGCTCGGCATTTTTTCTTTCGTTAGTTTTGATTTGAACTACTGGGAAAGATAAGGGAAGAATGGAGAAGATACTGGCGTTTTAACGAAGTGAGATGGCTTCGATTATACGCTAGGCTAAGGTTGATTTGAACCGATATAATATTATTAAATTTCCAAAATATCACATTAAGCATAACTCGAAATCTCAAACTCCGAATCTGACATGCCGGCAGGCGTTTATAATGTTATAGCCCCTTTCCGTATGCAATGAAAAAGGTTACGGGTCGAAATTCGATCGTATAGAGAAGATAGCTTTTTAGACTCAGTTATTAAATTAAATTTTCGATATAAATTTTAGCACGTTTATATGTCGTACGCTCACACAACAACTCCAATCACTACGAAATTTGAAATCCGATAACAATACAATATTACAGATCCAATGGAACTATTTTTATCGAATTCCGAGACTATGCCTCGGAAGGCTATTTTTAATTATCGATTTAAACAATAAAATTTCAAAACTGAACAAAGCATTTCCAAATTCAATTTTTAAGCTTCGATTATCTTCAGCATTATCAATATAGATTTTCCAAGCCATCAAATTATTTTTGACAAGCTCAAAATCGAAGATTCGAATTTTCACCCAACTTTAATAAATTAAATTCAATAATTTAAATTGAAAATTTCATAGTTATATTTGAAATTCAAGCTAAACCATCATTCATATATTAAAACCAGTTCAATATTTCCAATTTCAAATGTTAAAAAAATTTCGGATCGTCACAATTTGCATCCATCCAAACAAGGATTTTCCACTGGATTCTTGATGGCAAACATTTGATATGGATTTTTGATAAGGTTTTGAAATTTTTTATCATGATATTGGCTATGTAAGGAGAATGAAGAATTCTAATCAAGGAACCTGATCGGAGTCTGCACTAGAGAGGTCGAGTGAGCGATACTAGTTCTGAAGTAAAGTTTATGAGATCAAGCAGGTGATCGGATTTGATATTGCGTACGGATAACATATGTACACCGTACATGCTTTAATGTAGTTGTATGCTTCTTAAATTAGAAGTGCAAGTTACATGGTATGATTTAGTGTGCTTAGATTCATGATACATGATGAATGAATTATTGTATTATTTTTTTTGTTGTGTTTAACTCTCTTTTGGGTTATTTAAGTGAGATATAGGTACATGGAAGCAAAGGCTTGCTTGTTGCTTTTGGTTTCATGATTAGGATTTGCTTGCTTGCAAATTGGTGTGTATTTATGTTTAACAAGTGTGTTTCCCATGTGACATGCACACTCTATAATTGTATCATACCTATACATTATTGTTGTGTTGTCTCCAGACATGGAAGGTCCAGACATGAGCTTATATTGATGTCGTGATTTTTTTTGGACCTGGCCGCGCAAAAGAGGTACTACAAAATTTTTTGTAACAAGAGAAGTTTTTAAATTTCAAGGGTTTGGAGACATTTTCTTTCTTTGGGAATTTCAGGGATGAACTTTTTTTGAAATAATTGATTTAAAAACTTAATAAATGCTTTTAATTAATTATTGATGATGGTGAACTTGTTATAGAAAAATATTTACAAAAATAAACACTTTAAATAAATATCGATAATGAGATTGAAAGTTGCTTTATCGATAAACAGTCTCGAAACATGTAAATTTATCATTCCAGGGCACTAACTTGGATTTGAAGAAGGGGAAATTAGCATGCGTGTGTGGTCTATAGGATATATTTGTATGTGTGTAGAGTAATGAGAGAAAGATGGAAGAAGGAATAAGGATACAGTAATCTAGTTAATTAATTATTCTAATTAATCCAATAACTTATAAAATTCATATGTTCTCTATATAAGGTTCAATCGAGATGCGGTCTTGCGCATTGCACTCATAAGAACATTATGTACACGTTGTAGTTCGTTTTTGTAGGTTTGGAGCAAGTAGGGTTTTTAGCTAAAATTGATGATCGAGCCGGAACACTTAAGCGTTGGTTGGAATTTTGGTGAGTTAACTCACCTTTGGTTTAACGCTATATGACATATGGGTTGAGATAAACTATTATCTGTATGCTTGGAATTTTATTGTTTGGTTTTGGATGAGAGTTATTATTTATTGGGTTGTTTAGTTATTAAACAAAATGCGTTAACTTTATAATGAGATATCTTGTTCATTTTATATCTGATTAACCCGTGGATTTTTGCGTTAGATTCGTATCGACATTTAGAAAACAATGGTATAATCTATTGACACTTTTAAAGAAGTATAAAGTATTCATAAATTAATAGTGAAATATAATTTTGTTGATTTAAATAATAACTTAGTTAAATAAATTTTACTTCGTTCATGATGTATATCTGGCAGAATAAATCACTGTTCTACTTGAATAGATTATTTTGGACATCTATCAAGCAGAACAAATCCTTATTCTGCGTTTGCAAAGTAAGAAGATGATTTTTGTATTTAGTTAATATGTGTATTAATTAATATTAGATAAATGCTGCCTTAGCCATTGATTGTTAATTTTGGATAATAATGCATTTGTTATTAATGTTGTTTGATTGTTGGATCTTATCAAATTTCTATTTTAGAAATGGACATCATATTAAATGGAATATAAAGAATTTTGTAAAGGGATCCAGACTCCTCTCCACCTTTGATTTTAATTTCATTTATGTACTTATTGTATAAATTATTGAATGCCAAGTATTGGATATGACTTTGATATGTTGAAAAAGTTGAACTCCATTTGTTGTCGATAAATAAAAGCACTTGTTAAGTGCAATGGAAGTTATAGGCCTCATTATAGTGTTTTGGAATATTATTATTTCTTATTTTGATTTGGAGAGGATTTTGATTTGGAGAATGAATATAAATGTGCTTTTTGGAATGTTCTACGGTATTTTATTTAGAAATAGCTTTTGAACTTCTCTATTTTACTCCAACCTTTTTGGAGATGTTCTAAGAGTATTTCAAGAAGTATTCATTTTGCGAAAAATTAATATAATAATGAATGTTTATTCTAAATAAAGGAAAATTTATCTTTTATAATAAAGTGATTATGTTTTAAAAGTAGATAAAAATATTTATAAGATAGATTTATAAATAATATCTTATAAAAGGAAAAGGATATCATTTCGATACATTGGAATAGTGAATCACACTTGTGAATTTATAGTGATATATGGAATGATCGTTTTCATGAAAAAAAATTAGTTCTATTTTGGAACTGTAGATTTGTGATAAGTCTAAGAGATTTAAAATTAGAATATTTACGATGTTTTATAAATAAAAAATAGATTTACAAAAGAAGTTTTATAAATATAAATGAGATTTATAAAAAGAATTTGTAAATATAAAAGAGATTTATAAAAAGTAATTTTATAAAAGTAAATGAGGTTTGATTTCCATAATTGATCGTCTTAAATTATGATGGTGTTAACCCGTCTTTTGGCAAGGCCGCGGACATGCGCATTCAACTAAATCGACTGCTCGTTCATCGTGGCTGGGTTATGGTGGACTTAGTCGACTGGATGGATGGACGATCAAAGATGGATAATAATCATGGATTTATCGTCTGTATTCGGCGTTGTCGATGGACGAAAGAAATTGGATACTTGAAACTTGGGTTTCGATGAGTCGCAAGTCGTCCTAGATTTGCTTCGAGTCATATGGATTCGAGCTTCAAGTCGTATGGATGATTTCTTTAAGTCTTCTAGGTGGCTCAGAATAAGTGGCTCGGCAAGGTGGCTCGGCATGGGTGGCGTAGCTGTGTCAATGGCTCGGAGGTGAATTTGATCGGCATAATGGTGTGGTTCGGTCTTGGTGACGTCGTTCAGCATGAGAGGCATGGTTCGGTCAGGATGGGTCATTCGGCCTCGATGGGGTCGGCTGAAGTGGGTCGACGTGGAGTACTTCGGCATCAAGGTGGCTCGGTCAAATGTGACTCGGTCAAGGAGAGGACGTCATGCATGGGTTGGCGAGTTGGAGGGGCTCGGTCGAATGCAGCACGGTCAAGGAGTGGACGTCATGCATGGGTCGGCGAGTTGGAGCGGCTCGGTCAAATGTGGCTCAGTCAAGGAGAGGATGTCATGCATAGGTTGGCGAGTTAAAGTGGTTCGGTCGAAGTGGTTTGGTCAACATGGTTCGGCATCGAGGTGGTTCAGCGTCACGAGTGAGTCGGTCAAAGGAGTTTGGCTATGTATGTCAGTCAGCATTGATGGTCGTTCGTTCTGGGAGGAATGGTTCGATGATGGCCTTAGTGGGCCCGCATTACTCAGGAAGCGCGGTAGCTCAGGTTTTGCCTATAAATACAACATGTGGGTCTCCAGATAGGGGGATCTTCTTTCTGCTCTCTTACTTACCCTTTTCTAAGGCTAAGACTACTCTACCATTTTGTAACTTTAATCGATTATTACTTGTGTAGCTAATGCCCCGCTATTACCCCGCTAAAACCCCACTATATCTCATAGCGGATTTCTACCGCTTCGATTTTTCCATATAGCCCCAAAATATAGCCTTTCCGCTTTAATCCCCCCTATTTCCGCTATATCCCGTCATTTCCATTATATTCTGCTATTTTCGCTATATCTTTTTTAATAAAATGAATTGAAAAATTGCATTTACACATTATAAAATTATGAAACTAATTTATTTGATTTAATTTTTAATATATTTTCAGAAATGAAAATACTCTAATATTCTACCAAATTCAATTATGTTATATAACAGTTTTTCGTTTATTTAAAGTATATTCGCACATGTTTTTACTTAAAATTATTTATGTATTATTTATAATTCAGTTGAATGATAATTATTCATTCAATTACCATTTATATATTTGTAAAAACTTCAAATATGAGTTTTATATGCTATTTTTGAGCCATCCTCTATATCCCGTTATATCCTCGCTGTATCCCCACTATGACTTTTTGCACCTCCACCGCTTTGAATTTACGGAGCGCATTAACTGCACAGATTATTACAGCAATAAAAAGGAAATTTATGAAGTGGACGTAGGCCGGAGTTAGTCAAACTACTATAAAATCTGTTGTTCTTTACTGCTTTCATTTTAATTTTGGTTGTTCTTCAAATTAATATCCTCCACATATATTCTATCTATGAGCCGTGATTGGGATTTGGTGCTTTCATCTAGATTTGGGTGTTAGTGACCAATTTTGGCTCTAACATTTTGGTGCTTTCACTAAGAAAGCTAGCACTCAATGACTCAGAAGCTTGGATTTTGGGTTTAAAGGCTTAGGAACTTGGATTCTGGGGAATATGGCAAAGCAATCAACTAGGAGACTGAGGACGAAACGAAGTCAGCAAGATGGAAATCCAGAGGCTTCCTTTGGAGCCAATCAAGCCTCCATCTACATCACTAGGGACGAGATGCAAGTCATGATGAATTCCATGTAGGAGTAGTTGATGAAAAGGTAAGAGGAAATGATGCAAGCAATTTTCAAACAATTTGGACAAGTAGGAACAGCAGGAGCCACAAGAGCTCAAATCCATGGAACTAGATCAGAGGGACTCAACATACAAGCAGATGGAGTGGGTCAGCAGGGGGCATCACCCAATTGGAAAACGGCTATCAAACTGGATGGACCTAGACTTTGGGGCACACCACCAGGAAATGCTGGACCAATCCATGGAGGGATACCAGCTGACGCTGCACAGCCTGTCACCAACAGGAATATAGGAGTACGTGACGAGGAGTATGTACCGAAATTCTCTTGAGGACTTGGAGGGTAGTAAGGAAATGTAAATGGGGGGCAACCCTTGGTAGGTAATCATAGATTGGCTAACATCATCAGACGAACCATTCGCGCAGGTCTGACAAACAGGGATTTGAAGGGAGTCAACAAAAGTCCATTTACCCGAAACATCAGGATAGCTAGGAATCCACCCGATTTGAAGCTACCCAATCTGGAAGTATATAATAGTAAGATGAATCCCACTGACAACTTGATGAGGTACACGAGGCATTTGGAAGTGCTGGGGGCATCAGAGGAGGTCATGGACTAATGTTTCCCCTTGCACTTGACCAATATACTTGCTATGTGGTTCAGACAGCTGGAGGACGGATCCATTGGAACATGGACAGAACTAGTGGATAAGTTCTTAAGTCAATTTTGAGTTTGCATAAAAAGGCCAAACAATGTGATGACATTGACGTCAGTTAAACAAAGGGCGGATGAATCGCTCAGGACTTTCTTAACTCGGTTTAATATAGCAGTTGCTTCGGTGGATCGGCTAGATCCATCAATGGTTCTGATGGCGGCAGTGTCAGGAGTCAGGGATGATTTGAATTTCAAAGTATCATTGATATAGGATCCACCACTGGATCTCAGGGAATTCTTTCATGAAGCTGAGAGGTTTCTCCAACGAGAGGATGCATGTTTGGATATGAAGTCAAAGGAAGTAAACGTGGTCAAGGATGGAGGACCGCCCAATGAAAACTTGGGTAAAGACAAGGACAAAGGAAAATGGAAGCAATGGGGAGAACCAAAATTCTCCACTTACACAGGATTGAATGCAACAATGTAGTGGATATCCTTGGATACTCGAGATCACCTTCTGTATCGAAGGCCGGAAAGGAGGGAGCCTTCAGAACGCAAAAGGGCATCAGGAAGGCACTGTCTTTTTCATGACCTGGACAGGCATGATACTAATAGATGCCGACATCTGAAGGTTATAATCGAGGAACATGTAAGGAATGGTTAGTTGCGGCAATATGTCGAAACTCGAAATGCGGCGGTAGAACAGGAGCAGCCACCGCCTACCTTGAACGACGAAGGCGCGAGGCCTAGGAATGTTGGCTGGTTGGTCATCAACTAATCGTGATGGTTTGGAATAAGTAACAAACTCCGGGAAAACGCTAAATCACTTACTCATGTATGGGGTTGGAGATAACTCTTAAGCATGCTCTAAGATGATGGTTTACCAAGATGCTCCCGTTTGTGAAATCTGTTTTTTTTTTCCTTTTGGCATGTACATTTGATTTTTCTGCTTTGGTTTTTGGGTTCGGTTTGAGCTCCCGGTTTTGTTGGTTTCTTAGTTTGGATTTTGGTTTAGATGCTTGATTTTTTTTATTTGGATTTTGATTTGGAATTTTGATATGGATTTCTGGTTTTTGGGTTTGAATCTGGGTTTCAGATTCAATTTTGATTGACTTTTATCTGGTTTTTGGCTAAAAGATCGTCGAGTATCGACTATACTCGGTAAGGGTCCGAAGAGACCAAGATACGGCCTAGGACATAGGCTCCATATTATCTATCGGTTACTACAACAGGTCGTCGAGTTTGGACTATACTCGGCAGGGGTCCGGGGTGACCAGGATTCGGCTTAGGACTTAAGACACGGCATAACTCAACTTTCAGGGACATTGAACCAGGAACCCCATGGCATTACTTGACATAGGTTGTCAAGTGCATGTTGCGCTTGGAATGAACCCGGAGAGGTTACAGATTTCGATATTGGCTATGAACGGTTAAGGATTTGGGCATGGACCCAGATCGGTCTCGGATTTGGATATCGACCCGGAGAGGTCGTGGATATAGTTATTGGTTATTGCATATGGATGGATTAGAACTTAGTTATCGAGTTCGGATGGACGTGGAATTGGATAAGGATTTGGTTACTGGATTCGAAATTGGATATCGACTTGGTGCAGTCTCAGATTTGGATAAGGATATGGCTATGTCACTCGGATAGGATGGCTTGGTATTGGATTAGATTATGCATCGAATGGTATGGCTATGAATGAAACATGAATTTCGGATGTTCGATTTGAGGCTATTCAAAACAAACCTTCTAATAGCAAGGCATATTTTGGGGGGAAAATGTTAACCCGCCTTTTGGCAAGGCCGTAGACAGGCGGATTCAACTAAATCGACTTCTCGTTCGTCGAGGCTGGGTTATGATGGATTTATTCGACTGGATGGATGGATGATCAAGGATAGATAATAATCATGGATTTACAATATGAATTTGGCATAGTCGATGGACGAAGGATATTGGATACTTGAAACTTTGGTTTCGATGAGTAGCAAGTCGCCCTAGATTTGCTTCGAGTCATATGGAGCTGAGCTTCGAGTCATATGGAGATTTCTTCATGTCTTCTAGGTGGCTCGACATAAGTGGCTCGGCAAGGTGGCTCGGCATGGGTGGCTCAGCTGTGTCAGTGACTCGGAGGTGAATTGGATCAGCATAATGGTGTGGTTTGGCCTTTTGATGTCATTCAGCATGGGAGGCACGGTTCGGTTAGGATGGGGTCGTTCGGCCTCAAAGGGGTCGGTTGAAGTTGGTCGACATGGAGTGGTTCGACATCTAGGTGGCTTGGTCGTGGGTAAGCTAATGAGGTGGCTCGTCGAATGTGACATGGTCCAGGAGAGGACGTCATGCATGGATCGACGAGTTGAAGCAGCTTGGTCGATGCTCAGTCAAGGAAAGGACGTCATGCATGGGTCAGCGAGTTGGAGCGGTTCGGTCTTATGCGGCTTGGTTAAGGAGAGGATGTCATGCATGGGTTAGTGAGTTGAAGTGGTTCGGTTGAAGTGGTTCGGTCAATGTGGTTCGACGTTGAGGTGGTTCCGTGTCACGAGTGGGTCGGTCAAAGGTGTTCGGCCACGTATGTCGGTCGGCATTGATGGTCGTTCGGTCTAGGAGGAATGGTTCGGTGATGGCCTTAGTTTGCCCGTATCACTTTGGAAGCACGGTAGCTTAGGTTTTGCCTATAAATACAGCATGTGGGTCTCCAGATGGGGGATCTTCTTTCTGCTCTCTTACTTTTCCTTTTCTAAGGTTAAGGCTACTCTACCATTTTGTAACTTTAATCGATTATTACAGCAATAAAAAGGAAATTTCTGAAGTGGTTGCAGACCGGTGTTAGCCGAACCGCTATAAAATCTGTTATTTTTTTACTACTTTCAATTTACTTTTGGTTGTTCTTCATATTAATATCCTCCACGTATATTCTATCTATGAGTCGTGATTGGGATCTGGTGCTTTCATCTGGATTTGGGTGTTAGTGACCAATTTTGGCGCTAATAGATGGTATGGAAAGTATTATTTTCATACTTAATACCAAATTTCGAGATATGAAAACTCGTCTCTATCTATGAGAATTAATGATGTATGTCAAGGCAAGGATAGTTCTCTAACTTGTCCGAATTCATTGTTAATTGAGACATAATACAAGTTTGAAATCAAAAAGTGGTGGAAATTATATTTGTCTTAGTTTCCATACAATCCATTTACTTATAGCAAAAGAAATGTGGTTTTGGTTTATGAAAAACGATGCTTTTAAGTGACAATGTTATGACCCATTTAAGTGTGCTTTTTAAACGAAAGTGTAGTGTTTGTGAATATACTTATAACGTTGAGATAAGTATATGATTACATTTTGTAAACATCGAAAGAGTATAAATGAATAGTGAATGAGTAGTACATATGTATATTTTGTAAAAGTATTTTGATAAGAGTATTTATAAAGCGAGTTTTATTAATGAAGGAATGAATTAAATATGCTTAGGGATTTCTCGTGTGCTTAATCATGCTTGATTTTCATGTGCAAAAAAATCTCTGATTTGATTATTTGCTTATTTGATAGTTAAATAACGGACTATCAAATCTTGGCCAGTTTTGAAACTATCGATTGTTGGTTCGAAGAGCAAACAAATACGAGTTATCTGAAAACTACTTCGAACCGACATAAGCATTCAAATTGAAGACATCTTGAAATATGATGGAATCAAAGATGGAGTTCTTTGACGTGCAATGGCAACTTGCTACTATTCTGAAGGATGTAGTAGAAGTAGTGTCTTCGGTTTGTTCATATCTTGAACAACTTGTATGGGCGAATGCTGGCATTATATTGTTGCCTAGAAGGCAGTGTTAACATTCCAAGTTGGATTTGATAAAAAGTAAAACGTTGTTTCAAGCTTTATGCCCAATAATGACTAAAGCATGGGATATGCTTAGGACTTTATTGTTCGCAGCCATTAAGGTATGGTCATCACCTGTTATAATGGTATTTTTGGATTATGTATGCTTTGGGCCTACTATGGTTGTGGATTCAACAAAGATGATGACATATTCAGTACTATCTAGGAAGTGGTATGCCGGTCCTGATTCACATGGATTCCATGTGCGACCGTCAGTATAATTTTCTAGAGATGTACCGTGGCAGATGGTACCCCATTTGCCTTGTCATTGATGGAACCCATTTTTCAATATATGCCTTATAGGCTTAGTTGTATAGCAAACATGCTAAAACGTGATATGCAAGCATTTCAGCTATGTTATAAATTTATTTAAACATTAGAAAATATAATAAGATTTTCTAATAAAAATAGTTTGGTTATCGTAAGTTAAAAACTCGTCTATGTTTATGTGCAGCATGGTCATATGAGATACCTTTATTTTTGGAAAGTTCTATAACATTAAAAATCCATACGATTTGTGTTTCTCATGCTTGTTTACCTGACAAATCCGGACATTATTTTCTTATAATGCCTAAGTCAGCCAGAGCTTATCTCTAGATTTTATTATGGACGCTTTGGTGCTACAGATGTCAAACTGGATGCGTCCAAGATGTATTCATGTATCTTTTATTTCCATTGCACTTTTTATTTTGCATTTATCAGCATTTGTGTGGATAGGTTGTTATAACTATCCAGACTGATGATATGTTAGTTTACTCTGATTGATGTATATATATTACAGTTTTCTTTTGTAAAAGAGCATGTGTATATTATATATTATTCGCTATGATGTGAAATCATGTTATGTCTTTTCTTTTCTTTCACCCTAAAAAACTGTCGTTCCATCACTTGAATGCTCGACACATGAATACCGTGGATGTATTAGTGGTTTTTTTAGGATAAAAAAGGCGGATCATCATAGGTCGATGGATGGCTGAGTTGCGGTAGTTGATCCAACTCTTCCACCTTGCTTCCTTGACCCTCCAACATCCCTTTTCCACTTTTTCTGCTTCCCATGTCGATGGCTCCAATATGACAAACTTCCTTTATCCGACTTAGAGGAAGAAGAAGAAGATTCCCTTCTTTCCATATGATGCTTGTGGGATCCTTTCTACTATAGGGGTTGCGCTGACCTAGCAAATTATTTCTTTATCTCCTCCACAATGGACATCTATCTATCGATCATCCTCTTATACATCTCAATCATCATGTGATCTTGCTCCATCTTAGTAACAAGCTCTTTTGGCTAAGAATTATCTCCAAGCCTCCTGATTTATTCATTCCTCATTTTGTAGTTCGGATCCATCAAAATGTCACTTGTTTCAAATACTAAATTAGAAATATATTTTGTATCATAGATGTAGCATCGTAATATACAGTGATATATATATATGTGTGTGTGTGTGTGTGTGTGTGTATGTATGTATTACTTTAGTTTTCTTACACCAGAGACAATAATCTACTTAGAGGTTTATTTTTCCCTTGAAATTTTGGAATCTCGGGTATTCGTTTGAGTAGGCTAAGAGTATAATATTTGACTTGACGTTTCAGAGCTAACTAAAACGCTCAGAAAGCTTTGGAAATATGTACTATTTATATTTCCACTATGTTTGTAGATCTATATGCATTAGCATTGTAAGGACCAGGTGTTATAACCATTTATGGCTAGGGTAGTACTTACGTATATGATGTTGCAACTCTGAGAACTTTATTTTGAAGTAATCGCATTTACATTTTGTTATGTTATATCATAGTTCATTAACGATATATGGGATTATTTTTGTTGTTTTATGTTCAATTCATTTTAGCTACCCCAAAGTTCCTTTATATGCTTGGGACTGACGCACAACGAATTAGTTGACAATATTAGACGTTATTTTTAAGCATTAGAAAGGATGGTTGCTACTCATGAGGCATATGGTGATAAGAGGAACTTGGGAAGGGTGTGGTAGTATGTTGGAGATGAGTGCGTGAATGGGAAAATGGGAAAGTAGGGGAGAATGATGAAAATGAATTTGGTATGCTGATAGTTGGAGATTTACACCAAAGGAAAACTGATCGTCTATGCCAAATTTTGACGGTTCTTGAAAATCCAGCCATCCGTTTTCTACCTTTCAACAATTAATAAGATAAAAATAAACGGTTTGGATATCAGGGGGACTGATTGGCCCAAAGGAAAATCACCCACACCAAAGGCATTGTATGTAATGGTTCATTCAGTATTTCAATATGCCGTTCTTAATACGCTTGTTATTAGAAGTCCATATAAATTTTTATTTGTACAGTGATTCAAACTAGGCAAGTCAAAGCTGACCCTAACCCTTTTACCCAACCCAATAACCCTAATATTACAAGGGTCGGGTTTGACCCATATATTTTTCCTTAACTTTTTACCCAACCCATTTACTAACAACAATAAAATATCCCCAACCAAACCCAAACCGGTTACCCATCTAACCCTAATTCTTATTTTCCAATTTTCTCCGTTGGCTCAAATCAGTAAAAGAAAAGGAAGCGATTCCTCTCGATCTTCGATTTACAGTTTTCCCATCAGACTTTGAGATGGAAACGATGGTCTAATAGAAAGGGAGAACTTGTTTGAGATGACGACGGCGTCTCTCCTTTCATTGTGTGGAAACCCGAGTTCAGCAGAGATTTGTTTCTTAATAGTTTCAAGCACAATAGTGGCTCTACCTTCATTTGCGGCTTAATACTTATGTAAGTTCTTACCATTACTGTTCTTTTTCTTTAGAATATTAACTTATTGATGATTGATACCGCATTTTTTGACATACGCATTAGTTTAGTGATTAGCTAGCTTGTTTAGGGTGTTTAGTTTTTTTTTTCATTATTAGTATTATTTGTCCACTAAAAATGATTAAAGAGTACGAATATTGGGTTGATCGATTAAATTTAAAGTATTTGTGCAAATTTAAGTTCTTTGTGATCTCTTTCTCTTCTATAACCTATAAAACTTATTTCCAACTTTATATATACATAGCAGTTCCACAGTTGTAATATTTTGAGATATACCATGGATAAGTAACGATTTGCTAGAGTGAAAATCCAGGCACGCCTTAGGAAATGGAAACAAGTAAAGTTTTTCTGGAATAAGGTCATCAGTTGACTAATTTGTATGTGTATATTCAATTTTTAATTCATACTCAACAATGATCAAGAACTTAAGAATATAATAAACAAAATAGGACTGGATAATAGTAACCTCTTTGTTAATAAAAATATACTAAAAGGGGAATATGAAGGCATGTTGAGAGAGTATTGTTATCTGCAAGATATTATGCCAATTAAAATAGTAATAGATCAAATAAGGTACATTAAATGGCACCGGAAAATTCAAAGTAAGACTTGGCAATATGTTGAGATCGGTTAGCGAACATGACAGTTTGCATTGTTCAATTCATCGATCACATGTGCGATAGCTATTTCAACAGCTTCAAGTTTTTCGGAGCCTTGTCCTGCTGGCTTATTGTTGCATAGACAATTTTTTGACGAGTTGCATCATTTTAGTTCTATAGTAGTAAACATGTGAGGTGCGGTTTAATATTTTGAATAGCATTTGAAAAGGAAACTTTGTCACCTTTATCGAATCGATGATAAACAATCTTAAAATGTATTACATGAACTTTTTGTTAATTTCAGAATACAATGAGTTATATATGCTTGGTTAGTTGTTTAGTTTGGCTAATAATTGATTAAAATGGAACATTAGGTATGGAATATGTATTACAGTTATGGTGAAACCTTGTTGTATATCTAACCCGTAGAGTAAAAGATACCTATTGTACTGATGGAGGATGTACATATCACAACCATATATATAAATATCAATCACCATAAATAACTGCACCAAAGAAAATATTGTATTGTTTCCTTGTCATGACAGTTAATGAGCCATTCCCCAGATTCTACTCCTTCGGCACATTCCAGTCTTACTGATTGCGGAAATTGTGGATAGGAAATTTTACTAGACACTATTTTACAACTATATTGGAATAATATTGAAACGGTATTGAATTAAAGCATGTACTTCAAATTCTTTAATTTATCATGGAAATATCAGTTGAAAGCAAAAACTAGGTTGCTACTTGCTAGTCTTCATTCATTCAAGTTTAACATGGCCATGGTCATATTATTAACATGGTAGGAACTCTTTAATTAGCTTAGCCATGGTCATATTGATTTCAGAGTTTAAACAAATTTATGAATAATATTGCTAATCTTCGTTCATTCGGATTATATTTCTAAAGTTTCTTTCAATATTAGTTGGGTAAGCATCATTTTTGATGATTCATGCAGATGCTTACTATATAAATCTATGCATGGGAATTAATTTTGTTTATGATATTAGATTTACTGAAGCTCGGTATAACATGTGTTTTGTCTTGATGATGCAAACAGAAAAAGTATATGTACTGGGAAGTTTTGCAGTAACAGGCATAGTAACTAAAATACCGTGACTTGCGTGTTTGAGCTGCTGGAGCTCAACATAGGCAATATTCAGGAATCTTGTGCACGGTTTCTAGAAAGAAGTGTCACATTGTTACTTTGGTCCCAAAATTAGGTGCTTTTGTCACTTAACATGGTTAACATTTTTTGACGATTCATGATTTAGGATTACAAGAGTGTGACTAAAGGCTTCAAGGCTTCAGGATCACAAGAGTGTGGTTAAAGACTTCAAGGCTTCGAGGTTGTGCTTAATGAAGTGTGTGCTGTTGCAGGACATGCTTGTTGTTCTTTAGTTTTTGGTTCAGTTTATTTTGGTTACTTGATTCAGTTATTATATTCAACAATGGAGTTTCTCACTTAAGATTATACTATCCCGAATCTTTTAGTTTTAGTGTTGCAGTTTGTAATTAATGATGCAGAACTTTCAAATATTCTAGTTGTTGCAATATCCGGTTCCTATTTGTTGGAACAAAATTTTGGTTTTTTGTGTAGAATTGACCATATAATAGTGCGGTTTTAAATTTTTTGGTACTACTTTTGATAATATGATGTGCATCATTTCGTTTTCTTGTGCAGTTTTTGTTTTTTTTCATGCAGAATTGATAATAAACGGTGCAGTTTTTCAATTTTTAATGTTGATTTAATGCTTGAGCTGCGGTTTTTGTTAATGGGTCGGGTCGGGTCAACCCTTTTATTAATCGGGTCGGGTCGGGTCGGTTCAATCCGTTTATTAAACGGGTAAAATGGGTTGGGTTCGTTTATATCTTAAATAAGTTGAGTCAAATTCTACCCGATCCATTTATGACCCGATCTGACCAATTTGACGGGCCTAATTCAAACGTCATCATTACGAAAGTCAATCGTCAATGATGATCTTTGTCAATATACGAATATGAATCTGCTCAAACTAAGCTATATTTTTGAAATTGGTCGTCCATGGTATCAATTATATTTGAGCTCGTGTGAAACCACTTTGGAAATAAAATCGTTCAACATATGGACCAGTTAAAATTGGTTTTGCATGGCCTTATCATTGAATCAACTTTCTCTCAAGTAACATCTTTAACTTTGAGTGATAAAATATAAACCCAAATACAGATCGCCCACTAAAAGGGCCAAATGGGCTCCTAAGATTAATTGTCTGTTACATAAATCTCAAATCAAGTTGTTGTATTCTAGTTGAATGTTAAACTATAAATAAGTGAAATAAACATTCTTTAATGTCAAACTACTCAATAAGTAAGAAACTACTAACATTTTATGCGAACAAACAGTCAAAGCAAAAGGTTCATCAGCCACATAGAAGCTTCTTACTGCAAACAAAATACATCAAGAAGTGACTGAATTATGGTCTCAAGTTGGTTGGTTTCGAATATAATAGTAATTCTACGTAAAAATCAGTAAAGAATCAAAAAGTCCTTTGTTAGCTGTTGTAAAATTCCTATTTATAGACGAATTTCACTTTAAAATTGTTGATCATCTGTTGAATCGTTCAAACACGTGGATCTGAATTTCGAGTATGAAGAAGAAGTCAAAATAGCATGGTTTTCTAAACTTTGATCGATCAGTACTGATTCATATCGTTTGGTGTCGAATGATATAGCTGACCAATTCTCATCTTTTTTTCTAAAGTGCATAAGTCTTTAAGCTTTAGTTATTTAAGAAATTTTTTATCAAAGACCATCGATTGGTGTTGAATGATGTCACATCATTTATGCTTGTCCTTTTCCTTAACCTTGGATGTAGAGACATATATAAGCAATGTGGAGCCTATGTCAACAACTAGATCCGTCGGTACTGATCCATATCAATCAACACGGACCAAAAGTATTTAGCCTACAATTGGTCTACACTTTGGCAAATTTCTCGACTCTTCCTTCTTACTTCTTTTCCAAGCTAATTGACTTATTCATTCATTATTTCATAATTTAGATCCATCGATGTCGCTTGGTTCAAATACTAAAGTAGAAAAAAAAATTGTATCATACAATGCAGCATCGTAATGTACGATGACATATATATATATATATATATATATATATATATATATATATATATATATATATATATTTATATCTGTGTGTGTGTATGTATTACTTGAGTTTTCTTACACCAGAGACAATAACCTACTTGAGGTTTATTTTTCCCTTGAACTTTTGGAATCTCAGGTTTTTATTTCAGTAGGCTAAGAGTATAATATTTGACTTGACATTTTGAAGCTAACCAAAACGACCAAGAAGCTTTGGATATATGTACTATTTACATTTCCTCTATATTTGTAGTTTTATATGCATTAGCGTTGTGATGACAATGTGTTATAACTATTTATGACTAAGGTAGTACTTACGTATATGATGTTGCAACTCTAAGAACTTTATTTTGAAGTAATCGCATTTACATTTTGAAATGTTATATCATATTTCATTAACACTGGGATTATTTTTGTCGTTTTATGTTCATTCTTTTATATGCTTAGGATTGACGCACGATGTACTAGTGGACAGTGTTAGACATTATTTTTTAAGCATTAGAAAGGAAGGTTGTTATACATGAGGTATATGGTGATAAGAGGAACTTGGTGTTGAATAAGCGAGTATATGATTTTTTTTTTGATGATAATAAACATATATATATATATATATATATATTCATTTAAACGTATTTGTCATTGTACTATTTTATTTTCACAGATTAAATAAATATTTGCTAAATAAAATAAATAGCATAGAATTTAAATTCAAACAGATATTTTATTTAAACAAATATTTATTACAATTTTGAATAGTACAAATTGGTGTTCTCATTATATATACAAAATTACAATTACAATGCATTTCAATTTTTACAAATGCACCTCACTACAATTCACTACAATTCAATCATTCACTCGTATTTATCTTTAACTATATTCTAGATTGAATCCAGCATTTGAGAAATTTTGAAAATATTATTTGCCTTAGTTATTTCGGTTGCTCGTCATCATTTAAATTTTGAATTCATCAAACACGAACAACTTGTGACATACACTGTATATCACTGGATATGCCACAAGGCCGTGCACACTGATATACACTTGATAAAATTACAGGGACAGGTGAGCACAAGGTCAAACTCAAATCAAAAGCCGGGTTCAACTCAAATGAAAATAAAGTCACGATATTAGCATAAGGTCAAACCCGAGGTATAATCTAGGTTCAACTCAGTGCACAGCAACTATCTGGTGCAGAATAGATTGATCAGTGGACAAAACTCAATGCACCCTGGACTTTCAATTGATATGAAACTCAACTGAATATAGTTCGACTGTTCGGGACAATGGCCAGAGAATCAAGCTACAACATGTACACATATATAGGTAGTGCACATGTATACCAGACCAGGGATGAAATTCATACACACCAAGTTCAAAACAGCATGGCACAAAGACACAATCCAACAAACAAAGCAACCAAACCCAAGGGGATATACAATGGAGCAACAATATAGATGCAATGAACTGGTCAGAGCAATTACTACTTAAAACAAGACTGGTCAATTATGACTTCATGAAGCTTAAAATAAAACCATTAACAAAAGAGCAGATACAAATAACAATGACACTTCCTCAACTGTCAATGCATAAGCACATGGACCAGTGATACCAGCGAAGACTACAAGTACAATTCCACAGTGAAACAAAAGGAATATACAATGTGCACAGCAACTAGCACATACATATACAGTATGAACTAAAGGAAATAAGGGTAATGCACAATGGAGACTAACACAAAGAAGCAAGCAAACAAGTGCATCATATAAACCAGAGAGACCAGCCATGATCAGAGAGAACCCAAAATCAATGAACGAAGCGCACATATATACACATGACAGTGAAATAGGCTAGAGATGAGAACAAAACAACACACACATATATACATACGTAGATGTATGTATACACACGGTAGTTGAAACAAATGGTTCAAACTCAACTACAACCAAATTTTATGAAACCAGAGTAGTACAACTGCATGAATACGCAACTCAAAGGCATGGAATAATAAAAAGGCAGTTCAGTAATCAAGTAAACAAATCAAGTAAAACACAAAAAATACAAAGCAATATCGGTGAAACAATGACGAGCAAAACATAAACGAGGTAGAAGTTTCAAAATAAACAGGGTACAAGTTCGAACAAAGCTCAATAGCACAAGATCAAGCAACAGAGAATTCAAAGCTGCAGTTTCAAACTAAAATCAAAACTATGATCATGCTGAAGTTAACAAGCACAAAGAACAGAACCATATGATGTCAAAAACCAAGTCGAAGCAGTGACAAGGCCGAAGTCAAAAAGGAAATATTTTTGCAACAAGGAAAAATTCGAACAAGCCAAAAAGGCAAATGAGTTCAAAAATCATGTACAGCAGTCTCAAATGGCCAAAGTCCAAGTTCAAATTCACAAAGTCGTGGCAATAAAGAATCAAGCAAGGTCAAATTAATCATCACCATGATGACCAAGGCAAAAATATACGAATTGAAGAAATCAGAAATCATCTCAAACATTAATTCAAAATCATACGGCCTAGATAAATTAATTGATGAATTAAAATGATTATATACGAACGAATTTATAAAACACCGAATCCAATATAAACCCATAATCATCGTCGGCTTAAGATCATTCGAGTTCAAGCAACAAAGAACAATCATTCAACTCGAATCAATGTTGAGGGTAATATAAATTGAAAAGGGGACAAATGTACCAAATTCAAAGCATCATTCAACCTCGACGAATTAAAGTAGCCGAAAGCAAGTCAGAGCTAGAGGGCGGACTGCCGAATCAAAACGAAGAAGTACCAACTGTAGTCGATCAACATTCAAGCGGCGCCTTCAATTTTCAGAAGCCCTAATTATCTGAAAAAGAGGAATAAACAAGCTAAAGAAATCGCCATTTTTTATAGAGCAAATTTGGCCGAACAAAATAAAAGGAGAAAGGAATTATCACTGTATTTTGTTTGAGCCGACAATCATTTATGGGCCTCTAATGATTTGGGTTTCATTGTTTTATTACTTTAAATTTGTATTTCGTTTTTTAAACTATTGTAATTTCTAGTCGTGTACTAGAGGACGAACTACGTAGGTGTAGTTCGAGAATTCGCAACTCGGTGGCTGAGTTGTGGTAGGGTTTTAAGCGTAGAATTAAGGTTGGTGATAGCGGGTGTCGTAAGTTTACGTGTGTAAGCGTCTGACTGCTTAATTTCCAGTAGAAACCTTGAGGGCAACACGTAGGCAGAGTTTTCTGAAGCTGGGTAAATCTGTGTTGTTCTATTTCTGCATTTATTATCCTGCAATTGTCTGTGTTGCTGTTATTCTGCTATATCTGTGCTGAAAATATTTTATATAAACTTGCACGATAATTTTTATAATTTATAGTATCACCTTATTCACCCCCTCTAGGGTGAAATCGATCCTACAAGTGGTATAAAATCCAGGTTCAAAAGCCATTTTTTGTTAAAATTTTTATTTTTCAAAAACCAATTTTGTTTTACAAATTTGAATTTTTAAAATGGCTTCTTTTAATGATGGTCGGTTCAATATTATTCCTCTTATTTTTGATGGAACATATTTTTTGAATTGGAAATTTAAAATGGAATTTTATGTAAAATCTGTTAATTTTAAATGTTGGGATATTATTGAAAACGGGTATGATATTGTAGACCAGAAAATTACTTCGATTAATGCTCTTGCTATGCACATACTATATTCTCATATTAATCAAGATAATTTTAACTTTATCTCTCATTGTGAAAGTGCACATGTAATCTGGAATGCTTTTGATGCAATTTATGGTGCAAAAGTCAACAATTGTGAGAGATACCCCATAATCAAATAAGAAATTAAAGAATCGTGCTTAGCAGGATTGGTAAAAGGAAGTAGTGATGATAATGATGATGGAGCAGTTGAGCTGGCATTACCAATGAAGAGATTCAAAAAGTGGAACCGAAAAAACAGAAATCCAGCTCTAAATCAAAAATTGATAAGCAGAATATTCAAAGCAGTATACAACCCAGAAGAACGAGAGATCATCTGTCACAAGTGCAACAAAGCCGGACACATCAAGCCCAATTGTCATCGAAATCAACATGACCAAGAAAAGAAATCGAAAAGGAGAAGTTTTGAAGCCATGTGGAATAAAAGTGATGATGATTATAAATGTACTAGCAGTGAGAGTGAGAAAGGAGATCTGTGCCTTCGAGGTGATATAACTGATAGCGATGATGACAAGCCAAACGAGGTATCAAAACTTACTCACTCAGAATTACTTATATAATTCCACGAAATAAATGGCTGTTTTGAAAGACATAGAGAGAAATATACTAAAATTGAATCACAAAGAGACACTTTGATAGATTTAAATAAACAACTTGATCAATTGGTTAAAAACTATCAACGCAAGATCCTTAAGTGTGATAAGTGTCCATCACTTGAAGAAGAAATTAAAATTAAATCACTTGAGAATGAAATTTTGATTTTGAAAGAAAATGAAAATAATAGGAGAGAAAATTCTATTAAAAGGTGAACACAATTATTGAACGGAAACGAATCTCTTAAAACACAAGTCCAACTATTGTCTACAGCTTTAGAAAATTTTCAAAAAATGAAATATCACTAAATATGCTAATAGGGAAACAAACTGGTAATACAGATAGACAAGGACTTAGATATAATTAATCTGAACTTGATAGAAGCAAAATTAATAAAGTCAATTTCATGTGCACAATTTGTAAAAAATTTGGATATAATCAGAATATTTGTAGGTACAGACCTAAAAATATTAAAACCATTCCAATTTGGGTTCCAAAAGGCATAAATATAAAATCTTTCAAAGTCAAACAAATCTTGGTGTCAAAAGGAACATATATAAATTATTTTGGGTCTCCACAAATATTTTTTCAAAATCATTTGCCACTAACAACCATGGACCTATAAAAACAAATAGGTCACAAAAATCTTTCATTGTGTAGGTGTGGTGGAAGGCTAAGGAACAACAACTGTGTTACTTGGATTCTGGCTGTTCCAAGAACACAATGAGTGACAAATCATAGTTCCTTAGCCTAGTATAAAGGTGACAGAATCACAATGGGCAATAATAAAAAATTATCGTAAAGGTAAAATAGGTAATGGTGTATTCATCTTGAAAGATATATTAATGTGATATTCTGCACCATAATCTGACTTGAATCAGCCAATAAAATAAATGATTATTTTGATTTTGATTTTGATTTTGATTCTGACTTATTCTTATTTGACTTGTTCTTATTTTTTTTGATTTGAGAAAAAATGTTGACCGATCACTTTTCAACTTTGAACTAATTTTCTTGGACTCATGTTGATGTTTTATTGATTGCTGATTACTCACGATACAAGCGGATATATTTGTTCTGACACTATTGTCATTATTTTTTTGTTTACACGTCTTCAATAAAAATCCAAAATAATTTCATTTAAAAAGTTGAAAAAAGGATTTCAAGAAATCGTTACAAATTTCACGGTCTGGTCCATGACATTCAATTAATAATAATCTCGAGTGAAAGAAAATTTCAGATGCAGATTACACGGGTAATCTAGTTGGTAGAAAAATTACTAGTGGAACGCGATTTATGTTGAGATATTCAGTAACTGCATCATTTTCAGAAAAAATATCTGCATATTTTTCATTTCGTATTTTTTTCAAACAGCAGACATTTTTCTTATAAAACCTCTTCGAGAAATTCATTTTTGACCTTGTTTCAAATCAGTCATTTTTATAAAATTTGATAATTATTTTTGAATTTGAGATTAAAAGATTACATTAACTAATCTAACTCCCTACTGATTATCGAAAAGATAAATAGTGATTGAAAAAGAGATGCGTATTGATATTGATCATATGTTATAACTTGAGATAGTATAACTGGTAAATTTCTTTAGAAATTTAAACAAGAACTAGAAAAACTTTTTATTGATAAAAATTCCATTATCATTTCTATTTCTATCGACCATCACTCATCAAAATCCAATATAGTATGTCAATATGTGATGCTTTAAACATGAATCTTTTTTTTTTGCAATAAAAAATATCCAAAGTATTCACTCTCATTTATAAGTCCTCACGGTTATGCATGGGTGAATTACTTGTAATTTTTTTATGTGCTTCCATGCTCATTCAAAAGTCCTCATAGTTATGCATGTATGAAACACATATTAAAATTGATTAATTAAATAGACAAGTTGATTCTAATCTCGTTTAATAGTCCACACGGTTATGTATGGCTAAAAGATTCTTGAATTCATTTTAAAAAAATGGAATACGACTAATCACATTTAAAAGTCCAAACGGTTATGCATAGTTATTAGATATTCAAATTCCTGATATAAATATACTGCAAATAGACACAGCTATATGGTTTTATATGATGACATCATCCCTATCATTCTAAAGAGGAATATGCGACTATCAGAGTTTTATGATTTCTTTTTATTTTTTTATTGAAATTTAATATTTATATTCAATTGAGTTTTAATGTTGTGTTAATGTCTATCACTTTGTCTCTATTTTTCTAACACTATTACTCTTTTGCTGATAACAAAAGGGGGAGAGAAAAGTTTAGATTTTGACAAATAAATGTCAAATATTTTCTATTTGCATCTAGGCTCAATTGCATATTTTTATTTACATGCATATATGAAGGGGAGCTTTGTGCAGAGAGGAAGCATTAAAATAGGGGGAGCAAATTGAATAATAAAATACATTTAATAATTCAAAATCTTAAATATATTTTTGTTATCATCAAAAGGTGGAGATTGTTGAATATGCGAGTATATGAACTTTTTCCGATGATAATAAACATATATATTCATTTAAATGTATTTATTTGTACTATTTTATTTTCATAGATTAAATAAATATTTGTTGAATAAAATAAATAACATAGAATTTAAATTCAAATAGATATTTTATTTAAACAAATATTTATTACAATTTTGAATACTACAAATTTGTGATCTCGCTGCATATATACAAAAGTACAATTACAATGCATTTCAATTTCTACAAATGCACCTCACTACAATTCACTCATTCACTCTTATTTACTTCAACTATATTCCATATTGAATTAGCATTTGAGCTATCTGCAAAAATACACACTGACACAATAAAATTGAAAATAAAATATTTTTTTGCAGTGTAAAATAAAATGTAATTTTGAAAACATTATTTGCCTTAGTTATTTGGGTTGTTCGTCATCATTTAAATTTTGAATTCATCAAACATGAACAACTTGTGACATACACATTGTATCACTGGATATGCCTCAAGGCCGTGCACACCGATATACACTTGATAAATTTATAGGGACAGGTGAGCATAAGGTCAAATCCAAATCAAAAGCCGCATTCAACTCAAGTGAAAATAAAGTCACGATATTAGCAAAAGGTCAAACCCGAGCTATAAGTTGGATTGAACTCAGTGCACAACAACTATCTAGTGCAGACTTGATTGATCAGTGGACAAAACTCAATGCACCACAGACTTTCAATTGATATGAAACTCGACTGAATATAGTTCGACTGCTCAGGATAGTGATCAGAGAATCAAGCTACAACATGTATACATATATAGGCAATGCACATGTATACCAGACCAAGATGAAATTCAAA
Organism: Allium cepa; assembly: GCA_030765085.1. NCBI lineage: Eukaryota > Viridiplantae > Streptophyta > Magnoliopsida > Asparagales > Amaryllidaceae > Allium > Allium cepa. The sequence continues at coordinate 192,443,204 of CM060943.1, forward strand.
AGCACCAAGTTCAAAACAGCTTGGCACAAAGACACAATCCAAAAAACAAAGCAACCAAACCCAACTGGTTATACAATGGAGTAAAAATATAAATGCAATGAACTAGTCAGAGCAATTGCTACTTGAAACAAGACTGCACAATTATGACTTCATGAAGCTTAAAATAAAACCATTAATAAAAGAGCAGACACAAATAACAATGGCACTACCTCAACTGTCAATGCATAAGCACATGGACCAGTGATACCAGCGAAGACTACAAGTACAAATCCACAGTGAAACAAAAGGAATATACAATGTGCACAGCAACTAGCACATACATATGCAATATGAACTAAAGGAAATAGGGGTAATGCACAGTGAAGACTAACACAATGAAGCAAGCAAACAAGTGCATCATATAAACCAGAGAGACCAACCATGACCAGAGAGAACCCAAAGTCAATGAACGAAGCGCACATATATACACATGGCAGTGAAATAGGCCAGAGATGAGAACAAAACAACACACACATATATACATACATAGATGTATGTATACACATGGTAGTTGAAACAAATGGTTCAAACTCATCTACAACCTGATTTCATGAAACTAGAGCAGTACAACTGCATGAACACACGACTCAAAGGCATGGAGTAATACAAAGGCAGTTTAGTAATCAAGTAAACAAATCAAGCAAAACACAAAACAAATACAAAGCAATATCAGTGCAACAGTGATGAACAAAATATAAACGAGGTAGCAGTTTAAAAAGAACCAGGGTACAAGTTCGAACAAAGCTCAACTACAGAAGATCAAGCAACAGAGAATTCAAAGCAACAGTTTCAAACTAAAATCAAAACTGTGATCATTCCGATGTCAACAAGCATAAAGAACAGAACCATGTGATGTCAAAAACCAAGTCGAAGCAATAATAAGGCCGAAGTCAAAAAGGAAATATTTTTGCAGCAAGGAATAATTCGAACAAGCCAAAAATGCAGACGAGTGCAAAAATCATGTACAACAGTCTCAAATGGCAGAAGTCCAAGTTCAAATTCACAAAGTCGTGGCAATAAAGAATCAAGCAAGGTCAATTTAATGAACACCGTGATGACCAAGGCAAAAATATACGAATTGAAGAAGTCAGAAATCATCTCAAAAATTCAATCAAAATCTTACGGCCGAGATAAATTAATTGACGAATTCAAATGATTATATACGAACGAATTTATAGGACATCGAATCCTATATAAACCCATAATCATCATCGGCTTCAGATCATTTGAGTTCAAGCAACAAAGAACAATCATTCAACTCCAATCAAAGTCGAGGGTAATATAAATCGAAAAGGGGACAAACATACCAAATTCAAAGCATCGTTTAACCTCGACGAATTGAAGTAGTCGAAAGCAAGTCTGTAACAACCCGCATATTTATCAATTGTATATTTAAATATTTTATTTAAATATTTCATCGTTCGTCGGATTTTAGTCCGAAAACCTACTTTTTGCAAACAGTCGAATTAGGACTCGAGACCCCTCCCATTGAGTTCAAAATGTCGTTTGCAACCTTTTTGAGTATAAGCTTCAATATGTTTGGAGTTAGTCAAGTTTTGCTACGTTTTCACTTTGGGTTTGAGTTTGGGTTTCAGCCCAATGTTCCACCTTAAGACTCTAGCTCCACTCCAACTCTTCATTACTTCATTTCATATTCCTAACACTTCAAGCTAAAGTAAAAATGGTGGAAGAGATTGGAAATGGAAATTCCTAAGCCCTAGCTTGCTTTGCAAATCCAACTTCTAGCTCCAAATTCAAGAGAACCCATTGGTAAGCATCTCCTTCATCTTCCCCAACTCATTCTCTCTTTGATTTCAGAAAATTCCTAAACCTAATTTGGGAAATATTTCTCTTTTAAGCTTAGAATCAAGCTTCTTGAGTTGGGATTGAAGGTGATTGTTCTTGCCATTTCTTTCGAGCTTCTTCTTCATTGATTTGGGTTCAAAGGTGAGATTTTTATCTCACATCTTTGTCTATATTTATCTTCGATCGTTAGGTATGAATTCCTAACACTTATTCTTGTGCAATTGATTTTGGTTTGGATTGATTTGGTGTATATTCCAATTTTGGTGTTTTGAAATCAAAATCTATGAAAATCCTTTTATGGATATTTGGACATTGATATTTGAGGCGTATCGAAGAGCCGTTTAGGATGGGTTGTCGCTCAACGTAATTCCTTAGTCCTTGTTGCTCGTCCGATCGTTTCTGGTATCCGTTTGGCCAATTTTTTTTGGCCTAGGTTCAGGGAATGCCCTGAACCCCAGATTCAGACGTCTAAAACGTAATATTCAAACGTCTGAATATTGTTCTGGGAAGATTTCTATTCCCAGATTCAGACGTCTGAATATATGATTTCAGACGTCTGAATTGGTTCATTTGGAACCAGAAAGGAAATAGGCTAAAAAGCGCCTATTTCAGACGTCTGAATCAAAGATTCAGACGTCTGAGTTCTGTATTTGGAAAATATTTTATTTTCCAGATTCAGACGTCTGAATCCTTGATTTCAGACGTTTGAATCTGCACTCTTTTTGCCTGTTTGCCAATTTGCTTGAGAATTCCAACGTTAATCGATTCGTGTCGATTCCCTTTTGTTATTATCACTTATTATCGACTTTGATGACATTTTCTTCGTGATTTTTGGGAATATCCATTTTGATGGATTCCGTAATCGATTTCTTTGGATTTTATTCACGTCTTTGAATGTGAATTTTAGTGATTGATTGTTCCTACAATCTTCTTTGTAATTTGTCACTTTAAAAATATAAAGGTTTTCTATACTAGTAGTAAGTATCAAAACTCTTTCTTCAAATGATTTCAGCACTATTTTATTACAAAGCTCGTTTTCTCAAACCGATTTCCAATCTATTAGTATATACAAACCTTTACCTCACTCGTATGAGAAATCTAATTAAACGGCTTAGTAAAACGAGTGGTATGAAACGCTTGCGTTTACTTCGTCGGTTAATTCATGGACTTGTTCGATTGAATCTCTTGTGACAATTTTGTAGTGGAGATCTACAATTTGTTCGTAAATATTTAAGTTAAGCTAGTGGTTATGGAACATCAGGCTAAGCTCACATATTTACTAGCTTACTGTAATTGACACTTCTCTTTGATCATGACGATCATTTTATGTTTTAGACTAGCATTGTGTGATGTCTTTTTGACTTGGTTCATCAGATGTCGCGCTGTACGACGTCATTGTTCCCTTTGATTGTGATTTGGTTCATCGGATGTCACGCTGTACGACGTCGTTGTTCCCTTTGATTGTGATTTGGTTCATCGGATGTCACGCTGTACGACGTCGTTGTTCCCTTTGATTGTGATTTGGTTCATCGGATGTCACGCTGTACGACCTCGTTGTTCCCTTTGATTGTGATTTGCTTCATCGGATGTCACGCTGTACGACGTCGTTGTTCCCTTTTTATTGTGCTTTGGTTCATCGGGCGTCACACCGTACGACGTCGTTGTTCTCTTCTATTGTGTTTCTGGATCATCGGACGTCACGCTGTACGACGTCGATGCTCCGAATTATTTGATTTTTGGATTTCTTATGTTGATTTCTGGAATTTATGTTTCACCAACTTTTACGATTGGCATTGATATATATGTCATTTATTGTGGCTCGGTGAAGGAAATTAGGAGTATGACATTCCTTTTTATCTTTGAGAAGATCTTTGAGATATTGATTAATCTCTTATTGATTTTTCAATTATTTATTCATCACAGCTTGGCATTGTGATTATTATACGTTTTGTCATATCTCTTATTCTATATCATTTCATCTGATATTTATAGCTAGACTGATCCGTTTATTATTTTCTTCTTATAAATAATACTCGGGTCAGACTGAGATTTTACAGGTGCTTCTGCTTGCCACCTTATCGGACCATCATATGATCTTTTGGCTAACTACTTTAGTTGGGTAGTTCTTGTTGTATACATCTAAGTTATTGACTCCTTGATGTACACATATTCGTTTGGCTTGCACTTGTATCTATTCTTTTGTGACATTGTGGATCTTGTTAGGCCACTACTCTGATATACACTTCCATGTGTTATATTCATATCTATTTCCGCCTTTGTGATATGAATTTTCTGTGACTGGTTTGTGATATGTTTATTTCTATATTTGTTTCCGGAGACATTATAGCCACTGTGTAGTAGCTTTGAGTTTGTGTCGGTATGTCGGACTTCCTCTTGAAAAGAATGCAAGTTATATTTTATCTGGCATATCGGTACTCGCACAAAGCAATTATACAGATGGTCGCTCCTCAACAGCCTTATTCTCCGTGCTAGTTGACAGCATTACACCGTAGTGTTCTTGGCTAGCGTGGGTATAGAGGTGGGGCGTCACAGCTTGGTATCAAAGCCAAACTTCGAAACAATGTAGAATAATCTGGCAAGGATCATGTCCTAAGTCTTTCTTAGGAGTTGTGCCTTAGGATTTAATTCGAGTCTTTATACCGATTCATCCTATTTTCTTTATGATTCCTTGTTTTATCTATCAATATTGCTTGATACTCATTTGGTGAATAACCTTTTTCTTCTTTCTTTCTTTATAAAGGAAGAGAAATGGTTAGACCAGGCCGTCCCAGCGTCGGTCAATCTAGTGCTACTCCCCAATATGGAGTATTCATGTCTGCTCAGCAGCTTTTAGATCTCGTGAAGAATGCTCAAGCTGCAGGACTCATTCCAGAGCCTACTCATCCTAGATCCGGTTTTGCACGCTTGTGCAGAGACTATACCGATTTGGGTGGAAGGCCATTCAAAGGATCCGAGAGTGTTATAGAAATTCAAGCTTGGCTCAAATCATGCGATCGCATCTTTTCTTGCATGAACCTTATTGACCTTCATCGAGTCCAAGTGGCTTCTAGCATGCTCCAAGAAAGAGTGTTAGATTGGTATGAGATTTTAATTTCTGAAATCATTGAGGCGGATCTCACTTGGGAGAAATTCCGGGAAAGATTCGAATTGAAATTTGTGCCGGAGGCGGAAAAAGTAACTTTGGCCCGGCGTTTTATTGACCTTGTTTAAGGTGAATCTTTTGTGACAGACTATGTCGCATCTTTCGAATCTCTTTCTAAATACGAGGTTGAGTATATTAATACCCCGATGAAGAAAAATCAAAGATTTGTCTATGGCTTGAATAAGAATCTTAAGAAGCTATTGCTTTTGAAACTTGAGGTTTCATTTGATCAGCTTATTGATATCACTCTTCGTCTTGAAGAGGCCGATAGAGAAAGCGATATTGAAGTTGTGTGTGCCAAACAGAACTTCAACAAACAACATGAAGAGGCCTATTAAATTCAAAGGCCCCAATCCCATCAAGAAAGGGAAGCAACAAACTCCGGTAGCAAAGTCTCCTATCTCTAGTCATGGACGATGCTACAATTGTGGTTCCACGGACCACTATGCAAGGGAGTGCCCGAAACCTCTCTTTTTTCGTTATTGCAAAAGTTCGGGTCATCTTATATCTACATGTCCCATTCTTCAAAGTAGGAGAGAGGGAGTGCTGAATATTGTGCAATCTCCTGGTAACACTTCTCGTGGTCAAGGTATTTCTCATTCAATCCTTGATGACATTTGCTTTGTGATTATCTTGTTCGTGTTCTTTTTGATATGGGTTCCATATCACTATTTTATATCAAGAGAACTTGTTGATTCTTTTTTTTAAAACATTTTGGGCTTGATGACTTCTTTGAGAATTGAAAATCCGGTTGGTGGATCCGCAACACTCAATTTGCTTTTTATTGATGTCGAAATTATTTTATGTGATTTTTCTTTCCGAGTCGATTTTCTTACTTAGGCTTCGGAATTGATTTGTGTCAAAGGATTGGCTTATTCATTATGAAGCCATATCCTTTGTCCCTAGTGGACTAGTTATCTTCGACATTCTTAATCTGTTAAGCAGATTTCCATTTTTTTCCTTTGTGATTTTGATTCCAACTTGATGGCATCATATTATTCTTTAAGCCCACATGATGGGGAAAGTGTTATTTCTCTCATCCACGTAGTTTGAGAATTTTCTGGTATTTTTTGAGCTTGTCTTAGGAGTATCACCTAAGAAATCTTTTGTGTGGTGTTAAGGTCTTTCTAGTTCGACCTTGCCACCGATTTTCATTTGGCTACGAGTTGCGGGAGTTAGCATTCCACTTACCGCATTACGCACTCGTTATGATTCTTATGAATGACTTATTTTGTCATTCAGTTTGTCCAGCTTATTTCATCCATTTTATAAATCGAGTATTCTATGAATATCTCGATAATTCCATTCTTGCATTTATTGATTTTGGATGAAAGTAGAAATTTAAAATCTTTGCAAATCTTTTTCATAAGATTTATTTCTAAGTATAGTTGGATTTTGTTCTTAAACGAGCAAAGAATATTCTTAAAACTTTTAAGAGATATTTTCATCGTATAGAAGATGATTTTGTGATTGTATTGCCCGTTGAGTGCTTTAAGAATTTTGGTCGATGCGCTTGATCAACGTTATCGATAGGAATTTCCTAAACGCTTTGATGAGACAGTCAGACACAATAAATTGACTTGTAAAAATGTAAAATTTTCTAGAAATATTATTACATAAAGATAAATGTAATTTTGAAAGTCTTAACTTTTCAGGAAAGAAGATTATTTAAAAGAAATTCTTTCTTTTCGATACTCTTATTCTTGTGATTCCCGAGGGGAACCAAGACTTTATCTTTTGTACCAATGCTTATCGTATTGGTTTGGATACCGTTCTCTTGCAAAAGGCAATGTGCTATCACTTGTGCTTCTAAATCATTAAAAGCCGATTGAGACTAGGTATGCCACTCATGATCTAGTGCTCGCGGCTATTGTTTTCGCTTTTAGAGTTTGGCATCATCATCTTTGGGGGAGAAATTTGTTCTCCACCTCGATCATAAAATCTTTGGAATATTTATTTTCTCATAAGGAACTTCATGTTTACTCGAGTTCCTGGCATCTTATGATCTTGATATTCTTTTATTCCCGGAGGGGAAATCGTGTTGCCAATGCGTTTAGTCGTAGGCAACAAGTGGTTGATTCTTTGATGATTGTTTGAATGGAATTATCTTTGTATTAATTTCATCGGACGTTTCGATATACATCGTTTTATTGAGCTTTATCTCATTTCTTTTATGGACTAGCGTCCGATGTTCTTTTATGGTGTTCGGTTCATCGGATGTGCTATTATCATACTACATCGATGTTCCGTCTTATCTGGATCAATGGATGTACCATTATTATACTACATCGTTGTTCCAGTTTATCGGTTCATTGGACGTACCGTTTTTGTACTACGTCGGTGTTCCAAATTATTCGAGTTCCTCATTTCTCGGGCGTACCGTTTTTGTACTACGCCGATGCACTGGCTCAATTTTCTGCTATTCTTGACGTTTTCTGCGTCTTTTAACTATGGAAATGCTTTTAAGTTTCCTATTTTTATTCTTGAGCCCGGTGTTATTGAAGAAATTGAAGTTTCACCGGGTTTGACTTATGAGCAACATTCCATTTGCATCATTGCTTCGGAGGTTGAGCGCCTTTGGAATAAAGATGTTCTTCTTGTGAAAGTTCAATGGTTCCCAGATCCTAAGCATTGTTCTTGGGAATCCTGGGAATTCATCGAGCGATCCCGTTTAGGCTAACTCTTTCATGCTCCTTATGGTAAACTTCCTATTTCAAATTTTCTTTTGTGTTGATATGCTTCTATGGTTGTTACTTCTTATTTTCTTCTTAAGTACTGCGAGGATGCAATTTCTATAAGGAGGGGAGTCTGTAACAACCCGCATATTTATCAATTGTATATTTAAATATTTTATTTAAATATTTCATCGTTCGTCAGATTTTAGTCCAGAAACCTACTTTTTGCAAACAGTCGAATTAGGACTCGAGACCCATCCCATTGAGTTCAAAATGTCGTTTGCAACCTTTTTGAGTATAAGCTTCGATATGTTTAGAGTTAGTCAAGTTTTGCTACGTTTTCACTTTGGGTTTGAGTTTGGGTTTCAGCCCAATGTTCCATCTTAAGACTCTAGCTCGACTCCAACTCTTCATTACTTCATTTCATATTCCTAACACTTCAAGCTAAAGTAAAAATGGTGGAAGAGATTGGAAATGGAAATTCCTAAGCCCTAGCTTGCTTTGCAAATCCAACTTCTAGCTCCAAATTCAAGAGAACCCATTGGTAAGCATCTCCTTCATCTTCCCCAACTCATTCTCTCTTTGATTTCAGAAAATTCCTAAACCTAATTTGGGAAATATTTCTCTTTTAAGCTTAGAATCAAGCTTCTTGAGTTGGGATTGAAGGTGATTGTTCTTGCCATTTCATTCGAGCTTCTTCATCATTGATTTGGGTTCAAAGGTGAGATTTTTATCTCACATTTTTGTCTATATTTATCTTCGATTGTTAGATATGAATTCCTAACACTTATTCTTGTGCAATTGATTTTGGTTTGGATTGATTTGGTGTATATTCCAATTTTGGTGTTTTGAAATCAAAATCTATGAAAATCCTTTTATGGATATTTGGACATTGATATTTGAGGCGTATCGAAGATCCGTTTAGGACGGGTTGTCGCTCGACGTAATTCCTTAGTCGTTGTTGCTCGTCCGATCGTTTTCGGTATCCGTTTGGCCAAATTTTTTTGGCCTAGGTTCAGGGAATGCCCTGAACCCCAGATTCAGACGTCTGAAACGTAATATTCAGACGTCTGAATATTGTTCTGGGAAGATTTCTATTCCTAAATTCAGACGTCTGAATATATGATTTCAGACGTCTGAATTGGTTCATTTGGAACCAGAAAGGAAATAGGCTAAAAAGTGCCTATTTCAAACGTCTGAATTCAAAGATTCAGACGTCTGAATTCTGTATTTGGAAAATATTTTAATTTCCAGATTCAGACGTCTGAATCCTTGATTTCAGACGTCTGAATCTGCACTCTTTTTGCCTGTTTGCCTATTTGCTTGAGAATTCCAAAGTTAATCGATTCGTGTTGATTCCCTTTTGTTATTATCACTTATTATCGACTTTGATGACATTTTCTTCGTGCTTTTTGAGAATATCCATTTTGATGGATTCCGTAATCGATTTCTTTGGATTTTATTCACGTCTTCGAATGTGAATTTTAGTGATTGATTGTTCCTACAATCTTCTTTGTGATTTGTCACTTTAAAAATATAAAGGTTTTCTATACTAGTAGTAAATATCGAAACTCTTTCTTCAAATGATTTCAACACTATTTTATTACAAAGCTCGTTTTCTCAAGCCGATTTCCAATCTATTAGTATATACAAACTTTTACCTCACTCGTATGAGAAATCTAATTAAACGGCTTAGTAAAACGATTGGTATGAAACGCTTGCGTTTACTTCGTCGGTTGATTCTTGGACTTGTTCGATTGAATCTCTTGTGACAATTTTCTAGTGGAGATCTACAATTTGTTCATAAATATTTAAGTTAAGCTAGTGGTTATGGGACATGAGGCTAAGCTCATATATTTACTAGCTTACTGTAATTGACACTTCTCTTTGATCATGACGATCATTTTATGTTTTAGACTAGCATTGTGCGATGTCTTTTTGACTTGGTTCATCGGATGTCACGCTGTACGACGTCGTTGTTCCCTTTGATTGTGATTTGGTTCATCGGATGTCACGCTGTACGACGTCGTTGTTCCCTTTGATTGTGATTCGGTTCATCGGATGTCACGCTGTACGACGTCGTTGTTCCCTTTGATTGTGATTTGCTTCATCGGATGTCACGCTGTATGACGTCGTTGTTCCCTTTTTATTGTGCTTTGGTTCATCGGGCGTCACGTTGTAGACGTCGTTGTTCCCTTCTATTGTGTTTCTGGATCATCGGACGTCACGTTGTACGACGTCGATGCTCCGAATTATTTGATTTCTGGATTTCTTGTGTTGATTTCTGGAATTTATGTTTCACCAACTTTTACGATTGGCATTGATATATATGTCATTTATTGTGGCTCGGTGAAGGAAATTAGGAGTATGACATTCCTTTTTATCTTTGAGAAGATCTTTGCGATATTGATTAATCTCTTATTGATTTTTCAATTATTTATTTATCACAGCTTGGCATTGTGATTATTATACGTTTAGTCATATCTCTTATGCTATATCATTTCATCTGATATTTATAGCTAGACTGATCCGTTTATTATTTTCTTCTTATAAATAATACTCGCGACAGACTGAGATTTTACAGGTGTTTCTGCTTGCCACCTTATCGGACCATCATATGATCTTTTGGCTAACTACTTTAGTTGGGTAGTTCTTGTTGTATACATCTAAGTTATTGACTTCTTGATGTACACATATTCGTTTGGCTTGCACTTGTATCTATTCTTTTGTGACATTATGTATCTTGTTAGGCCACTACTCTGATGTACACTTCCATGTGTTATATTTATATCTATTTCCGCCTTTGTGATATGAATTTTCTGTGACTGGTTTGTGATATGTTTATTTCTATATTTGTTTCCGGAGACATTATAGCCACTGTGTAGTAGCTTTGAGTTTGTGTCGGTATGTCGGACTTCCTCTTGAAAAGAATGCAAGTTATATTTTATCTGGCATATCGGTACTCGCACAAAGCAATTATACAGATGGTCGCTCCTCAACAGCCTTATTCTCCGTGCTAGTTGACAGCATTACACCGTAGTGTTCTTGACTAGCGTGGGTATAGAGGTGGTGCGTCACAAAGTCAGAGCTAGAGGATCGACTGCCAAATCAAAACAAAGAAGTCTCTACTGTAGTGGATTAACATTCAAGCGGCGCCTTCAATTTTCAGAAGCCCTAATTATCAGAGAAAAAGGAACGAATGAACTAAAGAAATCGCCATTTTTTATAGAGCAAGTTGGGCCAAACAAAATAAAAGGAGAATGGGAATTATCACTGTATTTTGTTTGGGCCGGCAATTATTTACGGGCCTTTAAAAATTAGGGTTTCATTGTTTTAAATTTGTATTTCCTTTTTAAAACTATTGTAATTTCTAGTCGTATGACTAGGGGATGAACTACGGTGGTATAGTTCGAGAATTCGTAACTCAATGGCTGAGTTGTGACAGAGTTTTGAGCCTAGAATTAAGGTTAGTCGATAGCGGGTCTTGCAAGTTTACGTGTGTAAGCGTCTGACTGCTTAATTTCTAGTAGAAACCTTAGGGGCAGTACGTAAGCAGAATTTTGTCGAAGCTGGGTAAATCTTTGTTGTTATATTTCTGCATTTATTATTCTGCAATTATCTGTGCTGCTATTATTCTGCTATATCTGTGCTGAAATTATTTTATATAAACTCTGCAATAATTTTTATAATTTATAGTATCATCCTATTCGGGTGAAGTCGATCTTATATTTGGAAAGGGTGTGGTAGTATGTTGGAGATGAGTGCGTGAATGGGATATTGGGAAAGAAGGGAAGAATGATGAAAATGAATTTGGTAAGCCGATAATTGGCGATTTACACTGATCGTCTATGCCAAATTTTGACCGGTCTTCAAAATTCAGCTATCCATTTTCTATTTTTCAACAATGAATAAAGTAAACATAATCGGTTTGGATATCAAGGGACCGTTGCAACCCCCCACCCCCCCCCCCCCCCTCCCCCCCTCCTTTGGTCAGGAGGAAAATCACCCACACCAACGGCATTGTATGTAATGGTTTATTCAGTACTTCGATATGCCATTCTTGATACGCTTGTTGTTGGAAGTCCATATAAACTTTTGTATCGTCATTACGAAAGTCGATCACCAACGATGATCCTTGTCAATATATGAATATGAATCTGCTCAAACTAAGCTATATTTTGAAACTGGTCGTGCGTGGTATCAATTATATTTGAGCTCCTGTGAAGCCACTTTGGAAATAAAATGGTTCAATATATACATGGACCAGTTAAAGCTGGTTTTGCATGGCCTTATCGTTGAATCAACTTTCTCTCGAGTAACGTCTTTAACTTTGAGTAATAAAATATAAGCCCAACTACACATTGCCCCCCAAAAGGGCCAAATGGATTCCTAAGATTCATTGTTTGTTACGTAAATCTCAAATCAAGCTGTTGTATTTTAGTTGATTATTCAACTATACATAAGTGACTAAACATTATTTAACGTCAAGCTACTCAATAAGTAAGAAACTACAAACATTTTATGCAAACAAACAGTCAAAGCAAAAGGTTCATCTGCTACATAGAAGCTTGTTACTGCAAACAAAACACATCAAAAAGTGAATGAATTCAAACTTTGCAGTTGAAGTAGGCATGAAGTTAATGTCTGTATACAAGAATGCAATGCATGATTGATGAACATGGCAGACAATCAGTTAAATATCACAGAGATACGATCCTACGTATACATCTCCCTTTGTTAATCTCCATTGATATTGTTTAATCAAATATTTTAAAAATGTTTGTCTTGTCTTTTACTTGAATGCTACTTCGGAACTGACTGCTTATTTAAATTTGCTGTTGCACATGATTTAAGCGTATCAAAATATTAAGTAGGTCTCAATGATAACTAAACTGAACCGAGCTAAAGACTACCTGCTGAGCATTCAGTCTCATTTAACTAAAATATGAGTAGAATAATGGATTGATGATTGGGTATGTATGTCCCACGTTTCGTTCTCATTATTATAACAGCTTTGAATAATGATCCTAGAAGCTTTTTCATTGGCCATATCTAGAATGCTAATTAAAACTCCTTTTCAGGTAGTTATGGCAAATATTATTTGCACGCCAAATTTTCCTTCGAAAATTTACTTGTATTCAAAGATCACACACATACTTAATATTAGATGATGCAGTAATTGAAATCGCTATGGAAGTAGACAAACTAAAGATTATCCATGGATATAAAGAGGTAAAAGAGAGTTAAAGAAAAGCAGATTATAATGTTTTCTCCATCAAAATTTAGACATCCTATAGAAATTGTCATTCCATAATGAATCAATTACGAACAACAATTTTCAATCAAAATTAGATTTTCGCTAATATTCTAATCAACAAAGCGCTCATCATCATGTTAGCTTAGATTAATGGTAGAAGTTTATGGGTTTTGCATAGAAAGAAACCACGGCATAACCAATATTGAATGAAACATAATCTTTGCGCCGTTTATAATGCCGTTTTTCTTTTCTTTTCTTTTCACTTTTTTTCTTAACAACTAATTTATAATTGTTTAAATTTTAGAATAAATCATTGGGTGAATGCTAACAATAGGACTATTTATTTATGGGTGTATTCGTAATTTTTTTTATCCCTAATTAACATTCGCATTGAGTGGTTGCATCTAACGCATCATATGTGGATTCCACTATAACAACCACTTTGAATGAACGACGTAAAATTAACGAATACGTTTGACGCGTCAGACGTCAACCGTTAATTTTATAAATAGTACGTTTAACCCTAATAAATTACTCTCTTCTCTTCTCAACTTCATCCATCTCCTCAAATCCTCTTCTTTAACTTCACTACAATGACCAAATAGTTCAACAAAAGTTATAACTCAAATTATGATGCCAAAGATTTGACTGAAATTATACGCGTTTCCATCCAAGGAATGGTTGAGGCAAGTTAGCCGATCGAGCTACTGCAAGAGCTACATAAATGTGTGTGCGCCACAAGGATTTGACTGATGTATTGTCCACTTTTTGTGCAAGCATTTTCGGTGCTTTAACAGAGAGCTTTATTCTCAACGTGCCTTCTAAATCTAAAATCAATTCTAGTTCCACCAATGGGGAATGCTAATCAAACAACTACCAATCAAGACAATCATTCATCTAATACTCTAGGACCAAGCACTATCACCAGAGGAAACTTGGATAGAGTTGTGGTGGGTCTTGATACATGGTTCGCTGCTAAGTAGCAAGCAACTGAGGACCTGAACATGACACTTTGGGGGCAGACACAACCTACTACACGCAAAACTAAAGAAAGAGAGATCCCATTCCTAGGAGTCTAGGAGATGAAGGAGACCGTGCTCTAGTAGTGAAATTGATTAAGAAAATCAAGAAGCAAAACAAGTGTAACATCTCTAATTTTATTGACATTGTCTAGAAGATTTAATAAGAATAAATTAAATAGAATAATGTAGATGAGGGGATCGAGGTTGATTAATTAATTAGGTGGTCGTGCTTATTAAAACTAATGAACTTATATAAATGGTTAGGAAATTAAACATAAGGGCATTAGGGTATATAGCCGCCCACACCTCCTACCCTTATACTATTCTCATTAGGTTTTGCACGTTCATTTCACTAAAAAAAATATTTACAACCGTGAGAAACAGGGCCGGATATTAGAAGAGAAGAAGGAAACTTAACAAAAGCTTAGGATTCAAGCTAGAGGAAAATCAATTTCAAAAAATCTCTAATCTCCTTATGTTAAGCAAGGTGAATAATAATTTCTACATCTCTATTTTGATTTGAACATCAAATGGTTTCAGATTTAAGGATAAATCTGTTTTTGATGTTTTCAATGATGATATGCTTGATTATGATTTATATGTCTTTAAACAAGTTTGTATAATAAGAGATATACACGGTTTAGGGAAAAATCCAGATGAAAATGATTTTTAAGTGCCATGGAAAAATTCTACGTTATAGAAAATATCATTTTAGAGATGGGTTTCAATTCTTATAATTTTCCGAGTGCATGTGGATTTTACATGGATTTTCTACTGAAGAAAGTGATTTATTGGGTTATAAATTGTCTCCGACAAAAATAATGATAATTTGGATTTGAAATTTTTATATGTTGGAAAACATATTAAAATAAATTATCTCGGATTTTTCCTAAGAGTTTTGATAAATATATAAAATTACTTAAGGTATAAGGCTTAAATATTTTATATATTTATTTAAGGAGAAGGGGCATTTTATAAAATAAAATTATTACTTAAATCTGAATTTACGGCAGCATTTTTCTGAAAAGTAAAGTGTTAACCAATGATAATTTGATAAAAAGGTACAATTTAGTTAAAAAATTATCTTCTTTAAGTTAAAAACAAGAAATTCCTGCTTTTATTATGTTTCAACCTTTTAGGCATAATACCTTCCGGCCCATGCCTTTCGTCTACGTCAAAAGGTTAAACCTTTCGATAAGATCAAACCAATGCATATGGTTTCAAGGTACTTGGTATGTAATGAATTGGACAGAGTCGATGGGTTTGTAGTCGAAAGGTTGATGGCCAAAGAGGTTGGGATATTTTTTTTTATAAACTAAAGTTTTTACCTTCGTTGCTTTTGATTTAGAGCTTTCGACTTGGTTGCTTCCAATCAGGTCAAATGTTTAAAGAAAGGCTTTAAACCTTCCGACAAAGTCGAAAGGTTACTAACACTTATTATTGTTCTATTTTGAACTATCCGACATAGTCAAAAGGTATGGTTTTTGTAAGCTGAATTTATATAAGACCTTCCAACATAGTCGAAAGATTAGGTTTTGAAAGGTTTTAAGAGACCTTTCGACAAGGTCGAAGGTTTGGTTTTGAAAGGTTGTTTCAAAGAGATTTTGAAAAGAACTACCGCTTTTATTTTGTTAAGACCCTTCGAAGGGGTCGAAAACAGGAGCTTTCGGCTTAGTCGAAGGGCTTACTTGTTTTTTAAAAAAAAACAGCCGCTTCTCCTATTGCTTTCAAAAGGTTTCTAAGCTTTCGACTTAGATGATTAACCCTTGATTTATATTTGAAGTGTAACCCAAGCTTTCGAAGGAGTTGCTGTAAAAGGCGGAGGTCTGTTGTTTTAAATGAAATGATTTAAGCTTTCAAAGTAGACCTTCCGGCAAGGTCGAAAGGTTGCTTCCTCTGTGTTCGAAAGGTTTTACAAGAGGACCTTCCGCATGTTTTAACGTGAACCCAGTGAGTTTTCGGAAGGTTTAATCCATTGGTTTCGAATGAAATATGTTATATGGGTTGAATGTTTTCGAAAGGTTAAACTTGCCGAGTGGTTTCAAAAGTTTGTTTTGTAGACCTTGCGAAAAGGTCAGAAGTTTTGGTTTTGGAAGGTTTGAAAACCCATACTATAATTTGGGATAAAGGAGTTTTATAATGGCTTTAAGCATGTGATTTTGAAGAAGTATTTGCTTGGTGAAGATATAAGTTAAAGAGGTTAACTATATATAAATTTATGTATGTATGTATGCATTTCAAGGACTTTAAGCCCACATGAGTGGTATTGCTAAATTGTTGTTTTGCTTCTTCAACTATGGGTATATCCACATGATAACCCGTAATTGTATTTTTGGAAAAAGGGGATAGAAGAACCAGCTAGGTTAACTCAATAGTGAATATAAATTGCTTAAACTTCTGAATGAGTAAAATTGCATTCATGGAGTCAAGGTGACCAAAAATATAAGATGACTAAACTTTGTAGTTTTTGGTGCATACCAAAGGTTCATAGTAAATCCATGGAAACTATGATAAGGTAGTTTTTGGTGCATACCAAAAGGTTCATAGTTAACCCATGAAAACTATGTATTAAGAGTAGTTAGCAGATGCTAATTGGTTTGTAGTGAACCTATGAAAACAATATCCGGATCAAGAATTGACATCAATCAATAGGTTCCTTGTAAACCAATGAAAACTAGGATAAGTAAGTGGTTAACGGATGCATCAGTAGGTTCCTAGTCAACCCATGAAAACTAGGAAGTGAATTGGGTTACTGGATAAACCCATAAGTTTCTAGTAAACTCATGAAAACTAGGATAAGGTGATCATTTATTGGAAGGTCCAATAGGTTCAGAAGGACCCATGAATTGATTGAGTTATATGACATGATACTATAGATTCGTAATGATCCCATGAAAATTATGAATAAGACAGAGTGTCTATTAATTATAACAAAGGTTATTAGTAAACCCATGAAACTAAAAAGGTTAATAGTGACCCTAGAAACTATAATTATGACAGGGTGTTAAATTAAACTAGGAATGGAAAATCCTAATTATTTTCAGGTATGCATATCATCATAATATTTTAAAAATGTATGTTTTAACCATTGTGGATGCAGGAGCGCGGTATATAGTTTTATAAAGGTTTTTAGGATACTAGTGAGGAGAAAACCCATTCCGCTAAGCGGCGTGGTCTCACTAGATATCCAAAAGGATTGAGATTTTAGATTATTATTCATACCAGGCTTTATGTCTGACTTGAAGTTTTTTTCCCCTTAAACTCTAGGGTACTCAATTGATTTTGTGTATTATGAGATTTAAGGTTTCCAGGTTCTCTTCTTAGATGAATAAAGCTTTCGGAGACGTGAAGGAGGCAGATAGTTAATTGAGGTTTTCTTGTCCATTGTATGTTTGTTTGTAAAGGCAGATTTATGGGCCTTACTATATACTTTGATCAACCAAGGGGGCATCTTCATATGTCGCTCTTGGCATATTTTTAATAATTATATTTTGCTGAACGTGATTAACGAATTTCGGGATTATGTAATGAACATGAAATGTTTTGATTTGAATATGGAAATGTATTTTCGAATTGTTAAATTTTTTCCATATTTCTATGATCTGAGTATGAATGAATCTAACACCGCCGTACTTGGTTGCCGAAGATTAATAACTACGGATGACTGCAACATCCGTAGCTATTAGTTTTGGGCCTCCAAGTAGGGGGATGTTACAACAAGTGAATACTGAGGAAGTATATTGAGCAAGGAGTTAGCCTATGGATATGCCTGAGGGCCTATTCAGTACCGAACCGACCGAAGGAGGTAGTGGACCAAGGCAAGCTATGGCTAAACCTTATTGATCTAGGCAGTGCTCTTCTGTCTTAGTGGAATTGGCAGTTGATGGAAGGAAAACTTATCACCGTGAACGATCCCGAAGCCGAGATCAAAACCGAAATCGTAGAATAAGTCATTACAAGAGGAGTGAAAGAAGCCCTTTACACCAGAAGGAGAGGTTGATCCAGCTTCGCTCATCCTCCGAACGAAAAGATCATATGACAAAGATCATAAGGGAATGTGTGTATCATGAACAAATAGAACGAGGAATCAAAGCAAGAGTTTGTAGCCCATTCTCCATTGAGATAGAATCCGCCTAAAAACCTAGAAGTTTCTCGATGCCCACTTGGAACCCTACCAAGGAGTGAACTAATCCAATAGTACATTTTCAATGGTATACATATCGTATGCTGATGATGGGAACAATGGAGGATGTTTTATGCAAATGTTTTCCCTTATTCTTATTGAACATAATGACTACGTGGTTTTTCCACATTCCCTGGCTCAATCCATTCATGGGAAAAGTTAAAGGAAAAGTTCACCAGTCAATTTCAAGTTCATATAGAGTAGTCTAAGGACCCGTATTCATTATCAGATGTAAAACAAAGATAGGATGAAACTTGTGGCAACACTTAACTTGCTTCAGCAGCGCAGCCGCCAGCATCCAAAATGCTAATAAACAACTTGTGGCATTATGTAGAGGCATACATTCAGAAATGAAATATGGACCATAGATTAACTAAGGAGAAACTGGCCAATTTGTAGGATTTCTTTGATGAAGCTGCAATGTATATATGGAGAAGGCCATATTCAAATGAAAGGCCAGAGTCATTGTCAAACATTAGAAGCTTCCAACGACATGAATTCAATGGCTAATGGTAATGAAGGTGGCTTTGTGGAGAAGAAGAAGGATAAGAATCAAAGCGGTTCTAGAGGGAAAAGATGGTAACGCAGGAATTCAAGTCCGGCATAAGGCTTGATGCTCATACAGACCTGAATGATACCGTGAAAAACATCTACCTTGCAACACAAGCGGAACTCAAATACAACATTCTTCCACTAAGGAAGGAGGCTGAAGCTGACATAAATACGAGGAAGTATTGTAGGTATTATGAATCTCATGGGAATGGTACTAACGAATGCTATCATTTACAAGACCTTATAGAGGAATATGTCAAAAGAAGAAATTGGAGCGATACGTTAGGAATCCTACCGCTCCCTCTATTCTGCCGCGCCAGGCTCTAATGCTACCCCTACTGGGAATAGAGAAGGAACCAATGCTAACCATGAGAAGGATGAGAGATTAGTGATTAATACCATAATGGAAGGATCCCATATAACCAATAAAAGTTAAGAAGAAATAGAAAGACATAAAAAATCTTTAAAGAACAGAGAAGGTTTTGTACACACTATGGCAAGGAGCGTAAGACTAAGGCCACTCGTCGAGAATAGGATGAAATAATTTTTAATGGCAGCAACTTATTAGGAAAGCAGTATTCAAATATATACCTATGGTTATTTTGAAAATGCTCGTCCCAACAGAGGTACATCGGATTTTGGTAGGTAGAGGGAGTTCGGTACGCATCCTGTTCAAGGATGCATTTGACAAGATGGGGTTATTAATGAAGGGTGTCGCATCATGTGAACCAAAAACTACATATTTTACAAGAGAAGGTAAAATGCCCTAAGGAAGGCTGGATTTATTTGTCGAGCTATGAACCGATTCCACATCAGCCATATATATATATATATATATATATATATATATATATATATATATATATATATATATATATATATATAGTGTTACGGCACGCGCTTTGCGTGTGAATTATTTTCCTTATAAATTGTATATGTTTAAATCAGTCAAAAAAATAATTTTTTATTTTCAAATGATATTATGATTTGTATATTTGTAAAGAAGTATTTTAAATTTATAAAGAAAGTTTAATTTTAGATCTTATTTTTAGAAGTATTTTGAATTTGTAAAGCATGTTTAATTGTTAGATCCTACTTTTAGGGGCATTTGAATTTGTAAAAGAAGTTTAATATTAGAACCTATTTTTAAGTGATAAAGATTTGATAATATATAGAGGGGCGTTTTTAGTATTTCATGTTAATACCAAAAAAGTGTGACACCAGAAATATTACAACTAGTATTAAAGATATATATATATATATATATATATATATAATTTAAAGAATGTATGAACCGGAGTTCATATAGCCGTACTATATATATATAATAATAATAACATATAGGAATTCCAAGCATAAGGCCCACTTAGAACAAATAGTGTTAACATGCCTGGCCAGTAGTGAAAAAATACAACATGAGTAAACATAATGAACCAGCTAGACTAAATGAAAGTAAGATAAAAGATAACACATAAACATGAAAAATATGGCATCATGAAGATATGATAACCAGCATGAGTAACTAAGGGGAACATAAACTAGACACTAGCACATCCGTGGAACCAGCTAATAATTTCAGGTTAGTGCCTAGGAATGCGAGGAGCGAAAATAATTTTTTAATCCCAATCCATTGCAGCTAAAATCATTTCGTTGGTCGTACCATATTCATCATTACTACAGAGGACCAACTCATCATCAATATGCCAGCAGTAGAGTTCCCGTTCATCTATGTCATCATCCGAGACCCATTTGGAGAAAATTTTCCATTTCGAATGAAAACACAAACCTCTATCCCCATAAGTCCAAGTTATAGACTTAGCATAGCAGACCAACACCGACCCCTATGCTCTCTCATCAAAGATCTCTTGAGGAATGAGCTCAGTACTAGAAGCATCAGACTGGAAGGCCTTGACAAATTCCAATTCTAGGCTCGGGACAGAAGATATAAGAGGATCAAGGTTGCACCAGCCTAGGGAGATCGGAATTGGAGAAGGAGGTGGCGACATCATAAGTGGAGTCACATGCAAGGGTGGCGAAGGCTTGTGGGCAAAGGGGCTGACTGGGGGGTCGGAGGAAGGAGGCGAAATAGGGCATGGGCGAAGAGTATTAGGGCAGGAATGTGGAACTTTGATCTACCAACGTCTTGAGGGAGGCTTTGGAAGTGGACTTTTGGCTGGAATATTATTAAGAACTAGCGTGGAATAAGGATAAGAAGTAATAACATGGCCGTAAGAATGATAATTATCACATATAGCTTGCTTACATTGATAAGAAATATATATATGTATGCAACCCTATCAGTGGCGTGGCAAACCGGGATACGGGTTGGCAAATATCTAAATGGGGAAATTTTTATTATAGCCTTGGCAAAACGGAGTAGCTGTCTATGCTCGGTGGATATGTCAAAGCAAATAGCTAACCAATACGATTGGCAATCCAACTAACCCCTTCAAGTAATTGGAAAACCGAAGGGGTATTAGAGATATGAAACCAGACGGGTATTGATAAAACTTTCTCATGAGCAAGGTCAATAAAAGGGTTCCATTACGTAATGATAAACTCTTTACCAACAATAATAATAGGATCCGACTTGAAAATGTGCGATCTCTCGAAGGGGCAGGAAAATTTGGAAAAATTCATTGAGTTTTCATATCTCACATTGATGGACTCATGCAAATGCTATATATCAAGAATATGATTTTTCGCTGTAAGGAGGTGGGGAGCCTCATTTAAAAAGAAACCAATCAAATAATCTTCCCGAAATGCAACAAATGCGTCAATTATTTCTTTAAGAGCCATGACAGGTTTATCCAAGAAGTTATCATCATATTTCTTAGATGCAAAACAACCTGCATTTTCAGGTTTCTTTTTAAACAAAGAGGACCACCCATTAGCAGTTTCGTGGCTTTGAACATTATTACCAAGCCAGGTGCTATTTTCCACATTCAACAAAGTGGAAGTATCAAAAGCAGGCAAAAATTGAGAATCGCGGATTACCTCAGGCTTCTTGACATTAACATCCGGAACCAGCAATACGCAATAATCGAAGAGAACTTCGCACATCAAAGGGAATTATAGTGCTAGAAGATCTTGGTAAGTGGGAAACTCCACCATTGCATCAAGATTAGGTGGAGAACCCGTCAAAAACCATACATCGGTGGGAAAAGACTCGAAGACGTGGGAGACCAAGAAGGAAGCGAGCTGGATCGATCAGGAGGGAGAGAAGAACATGGACGCAGATGTGGGGAAGAGATAAGTAAACGTGAGGATGGGAAGGAAGATTGGGAGTAGGGGCTGGAGAGAGGATGCATTAGACTCAAATATGAAATCACCAAATATTTCAAAGCAGTCGCCATTTTTTCCTTTTAAATATACATACATACATATGTAAAATATACATGAAGATTATATACATATGTCTAAACAATGCTCATGGAAATTTTTTTTTATTTTAAATAATTAATAAATTAATTTTGGTTCAAATATTAATTAATATTAACTAAAAATTAGTTTTGACAATATAATTTTGAATTTTCATATTTTATAAAGAATCTAAAATATTTAATCATTTAAATATTTTCATATATATTTAATTTAAAAATAAATTTTAAATTAAATAATTAAGTTTGCAAGTATACAAATATTAATATATATTAAGAAAACCAAATTTTTTTCTTTCGAAAGTATATTAAGCATAAATAAAATTTTATAAAACTTAAAACTCAATTTATATGTATATTTTATGTTATGAATTTATGAACTTAATTGTGTAACATCCCGCCTTTTTGTACGCTTAAGCAGATACACGGGTCAACTCAAACCATACAAAAGAGCGGATTGTTATTTGGGTGAATAAGAAAAACAGAGAAAGAAAAAAAACAAAATAGGATCTTGCAACGGAACGATAAAATATAATAATCAAATAACAGTTCATGAAGCTGTTTTACAAAACATTTGACTATACTTATACGATATAGAATCAGAGTTCCATATACCAAAGAATAATAAATAGCAATGCAGCAGAACAATGTGATGCAGTGAAATAATAATAAATAGTAATAATACAATCTTCGTCTTCGTCCTCCAGAAATAAGATCTTTAAACCCTGAAATGCTCAGACTGACCTGAGCGAATTGAAAAGACAAAACATTCGAGTCATAGCTAAAAAATCTTATGTAAGTTAAATCAACGGTAAATAAATATGAGTGTAGGCGGTGTCGGAGATGTTTACAGGATCTGACATCTCCTATCCAGTGTCTAACGTAAGTGCAGTAACTTAAGAGATGCTCGAGATTCACATCTTCTAAGGATCCGTTAAACTATTTACTATGTAGTAATATACGCTATTATAATAATGTCTAATAGTAAAATAAACTTACTTTAAAATAACGTTAAGGAGTGACCCAATATTCCCATTAACACATAAATAGTGCCAATAGTCTATACAGTACCGTAATACCTCCTGATCGGCAGGCTACCGGAGGATACTCCATAGGTACGACATAAATCAAACTCGTACAAGACACGCTAGGGTAGGTGACACGACACATAAGGCAATGCCGGGGTAAATATACCAATTATGCATCCAAACTGGTGGTAACGCGTAGCAGCTACTACCGCCCACCTCGAGCCACACCCCCAAAATCAAAAATCAAAAGTGGCCACCGTATCAATCCAAAAATCAGAGTATAATATCGAAGGAGTGTGTCCGATAAGAGGAGCTACCTCCTGGGCCCGAGAATTGCTCCTATTTTAGCCACCTTATGCCAACTCACGGGAGTCGGGTCCATGCATATACCTTAATGGAACATCGCCACCATCCAACTTCATTCTGTAATCTCCACCGCGTACACGGTTGTTAAAGTGGTTTTCGGAGTTGGCAGAGAGTATGAAAACCTCTTATCTCGGTCTCTTTAACAACCAAACGTTATCATCGCGGTCATTTCAAAATAATTATACTTCAAAACCAGAATATAATATCCATTTCAGAACTATATAAATACGATATAATTTCCACTTCAAAACCCATATCAATATGATATCATTTTTTTATTTCAAATATATCCCTTTTCCAAAATCATAGCACTTTCAAATTTATACACTTCGAAACCAAACATTTGAAATTATTACACTTTTAAAACAAAATACTTTGAAATTCATAACTTCGAAACATTTCAATTTCGATAAAAACATTTCCATTCCGATATATTTAAAGGCTTTAAATATTCCAAAATTTCAAAACTAAATTTGATAATTTCGATTCAACAATTAAATTTTCTATTATTTAGTTTTGAAAATTTTTACATAACAAATCCCTTATCACCTAAATAAAACTCAAATTACAAATAACTAAATATTTCCTTCAATTCATTTTTACTTGAAATAATCATTTAATTCACCTTGACCCCAAAATCAAGTTATAATAATTATACCTTTTAAAATTTCCAATTTCATAAATTTCACATCTACCTTTTTGAGTTTAATTCTTAATAAATTTAATTTCAAATAAATCTCCAATTATCTCCCAACCTTGATTTTTTTAAATCATTATACACTCTATATTAAAAAAAAATTAAATACTTACTCACATTTATTTTAATAAAATTAAACTCTATTATTAAACTTAATTTTTGTTTAACAAACTTATACATAGCTTAAATTCAAGCATTTAACTGTATATAAAAATAATATTTAAATAATATCAAAAATAAATATTCATTAAACCATATTTTCTTTCCAAAACCATAGAAATCATTTCAAAATATTTTA
Organism: Allium cepa; assembly: GCA_030765085.1. Taxonomy (NCBI): domain Eukaryota; kingdom Viridiplantae; phylum Streptophyta; class Magnoliopsida; order Asparagales; family Amaryllidaceae; genus Allium; species Allium cepa. Next base: position 192,467,670 of record CM060943.1, read on the forward strand.
GATATAGACCACGGTGTCTGTATAGAATATTCTACCCTATGGTCATGTGATACGGATATTTATCATTTCAATCCTTGATTTAAAATAAAATATGGTTATATATCATTTCAAACCGCAATCCCAAATGAAATAAAAATACATAACAACTTGCAGTTTATAACAATATAAAATACAACATCATTCATCCAATGTCAATCATCAACCATTGATCACAATCATCATCCAATTCAAACAATGACATCAATATAGAACAAATAATAAATAATAGGTATTTACTGGTAGTTTACATTCAATAATAAATTAAATAACAATTTAACTGGTAGTTTATATGCAAAAATAAATTATATAACAATTTAACTAGCAGTTTATATGCAATAATAAATTAAATAACAAATTAATTCAGTTTAACTGGAATGATGACAAAAGTATACGAAACAGCCATAAATAAATTTCTAATCACATCAGAAATTAATTTAACACATATAAGAAATTTTAGAAGTTGTGAGTGGGTTAAAACACTCACCTTATGAATTTAAATCCAATTTAAACCCAAAATTTGAACAGTCTTAGAATTCGTCCAAACGAGAGCCAAAATGTCCCAAACTCCAATACAAACCTAGCTGAGAAAACCGTGTATACACGTTTGAGCACTCAACAAACTTAAATGAATTAAATATAATAATTGAAACAATTACCTCTACACGTCACTAAAGCTCATGCTCCTACATGCGATACACATGCGACCCCCCTGCAAACCCTACAGCCGCCATCGGCCCCACCAGAAATGCCACGATCGCGATGCCTCCGCACGACCAGGACACGGCACCTGCCCCGTCACCTACGCGAGCGAATCTCGCCGCGTCATGCTGGAAAACAAGCAGCCCCTGTCGGTTATTGCAAGCCCTAAACGAATAACTGACGACGATCTGACCATCATCCGACCTCAAGAACACCACTGACGCGCTGCATGCATCACTCTCTACCCAACGGTAACCGTGATTTGTCGATCTGTTAGAGTTCATCACCGATCAACGAACGGTCGTGGATAGTTCTTTAATTTCTTGACAAACAGAGCCTCAAATTGGAAAACAAATCATATATTTGACTTGCGCTCATCGAGAGCTTCAAATCCATATATGATTCGATATAGTTTGAAGAGATTAAATTTGTGGCCTTGAATTTTATTTGAAATTGCATTTTGGGATTTAGGGTTCTGTCTGCCATTGAGAAATAGGAGCAATTGGCATTGTACGTACAGAAAAATGAACATAAGAAATAGACTAGGGTTTATAACATGGTGTGTATATAGGCTGAAACTAAATAGAACCGAATAGGGTTGATTGGTTTGGAAAGTTGAACGACAAATGGACCGAAAAGCCCGTTTCGACTCCAAAACGAAATTGGGCCAAACCATATATCAAAATAGATGTTTTAAAATATTTTAAATGCAATGGAACAGGTTTTAAGTCCAAATTCCATCGTATGAAGAAGTTATGCTAAAATCAAGTTATTTCAAATTGATTTCAATTAAACTGATTTCGAGGCGTTTCGAGCCCGTACGATCAAACGACAAGTCTGATCATTACGAAACTTGAAATTCTGTAATAATTCAGTATTACGGATCCGATGCAACTAGTTTCGTTGAAATCCGAGTCAGCGGCCAAAGTGGCTATTTTCCAGTTAATTAAATAAATTAATATTAAATTAATTAAATCGCCATTAAATTCAAATTCTATAATTCATAAATTTTATCTTCTAGGATTACTTTTGTAATCTATAATCCTTTATAACCAATTTCTTCATCAATTTAAAGTTAATCAATTCACAACTACAGTGTTTAACTTTCAATTTTAATAAATTCATTAATTATCAATTGCAATTCCAATAAATCATTTATTTGATTTTAAATCTTGTTATTCAATCCATTATCACCAAATAGATAGAATTAACACTGGGTCATGGTTTATTACATTAATATTCTCAAATTTCATCTTAATCTCCATTAACGTAGTATTTAAATATTTAATTTCAATTATTTGCAATTAATCCAAATATTAAATTTAAATTCCAATAAATTAATAAATCTTGACTTTCCATTCTTTTTATCAACTAATTGTCATATTATAAATGGAATTGACACTATTTTCAAATATTATGTCATATAATAATTCATCTTTTTAATTACCTTTATTTCTTTTAAACTTTTATTTCCATTCACTCATTCAGTGTTTATTTCATTTATTTTCATTTATTACTTACAATTATTCATTTACATTTATTCAGGTCATGTAAGTTTCTTTTTATTGCATTACATTTATTCATTTCTCAATTTCATTTATTTTAATTTATTTATTTAGTGCTTACCTTTCTATTATATTTAATTATAGTAACATTTCAATTACAACTTAAGTTTATAACTCTATAACATCAATTCTTATTAATAAAAGTAATTTATTGAACACTTTCATTACATACTTTTACTTGTACAATTTCCATTACATTTGCTTATTAAATATTTTACTTTTAATATTTGGTAGGTTAAATTGATTAACCATAATTCTCTTTCTATTTTAAGTTCTTAAATTTGTTTCGTGTTTTGTTTTTTCTTCTTTGCTTGTTTTTGTTTCCAGGTTTTCCTTGCTTTAGTTCTTGTGACGCCCCACCTCTATACCTACACTAGCCAAGAACTCTACGGTGTAGAGCTGTCAACTAGCATGGAGAATAAGGCTGTTGAGGAGCGACCATCCATGTAATTGCTTATCACACGGTGGCTATGAATAATCTTCGGAAACAAACATAGAAATAATCATAACACAAATCAGTCACAGACATCCATATCACAAGGGCGGAAGAAGATATGAATATATAACTAACACATGAAAGTGTACATCAGAGTAGTGGTCAGTAAGATCCACAATAATACAAAAGAATAGCAACACGTGCTATACAAAAGAATACAACTATGAGTCTATATCTCAAGTGTATACCACAAAAAACTGCTAATCTAAACAGTTAGCCAAAAGTCAGAGTGATGAATCCCTGGGAAGAAGTCAAGCAGAAGCACCTGTAACATCTCGGTCTGACCCGAGTATTATTTAAGAAAATAATAAACGGATCAGTCTAGCTATAAATATCAGAGGACATGATATAACATAAAAGATATGGCATAAACATAAAATATCCATAATGACATACCACTATAAGTATGTAAATAATGATCAACAGAAGATCAGTCAATAAGAGATAATCAATATCACAAGAATCTTCTCAAAGATTCGGAAAGGGCATCATACCCCGAACTTGTACTCATGACAAGTCAATGACATAAATTATAGAAATCAATGCAAGAAGTCTAGAAATCATAGAAAAGAGAAAGAGGCCTATCACATGACGGTCCGAAGACTAAGAGGAGCTACCCCACATGTGTGAATGGAATCACACGGATTAAGGTCCAGACTAACCAAAAAGCAAAAAGGTATGTGTGAGTGGAATCACACAAGTGGTGTCTAGTCTAACCTCGCAACAAGAGACATCGCACAGTTGCTAGTCTAAATCATCATCAGAATGATCGTCATGATCAACGAGAAGTGTCAATTACACTAAGCTTGTAAATATAGAAGTTTAGCTTCATGTCCCATAACCACTTGCTTAACTTAAATATTTACGAACAAACTGTAAATCTTCACTAATAAAATTGTCACAAGAGGTTCAATCGAACAAGTCCAAGAATTAACCGACGAAGTGAACGCAAGCGTTTCATACCACTTGTTTTACTAAGTCGTTTAATTAGATTTCTCATCCGAGTGAGGTAAAGGTTTGTATATACTAATAGATTGGAAAACGGTTTAAGAAAAGAGCTTAGTTATTAAAAATAGAGTCGAAATTGTTTGTTAAAAGAGTTTTGATATTTACTACTAGTATTGAAACCTTTATATTATAAAGTGACAAAACACAGAAGCAATTGTAGAAACAATCAGTCACAAAGATCGCATACGGAGATGTGAATAAAATTCAAGGAAATCAGCTCAATGTTTTTCAGATAAGATCCCCTACGGAGGGGGGGTCCGGGGGGGTGGCAACCCCCCAAGGTGGGGGTGCGGGGGCAACGCCACCGCTTACGGGGTTCGACCTGCCCGGTCAGGTCGCGGGGGTCCAGGGGGCAGCGCCCCCGGCGGGGTGCGGGGCAGCGCCCCGACCAAAATGGTACGACCTAGTGAAGACAAAATGAGGTCTAACGACCTAAGGGGAATAGGGTCGAGCGACCTAAGGGTTGCGACCTAGGGGTCCAAGGGGTCAAGCGACCTATCGGGATAAGGTCCAACGACCTACGAGTCAAAGGTCCAACGACCTATAGGGTTATAATGTCATGTGACCTATCAGTTTATAAGGTCATGCGACCTAACGAGATATGGCCAAACGACCTAGTAATGGTAGTAGGGTTGAGGGACCTAAAGGTTTAACCGGTCAAGCGACCTAAGGAAGGTAAGGTCTAACGACCTAACGCTCGCGACCTAACGGTCTAAAGGCCATGCGACCTAGAGGAAAACAAGGTCAAGCGACCTAAAACGTCGCGACCTAACGACCAAAAACGTCGCGACCTAGCGACCTAAAAATGGAAGGCAAGGCCGAGCGACCTAACGAAGAGGGGGTGAGCGACCTATGGTCATAAACGAGGTCGAGCGACCTATAGAGGCATAGGATGCAGCGACCTAAAACGTCGCGACCTAGCGACCTAAAACGTCGCGACCTAGCGACCTAAGGGGATAAGGGCCGAGCGACCTAACATTCGAACGACCTACGACCTAAGGGGATAAGGGCCGAGCGACCTAACATTCGAACGACCTACGACCTAAGGAGCTTGCGACCTAAAGCCCAACGACCCACGACCTAATTCCGAAGCGTCGAGTGACCTAACGTTATAGGCCATTTTAGGTCGGAAACGAGCTATTCGAAGGCCGAGACTTTTCCACGCGAACGACCTAGCAAAGGCAGAGCGACCTAAGGGCAGATTTTCACCAAAAACACTAAAAGTTGGAATTTTTCGCCAATCCAATCCAAACCAAATGCAAATGTACATGCTAAAGTGATAGGAAATCATTCCCAAACATCCGTGATAGTTATAGACAAGAATGTGAGATAAAAATCTCACCTTTGCACTAAAATTTATGAAGATGAAGCTTGAAAGCAAGGAGAAGCAAGGAGAAGCAATCCAAAGCTTGAATCCAATATCTTCTACTTGAATTTGGAGTTGAATGTTGGATTTGCAATTGAATTTGTGCTTGGAGTTTTAATTTCCCATTCTTTTCACCATTAATGCCCAAGCTTGAGTTAGTTAGGAAATTTATGAAGAGTGAGGAGAAGGGGGTTGGAACTTGGGCTTAATAGGCTAAACTAACCCAAAGTCCAAAGCGGGAAAAGTTAGTGAAATTTCACTAACTCCAAACCTATCGATGTTTATACTTAAAAAATTTGTAAATGGCATTTCGAACTCAATGGAAGTGGTCTCGAGTCCTAATTTGACCGTTTGCAAAAAGTAGCTTTTCGGACCAATATCCGATTAACGACAAAATATTTAAACAAAATATTCAAATATTAATTCGATAAATATGCGGGTTGTTACAGTTCTCTCATTGGTTTTATTCTCACATATATGTATATAAATTCTATTTATATACATATATGTGTTTCATTCTAACTTGTTTTCTTAGTTTTGTTCCAGGTTTGGTTTAGGTTGGTTCCTGGTTTTTCTCTTTTCAGATTTGCAGGATTGTTCTCAGCTTTTTCAAGTTTTCTGGTTAGCTCTTCACAGGGATTCAGACTGCATCTATCCTTCCTCTTCAGTTACTTCAGATTTTCAGTGTGGAGCTCTTCATTTTAGTCCTTATATTGGAGTTCTTCTATTTGGACTTTCTTTCATGAGAGGCTGGTTTTTTAGATACCTCTAACACCCTGGTATTGGACGGTGGCCTTGCCGGAGCTTGATACTAGGGTGTAATGGGCGGTGGCTTTGCCGGAGCTCATTTGAGGGGTATCATCTTCTTTATTTTTCTTGTTTTTTTCTTTTTTCTTAGTCTTTCCACCTGTCAGGCATGTTGGCAGCTCCATCTTTTTGTTATATATATAGTATTCCATGTGTGCTCTCCTCTCTTGTTAGAGGATCACACATTTTTCTCAAAAAAAAATATTTGGTAGGTTATATATATGCTTTAAGAACATAATTGAAAGTTATACAAGTTTTCACATTTCTTTTAAATTAATTTAATGTTCAATAATCATATCCTTTGCTCTTTATAGATTACAAATTTCAACTTTCTTGTTATTTCGTTTATAACCTAGCATTTAATCTCTTATTTCATTTAGAGGTTTCAATTATTAGTTAAATTCCATTTCACTACACTAATTGAACTATTAATTAACGGAAACTTGAGAACTAAATACCGAGTTAAATTTCAAACCATTTAAAAAAATAGATAAATGTATGCACTTACACTTTATATATCCAATTATATTTAAAACAATTTAAAATTTATATTTTTTTATCAAAATAAATCTGCAGTAAAACTACTATAGTGGCCTTCCCACTTCGCAACTTGAAAATGAGTGTCGATGATGCGTGCACTCATCACCGAAATTATTTTTCAACGACAGAGAGGGGAGTACATAAGTTATTTCTTTCCAATGTTTCTTTAAAACGATTCTTTCAAATTATATTGAAATATTTATATCAGAAAATACTTATAAACAATATTATTATATTCTAAAATCCTTTGAAAGGAATTTTCAAAACCCCGGAACTTAAGTTCTAAAATTTCCAATTTATTCTCATTTTATTTGTAAATTTTATTTTACAACCAATATTTATAAATTTCACTACCTGACAACAAACATAATACAGCCAAATATATATGGTATATATAAAAATTTATTTTTTATAAATAGAAAATATAATAGGCAAAATTATTTCATTTACCTATATACAAAACAATATTGTGTCGATCTGTCCTATTAAGTGTTTAGAATTCACTATTGATGTCATAGCGTCCTATGCACCAACCAGAAATTATAAATACGAAACGGTACAAATTAACACAATATTAAAACCTTTTTATAACACCAACAAGTACGCGCCCTCATATATATACACTCAACGACTCCTCATAGGGTATTACTATCCTATTAATAAAGGGTTGGACCCCACAAAGCTAAGGTTTATCGCTAAACCAAGGCTCTGATACTAGATGTAACATTCCGCCTTTTTGTATGCTTAAGCAGACACACGGGTCAACTCAAACCATACAAAAGGGCGGGTTGTTATTGGGGTGAATAAGAAAAATAGAGAAAGAAAAACAATCAAAACAGAATCTTGCAGTGGAATGATAAAATATAATAATAAAAAACAGTTCATGAAGCTGTTTTACAAAACATTTGATTATACTTATATGATATAGAATCAGAGTTACATATACCAAAAAATAATAAATAACAATGCAATGGAGCAATATGATGCAGTGAAATAATAATAATTAGCAATAATACAATCTTCGCCTTGGTCGTCTAGAAATAAGATCTTCAAACCCTGAAATGCTCAAACTGACCCGAGCGAATTGAAAAGACAAAACACTCGAGTCAGAACTAAAAGATTTTATGAAATTTAAATCAACGGTAAATAAATATGAGTGTAGACGGTGTCAGAGATGTTTACGAGATTTAACATCTCTTATCCAGTGCCTAACGTGGGTGTAGTAACTTAAGAAATGCTCGAGATTCACATCTCCTAAGGATCCGTTAAACCATTTACTATGTAGTAACATACGCTATTATAATAATGTCTAATAGTAAAATAAACTTACTTTAAAATAGCGTTAAGGAGTGACCCAATATTCTCCTTAACACATAAATAGTGCCAATAGTCTATACAGTACCGTAATACCTCCTGATCGGGAGGCTATCGGAGGATACTCCATAGGTACGACATAAATCAAACTCGTACAAGGCACGCTAGGGTAGGTGACACGACACATAAGGCAATGCTGGGGTAGATATACCAATTACGCATCTGGACTGGTGGTAACGCGTCGCAGCTACTACCGCCCACCTCGAGCCACACCCCCAAAATCAAAAATCAAAAGTGGCCACCGTATCAATCCAAAAATCAGAGTATAATATTGAAGGAGTGTGTCTAATAAGAGGAGCTACCTCCTGGGCCCGAGAATCGCTCCTATTTTAGCCACCTTATTCCAACTCACGGGAGTCGGGTCCATGCATATACCTTAATGGAACGTCGCCACCATCCAACTTCATTCTGGAATCTCCACCGCGTACATGGTTGTTAAAGTGGTTTTCGGAGTTGGCAGAGAGTCTGACAACCTCCGTTCCCGGTCTCTTTAACAACCAAACATTATTATAACACTGCAGTCATTTCAAAATAATTATACTTCAAAACCAGAATATAATATCCATTTCATAACTATATACATACGATATAATTTCCACTTCAAAACCTAAATCAATATGATATCATTTTTTTTTATTTCAAATATATCCCTTTTCCAAAATCATAGCACTTTCAAATTTATACACTTCGAACCAAACATTTGAAATTATAACACTTTTAAAACATAATACTTTGAAATTCATAACTTGAAAACATTTCAATTTCGATAAAACATTTCAATTCCGATACATTTCAAGGCTTTAAATATTCTAAAATTTCAAAACAAAATTTGATAATTTCGATTCAACAATTCAATTTTTTATTATTTAGTTTTGAAATAATTTACATCATAAATTCCTTATCACCTAAATAAAACTCAAATTACAAATAACTAAATATTTCCTTCAATTCATTTATACTTGAAATCATCATTTAATTCACCTTGACCCCAAAATAAAGTTATAATAATTATACCTTTTAAAATTTTCATTTTAATAAATTTCACATCAACCTTTTTGAGTTTAATTCTTAAATAAATTTAATTTCAAATAAATCTCTAATTTATCTCCCATCCTTAATTTATTTAAATCATTATACACTCTATATTAAAATAAAATTTAAATACTTACTCACATTGATTTTAATAAAATCAAACTCTATTATTAAACTTAATTTTTATTTAACAAACTTATACATAGCTTAAATTCAAGCATTTAACTATACATAAAAATAATATTTAAATAACATCAAAAATCAATATTCATTAAACCATATTTTTCTTTCCAAAACCCTGGAAATCATTTCAAAATATTTTAGATATAGACCACGGTGTCTGTATATAATTTTCTACTCTATGGTCAAGTGATATGGATATTTATCATTTCAATCCGTAATTTAAAATAAAATACGGTTATATATCATTTCAAACTTGCAGGTTATAACAATATAAAATACAACATCCATTCATCTAATATCAATCATAAACCATTGATCACGATCATCATCCAATTCAAACAATAACATCAATATAGAACAGATAATAAATAACAGGTATTTACTGGTAGTTTATATTCAATAATAAATTAAATAACAATTTATCTGGCAGTTTATGTGCAAAAATAAATTAAATAACAATTTAGCTGGCAGTTTATATGCAATAATAAATTAAATAACAATTTAATTCAACAAATTCAATTTAATTGGAATGATGATAAAAATATACCAAACAACCATAAATAAATTTCTAATTACATCAGAAATTAATTTAACACACATAAGAAATTTTAGAAGTTGTAAGTGGGTTAAAACACTCACCTTATGAATTTAAATTGAATTTAAATCCAATTTAAATCCAATATTTGAACATTGTTAGAATTCGTCCAAACCAGAGCCAAAATGTCCGGAATTCCAATATGAACCTAGCGAAGAAAACCGCGTGTGAAACGAACCTCGTATGTGAAAGCTATATACGTTAGAGCACTCAACAAATTTAAATGAATAAATATAATAATTAAAAAAATTACCTCTATACGTCACTGAAGCTCACGCTCCTGTACGCGATACACACGCGACCCCCTACAAACCCTACAGCCGCCATTTCCTCCACCAGAAACGCCATGATCGCGATGCCTCTGCACGACCAGAACGTCGCGCCTGGCGCCCACAGAACGTCGCGCCTGGCGCCCACCCTTCGGCCGACCTCGCCTACGTAAGAAAATCTCGCTGCGTCGTGCTCCAAAACGAGCAGCCACCGCCGGCTATTGCAAGCCCTAAATGAATTATTGATGACGATCTGCCCATCATCCGACCTCGAGAACACCACCGATGCGCTACGTGCGTCACTCTCTATCCAATGGTAACCGCGATTTGTCGATCCGTCAGAGTTCATCGACGATCAACAAGCGGTTGTGGACAGTTCTTAAATTTCTAGACAAACATAGCCTCAGATTGGAAAATGAATCATATATTTGACTTGCGCTCGTCGAGAGCTTCCAATCCATATATAATTCGATACAGTTTGAAGAGATTTAATTTTTGGCCTTGAATTTTATTTGAAATTGCATTTTGGGATTTAGGGTTCTGTCTGCCATTAAGAAAGAGGAGCAATTGGCATTGTACGTACAGAAAAATGAACATAAGAAATAGGCTAAGGTTTATAACAGGGTATAATAGGCTGAAACCAAATAGAACCGAATGGGCTTGATTGGTTTGGAAAGTTGAACGACAGATGGCCCGAAAAGCCTGTTTCGACTTCGGTACGAAATTGGACCAATTCATATATCAAAATAGATGTTTTAAAATATTTTAAATGCTATGGAACAGGTTTCAAGTCCAAATTCCATCGTATGAAGAAGTTATGCTAAAACCAAGTTAATTCAAATTGATTTCAATTAAATTGATTTCGAGGCGTTTCGAGCCCGTACGATCAAACAACAAGTCCGATCATTACGATACTTGAAATCCTACAATAATTCACTGTTACGGATCTGATGCAACTAGTTTCGTCGAAATCCGAGTTAATGGCCAAAGTGGCTATTTTCCAGTTAATTAAATAAATTAATATTAAATTAATTAAATCGCCATTAAATTCAAATTCTATAATTCATAAATTTTATCGTATTGGATTACTTTAGTAATCTATAATCCTTTATAACAATTTCCATATCGATTTAAAGTTAATCAATTCACAACTACGGTGTTTAACTTTCAATTTTAATAAATTCATTAATTATCAACTACAATTCCAATAAATCATTTATTTGATTTTAAATCTTGTTATTCAATCCATTATCACCAAATAGATAGAATTAACATTGGTTCATGGTTTATTACATTAATTTTCTCAAATTTCATCTTAATCTCGATTAATGTAATATTTAAATATTTAATTTCAATTATCTGCAATTAATCCAATTACTAAATTTAAATTCCAATAAATTAATAAATCTTGACTTTCCATTCTTTTTATCAACTAATTGTCATATTATAAATGGAATTGACACTATTTTCAAATATTATGTTAATTTACATTAACATAATATTTAATTACACTCATTGAAAATTATTTCCCAATTTACTAAATACAGTCAATTTTAACCTTACATTGTTTCAATAAATATGGATTGCACTAATTTAGTTATTGATTAACTTACGTTAAAATTCTTACATTCCATTCCCGTTATTAGTTCATTAACGAATTCCAATATTTTTGTTTATTCGAGATTTAATTTCAAAAATCTTATTAAATTAACAAATTTAATTATCGAAATTACGGGTCGTTACAAATTGATTTAAACAATAACTATATATATATATATGTACAAATTTTTGGTAACCGAATGCTTTTGGACATAAAAATATTTATATAAAAATTTAAAACATATTTAAAGCATGATATGACATTTAATATTTAAATTATGAAACCTCTATGAATTTTCTAACATATTAAATTAAATTTAAATAATAATCAAAAGTTTTTTTATGTCATGAGATTAAGAAGAATACATATGTTAAAAAAATTTAAACTACATAGCCATACAACCATTCTAAATGTGATGATATACCGATATGCTAGGTTTATCACCTATCGACCTAAACATCATATAATATATAAATGATAAAATATAAATATGTAATCATAGATTTGAAACATACCTTTATCAAAAGCCTATTGAATAAATGTAGATATGTACAAATTCACTCTTCATGAACTAAATTCCAATTCAGCAAGGTGCTAGCTCCTGAACTGATGACCATTGGTTATCGATAGTGTTTGTTTTTATTTGATCTTGTGCTTGAAATGGAGGATGGGATAGAGGTGGACTTATGCCAACAATAGAGAGAGTGGAGGCTCCAAAAAGTAGTAGAAAAATGAGGGTTGTGATCTATTTATAAAGGTGAGGATAGAAAGATAAAATAGGATCAAGATGCTCTTTCTTCTCTTACTTATTCTCTTCCCTTTAAAATACCAAATCTCAACTCGATAGCCATCTCATGACTGCATCTCTTGGTCAAGGTCGAAATACATATTCCTCCATATGGGCTTCAAACCCACTTCAAGCTCGAATAAAATTTACCGCAATTAAATCCAATTTGAATACGTATTGATATAATGTATTTGTTAATTGATTTATAACTATTATAAACATATTTATTAAATCATTTAGTCAAAGGAGTATTCAACGTTTCGGTTATGTGACTCTTTTGGTGTAAATTTGGTCAGTGATTAATATCGAACTAGTGGAATTTTAATGTTCACACATCATTTAGCAGATGGTGTGACTATTTTGACAAATTTATTTTTTACTTGGTTTCGGTAAAATCCAGTTTAACTTTATTAAGCATTACCCAATGGAGACAATTATTTACATCAATTCTCTTCATCAAAATTGTATCATGTTGGACTTATGGAATTTAATAATGGTAAAAATTCCAATATTATCCATATTCAACTCTATAGTCCAGACATAAAGTCATTAGTTTAGTGATAACAATTATTATTAACGGAACTGCTCTGGCCAGAGACTTTGACTTTAGTTGACAATGATGCTAACCTCATATAACCAAGGAGACAAATCCTCTTTTGAATAGTGCCTCGCTTCCAATGCTTCTACTCGAACCAACTATAGTCATTCAGTGGACGTTGTGTTGCGATTTATCTATAATTAAAGTGGAGCTCCCACATTGACAATCAACGGTATTATCAAGTCATGTGAACATGATAATTTTATCACATTGATATTTTCTGCTTGACCTTAATTATATTAACCAATAGATAATTATCAAGAGAGTCGATCTACTATTATCCAATAACTATAAGTATGTAACCCTTGATCCTCAACAGCCATGATTAATACAACGTTCAACATTTGGATAACATTACGTACTTTAATCTCAACAGATGCATCGATATCCAATCTCGATACATCTTGATTAGGAATATTTAAAATGACATTTTTATTTTATTGTGATAAATCACTCATGGTTAAAATGTATTGTAACTACTATCACAAAACATACTATTATGTATCTTCTATTAAATATACTTCTAATTAAATTGACTGATTAATATACAACACATTATAGAAAACCTTTTATTTCCAATAAGATTGATTATTAAGTTACATGTATATAACGATTACATAATTGGCCCTTGGTTATATTTAACTCTATCATCAAGTATCTCCAACACCAATAACTTCTCCTTTTGGCACCTCCTCCTCCTTCTTCTTCTTGGTATAATACATTAATTTAATATTAAGTTAAATAATTATGATAGTTTATCAAATAATTGATTAATTAGTGTAGAAAATTATTCATAAGAAATTAGATGATTTTTCTAGATAATTAATTATGATTATGTAGAAAATTGTTGCCTATTGTAATAAGATAATTCATATAATTTATTACCATTGCCAGTCGTTTAATCCATCTGATAGGTATTTTATGTGACCATATGTAGATGTTCATTTTTTTGTGAAATGGATGTCAATATTCATCTGATATCTTATTTATCGGATTTACCACAATATTGGGCATGTTACAAAAACAAAGATATTTTTATATTTTACAAATCATCTCGTTCCAAACGCTTCATGAATTTCCGATAATGCTTCCTTTTGTTCCCTTCTACATGCATTAGTGTACGATACAAGGAATAAGAGGGAAGTGACCGAAATTTCATTGAATCGTTTGAGGTGGAAAGATTTATAAAATGTAAAATTTGGGTGTGTCTTTAATGAAAAGTAAGGTTGATGGGTCAATAAGTAATCTACAAATATGATAATTAACTTCAAATTTACAAGAAAATTTATAGGATAGTTAATTTATATTAATATTAGGGTAATCCATAAGTATAGTAAAAGGATAATTAATCACAAATTATAATTAATAATGAGTAATTTACAATTAAGATAATCTGTTTTAAATTTATAAAATGATTAATTGATATTAACAATTAATGGTAATTCATAAGAATATTCATAAGCAACCGATTATAGGAAATACTTGATAGCAAATTATTATTTTTTGGCAAGGCCAGCCGGTTTTATAGTGGACCGTCCACTTTTTATTACAACGTAATAAAACTTGAAGAACAGAAGTAAGGTAAAAGCAGCTTAACTACTAAGAAAAAGAAAAATACAGAATGGGAATGTCACTGACATGCCACAGTTACTATAAATATCACCTAGACTAAGACTCCTCCGAACAGGAAGAATCACCATCTTCCACAGACACCTGGGAAGAAACCAAAGGGACATTCCCAATAAGACCAGAAAAGGGGCGGAAAAGGATAGCAAGACAAGGATCGTAAACCATGGCATCAGAAGAGTATATAAAAGAACGATCCCAGGTAGTATCAGCTAGCATGATAGAATTTGATCTCGCATACAGACCGTCCATATCAAGAACCAAGGAGTCACCAGACGGTCTAATGAAGGCATCTAAGGTCCAGATGATCATTGAAAACAAATCTAAAGAACGAATCATCCACGGGGTTAAATCTCATATCAGATATGAGATCAACCCAACACCTCTCGGACTCAACCCAAGCAATAGGCAAACGCGGCGGAGCTGGATCTGGAGCAGCTAAAGGACTTGCTGAGGCATCACATGGGACAACGGAATCAGAAGGAGAGTTAGGCCTAGCAATACAAAATGGAGGCGGACCCTGGTCAGATAATTGAACTATTGGAGGAGGGGTAATCTGAGAGTCAGAGGAAGAAACCCGAGGAACCCATTTCCTAAGCGGAGGGCGAGGCAGAGGGATCTTTGGAGCAGATGCGGAGGCTACAGAGTGCAAGCAAGCAATAGCCAGGTGGCCAAAAGAGTGATAGGACGTATAAGTATCTGGAACCTAATCATAGCGAACGCGGACTTCCGCTACATGCCCGACAGCAAGGTGAATAGGAATAGAAGAAGGGAGAGGCTTAAAGGGGGATATCTCTATAAGAGCCTTAGCATACACCATTTTTTCTCCCTCTACTATATTAGAGTCAAAATATTTCAATTTTCCTACGTTACAAGCTAGCCAATTCAAACCAAGTAAAGGCTGTAGTGCAGAGGAATTTGCGAAAAGAAAACCCAAACGGGGATAGAAAGAACTTGTTCACAAGCACTCGCCACTGTTGGAGACCGAGGAGTAATAATAAAAGGTCTCCCATTAAAAAAGGAAGGCTCGGCCTCAAGAACAAGCCGACATTCCTCGAAAGAGGAAAATTTAAGGTAATACATGGAGTCAATCAGCTTAACAGGCAAATTACCACGAAGCTTCCAAGCCCTTCGACAAACCGAATACGCATCATGAAGGCGGTGATTTGGTTCCAAAAAGAAACCAACCAAATAATTTGACCAATAGTCCACGCCGGCTTGCATAGCAATTAGAGGAGGGATAATCACTCCATTTTCCTCGACGATTTCAAATTCAATCGGTTTGTAGTCTCCCACATTATGGGGCAGAGAAGTGAAAAGTGAAGACCATGATTTGGAGCATGCCAGCGAAGGAGCAGCAAGAACAGAAGGACCGAGATGCTCCACAACATTGGGAATACCAACAGAGGCAATAAAGTATGAAACTCCAGAATAGTTTTCACCAAATTTTGGAACAAAATTCTCAGCGGCATTTACACAAGCACCAGATGAGCATTGAACAAAACTAGAATTCACAGGCGATTCATTACCCTTATCATGACCAGAGTGACCAACCTCAGCACGAGCATCGATCACAACACTCGAATCATGCACATCATATACAGAACTAGAATTCCCAAAATCACATTCCGATTTCTCAAGTACACCCACATTATCTCCGCAAGCAATGAAAGATGGCTGCTTACCGGTCACAGTTGAAGGCATTACTCCTATCTCAGGAAGACAAACAGCACCAGGCGAGGTGATCAAACCCACTAGACTCGAGCTAGGGAAAACTATAGTTGCATGGATTGAAGGATTGATTGCGGGTAGAGGAGGAAAATCAGCGACAGATTGAAGGATAGGTAAAGGACACACGGGCGCAATCGGCATGTCTTTAAAAATGCATCCAGATCTGGTAGACGAAGGAGAAAGGGGGGAGCGAAACTAAAGGGGAGTGAGGAGGTGGTACAGGCATAGGAAGGTGAAGGCGAAGAGGGGAGAAGGGGCGGAAAGGTAGGGACGAAGTGAAGAAAGGAAGTCAGGGAATGGAAAAACAAGTCACCAGGGACGAAGTCTCCATTGAAATTTATTGAAATAATAGCAAATTATTATTATTAAGTAAAATATAGTTAGCTAAAGAATGAGATAATCAACATAATTTTTACAATAACATGTGTTTGATACAATTTATGATAATTATATAATAAAATATGGAAGTTTTGAATGTTTGACATGATTGGACGTAATAGTAGTTTTTTAATATTTTTATAAGAATAAATAAAATTGTAGCTAGCACTAAGACAAATATGATGATGTGCGGTGTACTTGCAAGGAGTGTAAAGCTCAAAAATTTCTTGATTGTAACATTTTAGAGATCCATTTGACAAAACACGATTCTATGAAAGATTTTTTTCTATGGTAATTTCATAATGAAAACATGAGAAAACTTAATACACCATTTGCTGTTGAAAACGAGAATGAAACGGTTGTTTATTTTGATGAATCTATTCCTGAGAATCGAATGACAAAAATGATCTAGATGCTAGTGGTTCAAGTATGCAGATGAATTCAACTAATGTAGAAAAAAAGCCTAATCTGGAAGCTACTTTATTTTGCAATACTGTATGAAAAGCTTGAATATACGATGTTGGGTTATTCTGACCAAGTGTGATAATTCATCTTATCAAATTTAATTATTAGTTAATTTTAGACAAAAATTAAAACGAAATGGTTTAGTTACAAGATCGAGGATGAAAATAAGTTCTAATTGTACAAAACATTATATTTAATATTTTACGACAATGATAGTAATTTTATATGATTGGATATAGAAAATAGATACAAAAACAAGCATTACTATTCGAACTATGGTCATTTTACATTAACTAGTGCATATAATTAATATATATTATAAAATTAATATGATAATTACTATTTCAAAAATTTAATAAAATATCAAGTAGTAAATATAAAACTAATATTTGACTAGTAAGCTCACTAAGTCTCAAAATTGGTTAACAAATAATAAAATAACAAAGATAGAAAAAAAAATAACCACAGAAGGTATAGGAAAGCCTTGGATCTTTTACGCCGTTTTGAAAAGGATTTTTCACCCTAGCTTGACTTTTCAATTTTTTTATACAAATTTTCCTATTTTAAAACTATTTTCAAATATAGCCCTGTTTTAGCCAGCTTAGTGGTGGCCAATACATACGGGCACCATTTCAAATGACGCCAGTGTATTGTTATTATTTTATGTTGGTAACATAGTAGACAACTATTCAAAAGTCGTCCATTATTTTTATACAAAATTGGATATGGGTGACTTTTGAAAAGTCGCACGTGGATTGCTTTTCAAAAGTCATCGACTTTTCTAAACTACAAAATAGCAAGCCTCATCTCCTCTTTCATTCTATACTTTACCAAAATCTAAATAAAAAATCCAAAACCCTCTCCATTTTCTCTTTTTGAAAACCATTACCGTTTGTGCTTAATTCAATAAAAACAAGTGTTTTAAAATATCTACTTCAAAAATAATAACTTCTTCTTACTTTGGATCAATTAGGGTATGAATTTATAAATCCTAGTTTTTTGGTAGGTTTGTAAATCAAAATTGAATAACTTTGTATCCATTATTATTGAAGAATAGCTCCTAGTTTTATTCCAACTGTATGTTATTACGATGGTGGATAGGTTATTGATGATCAAAATGTTTTGAAAGTATGTTGGTGGTTCTTACAAATTGGCTAAAGTTCATAAATGATCTAATTCAAAACAATTAAAATGTTGATTTACAAAGCAACTAAGATAAAATCGAAGGAGTTTGATGTTGATTTATGTAGCAATTGGCCAATCGATTCTAGATCTAAAGCAATAAAAATTGTTGACGATGAAGACCTTGAAATAATATTTTCCACCGTATCAAAATCCATAGAGTTGTTTGTTGGAAAAAATAGAATGTTGGTGGTGGAACAACCTATACTGGCCTCTACAGTTAAATTTGTTGTTGAAGATTATTCTAGATTGTTGGTGTTAGTAACTTAAGCATTGGTTTTGATGATAACAACCATATGACATTGCATAGAATATAGATACTAATTTTTTTAACAAGTTATATATAGTATATAGTATAGGATATTAAACATGTGTTGATTAAAAAGACTGTATAGTATCAAGAACATATTCAAGACACTGATATAGAGATTCAAGAGTTAGAAATTGAAGACTCTTGAATATTGAAGATTCAACACATCTAGATAAGTTGTACAGTCATAGATTATTCTGTTAAAACCTGATAGCACTTCTTTGATCTCTCTTCTCATTTTTGTTAGATGTTTTAAAATCTATTATCTGTTTTTAAATATTTCAAATTAAAAAAATGATTTTAAATGAATTCTTGTATTTAAAATGACTTTTAAATGATTCTTACTTTTTGATCTATAATTATATATTAATAATTAAGTTTTAAGTATTTTATATTTTAATATACTTTTAAAACTATTATACTTTGTTATAGTTTTAGTTTTATGCTTTCCAAATATTTATAAGTACATTATAACATTTATTATGACTTTTTTAATGTATATTCACTTATACTTCATATATATTATTTTTTAAAGAAATTCTTTTTTAAATACTTTATATATTTAAATATTTCAAAATAATTTTGTAAAGTTTACTTAAGTTTTATCATGATTAAGATATGCATAAATTATGTTTAAATGATATTGAAATGTATCAAAATATTTTACAAAACTCAATATATTTCAAAAAAAAATTAAATGAGATTTTCAAATTTTTAAAGAGTATGTCATACTCTAACCCCATATGTCGACATATAGACCATAGATTTCAAAAATTCAGATTTTAAATGGAAATGCCTTTTAACCATATCTCTTCATGACTGGATATGACTGTAGTTTCTCCATAAATAGGGGTTAAACCAACAAAATTTGGTTAATTAGTTTCTTATATTTCACTCCTCTTTTTACTCTCTTGTTTTCTCAAAGAAAGTTTTCCCAAATTCTTCTCAAGTTCAATCGGAATCAAATCCAAATTCTGTTGATTTGATTTTCTCTCTGATCTCTATCATCTCTCTCACTCAAATCACAATCAAAGTGTTCTTCAAGGTTATATAATCATTTGTACTCAAGGTCAAGAAACCGAGTCCGTAAAATCTATCAAATCATACTCTTATACATTATGGTGTACGTGGTGTACCTAAAATCCAAGTGGGATTGCTTATGTCCCGTTTGAATCAAGTAGGGTGCTTGGTGTCTCAGAAATCCAAGTGGGTGTGCTAGTGTCCTGTTTGAATCTACTGGATGTACCTAGAGCTCAAAAAATTTGGAGGGTGTGTCTCATAGCCTTGAAATAGAGATCGTATTGACTTTGATAGTTTAAAAGAAATCCGTGCAAAAAGTTGAACAGGACTAGATGTAAGATGACTTCGAAGTAGTATAAAAATTCTTGATGTAATCTCTCCAACTCTTTACCTTTTACTTGTACTACATTTATATATGTCTGTGTTTGCATCTATGATTGTTAATTCTGCATTTTTAGTTATAATTTTAAAGGAAATTAAAAAGATTTACAAAAATAAGTAAATACTTTTCACCCCCTCTATCAGAGCTTTGGTTTTCGAAATTCTGTAAGTTTATTTTTGAAAATTCTTAATGGTAAAAGCTATTGATAATATTTTTAACACTATTTTTGAAAGGAAATTTTGCAAAATCAATAGGTATTGTTTCATAAATATGCATCTATTTATTATGAAAAGTCACTTGATCTTTTGAAAAGGTATAAATTGTAGGAATATATGTGTTACATGGCTTTTAATAACAGATACTTAATAAAAAACTTTACAAACCAAAAAGGATAAACGAATGTTGGATAATGGGTGCTCATGGCATGTGACTAGAAATCCGAAAATCTTGAAAGATATCGTGTACAAAGATAGTGGATCAGTCAATTTTGAAGATAACTTTAAAGGATATGTTTGACATCAGAAATTGGTAACTCTAAGACATCTTTTATTTCTAATATTTTATTAGTTAGGAATTTAAAACATAATCTGCTAAGTATTAATCAATTGTGATAAGGGCTTTAGAATTAAATTTGAAAAAGAAAGTGCCACTTTGATGATAATGATTAAAACATCATTTTTGAAGGCATTAGAAAATTAAATATCTATATATGAAGTATAAAAGTGTCGAATGATAATTTATGTTTTTTGGCTAAATCAAGTGATCTTAGGATTTGGCATAGTAGATTTGGCCCTTTGAATTTCAAACACCTATCTAAAATTTTCAAAAATTATCTAATCAAGAATCTTCCTAAAATAAATTTTGATGTTAACAATCTTTGTGATATGTGTCAATTAGGAAAACTTAGAAAAAGTTTTTTAAATCAAAGAATATAATTTCTACATCTCAACCCCTTAAACTTCTTCATTAATACTTTTTTGGACCTTCACAAATATAATCTATAAATCATAGACATGTATTTGTACTCGTAGATGATTTTTCTAGGTTGTAACGACCCGTATTTTTAGCTATCTAAAATTATTAAATTTAGTGTAATTATTAAATAAAAATGGTTTAAAATAAAAATTTAGTGATTTTGAGTGTAAATTATTGGATATGAACTTGAATAAAATTTTAAGATAAACTAATTTTGAAGATTTAAGCAATAACAAGTATTGGGAGGTAAGGCTATGTATTGAATGTGTTTACAATCAATTGTTGGATAAAATAATAAATGTTGAATTCATTTGATGAAAATAAAGTAATTGATTGATAACTAAAATTCATTTAAAATCTAATATTGAATTTTTTTTGAATATTGAACAATTAAATTGTT
This sequence comes from Allium cepa, assembly GCA_030765085.1. Lineage (NCBI taxonomy): Eukaryota > Viridiplantae > Streptophyta > Magnoliopsida > Asparagales > Amaryllidaceae > Allium > Allium cepa. The sequence goes on from CM060943.1 coordinate 192,489,097, forward strand.
TAAATTTAATATTGGAAATTATTCGAATAATTGAATTCTGATTTAATATGACTGAAAATGATATCGGAAGTTGATGAAAATTTGTTTAAACAACAACGACGATTGTTAACATTTAAAATTGGATTTAAATGTGAAAAATTAGAAATTGAAAATTTTATATTATAATCGAGATGTTAAAATAGCGATCTGGGGCACAGTCTCGGATTTCGACGAAACTAGTTCCATTGGATCCTTAATAGTGTGTTATTATCACAAATTTCATAGTGTTCAGAGTTATCTTTTGGTCGTACCGGATAGAAACGCATAGAAATTAATATCGAAAATTTAATATTTTAATTCGATTCAAAAAGCTATCTTCTCCAGACAATCGATTTGGGACACGAAACAAGTTCTATTGTGTCCGAAATAAGGGTATAACATTATAAATGCCAGGCGGCATGCTTTATTTGGAGTTCGTCTGGAAAAAGTTCAAAGTAATATTAAAATAATATGTTTACACCTATGTGTGTGTGTGTGTGCACAGTAAGCCCCAGCCCCAACTATAGCCGCTGCTCCCTTTTATTTCTATAGGCGAAATCTTACAACCTTCCTTCCATTTTATCTCCTCATCCATCGACTTCTAGGCCATGACTCCAACTAGAAAGTCGTAGACAATCTCAAGCTCATCATATCCAACGGTAGGCTACAACTATCGTCGAATATAGAAGGAGAAGGGTGGTTGTGATGGTAGTGCATTCGTGCATGTTTTCCTAAGGCATGGAGCAGCCGAGCATGATCTAGTTTAGGCCATGGGCACGTGTGGAGATGAGCTACGATGTGGCGGTGATGGATCGTTTTCTAGAGCTGCAAGATGGTCCCGTTTGGTCATCGATGAAGGTGGCTTTAGGTTATACAAGAGTGCAATTTTACCTAGAACGCGATGGGGAAGAAGCTTGCGCGTGCAACCTTGATGTGGTGAAGGCAGGATGGATGGCCATAATTTGATTAGGTTAATTATAAAAATATTTTGTAATTAATTATAATATTTAATATATATAAACTTATAAAATGTATATCTTGGTCGTATGAGGTCGAAATTGGACGAAACAAGCGGCGTTGGGTTCGTATAGACGAGCACTACATCATGAAGTGGATTTGGAGATAGTGAAAATTAAGGCTAAAATCAGACGTTATTCGGTTTTAGTTCCTAACCGGAATACATCGGCGATGACAAAAATCAAGGTGAGTGTTTTATAAAGCTCACAAGTACTAGGATATTTTTATGCTAGTTAAATTTGAAATTATAAAGTGGTGTAATTTTATTATTTTTTGTTTGATAAATTGTCCTCTAAATTATCATTTACATTAACTATTAAAAGTTAAAACTGACAGTTAAATTTGAAATTGGAACAAAATACCCGATATTGATAACTATGAAATTGGTGTGAATTATATTGTTTGTTTGTATGATTGATTATGATGGATGCCAATTGATTGATATTTGAAAGATTGGATATTTATTTATTTTATATATCTTATTATCACCTGGTAAATTATTTATAGTATATAAAACTGTAAATTGAATTATTTTGAATAAATTAAGAAATAGGTTGAGATGATATATACCTATGAAACTTTGATTTGGATTGAAATGATATGTGTCCATTCCTGAAAAATTAAATTGAAATAACCGATCACTTGGCCAAAGGATAGAAAATTATATATAGACACGGGATTGGTTATATTAAATGATTTTAAATTTATGATTTGAAATTATTAAAATGATTTGGATTTGAAGAAATAAAATCGGGTTTATGGAAATCGAATTCTTTTCGAACTTGAGCTCAAACCGTGGGATTAAATTATGTTAAACGAAATGTTTTAAATAATTAAAGTTGGGATTTTTTAAATTATTACCAATTATGATTTAAATTTCGGAAATTGATTTGATTTAAAGCATGGGACATTTATTAAAAATTTGTATTTTACTAAGTAAAAGTATTTAGAAATTTGGATTTCAAATTAGGTATTAAAGGTAAATTTGATTTAAGTATTTTGGATCAAGGCTTTGAAAATCAAACTCGAAATTGATAAATTGAAATGGTTTTGATTTGGAATTGGAATGGTTTTAATTATGAAATTGGAAGTGCATTAAATGGATTTAAAAGTGGAATTAAATTAATCGAAATCGAAGTTGAAATCGATTTCAATTGAAATCGAAATTGAATCGATTGAATGGAAATTGGAATTGATTTGAATTGGAAGTTGGAATTGAATCGGTTGACTTCGAAACTATTTTCAAATTAATTATTTAATATAAAACTATTTAAAAGCTATCTTCTTAAGTAAACAAATTATTTTGCTGTTAAACCATTTTGACACTTAGACTACTTTATATTAAACTATTTTAACCATTTACACTATTTTTAACTATTTTAATTATTTAAACTATTTTAAACTATTCAGACTATTTTTCGAAAATGCAAACTGGTCAAGAGTGGAATGTCATATTTATATCTTGGATTCAAATACGAATTGGGTTAAAATGAAGTAATAAGCTAAATTGGAATTCAAAACGATTTTGGAAGCAAAATCGAGATATTAAAGCGAAATGATTTTGAACTTAAATAGCATATTTTCAGTTGATATGATGATTTCGAAATGAATTTGATTTGATATTATTATATCAAGTATGAATTGTTTTCGAAATGTGAACGAACGAAACAGTGTGTAAAACGACGTTTGGTTGTTAAAGAGACAGGGGCCTCTTATAGGCATACTCTCTGTCAAAATTAAAACCACTTTAACAACTATGTACGTGGATGAGATTCCCAAACGAAGTGGTTGGATTTGGCGACGATTTCTAGATTTGAAGAAAGAGAACGATGATGGATAGACCTCGGCACTTATGCAAATTTGAAATGGCTAAAACAGGATGGCTTGAAAGGGCCAAGTGGGCAAATTACCTCGAGCGGACATCCGTTCTTCGATTTTCTTAGACTAGGTCTATATTATTACTCTTGTTGTTGGTTTTGATTGGTGCACCTTGATTTGGGATAGCCTCCCTTTGACTCGATATTAGATGAATGGACGCGGTGGGCAGTCATGGGTATGATATGTTACCATCAACCCAATGACCCGAACTGGTAGTATCATGTCTTGGGAATTGTCTCACGTGCCTTTTCACACTTTTCCCCCTTTACGAGACCCATACGATTTTGGTTTAGTGTTGTCGTATCACGGAGCATCCCTATCCACCAACCGTTTAACGGGTGTTTTATATGCAAACTGTATGATAATGCTTAAAAACGCATTAAGGGGGATCAACGTAAACTCTTAACGCTAAGAAAAATATTTATCATATTGTCTAGACGTTATATATGTAGCATATTCTACTACGTATAAATATTTTGATGGATCCTTAGGAGATGGAAAATCCCGTAGCATCTCTTGTGCTATTGCACGCACGCTATATACTGGATAGGAGATTTGAATATCCGTAAACATCTCTGACGCCATAACACGCATGTTATATGCGATATTGATTTGACTTACATAAGGATATGTTAGTCTTGACTTGAGTGTTTTGTCTTCTCATTACACTCGGGTCAGTCCTGAGTTTTTCACCTTATTGAAGATTTATTCTGGAGGACAAAGATGAAGATTTCGTAATACTATTACTATTATTATTATTTTCCCTGCATCATTTTGTCTGCTGCATTACTTTATTTATCCTTGATGTATATATATAACTCTGATAATTGTTGTATTGAATATAATTAAATGTATAATAGAAATAGCTTCATGAACTGTTTATTTGATTATTATATTTTATCATTTCATTGCGAGATTCTGTGTTTGTTTTCTTCTTTGTTCTTATTTTTCTTAATTAACCCCATTGATTATCTATATTTCAGATTATTTAAGTTGAACATGTGTGGATTATTGTCAATTTAAACCTTTCGAAATATGGGTCATCACAATTGGTATTAGAGCTTTGGTTTAGCGATAGCCATAGCTTTGTAGGGTAACTCATTAGAAATACGGTCAGTAGTATCCTAGAATGAGTTTGAGTGTATTAATAGATATGAGCGTGTATTTGTTAGTGATATAAAACTGTTTTATATTGTGTTGGTAGATTTGTTGAGTGGCTTATGGATTCTGGTCAATACAAGTTAACATTATTGATAGGGATCTCTAAACGCTTGAACATAAAAATTCGACATAGTACATTTTTGAAATTGGATAGAAATAATTTTACCTTGATTATATTTTGTAAATAAAAGAATAATTTTCAGAAATTATTATGGTATATATAGTGTGAATTAATTGTTAGAAATGATAATATTGATCATTATCGTTTATTGTTTGAATAGTCGATATTCCTAAACTATTAGCTATTATATGATTATAAGAAAATGAAATTGTATGAATGAGATTTGTAAAATATAAATTGCAAGTAAAATGAATATAAAGTTGAGAACCGGAGAAAATTTAAGTTCCGGTGTTTCTGAAAAAGGTTTTCAAGGTTCGAAAAATAATATCAATATTGTTCAAAAATATATACAAATACATATTGTTTTCAAATAAATTTTAAAAGCAATGATTTCGGTACTCTCCTCTTCTGTCATTGGAAAATAATTTCGGTGATGACTGCGCAGCATCAACGACGTTCATTTTCGAATCTCAAAGTGGGGGAGACTTCTGAGAAACTTTGCTTCGAAATTGTTTTGATAAACGTATTTTGGTTTAAACTCCAAAAGTTTGATTTGATATATATAAGACATAAGTATACATACTTGTTTCAAATGATTTGAAATGAACTTGGTGTTTAAATTTTTTAAGTTTATTAATTAATAATCTTCAAATCATTTGAATGAAATGAAATATTTGAATATCTAGAATTTTTAAAATAAAAGAACTGAAAAATCTAAGCTTAATGTTTTGAGAAACTTTAGAGTTGAAGTTTGCAACTCTAAAATTGAAAGTAAAGAAAATTTGAATAAGTTTAAAGTTGTGAACATTCTAACTAAGTAAAATGAATCATATTAATTTGTACAATACCAAAATTGCATTCTAATAACATAGAATAAGACTTACCAAATGCTAAAAGTTAAAATGATGATTTGGATATGTAATGGGATATTATACAAGTAAACGAAACTTAAAAATAATTAAAATGTATATAAATGGAAATCTAGTTGTAATAATAAATGTTATATAGTTAATTAGTATATTATGAAATGATTAATGACTAAATGGAATAAGTAAGTGGAACTTAAGAAAAGACAAATGAATCAGATAATATCTTTCTAAATTTGTTATAGAATTAAATATAAATTTGCAAAGAAATTTTGAAATTGAATTTGTACCTTTTAAGATAACTATAAACTTATTAAAAGTCACATATAAGAAGTTGGACTTTTATAGAATGATTATAAACTAAATTGATGATTAATAAGATGTTTCACAAGTAAATATGTATTTAAGTGAAATTATGAAAATGAAGTAAATGTAAACAAAGGAATTCTGTATAGCTAAGAATAATTAGAAAAAGATACGTAAGTTGTACGTATATTATTTTATTTGCATAACAATTTGTTCAGATTCGAGCATAGAATTTAGAGATAATTTATATCGATTCGAGTTAGGATTTTTCACTCGATTCTCGATGGCGAACCCTAGATATGGATTTTTGATTTGATTCTGAAATTCTCTATCATAGTATATGGCTATGCAAGGAGAATGACGGTTTCCGATAAAGGAACCAAATCTGAGTCCGCATTAGAGAGTTGTGGGGATGATACTAGTTTGGAAGTGAAATTATATGATCGAGTGAACGACTAGATTTGATATTGCATACGGATGATATATGTACATTGTACAGGCTTAAGTGAAGCAAATATTGGAAAATGAAAATGAAAATTATAAAATGATTTTAAATTATATAATTGGATATCATTGGTAATTAAGATGTAGGTATTTAAAATCAAGAAAAATTTGGATTGCCCAACAAAAAGGTACATGTTTTTTTTGTCACTTAATTTGATGGTTTTATGATCGAACCACTTGGCTTTTATTTTCTTTTGTTTGTTTGGGGCCCGTAGTGGACCTTTGTAATTGTTCCGATCTAGTCACGTAAAGAAGACTCTATCGGAATTTTCCATAAATCAAAATATTAGAAAAAAATTTAAAGCTTTAAAATTGTTATAACTTGTTTGGATAACTAACTTGTATTTTCCATAAGCCAATCGGGGTAGCGTAGTAGAAACGTAATAATGGTTTTATAAATGAGATCTCATTGTTTTATATGTTGATTATTTTGAATAAAATATATCAAATTTTGAATTCTTTACTTCACGTCTTTTCGGGGATGAGAAGTTTTGAGTAGGGAGATTGTAACGACCCGTATTTTTAGTATTTAAAATTATTAAATTAAGTGTAATTATTAAATAAAAATGATTAAAAATAAAAATTTAATGATTTTGAATGTAAGTTATTGGATATGAACTTGAATAAATTTTTGAGATAAACTAATTTCGAAGATTTAAGCGATAACAAGTATTGGGAGGTAAGGATATGTATTGAATGTGTTTATAATCAATATTCAGATTATATAATAAATGTTGAATTCATCAGATGTAAATAAAGTAACTGATTGGTAACTAAAATTCATTTAAAATCTAATACTGAAATTTATTGAATATTGAACAATTAAATTATTTAAATTTAATATTGGAAATTATTTGAATAATTGAATTCTGAATTTAATACGATTGAAAATGATATCGAAACTGGATGAAAATTTTGTTTAAACAACAATGATGATTGCTAACATTTAAGATTGGACTGAAAAGTGAATAATTAGAAATTGGAAATTTCATATTATAATCGAGACATTAAAATAGCGATCCGAGGCACGTCTCGGATTTCGATGAAGCCAGTTCCATTTGATACGTAATAGTGTATTATTATCGAATTTCAAATTTCGTAGTGTTTGGAATTATCATTTGGTCGTACGGGATAGAAACACATAGAAATTAATATCAAAAATTTATATTTTAATTCGATTCAAAAAGCTATCTTCTCCATATCATCAAATTGGGACTTGAAACATGTTTCATTGTGTTCAGAATAGGGGTAAAACATTATAAATGTCAGGCGACACGCTTAGTTTGGAGTTTGTTCGGAAAAAGTTGAAAATGGTATTAAAATAATATGTTTACACCTCTATATATATGTGCGCACTATAAACCCTAGCCCTAACAATAGCCCCCGCCCCCTTTTATTTCTATGGCCGAAATCTTACAACCTTCCTCCCTAACTATCTCCTCATCCATCGACTTCTAGAGGTTTCAGCTATCGTCAACCATAGAAGGAGCAGGGAGGCCGTGATGGTAGTGCATTCATGCATGTTTTCCTAAGGCATGGAGTAGCCGAAGCGCGACCTAGTTTAGGCCATGGGCGCGTGTGGAGATGAGCTATGATGTGGCGGTAATGGAACGTCTTCTAGGGCGGGAGGGTGGTCGCGTTTGGTTGTTGATGGAGGCGGCTTTGGGTTAAACGAGAGCGCAACTTTGCCTGGAATGCATTGTGGAAGAATTTTGCAGGTGCAATCCTGATGTGGTGAAGGCAGGATGGACGACCATGATTTGATTAGGTTAATTATAAAAAGATTTTGTAATTAATTATAATATTTAATTTATGTAAACTTATAAAATGTATATCTTGGTCGTACGAGGTCGTAATTGGACGAAACAAGCGGCGTTGGGTTCGTTTGTGTAGGATCTAGATTAACCCTAGAGGGGGGGTGAATAGGGTTATAGCAAATTTTCTTGAATTAAACACAAAAACAAACTGCAGAGAAATATATATGCTGAAAAGTAAATCACACACAAAATTTACCCAGCTTCGGCAACCCCTGCCTACTGCTGCATTCCCAGATTTCTATTAGAATTAAATATTCTCCCGCTTACAAACACTCTAATAGACTCGCACACCCTGCTGCCGCCTATAGAGTTTTGCAAACTCGCACACCCTTCTCACTGAACTAATCCCAACTAGACAATTTGACACTACCTACAACCTAGGTGGTGATTTACCAAGACTTGAAAAGAACAGATAAAAAATAAAACTAATAAACAAAAACCCCCTTTAATAAAAATAAACCCAAAAAAAAACTAAAGCCCTTTATAATAAAACAAGGCCGGCCCAATTCTTTTGCCCGTTCCTCTTTCTTTTGGCTTGTGAAGAAAAAATGGCGGCCTCTCTCTTCTTTCTGAAATTAGGGCTTCGGCTCTTTTATTCCTTGCTTCCAAAATTAGGCTTTTAAAGCTTCGCCTTTTTTTGTTGATCGATACAGTGGTTTGCGTGTTGCCTTGCTCGCTGCTTCTCTGATGATCGATTCTCTGGTTGCTTTGCTTGCGCTCGTTCGCAGCTGCTCCTTTGATCGAGTTCAATAGATTGTGGTATGTAATCTTTTCCCTTTTGTTGCTGGTTTAATGGCTTGCTTGAACTCGATGCCGATGATGAATTTGTTGGGTGAATATTTATATGGACTCTGAGACCCTAATCAATTCGATACTTTCCTAAATTGTGCTTTCCTGATATATATATATATATGACTTGATGCACACGGTCTTGATTTTGCAGCGTTCGATTTTTCTTGAGTCATACGAAAAAAATTTCCTCTTTTGATTTCTGACTTTTTCAAAGATACGCACTTGAATTTCTTGACTTGGTCATCCCTGCACTTTTAATCTTTTGTCAACTTCTACTTCACTCTGAATTACGGCTTTGACTTGGTCATTTTTAATCTTTCGAATTTCACTGTGAATTTCATAGTTGGCTTCGACTTCATCTGATTGTTGCATTCATGAATTATTCTGACTTGACTCCAGTATGCTTCCTTGCTTGACTTCTGTATGCTTCCATGATCTCGACATGAACTTGTTTATTGCTTTCGACTTCTAACATGTTTATTTATGATCTTTGACTTTGAGCTTTGTCTCCTGATTTTACTTCACTGTTGACATTTGCTCTACTTTGACACAAATGCTTCACTTGTTCATGCATTCGACATTGCCATGCTATTCACTGTTTGCATCACTGGACATTGAGATTTGTTTAACACTTTGATCTCGGTCAATTTTGTTTTCATGAATTTCCTTGTTGACTTCACTGTTTGGTTGCATACACATATATGTTTTCATTGCACTCGTATTTGGGTTTTGTGGTTGAAGTTGTAGCTACTGCACTTGTTATTATTCTACTGGTATCACTTGTCCATTAATTGGTTTGTTTGAGTCAGTGGTATTTGTATTTGATCATTTTGATACCGCTGTTGCACTCGGTGTTTGTAGCTTGCCACTAATTTGTGTTCCATTTGTGGTCATTGCTGTATTGTTTACTTGATTACTTGAGCTTTTGTGTAGTTTGCCTTGTTGTGTACTAAGTCTTGCCTTGTATCACCGCAAAACTGCATGTTATATTTCTTGAATTAATCTAAACTTGGTTTTGCTTCATGGTCAGTAGTGCACTGTGCCTTGTACTTGTAGTCTTGGCTATATTCTTCGAGACAGTTTGCATTTCATTGATATTGAGACCTGTAGTCTTCATTTGTGGCCTTGACTTTGGTTGATGTGTATGTCACTGTTGCATTATGTTGGTCTGGCTTGAACTTGATATTGTACTGTCGATTGTTGTTCAATTGTTTGTTGCAGTCCTGTTAGTCGAGCTTGCATATTTCACAGTCACTGCTGGAGTTGTTGTACACTTGTGATCTTCGTATTCATGTGTGTCTGGTCATGTGTTCATCCCTGAGTACTTTTCGACCTGCTGTTTGATTTTGTACTTGTGTACTCCATATATGCACTGTGTCTAACTTGTAGCTGGACTTTGTCTCCATGTATTTCATGTTGATTTTTGAAATTTCACTTGAGTTGAATCCAGTTTCAAAACTCAGGTTTGACCTTGTGCTCGTGTCATGATTTTAAATATATTGCACGTGAGTTGAACCCGGCTTTTCATTTGGGTTTGACCTGTGCTCACCTGTTCCTGTAGCATTATCAAGTGTATATCGATGTGCACGGCCTTGTCGCATGTACAGTGATACACTGTGCATGTCACATTGTTCGTGTATGATGAATTCAAATGTGAATGATGACGAACAACCCAAATAACTGAGGCAAATCATATTTTCAAAAATCACATTTCATTTTATATTGTAAAAATGTTTCTTTTTCAATTTTACTGCGTTAGTGAATATTTTTGCAGATTTCTCAGATGCTGGATTATAACTGGAATGAAACTGAAGATAAACTACGAGTGTGAGTGATATGTAGTGGGGCATTTATGTAAATTGAATTGTGATGTAATTACAATCAAAATTGTATATGTATAGTGAGAGCTTGAATTTGTACTATTCAAAAATGGTAATAAATATTTGTTTGAATAAAATTTCTGTTTGAATTCAAATTCTGTGTTATTAATTTTATTCAGCAAATATTTATTTAATCTATGAAAATTAAAATAGTACATTAACAAATACATTTAAACGAATGTATGTATGTTTATTATCATCAAACAAAAATCATATAAGCGCATATTCAACAGTATGGACGAGCATTATGTCATGAAGCGGATTTGGAGACAGTGAAATTTTGGCCAAAATCGAAGGTTGTTCGGTTTTAGTTCCAAACTGGAACACCTCGATGACAAAAAAAAATCAAGGTGAGTGTTTTATAACGCCCATAAGTATTAGAATATTTTTATACTAGTTAAATTTGAAATTGTGAAGTGGTATAAATTTATTGATTGTTGTTGATAAATTGTCCTCTAAATTGTCATTTGAATTAACTACTAAAAGTTAAAATTAACAATTAAATTTGAAATTGGAATAAAATACCCGATATTGATAACTATGAAATTGTTGTGAATTATGTTATCTGTTTGTATGATTGATTGTGATGAATGCCAATTGATTGAAATTTGGATGATTGGATGTTTATTTGTTTATATCATTTTATCACCTGGTAAATTATTTTCAGTCTATAAAACTGTAAATTGAATTGTTTCGAATAAATTAAGAAATATATTTAAATGATAAATACCTATGACATTTTGATTTAGATTGAAATGATATATGTCCATTGCTGAAAAATTAAATTGAAATAATCAACCACTTGGCCATAGGATTGAGAATTATATACGGATGCCAGATTGGTCAAATTAAATGATTTTAAATTTTTGATTTGAAATTATTAAAATGATATGGATTTAAAGAAATAAAATCGGGTTTATGGAAATCGAATTCTTTTCGAACTTGAGTTCAAATTGAGGTTAAATTATGTTAAAAGAAATGTTTAAAATAATTAAAGTTGGGATTTTTAAGTTATAATCGAATGATGATTTAAATATTGGAAATCGATTTGATTTAAAGGATGGGACTTTTATTCAAACTTTGAATTTTACAAAGTAAAAATATTCGAAAATTTGGATTTCAAATTGGGTATTGAAGGTAAATTTGATTTAAGTATTTTGGATTGATGTTTTGAAAGTCAAATCGAAATGGTTTTGATTTGGAATTGGAATGGTTTTAATTTTGAAATTGAAATTGAATTAATGGGGTTTGAAAATGGAATTGAATTAATTGAAATTGAAGTTGAAATTGATTTGATTTGAAATCGAAACTGAATTAGTTGAATGGAAATTGGAATTGATTTGAATTGGGAAGTTGGAATTGAATCGGTTTGACTTTGAAACTATTTTCAAATTAATTATTTAATATAAAACTATTTAAAAGCTATCTTCTTAAATATACAAATTATTTTGGTTTCCCAATTATTTTGCTACATAAACCATTTTTATACTTAAACTATTTTATATTAAACTATTTTAACCATTTAAACTATTCTTAACTATTTTAACCATTTACACTATTTTTTACTATTTTAATTATTTAAACTATTCAGACTATTTTTCAGAAATTCAAACTGGCCAAGAGTGGATTGTTATATTTAAATCTTAGATTTAAATACGAATTGGGTTAAATGAAGTTATAACCTAAATTGGAATTCGAAATGATTTTGGAAGCGAAATCGAGATATTAAGGCAAAATGATTTTGAAAGAAATAGTATATTTTGAGTAGATATAATGATTTTGAAATGAGTTGTATTTTGAACAGGATATGATATTTTGACATCAAGTACGAATTGTTTTCGAAATGCAAAAGAACCAACCAGTGTGCAAAAGGACATTTGGTTATTAAATAGATCGGGGCCTCTTATTGGCATACTCTCTGCTAATATTGGAACTACTTTAATAGCTGTGTATGTGGAGGAGACTCTAGAATAAAGTGGTTGGATTTGGTGATAATTGCTGGATTTGAAGAAAGAGAACGATGATGGGTAGACCCTGACACTTGTGCCAATTTGAAATGACTAAAAAAGGACAGCTTGATAGGGCAAAGTGGGCTAATTACCCCAAGCAGACATCCGTTGTTCGATTTTCTTGGACTCGGTCCATATTATTAGTCTTGTTGTTAGTTTCGATTGGTGCACCTTGATTTGAGATAGCCTCCCTTTACTCGATATGGGATGGATGGAAGCGGTGGTCAGTCATGGCTATAATGCGTTACCACCAGCCCTGCGCCCCGAACTAGCAGTATCGTATCTTGGGCATTGTCTCACGTACCTTGTCATACTTTTGTCCTAATACGAGACCCATATGATTTTGGTTTAGTGTTATCGTACCACGTCACATCCCTATCCACCGATCGTTTAACTGGTGTTTATATGGAAACTATACGACAATGCTTAAAAACACGTTAAGAGGGATCCACATAAAGCCTTAATGCTAAGAAAAATATTTATTTTATTGTCTAGACATTATATATGTAGCGTATTCTACTACATATAAATATTTTGACGGATCCTTAGGAAATGGAAAATCGCATAACATTTCTTGAGTTATTGCACGCACACTATATACTCAATAGGAGATGTGAAACCGGTAAACATCTCTGATGCCATGACACTCAAATATATGCGATATCGATTTGACTTACGTAAGTATATTTTAGCCCTAACTCGAGTGTTTTGTATTCTCATTACGCTAGGGACAGTTCTGAGCTTTTCAACTTATTGAAGATTTATTCTAGAGGAGAAGATGAAGATTTGGTATTACTATTACTATTATTATCCCTATGTCATATTGTCTGCGGCATTACTTTATTTATCCCTGATGTATATATATAACTCAAACAAATGTTGTAGAAACAACTTCATGAACTGTTTATTTGATTATTATATTTTATTGTTCCACTGTGAGATTCTAAGTTTGTTTTCTTCTTCTGTTCTTATTTTTCTTAATTCACCGCATTGATTTTCTATATTCCGGATTTTTTTAAGTTGGACATGTGTGGATTATTGTCGATTTAAACCTTCCGAAATGTGGGTCATCACATAGCTCTACGTTTATGTAACATTCTTGATTTTTAAGCACGATTAATTTAATACTTTATTTGATCTTTGGGATTAAATTTTGAAAATAATTGGAAATTAATATAAATTTTTTTTGATTTAGTTGTGAATTTATTTAAAATTTGTTTGGGTTTGAAATATACAAATAAATTATAATTGAGAAAAGCATTTAAATAGAATGTCGAATTAAAAATTTAAGAATAAGTATTTTACAAATAAATATTGGGTTTAAAAATAAAGTATTGAGAATAAATAGAATTTAAAGGCTTAGAGATTAATAAAAGTATGTATTTTAGAATAGAATTTTTAATTGGGAATTCAATAATATAAATCTTAAAGAATAAATTGAATTTAAAATTTACGTTTTTGAAATTGATAGAAATTTAATTATTTATTTTATTAAGCATGCATTTTGGTTTAGAAGTAATATTTTGAAATTAATTTTTGAATTAGTAGAAAAATAATTTGAATAATTGGCATAAAACAAAATTGTATTTGAATTTTTGATATGATAGGATGTATCTTTATTTAAATAAATGGATCTTAATTTGGGATTTGATTTTTATTATATACTGGGTTATTAACTTTATATTATCAAAGAACTAACACATGTATAAAATTGTTAGTAATGAGTAATTAGATTTTAAATCATTGATTATAAAATTGTATAAGTACAAAATAAGATTAGATAAAGGATGTATTTATTTATAAAATGAATGTGTGGAAATAAAATAAAAAGTAATAGAATTTTTTTGACTTGAGAAAAAGAAATACAAATGTAAATATATACACATGAGAGATGGTGTAGGAAGATTAACAAGACCTTGTTCTCATCATTGCTTTTTACAAATGGCATGAATTGTCTTTATAAAAAAATAAAATATTCAAATAAAAAAATTTAAAAACCTTTCAGCTCCCAAGATTTCGAAATTATTAAACTCCAAGATCCGAAGTTCGCTACCCAAAAAGATTTCACAAGCTTTAAAACATCATCACTCAAGCAAAGGAAAAAAAAACATAAACTTGAAAAACAAAAAGGCAAAGGTTTAGGCTCCACATCAGATTCAAATCATAAGTCAGAGCAGATTTGAATACAAATCAATCTCAACCTGGAATGAAGCCTAAATCCAAAATACAAATTGAATTCAACTTTATCAATCAACGTAAAGCTTTCAACAAACTAAGATTTTTAACTTGAAGTCATGTAAAGGAAAGCCTGAAGCCTGAAACAACTTGAAACAGCAAGATCAGGCAACTCAAACTCAACAATATCAAGCTCAGGCAGGTCGAATAAGTCAAGCTAGAATTCCAGATCAAAAAAAAAAAAAAAAAAGAAGAAGAAACCAAAACTGTCTCTGTTTTTCTCAAGATCAAGTTGAGCAAAACCTTCAACTTTGAATCTGTTGTTGTTGTTTGTGAGTAAACCCCATGCTTTGTTCAATTATTTGTGTTTAAATGCCTGCATGGATGAAAATAGCTTTTGCTTGTGAATGGATTGCAATGCTTGAATTTTTCTCTGCCTGGAAATGTTAATTTCTTTCCTCTGTTTTGTTTTTTTTTCTGTTTCCTGTAACACTATGGTTTACAGTGTAAACCATGCCAGATTTTGAATGATAACCTATGGTTTTGGACATGCTTTGTGTTTTCAGTAATTAATCAAAGTAAAGCTATGTGTTATTGTTCTTTTTACTAGGAACTGAGTTACATTTAATTTTCCGGTTTACAAAGTAAACCATGTTAAAACCGAAATCTCTCCCTCCCCTCTTTGTTTCTGAAATGATAGTAAACAGTTTAAATAAAGAAAAAAAATGTTGTTCAACCCTGTACCACTTTCCAGAAATAAATCAAAGCAAGTGAGTGATTTCCTTGTTTGCTGGAAACTGTGAAACACAGTTATACATAGCTTCCTGTTTACAAGAGTAAATCATATCAGAATCAAATTCAAATCTCTCTCCCTCATTTTTTTTCTTCTGAAATGGTTTGTAACCCAAAGTGAAGTTTTCCTTAAAAGAAACTATACTATGCTCCAGTAAATAAAAAAAATAAGCAAAGATTATATAGTTTTTCTGGAAAGTATGAAATGTAGGCATCGCTTAAATTTTGGCAAAATTTCGATTTTCATGAATTTAAAATTCAATAGCACTATGTGAATCCCCTGTAAAAAAGATGATTTTAGAAAAAAAATCAAAAATTTTCATTAACTTGTCACTGCTAATTCTGGGTTGATCAGGAAAGTGCATTTTCGACAAAATCAGATGATCGGAACGATCGTGGCTCTCGAATTTGTCATCACCGATTGTTTGGATGTTCGAGATTGCTGAAAAAATATGAGTAAAATTTATCAACCCTTAGATTTTCAATTCCAGACGAAATTAGGGTTTAAGCTTTGCATTTTGGCTTGTAAGGTCGCGGGTTAACTGCGTCATCTACACGGCATTTCAAGCGATCGGTCGTCAGGGTTTGAATCCTTGGGTATCGTGGAGGCTTTGAGCAAGGTGGCACGATCGCCGATGGTCGGAGGTGATAGTTTGACGTTGGTTTGGGCGACCCAGTTTTGTACGATCGAACCCCTAGGCCAAATTTTCGATTCGTGATAAACGCCAGGTTTCGGAGGCTTGGGGCTTGAGTGGGTTGACGTCGTCTTGTCGGAGGTGGAGTCGACAACCAGAATGTCGTCCACTTGTTGTGCACATATAAGTGACACGTGGTGTATCAGTCTCTTTCGTGTTGAGGAAGAAGAAGGGGAACTCGAAGTACTTCTCGGGCTAGGGGGAGGAAACTCGAAGATGAGCTCGAGTTGTTTTAGCATGGTATCGGTTGATCTTAACACTTAAGAAAATTTTTGAAAAAAAGATTTTCACTCAGGTTGATCTTTAGGAAACTCGAAGTAAATGGGGAAATGTCTCGGGTAATACTCGAAGTCGCTCAGGTTTCATAAGATTCCAGTTTCAGGAACTCTAAAAAAAAACTGAGTTAACCAAATTTCTAAACTATCCATTTTAAACGAATGATTGTGGTTAAGTTGAGAAATGTAATTAGAGGCTTTAAAATGAAGATATTTTTTTAAACTAATTTAGTTCGAAATGTTTAAAACTTATAATTTTAAAAGAGCTACATTTAAATAAACTTAACAAAGAAATAAAGGAGTAAATCAAATGTTTCAAAATTGTCAACTTAAAGGCTGAGCTAACTTATATAATTAAGGATAATTGAGAAATGATTAGAAGTTTAATTAGTCAAGGAATAATTTATTAAGATTAAGGGTTAGTTAATTTAGATAATTAATTTAGAAATGATTAATTAATGAAGGTAATTAAGACTTAATCAATTGTAGTTAATAATAATTAATCATTGATTAAAGATTACTAATGAAAGTAATTACGTAGGTAATAAATTTAAAACCACCCAATTATCCATCTTAATTGTAGATGTTTGATTGCCAATTGAATGCTTTGTGATGGATTGATGTATTTGATATGTGATGTGATGCTATGTGATGCTTTGTGCTGAGCTGATATATTTGTGATGAATATACCGTTATATGAATATAAAAAAAAACCTTGACCCGTAGAACGACATTTGAATTTCGATGCGACAGGGAGTCGGATTCCAGTTGGTTATCCAAAACCCACATCGAATCATGTTAGTGAATCTTTGTGATTGATAATTTACTTTATTTATGAATTTGTGAATATAGTTAAGTGTTTGGGTTATACCGCTTATCGATATGATTGAATCTGTGATGATTGATGTTGTGCACTATTGTGTTGAACCCCTGGACCACACTTATACACACACAAATATGGATTGCACGACGAGATGGGTTAAGTCACAGATTTTTGAAATATATTTAAAATTGTATTTTTGAATCCAAAATAGTTTTGGAATTAGAACTGAAGCTTTGGGAAATGGTTATTTTGAATAACTCGATTGAGTTTGAAATTTAAATAATTTGATTTAAATTTGAATTTAATATTTGAAATTGAATTCTATAATTTGGGAACTACGGTTTAAAAAGGGTTATTCAACTTATAAATGTGTTTATATGGGTTTTTAAACCATTTAAAAAGTGATGTTTTGGGACTTTAAAAATTTAACCCAAGGTTTCAACTTGTATAAATTGGATTTTCCTGAAATAAAAACTATTCGTTTTCAAATAATAGAAGCTTTCACATAAGAAATGAATTTCTAATTTGTGCAAGAAGGATTTCAAGTCTAAAATAAAGACGGTCTTCCAAGTTACAAATAAATCTTTGGAAACGTGTTTTGAAAGCTATAAATTAAAATCTTTAATTTAAAGATTTAATGTGTTAATCCAATTGAAATGGAATTGTTTGAAATCTATGAATGATCTTTGTGAAACTAGGTGAACTTTGTGAAATGAATCTTTTTATTTTAAAGATTTAAAATGGTAATTTGTTTAACCATTTGAAAGAGAAACTTTGGATTTTCAAGTTGTGACTTAACTGAAATCCCATATCCATATGTTTTTAAATATTGCGCTCGCTATTCGGTTTAGCCGGGAGAGGACCTTTGTCTCATATAACCCATTCCGAATAGCGATACGACGTTATGGTTTGCATTTGAAGACCGGTGTTGAAGACCGGGTGTCTTCGAGAACGTTAGGATAACCTATCGATTGTCTCTGCACCGAGTAGCTACGGTATAGAGATTCCCTAAGTGATGGGAAGTCCGATCGGGATTGTGGTTACCCGGATTTGCAAGGACTTCTTCGGAAGTGCCTTCGGTTCTGTTCAAACCCGTAACAGACTTGTATGGTTGTATGTCGACATTACACTTTGAGATATTAAACCGATCTCTATCAAATACATTTCTGCTTGGTGGCAGAGAATTTATTCTCTTAGCTTAACACCCTTCTCTAAGACGTACGAGCTTAGAGGTTATGTAGTTGATATTTATCAGTGATATATTCCCAATTCGGTAGTGTGGCATACTAAGTGCTGCTGTGTGTTGATGATCATTTGTGATCAAAGCATGGCTTTTGTATAAAGCGTAGCTTTGTAGACGAGACTGCATCAGGACCTCACACCTCGGAAATGGTCAAAACAGGAAAGATGCAGCAAGGTTATGAGGGTCGTGCCCTTTAGGGTGTGTCATTCCCTTCTGGTAAAGGGTGGTATCATGGTATGGAGCCCAGATGCTTACTCATGTGGATACTACAGATCTATTACTTTGTGATTGCTTTGTGGTTTTGAGGCGCCTCGGATAAAGGTCCCAAAGGACCGGGGGATGGCATGCTCGAGTAGTAGTTACCTCGTTACAGAGGTAACCCGGCCTTGTGTTGGTAGAGATCCGGTTAGGTTATCGGGACGTCCCGCCAGAGGCGATCCCATGTGGCAGTAGGAAGTTCATTAGCCTGACCATTTGTTGGAAATCCATTCATCCAATACGTGCCTTGTATAGTTTTAGTTGTAGAACCTTCCATTTACTTATGGTGGCGCCCCACTGTTTAGATGGTAGCTATAGTAGGCATACGATATTGGTCGTATGTTCGCTAGGATTTATATTATACTTTCGAAAATGGTTTTCCACACTCTGCACTTATAGTAATAATATCAAAGAAATTTCCTCGTATTAAGCATATTTGACTATCATAAGGAGAAATCTCCTCCAATTCTGTGTTTGCATTGTCTGTGTGGCGGGTGGCCTTATGGTAGTTTCATTTTTTAAAAAGCATTGCGGATTTCAAACTTTTAATTCCTATGTTGTTTTTTTTTAAAAGACCAAATGTTTTTGTTTGCTCATACCAGTCCCACGACTGACCTGTAGTTTATTGTTCATTTCCTAAACTCTGGGTGCCCACTATTTTTCCACACAGGCAGTCTAGAGTTGGGTTTTTCAAATAGTCAGGTTTAGTAGGTTATCTGGAGCTAGTTCAGTCTTTGGATCTGAACAACACTTGCTTATCTTTGTGCATCATTATTAGGAGTTCGAGTTATTTCTGGATTTGTGTTTTGAAGATGGAGTTCTTTCTTGAAGACCATATTAGAGTTGTTGTTCCGCTGCTGTGTTATCTTTTCTTTCCGCTGCTATTATCTTGTATCATATCTCTGAAGTATATTCACTGTATCATTCTGTTGTTTCAGATATTGTATCAAATGTTGTATATTGTTATATTCTGTTTCTTCCGTTGTGTTGTACTTAATGGGTTATAAGCTCCGGCGAACCAGATTCGACGTTTGGATCTGCGGCATTTGAATACGAGTGTTGTATTCGGTGCCAATTTTCGAAGGTCGAGTCAGGGTCGTCACATTCGGTATCAGAGCTGAGGGTTAAAACTTTAGCTCGGGAGTATAACACATTAAGTAACTCATTAGAGATAGGGTGAAGTATACCCTAGAATGAGTATATCCTTCAGATATTCGTTCAAACGCCTCAATAAATTCTCTTACTATTCACCGATAGTAAGTATGAGTATGAGAAGAGGACGAGATAGGGGACAAGGGAATACGACTGCATATGGTCAATACCGTGCAACAGTGGAAACAACATTTCTCCTCAATCCCCTTTGATTCGTCTTTCCAAAATTCTTTGATATCTTCGTGACAGCTTTGTGAAAGAAGTTTCGATGTGATGGTGGCCCTACGAATCGTTGTAGAAAATTCTTACTTCGTATCTTCATCGATTTCTTATCAGCTTTTCAACTCTAATGGATTTGAAATTGAAAATTTAAATTAAACAAATTGGAAATTTTAAATTAAGTAAATTGGTTAACTAATATAAAGCTAAATTTGAATTGTATTAATAAAACGTTATCGGTTAAAATGAAATTTGAAATTCTATTGTAATTTCTTGTGTATATCAAAGTCCGAAGAGGAACAAATTGATATATATTTTGGTATGTTCTGACCCGAATTTGGAATCCATATCGTGTGCTTGATAATTATAGAAGATTGAATCCATCTATCTATTCTCTGGGATCCGATATATTCTATGAGTGATTAGTTATCCCTTCGAACTAATCAATGCCCTTGCATATTCGTAGACCGATAGACCCGAATATCTTGTATAATATTATATGAGTTTGTTCTCATATTGTTGATATTCTTATTTGGTAAGCCAAATACGGAATTGATATCCAGTTTGATTTCGAAAGATATTTCTCTATCTTTCATCTTTTCCCTGTTGTCTCCCTTGCAAATTTCGAGGACGAAATTTTTTTTAAGGGAGGGAACCTGTAACATTCCTGATTTTTAAGCACGATTAATTTAATACTTTATTTGATCTTTGGGATTAAATTTTGAAAATAATTGGAAATTAATATAAAAAAATTTGATTTAGTTGTGAATTTATTTAAAATTTGTTTGGGTTTGAAATATACAAATAAATTATAATTGAGAAAAGCATTTAAATAGAATGTTGAATTAAAAATTTAAGAATAAGTATTTTACAAATAAATATTGGGTTTAAAAATAAAGTATTGAGAATAAATAGAATTTATAGGCTTAGAGATTAATAAAAGTATGTATTTTATAATAGAATTTTTAATTAGGAATTCAATAATAGAAATCTTAAAGAATAAATTGAATTTAAAATTACGTTTTTGAAATTGATAGAAATTTAATTATTTATTTTATTAAGCATGCATTTTGGTTTAGAAGTAATATTTTGAAATTAATTTTTGAATTAGTAGAAAAATAATCTGAATAATTGGCATAAAACAAAATTGTGTTTGAATTTTTGATATGATAGGATGTATCTTTATTTAAATAAATGGATCTTAATTTGGGATTTGATTTTTATTATATACTGGGTTATTAACTTTATATTATCAAAGAACTAACACATGTATAAAATTGTTAGTAATGAGTAACTAGATTATAAATCATTGATTATAAAATTGTATAAGTATAAAATAAGATTAGATAAAGGATGTATTTATTTATAAAATGAATATATGGAAATAAAATAAAAAGTAATAGAATTTTTTGACTTGAGAAAAAGAAATACAAATGTAAATACATACACATGAGAGATGGTGTAGGAAGATTAACAAGATCTTGTTCTCATCATTGCTTTTTACAAATGGCATGAATTGTCTTTATAAAAAAAATATTCAAATAAAAAAATTTAAAAACCTTTCAGCTCCCAAGATTTTGAAATTATTAAACTCCAAGATCTGAAGTTCACTACCCAAAAAGATTTCACAAGCTTTAAAACATCATCACTCAAGCAAAGTAAAAAAAACCTGAAAAACAAAAAGGCAAAGGTTTAGGCTCCACATCAGATTCAAATCATAAGTCAGAGCGGATTTGAATACAAATCAATCTCAACCTGGAATGAAGCCTAAATCCAACGTACAAATTGAATTCAACTTTATCAATCAAGGTAAAGCTTTCAACAAACTAAGATTTTTAACTTGAAGTAATGCAAAGGAAAGCCTGAAGCCTTAAACAACCTGAAACGGCTAGATCAAGCAACTCAAACTCAACAATATCGAGCTCAGGCAGGTCGAATAAGTCAAGCAAGAATTCCAGATCAAAAAAAGAAGAAACCAAAACTGTCTCTATTTTTCTCAAGATCAAGGTGAGCAAAACCTTCAACTTTGAATCTGTTATTGTTGTTTGTGAGTAAACCCCATGCTTTGTTCAATTATTTGTGTTTAAATGCCTGCATGGATGAAAATAGCTTTTGCTTGTGAATGGATTGCAATGCTTGAATTTTTCTCTGCCTGGAAATGTTAATTTCTTTCCTCTGTTTTGTTTTTTTCTGTTTCCTGTAACACTATGGTTTACAGTGTAAACCATGCCATATTTTGAATGATAACCTATGGTTTTGGACATGCTTTGTGTTTTCAGTAATTAATCAAAGTAAAGCTATGTGTTATTGTTCTTTTTACTAGGAACCGAGTTACATTTAATTTTCAGGTTTACAAAGTAAACCATGTTAAAACCGAAATCTCTCCCTTCCCTCTTTGTTTCTGAAATGATAGTAAACAGTTTAAATAAAGAAAAAAAATGTTGTTCAACCCTGTACCACTTTCCAGAAATAAATCAAAGCAAGTGGGTGATTTCCTTGTTTGCTGGAAACTGTGAAACACGGTTATACATAGCTTCCTATTTACAAGAGTAAATCATATCAGAATCAAATTCAAATCTCTCTCTCCCTCATTTTTTTTCTTCTGAAATGGTTTGTAACCCAAAGTGAAGTTTGCCTAAAAAAACTATACTATGCTCCAGTAAAAAAAAAATAAGAAAAGATTTTATAGTTTTTCTTGAAAGTATGAAATGTAGGCATCGCTTAAATTGTGGCAAAATTTCGATTTTCATGAATTTAAAATTCAATAGCACTATGTGAATCCCTTGTAAAAAAGATGATTTTAGAAACAAAAATCAAAAAATTTCATTAACTTGTCACTGAGAATTCTGGGTTGATCAGGAAAGTGCATTTTCGACAAAATCAGATGATCGGAACGATCATGGTTCTCGAATTCGTCATCACCGATTGTTTGGATGTTCGAGATTGCTAGAAAAATATGAGTAAGATTTATCAACCCTTAGATTTTCAATTCGATACGAAATTAGGGTTTAAGCTTTGCATTTTGGATTGTAAGGTCGCGGGTTAACTACGTCATCTACACGGCGTTTCAAACGATCGGTCGTCGGGGTTTGAATCCTTGGGTATCGTGGAGGCTTTGAGCAAGGTGGAACGATCGCCGATGGTTGGAGGTGATAGTTTGACGTGGGTTTGGGCGACCCAGTTTTGTACGATCGAACCCATGGGCCAAATTTTCGATTCGTGATAAACACCAGGTTTCGGAGGCTTGGGGGCTTGAGTGGGTTGACGTCGTCTTGTCGGAGGTGGAGTCAACAACCAGAATGTCGTCCACTTGTTGTGCACGTATACGTGACACGTGGTGTATCGTTTCTATCGTGTTGAAGAAGAAGAAGGGGAACTCGAAGTACTGCTCGGGTTAGGGGGGAGGAAACTCGAAGATGAGCTCGAGTTGCTTTAGCGTGGTATCGGTTGATCTTAACACTTAAGCAAATTTTTGAAAAAAAAGATTTTCACTCAGGTTGATCTTTAGGAAACTTGAAGTAAATGGGGAAATGTCTCGGGTAATACTCGAAGTCGCTCAGGTTTCATAAGATTCCAGTTTCAGGAATTTAAAAAAAAACACTGAGTTAACCTAATTTCTAAACTATCCATTTTAAAATAATGATTGTGGTTAAGTCGAGAAATGTAATTAGAGGCTTTAAAATGAAGGTATTTTTTTTAAATTAATTTAGTTCGAAATGTTTAAAACTTATAATTTTAAAAGAGCTACATTTAAATAAACTTAACAAAGAAATAAAGGAGTAAATCAAATGTTTCAAAATTGTCAACTTAAAGGCTGAGCTAACTTATATAATGAAGGATAATTGAGAAATGATTAGAAGTTTAATTAATCAAGGAATAATTTATTAAGATTAAGGGTTAGTTAATTTAGATAATTAATTTAGAAATGATTAATTAATGAAGGTATTTAAGACTTAATCAATTGTAGTTAATAATAATTAATCATTGATTAAAGATTACAAATGAAAGTAATTACGTAGGTAATAAATTTAAAACCACCCAATTATCCATCTTAATTGTAGATGTTTGATTGCCAATTGAATGCTTTGTGATGGATTGATGTATTTGATATGTGATGTGATGTTATGTGATGCTTTGTGCTGAGCTGATATATTTGTGATGAATATACCGTTATATGAATATTAGAAAACCCCTTGACCCGTAGAACGACATTTGAATTTCGATGCGACAGGGAGTCGGATTCCAGTTGGTTATCTAAAACCCACATCGAATCATGTTAGTGAATCTTTGTGATTGATAATTTACTTTATCTATGAATTTGTGAATATAGTTAAGCGTTATGGGTTATACTGCTTATCGATATGATTGAATCTGTGATGATTGATGTTGTGCACTATTGTGTTGAACCCCTGGACCACACATATACACACACAAATATGGATTGCACGAGGAGATGGGTTAAGTCACAGATTTTTGAAATATATTTAAAATTGTATTTTTGAATCCAAAATAGTTTTGGAATTAGAATTGAAGCTTTGGGAAATGGTTATTTTGAATAACTCGATTGAGTTTGAAATTTAAATAATTTGATTTAAATTTGAATTTAATATTTGAAACTGAATTCTATGATTTGGGAACTAGGGTTTAAAAAGGGTTATTCAACTTATAAATGTGTTTATATGGGTTTTTAAACCATTTAAAAAGTGATGTTTTGGGACTTTAAAAATTTAACCCAAGGTTTCAACTTGTATAAATTGGATTTTCCTGAAATAAAAACTATTCGTTTTCAAATAATAGAAGCTTTCACATAAGAAATGAATTTCTAATTTGTGTAAGAAGGATTTCAAGTCTAAAATAAAGACGGTCTTCCAAGTTACAAATAAATCTTTGGAAACGTGTTTTGAAAGCTATAAATTAAAATCTTTAATTTAAAGATTTAATGTGTTAATCCAATTGAAATGGAATTGTTTGAAATCTATGAATGATCTTTGTGAAACTAGGTGAACTTTGTGTAATGAATCTTTTTATTTTAAAGATTTAAAATGGTAATTTGTTTAACCATTTGAAAGAGAAACTTTGGATTTTCAAGTTGTGACTTAACTGAAATCCCATATCCATATGTTTTTAAATATTGCGCTCGCTATTCGGTTTAGCCGGGAGAGGACCTTTGTGTCATATAACCCATTCCGAATAGCGATACGACGTTATGGTTTGCATTTGAAGACCGGTGTTGAAGACTGGGTGTCTTCGAGAACGTTAGGATAACCTATTGAT
Organism: Allium cepa; assembly: GCA_030765085.1. Classification (NCBI taxonomy): domain Eukaryota; kingdom Viridiplantae; phylum Streptophyta; class Magnoliopsida; order Asparagales; family Amaryllidaceae; genus Allium; species Allium cepa. Next base: position 192,514,372 of record CM060943.1, read on the forward strand.
TGTCTCTGCACCGAGTAGCTACGGTATAGAGATTCCCTAAGTGATGGGAAGTCCGATCGGGATTGTGGATACCCGGATTTGCAAGGACTTCTTCGGAAGTGCCTTCGGTTCTGTTCGAACCCGGAACAGACTTGTATGGTTGTATGTCGACATTACACTTTGAGATATTAAACCGATCTCTATCAAATACATTTCTGCTTGGTGGCGGAGAATTTATTCTCTTAGCTTAACACCGTTCTCTGAGACGTACGAGCTTAGAGGTTAAGTAGTTGATATTTATCAGTGATATATTCCCAATTTGGTAGTGTGGCATACTAAGTGCTGCTGTGTGTTGATGATCATTTGTTGATCATTTGTGATCAAAGCATGGCTTTTGTATAAAGCGTAGCTTTGTGGAAGAGACTGCATCAGAACCTCACACCCCGGAAATGGTCAAAACAGGAAAGATGCGGCAACGTTATGAGGGTCGCGCCCTTTAGGGTGTGTCATTCCCTTCTGGTAAAGGGTGGTATCATGGTATGGAGCCCAGATGCTTACTCATGTGGATACTGCAGATCTATTACTTTGTGATTGCTTTGTGGTTTTGAGGCGCCTCGGATAAAGGTCCCAAAGGACCGGGGGATGGCATGCTCGAGTAGTAGTTACCTAGTTACAGAGGTAACCCGGCCTTGTGTTGGCAGAGATCCGGTTAGGTTCTCGGGACGTCCCGCCAGAGGCGATCCCATGTGGCAGTAGGAAGTTCCTTAGCCTGACCATTTGTTGGAAATCCATTCATCCAATATGTTCCTTGTACGGTTTTAGTTGTAGAACCTGCCATTTAATTATGGTGGCGCCCCACTGTTTAGATGGTAGCTATAGTAGGCATACGATACTGGTCGTATATTGGCTAGGATTTATATTATACTTTCGAAAATGGTTTTCCACACTCTGCACTTATAGTAATAATATCAAAGAAATTTCCTCGTATTAAGCATATTTGGCTATCATAAGGAGAAATCTCCTCCAATTCTGCGTTTGCATTGTGTGTGTGGCAGGTGGCCTTATGGTAGTTTCATTTTTTTTAAAAGCATTGCGGATTTCAAACTTTAAATTCCTATGTTGTTTTTTTTTAAAAGGCCAAATGTTTCTGTTTGCTCATACCAGTCCCACGACTTACCTGGACTTTATTGTTTATTTCCTAAACTCTGGGTGCCCACTATTTTTCCACACGGGCAGTCTAGAGTTGGGTTTTTCAGATAGTCAGGTTTAGTAGGTTATCTGGAGCTAGTTCAGTCTTTCGATCTGAACTGCACTTGCTTATCTTTGTGCATCATTATTGGGAGTTCGAGTTATTTCTGGATTCGTGTTTTGAAGATGGAGTTCTTTCTTGAAGACCATATTAGAGTTGTTGTTCCGCTGCTGTGTTATCTTTTCTTTCCGCTGCTATTATCTTGTATCATATCTCTGAAGTATATTCACTGTATCATTCTGTTGTTTCAGATATTGTATCAAATGTTGTATATTGTTATATTCTGTTTCTTCCGCTGTGTTGTACTCAATGGGTTATAAGCTCCGGCGAACCTGATTCGACGTTTGGATCTGCGGCATTTGAATACAAGTGTCGTATTCGGTGCCAATTTTCGAAGGTCGAGTCAGGGTTGTCACAGTTTATGATTTTCCTAAAATTTAAATTGATGCTTTTGAAATGTTTAAAATCTTTGTCAAAAGAATTCAAAATCAAAAGTATATTAAAATTAAAACAATTCAAAGTAATCACGGTGGAGAATTCAAAAATGAAAATTTTGAAATTTTTTATAATAAGAAAGGTATTACCCATAATTTTTCATTTTCAAGAACAACTCAACAAAATGGAGTGGCCGAATGTAAATTAGAATGATTCAAGAGTTTGCTAGAACTATGTTAAATGATAGTAATTTTCCTAATAACTTTTGGACTGAAGTAGTTGCTACATCATGTTGTATATTAAGTAGAGTTTTAATAAGATCTTTGACTAAAATGACATCATAAGAATTATTTTATAATAAAAAGTCTATAATATTATACTTTAAATTTTTTTGGTAGTAAATGTTTTATATTAAATACTAGAGAAAATTTGGATAAATTTGATATTAAATCAAATAAAGGTATTTTCATTTGATATTCAAACAGAGGTAAAGCTTATAGAGTTTTTAGTACTAGAACTAATACTATTGAAGCGACACTACATGTTTCACTGATGAAAATTTTAAAGTAATAATACCAGTGTCGACGAAGGAGAAAATTTTGATAAAACAAATGAGATTACTAATAATGAAATCACTAATGATGAAAATAATAATAATTCTAAAAATTTACATCCAAATTAGAGAACAAAATACTTAAAAGAACATCCTATAGAAAATATTCTATGAAATATATAATCTGCTATTAAAACAAGGAGTTAATTAAACAAAATGAGTAATGTTGCTTTTATTTCAACTGTTGAACCTAAAATCCAAAGGAAGCATTAATAAATAATTCATGGATTCTAGCTATGCAAGAGAAACTGAATCAGCTCACAGGAAATGATGTCTGAGAATTAGTCCCAAGACTTGAGGATAAATCTATAATAAGAACTAAATGGGTATATAAAAATAAAATGAATGAACAGGGAGAAGCTGTAAGGAATAAAGCACGTTAGTCTTTCAAGGTTGTTGTCAAGAAGAAGGTATAAATTTTGATGAAACCTTTGCATGTAGCCATATTGGAAGCAATAAGAATCTTACTCGCTTTTGCAAATCTTAGTAACTTTAAAGTATTTCAAATGGATGTGAAAGTTCTTTTTTGAATGGTTTTATTAAAGAAGATGTCTATGTAGAACAACTCTCACTTTTTGAAGAAGAAAACTACCTAATCACGTGTACAAATTAAAGAAGGTTTCATACGCTCTAAACCAAGCTTCTAGAGCATGATATGATAGACTTAAATCATACTTGTAACAATCTAATTTTGAAATTAGTAAAGTAGATAGTACTCTATTTACTAATAGAAATAACAACGATATTCAACTAATACCAATATATGTAGATGGTATTATTTTTTGTTCAATCAATGAACAATTAAATAAAGAATTTTTTGATACAATGCCTAAAGAATTATAAATGAGTCATATGGGAGAACTAAATTACTGACTACAAATAAAACAATTAAGTAATGATATTTTCATATGTCAAGTAAAATACGCTAAAGATTTAGTTAAGAACTTTGGTATGTCAAAAACGGTGGTAAGCCAACTCTTGTGGCAACAAATGAAAAATTAAATAAGGAAGAAAATTCAAAAGATATAGATCAAAAATTGAATAGAGGTATGGTTGGATCACTGCTCTATATAAATGCTAATAGATCTGATATAATGCATAGTGTATGCGTTTTTGCAAGATATCAATCTCAGCCTAAGGAAATATATCTAAATTATATAAAACGAATACTAGGATACCTAAATAACACATTAAACAGTGGACTCTTTTATCCAAAAGAAGAATCCTGTGATTTAATTTCATATAATGATGTTGATCATGCTAGTTGCAAATCAGACCGAAAAAGTACAAATGGAACTTATCACTTTTTAGGACACTCTCTAGTTTTCTGATTAAGCAAAAAACAAAATTCTATATTTCTATCCATAATAAAAGAAAAATATATTTCAGCAGCATTATCATGTTCTCAGATTATTTATATGCAACAAACATTAAAATATTTTGCTTTAGTTTTTTCTAAATTGCCAATATACTGTAACAATACTAGTGCAATTAATTTATCTACAGTTCTAACTTATTACGCAAGAACTAAACATATAGATATATGACTTCACTTTCTAAGAGGTAAAGTAAATAAAGAAATAATATCACTTGAATTTATAAGCACTAAAACCATGAAGTTAATATATTAAAAAAAACCAATAAATCAAACATCATTTACAAAGCTCAGAAAATAAGTTAGGAATATGTTTCTTCTCATAAATATAAATATAATAATTGTAAATATAGAAATTCAAAAGAAAAACAAAGGAACAAAATTATACTAGATATGTCGACATATCCATGATATGTATGTCGATATATCCAGTTATTTTCTGATTTCAAATTTTCCTTCTGAATTCAAAAATTAAAACCGCTATATATATCCATTTTATTTTGAAATCAAACCCATTACACTACCTTCTTCTTTCTGAAAAAGTCATATAAAATAAAATTAATGGATCCTAATCATTCCAATCGTCCAAGGCATGAATCTACATCATATTCCTTCGATTCTCCCACTCCGAGCCCACTCCAAAACTCTTCTTTAACCAAAGTAACAAGAATTGAGAGTGATATGAGCGTACTCTAAATATGCTTTCTGAAATGGAAGCAATTTAAATGAGAATGAAGAATGAACATGAGAAAAAAGGCATAACTCTTAGAAACTTATAGAATATCTATTGAATAACCCCACAAATCCAATAGTCATCAAGGATGATGCTGCAAATTTGGCCATCATGATCCTTTAAATGGCGGTGAAGAAGAAGAGGAACAAGAAGAAGAGGAAGAGTAGGAGGAAGAAGAGGAAATCGATAACGATGAAGTCCGATGTCTCCGTGAAGTATGCTTCGATCAAGGTGGAAATTTGTTCTAACAAAAGGGAAATATCTATCTTCACTATCCCTTCCGTCCCATCCACAAATCTCTCATTATCAAGAATAAACCATAATGCTTAGGATTAGCATGTTTTGTTATTATTTCTTCAGATATGATTTTTTTTTTAAATTTTGAGTGAATCGTTGTTTACATGTATAATTTGATTTGGACTAATTTTTGCTTTGAATTTGTGCGCATAGATCTATAATAAGGTTTGAATTGATTGCTTTTGATTTGATGTGACTTTGGTTTGAATGTAGGTAAAGGATTTGTGTGATTAATAAAATGATTTATGTTATCACTTATTATTCTTACACATCATTCTTATCACTTATATATATATATAGAACAATTAGTTAGGGGGAATTTTTAGTTAGACTTTGGTTGATGACAAAGAGGGAGAAATGTATATATAATTTAGGCATAGATTAATGGGGGACTTTTAGACATAAATTATGGGGGTTTTTGTAAATCAGCTGGAGTTATAACATATTTTATAACATGGTTGCCATCATAAAAAAGAGGAGATTATTAGTACCTTAGGAATTGTTTTTAATGATAACAATCATATGACATTATATAAAGTATAGACACTAATGTTTTTATAAAGTTACATATAGTATATAGTGCAAAGTTACGTATAGTATAAAGTTACATATAGTATAAAGTGACATATAGAGATTGAAGACTCATGAATATTGAAGATTCAAGATATCCAGATAAGTTATAGAGTCATGAATTAGTTAGTTAAAACCCAGATAGTAATTCTTTGATCTCTCTTCTCATTTTTCTTAAAAGTTTTAAAATATATTTTATGTTTTCAAGTATTTCAAATTTGAAACAATGATTTTAAAAGAATTCCTATTATTAAATGGCTTTCAATGATCTCTTACATTTTGACCTTATAATTAATATTAAGTAATTATGTTTTAATGTTTTTTAATCATAGTGTGCTTTTAAATCTATGTACTTTGTTACAGTTTTAGTTTCATGTTTTCTAAATATTTATAAGTAAATTATAACATTTATTATGATTTTTGTAATGTATATTCACTTATACCTCATATACATTATTTTCAAAAGAAATTCCTATTTGAATCCTTTATATATTCAATATTACAAAAATAATTTTATAAAGTTTTCTTAAGTTTTATTATGATTGAAATATTTATAAAATATGTGTAACACCCAATGTGACGCCCCACCTCTTTACTCACGCAAGCCAAGGACACAACGGGGTAATGCCGTCAACTGGCACGAAGAATTAGGCTGTTGAGGAGCGGCCATCCATGTAATTGCTTTGTGCGAGCGTCGATATGACAGATAGCATAACATGTATTTCAAGAGGAAATCCGACATACCGATGCAAACTCAAAGCTACTACACAGTGGCTATAATATCTTCGAAAACAAATATTGAAATAAGCATAAGACAAATCAGTCACAGAAGTTCATATCTCAAAGGCGAAAACGGATATGAATATAACACTTAAAAGTGTACATCAGAGAAGTGGTCAAACAAGAACCACAAAATAACAAAAGAATAGTTAGAAGTGCTACACAAAAGAATAAATATACATCAATGAGTCTATATCTCAAATGTATACAACCAAAAACTGCTAATCTAAGTAGTTAGCCAAAAGTCAGGATAATAATCTCAAATGAGGAGTCAAGAAGAAGCACCTGTAACATCTCGGTCTGACCCGAGTATTATTTAATTAGAAAATAATAAACGGATCAGTCTAGCTATAAATATCAGGTAAAATGATATAAAATAAGAGATATGACAAAAACGTATGATAACCATAAAGCCGTACTGTAATAAGTATGTAATTGAAAATCAACCAGAGATTAATCAATATCACAAGAACCTTCTCAAAGATCAAAAGAATGTCATACTCTTTATTTTTTTCACCAAACCATAAATATTGACAATTATATCCATGCCAATCACAAAAGTTAATGACATACAAATTCACCAATGCACAAATATTGATAAAACTTATCAATGTAAATCACGAAAATTGGTGAAACACAAATTCTAGATATCATCAATAGAAACCCAAAAAACACAAAAAGGGGGAAAGAGGCTTGTCACAAAACGGGAGCATGGAAACTCACCAACATGTGTATCACAAAATGGAATGCTATTCCATGGTTGCTAACCATTAATTTTGAGCCGTGGCTCCACAAAACGGCCCGAAGACCTTTGAACCGAAGCTCCACTAAAACGGTCCGAAGATCATGGGTCGCTATCCCACCAAGCCGAAGCTCCACAATAAACGGGGTTTAGTCTCCTTCGCAGACAAAGAGACATCGCACATTGGTAGTCTAAATCACAAAATGATCATCATTGATCGATAAGTCTAAATTACACTAAGCTAGTAAATAAATGAGTTTAGCTTCATGTCCCATAACCACTAGCTTAACTAATTATTATGAACAAATTGTAGACTTCCACTCGAGAATAAGTGTCAATTACACTAAGCTAGTAAATATATGAGTTTAGCTTCATGTCCCATAACCACTAGCTTAACTTAAATATATACGAACAAATTGTTGATTTCCACCCGAAAATAGTCGCAAGAGATTTAATCGAACAAGTCCACGAATTAACCGATGAAGTAAACGCAAGCGTTTCATACCACTTGTTTTACTAAGCCGTTTAATTAGATTTCTCATACGAGTGAGGTAAAGGTTTGTATACACTAATAGATTGGAAAACAGTTTTATAAACGAGCTTTGTATTAAAAATAGAGTTTGAAATCATCTTTGTAAAAGAGTTTGATTATTTACTACTAGTATAGAAACCTTTGTATTTCAAAGTGACAAATTACAAAAATGATTGTAGACACAACCAATCATCAGAATTCACATACGAAGTCGTGAAGCAAATCTATAGAAATCGATACTGAATCCAGCAAGTAGGATATTCCTAAAAATCCCGAAAAATAAGTCATCAAAGTCGATAATAAATGATAACAACAAATCGGATAATCATGAATCGATAAAAATTGGAATCACAAGCAAAATAGGCATAATAGGCAAACTAGGAAAAGTAGGAGCAGGTCAGTTGACTGACTGCAAATGGCCGGTCGACTGAACCAGAAACTTGGAAATTTCATTTCCTGCAGTCAGTCGACCAATTACAATGGCTAGTTGACTAATTGCAGGAAACAGAGACTCTCTGTCTCTGTAAATAGCTCCCCGGAGCCATCGTTGGCTACAGCCAGTCGACTGACTGCAATTGGCAAGCCGAATGATTGGGCGTTCGGCTGTTTTTTCAGCCTATTCAATGAAGAGCAAACTCTCCCAAATTGCAATCGAATGAGAAACGGCGCTAGGGGTTTACGCCAATCAGTAACCCGGCCTATAAGCTCTTCAATGCATCGTCAAAAACATGTTTAAACATCAAAGCTAGGATTTTTCAAGATTTGACTTCAAAACACCAAAAATTGGAATATTCACCAATTCAATTCAAACCAAAAGCAAATGAACATGAATAAGTGTTAGGAATTCCTACCCAACAACCAAAGATAGTTATAGACAAAGATGTGAGATAAAATCTCATCTTTAAACCCAAAAATAATGAATAAGAAGCTATAGAGCAAGGAAAGAACAATCACTCTTCAATCCTAACCCAAGAAGCTTGAATCTAAGATCAAAAGAAAAACATTTCCTATGTCAGGGTTTAGGAATTTCTGAAATTGAAGAGGTAACGAGTTGGAGAAGAAGAAGAGAATGCTTACCAATAGCTTCACTTGAATTATGGAGCTATAACTTGAATTTGCAAAGAACGTAGGGCTTAGGATTTTAGTTTCCAATCACTTCCTCCATTTTTGATGAAGCTTGAGTGTTAGGAAATGAAAGTGAAGTAATGAAAAGGAGAGAGGGTGGAGTAATGATATAAGATGAGTTGGGTTAGCGGGCTGAACCCAAACTCAAACCCAAAGCCCTAAGTGAAAAATAGCAAAATTCACTCAACTCTAAACATATCGATGTTTATACTCAAAAAGCTTGCATACGGTATTTTGAACTCAATGGAAGCGGTCTCAAGTCCTAATTCGACTGTTTGCAAAAAGTAGCATTTTGGACTATAATCCGACTAACGATGAAATATTTAAATAAAATATTTAAATATTCAATCGTAAAATATGCGAGTTGTTACAGACTCCTCTCCTTAAAGAAATTGCATCCTCGCAATACTTAAGAAGAAAGATAAAAAGTAACAACCATAAAAGCATATCAACACAAAAGAAATTTGAAATAAGAAGTTCACCTCAAAGAGCACGAGAAAGTAAGTCTGGATGTGTTCGCTCTATGAATTCTCTAGATTCCCAAGAAAAATCCTTAGGATTTGAGAACCATTGAACTTTCACAAGATGAACATCTTTATTTCGAAGGCGCTCAACCTCCGAAGCAATGATGCGAATAGGATGTTGCTCATAAGTCAAATTAGGTGAAACTTCGACCTCTTCAACAATACCAGGCTCAAGAATAGAATCAGAATCTGAAAGGCATTTCTGTAGTTGAGAAACGTGAAACATGTTATGAATAGCAGAAAATTGAGCCCGTAATAAAAGGCGATAAGCCACGGAACCAATACGTCCAGTGATGGGAAATGGACCAATATATCAAGATGCTAATTTTCCCGATCGACTTAAACGCACAACACCCTTCATAGGTGAGACACGAATAAACACAAAGTCTCCCACAGAAATTCTAATTTCCTTCTTCGGTTATCGGCATAGGATTTTTGCTTACTTTGAGCCTCTTTCATCCTATGGCGGATAAGGTCAATCTTTTCTGTGGAATCACGAATAAAATCTAAACCTAAAACCAGCTTCTCACCGGCCTCAAGCCAACAAGAAGGAGATCGGCATGGCCTTCCATAGAGTGCCTCAAAAGGTGCCATACCAGATTGGAAGCTATTATTATAGGAAAACTCAACAAGAGAAATATGATCTTCCCAACTTCCACCAAAATCAAGAACACGTGCACGAAGAAGATCTTCAAGAGTTTGATTCAACATGCTCGGTTTGTCCATCGGACTGTGGATGATGAGCGGTGCTAAAATTAAGCTTCGTTCCTAAAGCTTTTTGAAGACTCTTCCAAATTCCACTAGTAAACAATGGATCACGATTGCTAACAATAGAAGTAGGAACTCCATGCGATTTAATAATTTCTTTAATAAAGAGTTTGGCCAAAAGAGGTACGGTCTGATTGGACCGAACGGGAAATAAAATGGGCGGATTTTGTAAGTCTATCAACTATCACCCAAAGGCTATCATGACCCGAACGAGAACGGGGAAGGCCGTCAATAAAATCCATGAAAATTTGATCCTACTTCCAAATTGGAATGTCCAAAGGTTGCAATGACCCACCGGGCCTTTGACGCTCGGTTTTAACAAGTTGGCAAGTCATGCAATGCTTAATAAAGTTAGCAATGTCAGATTTCATTCCATCCCAATAATAAAGTCGCTTCATATCAGCGTACATTTTACTACTACCGAGATGAATGGTAAATTTAGAACGATGAGAATCTTCTAAAATATCTTTACGAAGATTACTAATATTTGGCACGATAAGTCTACCAAATTTTCGAATACCGCCACGAGAATCAATATCAAAGTTTTTTAGACCTTCAATATCAATTTTATCCCGACAATTTTGGCTAAGAAGAGCCAATTCCGGGTCTAGCTTTTGAGCTTCAAGAATGCGATCGAAAAGAGAAGGATGAGCCTCATGGCTACATAAAACAAAAGATGCACATAAATCAGATTCATGGTCTCGAATCTCATAAGTGAACAAAGCCTAGAGATCATTCCATTCGGATATCATCAAAGAAATAACCGCCTGTTGCTTACGACTAAGGGCATCGGCAACACGATTTCCCTTTTTGGGAGAATACAAAGAATACCAAGATCACAAGTTGTAAGAAACTCGAGCCAATGTCATTGACGTAAATTAAGTTCCTTATGAGAAAATAATACTTCAAAGATCTATGATCGGAATAGAGAACAAATTTCTCCTCCAAAAATAATGATGCCAAATTCTATAAGAGAAAACAATAGCCGCGAGTGCTAGATCATGAGTGGCATACCTAGTCTCGATAGGCTTTAGTTGTATAGAAACAAAAGTGATAGAACGTTCTCTTTTGCAAGAGAACGGCAACCAAACCAATACGACAGGCATCAGAATAAACATTGAAGTCTTCGTTCCCCTCAGGAGTTCAAAAGAATAAGAGTATCGGAAAAGAGTTCTTTTGATTGATCCTTTTTCTCGAAAAGCTAAACATTCAAAAATTATAATTAACTTTATGTAATCATCTTTCTAGAAAAATTTACATTTTACAAGTCACTTTATTGTGTCTGACTGTCTCATCAAAGCATTTAGGATGTTCCTATCGGTAACGTTGATCAAGCGCATCGACAAGAATTCTTAAAGCACTCAATGGGCAATACAATCACAAAATCATCTTCTATATGATAAATATGTCTCTTAAAAACTTTACGAATATTCTTTGTTCGTTTCAAGAACAAAAATCAAATCATACTTATAAATAAATCTTATGAAAAAGATTTGCAAAATTTTAAATTGTTGTTTTCATCTAAAATCAAATAAATACTAGAATGGAGTCATCGAGATATTCTTAGAATACTCGACTCATAAAATGGATGAAATAAGCTGGACAAACTGAATGACATTATAATTCATTCATAAGAATCATAATGAGTGCGGAATGCCGTAAGTGGAATGCTAACTTCCGCAACTCGTAACTAATGAAAACTGGTGGCAAAGTCGAACTGAAAAGACCTTAGCACCACTCAAAAGATTTCTTAGGGGATAATCCTAAGACAAGTTCAAGAATACTGGAAAATTCACAAACTACATGAATGAGAGAAATAACACATTCCTCATCAAGTGGGTCTGGAGAATAAAATGGTGCCACCAAATTAGAATCGAATTCATTTACAAAAATAGAAATCCGCTTAACGGATTGAAAGTTTCGAAGATGAATAGTCCACTCGGGACATAGGATATGGTCTTCATAATGATTAAGCCAACCCTTTCACAAAAACAATTCCAAAGCCTAAGTAGGGCATACCGTGCAAATCGGCTTGGAAAGAAAAATCACATAAAATTATCCCAACATCAATCGGTTTCGCAATTCTCAAAGAAGTCACCAAACCCAAAATGTTTTAAAGAAAAAGAATCAACAAATTCTTTTGATACAAAATGATAAGATGAACCTATATAAAAAAGAACTAGAATAGGAAGATAACGAAATAAAATAATGCCATCAAGGATTGAATGGGAAATACCTTGACCAAGAAGACGGTCACCTGGCACATTTAGCTTGCCTTCTCTCCTACTTTGAATTTTGGGACAAGAAGATAAAAGATGACCCGGATTTTCGCAATAGCGACAAGTAAGGGGCTACGGACACTTAACTACATAATGGTCCTTAGAATTACAATTGTAGCATCCTCCAAGACTAGGAATTGGAGTCCTTGCTACCGAAGCAGTTTGCTTCACTTTCTTATTAGGATTAGGGCTTTTGTACTTAATATGCCTCTTCTTGGAAATCCCAATATCACTATCACCTCCTTTACGAACCTCTTCATGCCGAAGAGTGATATCCACAAGCTTATTGAAAGGAAATTCTAGTTTCAGAGGTAAAACCTTTTCGGGGTTCTTACCCAAAGCACAGATAAACCTTTGATTCTTTACAAGATCCATAACTTGTTGGGCGGACATAAATACACCATCCAGAGATGGACTACTGGATTGACCAGCACTAAGACTTCCAGAACTAACCATTTGTTCTTCTTTAAGAAAGAAAGAAAGAAAGAAGAGGAAAAAGGTTATTCTTGGAATGAATATCAAACAAACTTGATTGATAAAACAAGACATCATAAAAGAAAATAGGATAAGACGGTACGAAGACTCGAGTAAAATCCAAAGGCACGACTCCTAAGATGGACTTAGGACGATGATCCTTGCTAGATTATTCTACATTGTTCCAAAGTTTGGCTCAGATACCATGCTGTGACGCCCCAGCTCTTTACTCACGCTAGCCAAGGACACTACGGGGTAATGCCGTCAACTAGCACAAAGAATAAGGCTGTTGAGGAGCGACCATCCATGTAATTGCTTTGTGCGAGCGTCGATATGATAGATAGCATAATATGCATTTCAAGAGGAAATCCGACATACCGATGCAAACTCAGAGCTACAACACAGTGGTTATAATATCTTTGGAAATAAATATATAAATAACCATAAGACAAATCAGTCACAGAAGTTCATATCTCAAAGGCGGAAACAGATATGAATATAACACTTAAAAGTGTACATCAGAGAAGTGGTCAAACAAGATCCACAAAATAACAAAAGAATAGTTACAAGTGCTACACAAAAGAATAAATATACATCAATGAGTCTATATCTCAAATGTATACAACCAAAAACTGCTAATCTAAGAAGTTAGCCAAAAGTCGGGATAATAATCTCAGATGAGGAGTCAAGCAGAAGCACCTGTAACATCTCGGTCAAACCCGAGTATTATTTAATAAGAAAATAATAAATAGATCAGTCTAGCTATAAATATCAGATAAAATGATATAAAATAAGAGATATGACAAAACTGTATGATAACCATAAACCCGTACTGTAATAAGTATGTAAATGAAAATCAACCAGAGACTAATCAATATCACAAGAATCTTCTCAATGATCAAAAGAATGTCATACTCTTTATTTATATTCACCAAACCATAATATTGACAATTCTATCCATGCCAATCACAAAAGTTAATGACACACAAATTCACTAATGCACAAATATTGATAAAACTTATCAATGTAAATCACGAAAATTGGTGAAACGCAAATTCTAGAAATCATCAATAGAAATCCAAAAATCACAAAAAGGGGGAAAGAGGCCTGTCACAAAACGGGAGCATGGAAACTCACCAACACGTGTATCACAAAACGGAACGTTATTCCATGGTTGCTAACCATTAATTTTGAGCCGAGGCTCCACAAAACGGCCAGAAGACCTTTGAGCCTAAGCTCCACTAAAACGTTTCGAAGACTATGGGTCACTACCCCACCAAGTCGAAGCTCCACAATAAATGGGGTTTAGACTCCCTCGCAGACAAAGAGACATCGCACATTGCTAGTCTGAATCACAAAATGATCATCATTGATCGATAAGTGTAACTTACACTAAGCTAGTAACTAAATGAGTTTAGCTTCATGTCCCATAACCACTGGCTTAAATTAATTATTTACGAACGAATTATAGACTTCCACTCGAGAATAAGTGTCAATTACACCAAGCTAGTAAATACATGAGTTTATCTTCATGTCCGATAACCACTAGCTTAACTTAAATATTTACGAACAAATTGTTGATTTCCACTCGAAAATAGTCACAAGCGATTCAATCGAACAAGTCCAAGAATTAACCGACGAAGTAAATGCAAGCGTTTCATACCACTTGTTTTACTAAGCTGTTTAATTAGATTTCTCATACGAGTGAGGTAAAGGTTTGTATATACAAATAGATTGGAAAACGGTTTTATAAACGAGCTTTGTATTAAAAATAGAGTTCGATCATCTTTGTAAAAGAGTTTGATTATTTATTACTAGTATAGAAACCTTTGTATTTCAAAGTGACAAATTACAAAATGATTGTAGAAACAACCAATCATCAAAATTCACATACGAAGTCGTGAATCAAATCCATAGAAACCGATACAGAATCCAGCAAGTTGGATATTCCTAAAAATCCGAAAAAAGAAGTCATCAAAGTCGATAATAAATGATAAAAACAAATCGGATAATCACGAATCTATAAAAATTGGAATCGCAAGCAAAATAGGCATAATAGGCAAAATAGGCAAAGAAGGAGCAGGTCAGTCGACTGAATGCAAATAACCAGTCGACTGAACCAAAAACTTGGAAATTTCATTTCCTGCGGTCAGTCGACTGATTACAGTGGCCAGTCGACTAATTGCAGGAAACAGAGACTCCCTGTCTCTGTAAACAGCCCCCGGAGCCATCATTGGCTACAGCCAGTCGACTGACTGGGTGCTAGGCTGTTTTTTTCAGCCTATTCAATGAAGAGCAAACTCTCCCAAATTGCAATAGAATGAACAACGGCGCTAGGGGTTTACGCCAATCAGCAACCCGGCCCTATAGGCTCTTCAATGCATCACCAAAAACATGTTTAAACATCAAAGTTAGGATTTTTGAAGATTTGACTTCAAAACATTAAAAGTTGGAATATTCACCAATTCAATCCAAACCAAAAGCAAATGCACATGAATAAGTGTTAGGAATTCATACCCAACAACCAAAGATAGTTATAGACAAAGATGTGAGATAAAAATCCCACCTTTAAACCCAAAAACAACGAATGAGAAGCTATAGAGCAAGGCAAGGACAATCACTCTTCAATTCTAACCCAAGAAGCTTGAATCTAAGCTCAAAAGAAAAACATTTCCTATGTTAGGGTTTAGGAATTTCTGAAATTGAAGAGGTAATGAGTTGGAGAAGAAGAAGAGAATGCTTACCAATAGCTTCACTTGAATTATGGAGCTATAACTCGAATTTGCAAAGAACCTAGGGCTTAGGATTTTAGTTTTCAATCTCTTCCTCCATTTTTGATGAAGCTTGAGTGTTAGGAAATGAAAGTGAAGTAATGAAGAGGAGAGGGGGTGGAGTAATGATACAGGATGAGTTGGGTAGTGGGCTGAACCCAAACCCAAACCCAAAGCCCTAAGTGAAAAATGGCAAAATTCACTCAACTCGAAACATATCGATGTTTATACTCAAAAAGGTTGCAAACGGCATTTTGAACTCAATGGAAGTGGTCTCAAGTCCTAATTCGACTGGTTGCAAAAAGTTGCATTTTGGACTATAATCCGACTAACGATGAAATATTTAAATAAAATATTCAAATATTCAATCGTAAAATATGCGGGTTGTTACACCCAACATTTTTAGATAATTAAATAATCAAATAATTATAAACGGTTACAAAGAGCATTTTTGGAATTTTTAGAATGTGGTCTTGAAACATATACCATTGTGTACGTGGCGATTTTCTGATTAATTTGCATATATAATTTTCCTCGAACGAACTTCGTATGAAGAAGTTATTTACATTCGGAGTTCCATATCGAAAAATAATTATTCGTGTAAATGTGCGTAAATATATTTGTTTACAAATATATGCGTATATAAACTCTAGAAATAACGCGCATTTGAATTTCAAAATAGATGCGCATCATAAAGTAAATAAATTGACATCTACAATTAGAGGTAATTAATTAACATTAATAGGCAATGTTAATCAAATTAGCAATTCAAAAAATTAATTTGCATTAGTTAGAAACATTTGAATTTCAAAATAATCATGTGTTATAAAGGGAATTAAATTTTCAATTGATGAAAATTAATTAGAATGAATAGGCAAGGTTAAAAGTTAACGTTTAAAAATTTGTAACATTTAAAAATAGAGGAAATAAATTAATAAGTATAAAACAAAAAGGCTAGATACGTCAAAACTGGCGCTTTTTGCTTGTTTTTAACGGTTAGATTTCAATCGCTATAAACGAACAGATGACGTTGCTTTGGCTCCCTATAAATAAACGTGCAGGGCTAGCCTTCATACCCATATTTTTTGAATGTATGCGAAAGCCTTGTCACCTTTTTTCTCCTCTAATTCTCTAGAAATCAAATATATTAGACTTAGGTTTTATGATTTGCAATTTGTATGTAAAAACCGTAGATCTAGAGCAGAGATGTTCAAATTAGGCCGTCTGTATGAGATGAGTTTTCAGATCTGGTTTTCAAGTTTATCTGTTTATTTTTCTTCATTTAGATCCAGATTTATAAATCCATACAAATTTCGGTTTGTGGATCCAAATAGGGTTGCAAAGGGGTAAGCTATGGATAATAGAACTGGATTAAAAATCAGATCTGGAATGTGGAGTGATTTCTTTTTAGGTGAGTGGATTTAAATTATATATCTTTTATGTTGATGGTATATAATATCATTAGATTCCCATTAAATATTTTAATTCAGCATTTGAACTAATTTCAGTAGTTAGTTTTGTTAGTCCTTAAAATGATTGGTTGATGACAACAACCTTAGGACTTGTTATAAAGTATAAATACTAACATTATAGTTTAGATATATATGTATATGCAGGATATAAACATGAAGGTACCAAGAATGAAGAATGTACAATGTAGAGATTCAAGACTGAAGATATCAAGATTGAAGACTCGTGAGTATCAAGATATCAAGAGTTCAAGATTTCAATAGTACAAGATAAGTATTGAGTCTAGAATTATGTTAAAACTTCTTGAAAGCACGTACATCTTTATTCGAAATTCATTCATGGAATGGAATCCACTTCGAGTCTGTTAAAGGAATGGAACCCTAGTGGGATGGAACCCACGATAATATCTAGTAGAACATATTGTGGTCCTATTTTGATATCCACTAATTTTATAAAAATTCTTTTCAAAAATATATATCTCTTGTTTTTAAAAAATGTTTTCAAAACTTTCTTTTCAAAAAGAAATCTCTCTTGGTTTTAAATATTTTGGCCTCAAAACTATTTTTATCATTTTTAATATTTTGATTTCAAAATTGTCCATGTTTTTAAACCATCTCTTGTTCTAAATGTTTAGCTTTAAAATATTTATACACTCATATTTTAAATCACTTTATAGATTAAGATTATATATATTAAAAATTACTTTCTAAACTCTTTTATATGTTTAAACTATGTTCAAATATATTTATAAAGTTTATAAATTATTTTGACAAATTATATGTAACATCCCGCTTTTTCTACGTTTTAAATTAACGATAAACCACACACGTCAGCCCCAAAACATACAAAAGGGCGAATTGTTATTGAGGCGAATTAGAAAAGTAGAGAAAGAAATAAAACAAACAGAATCTCACAGCGGAATGACAAAATACAATAATCAAATAACAGTTCATGAAGCTATTTTACAAAACATTTGATTTTACTTATACAACACATATCACAGTTACACATACCAGAGAATAATAAATAATGCAATGGAACAGTATAAATGCAGTGGAATAATATAATAAATAACAGTAATAAAATCTACGTCTTCGTCCTCCAGAAATAAGGTCTTCAAATCCTGAAATGCTCAGACTAACCCGAGCGAATTGAAAGGACAAAACACTCAAGTCAGAACTAAAAGATCTTATGTAAGTTAAATCAACGGTAAATAATATGAGTGGAACGACTTCAGAGATGTTTACGGGATTTGACATCTCCTATCCAGTGTCAAACATGAGTGCAGTAACTTAAGAGATGCTCGAGATTCACATCTCCAAAGGATTCGTTAAACTATTTACTATATAGTAATATTTCGCTATTATAATAATGTCTAATGGTAAAATAAACTTACTTTTAAATGGCGTTGAGGGGTTACCCATATTTCCCTTACCACGTAATAGTCCTCGTAGTCCATCTAGTATCAGCACATCTCCAGATCGGGAGACTATCCTAAATACTCCATGGGCTACGGGAGAAAACCAAACTCGTACAAGGCTCGCTAGGGTGGGTGACATGGCACACAAGGCAATGCCAGGGTAGATATACCAATTACTATCCGGACTGGTGGTGACGCATAACATGCAGCTACCGCCCACCTAAGCCACACCCCAAATCAAAAAAATCAAAAGTAGCCACCGAATCAATCTCAAAGTCAGAATATAATGGAATGGTATCGAAGGAGTGTGTCCGATAAGAGGAGCTACCTCACTGGCTCGGAATCGCTCCTGTTTAAGCCACCTTATGCCAACTCACGGGAGTCAGGTCCACGTATATACCTCAAAGGAACGCCACCACCATCCTACATCATTCTGGAATCTACATCGTGTACACGGTTGTTGAAGTGGTTTTCGGAGTGGGCTGAGAGTATGACAACTTCCGATCCCGGTCTCTTTAACAACCGAACGTTATTATAACACCGCGGTCGTTTCAAAATAATTTATACTTCAAAACCAGAATATAATATCCATTTCGAAACCATATAAATACGAAATCATTTCCATTTCCAAAACCAAATCAATATGATATCATTTTTATTAAACCCAAATCAATATAATATCTTTTTTATTCCAAATATATCCCTTTTCCAAAATCATAGCACTTCCAAAGTTATAACATTTCGAAATAAAAACATTTGGAATATAACTTTCACTACTCAAATGGTTTAAATATTGGAATACTTTATATGATATAATAGCTTCTTAAATTTCACAAATCAATTCCAAAACATCTCGAATTTCTAGATTTTATATTTAACCAAATCCCAAATCATAATTTCAATTCAGTTCAGTTTTCAAATAAACTATTCCAAATTTATCGATTTCAAAACAGATTAGATCCACGGAATAACCCAATTCAAATTCAATATATTACAAACTTTAAGTATTCACTAATTTCAAAACTAAGTTTGATAATTCATATATATATATATATCAAATTCAATTTTCTATTATTTAGTTTCGAAATATTTACTTAATAAATCCATTATCATTTAAATAAAAACCAGATTACAAGTAACTAAATGTTTCCTTCAATTTATTTATACTTGAAATATTTATTTATTCACCTTAAATAGGATCAAAGTTATAAATCATATGCTTTACAGACCTCAAATTCCATAAGTTCCAAATTGGTTCCATTTAATAAATTTCTACATTTAATACAGTTTCAAATCAATTTCAAATCTATCTTCTCAGCCTTAATTTTATTAAAAAACATTATAAACTCTATATAAAATAAAATTTATATAAATACTTGACCATATTACATTTTTAATTAAATCAATCTTTATTTTTAAACTTGTTTTATGCCAAACAAATTAATACATAGCTAAAAATCAAGAATTTAACTATATATATAAAGTAACATTTATATAATACCTGAAATCAATATTTCTATAAAACTATATATTTCTTTACAAACCATAGAAATCATTTCAAAATATTTTTATATATAGACCGCGGTGTCTATATATAATTTTCTATCCTATGGTCAAGTGATACGGATATTTATCATTTCAATGCATAATTTAAGATATAAATATGGTTATATTCATTTCAAACTACAATCCCGAATGAAATAAAAATCCATAACGACTTGCAGTTTATAATAGTATAATGTACAACATCCATTCATTCAATATCAATCACCAAACATTTATCACAATCATCATCCAGTTCAATCAATAACATCAATGTAGAACAGATAATAAATAACATGTATTAACTGGCAGTTAATATTCAAAAATAAATTAAATAACTATTTTATCCAAATAAATTCAAATAAACTGAGATGATGATTCAAAATATGTCAAACAGTCATAAATAAATTTCTAATCACATCATAAATCAATTTAACAAACATATGAAATTTTTGAAGTTGTGAGTGGGTTAACGCACTCACCTTTTGAATTTAAATTGAATTTAAATCCAATTTGAACCCAAAATTTAAAAAGTCTCAGAATCCATCCAAATAAGCGTCAAAATGTCCAAAATTTTGATACGATCCTAGCCGAGAAAACCGCACATAAATCGGACCTCGTATGTGAAAATTACGATGATTAGAACAATAGAAATCAAAAATAAATTAAATTAAAACAAAATTTGCAATACCCTCCCACAGGCCACGTCACCACGGTCTTCACGCGCATTCGAGCTTACCTGGTTTCGACTGAAACCCTAGCCGGCTGCCACCTTTCTCCCAATTTTGCCGTCGATCGCCAACGCTACGCCACGATGCAACACCGCTAAGCCCCTCCCCATCAACGGTCGCGCCTCCTGGGTCCACACGCGACTCCCTAGCACCGCCGCTAGTGAACGCCACCGCCACCATATTTTCACCGATTCTTGTGATACGCGGCCCCCATACGATCAACGAACCACATCACCGAGACGTACACCGAGCCCTCAGCCCAACGCCACCTTCCGATCGCCTTGTAGTCGCAAATCCACCGTCAATTCACAAAAGCATGAACGAACGGCCAAAATAGTTCCTCAATTTCAGGCCACATCGAAAGCCAAATTGGAAAACTACCAATAGATTTGGCTTGCGTTCATCAATAGCTTCAAATCGACATAAATTTCGATGGAATTTGATTTCTGAAGTTGAAATTTTGAATTGAAACTGGATTGTGAATTTTAGGGTCTGTTTGCCATTGAGAAAGAGGAGCAACAGAAATTGCTATACGTACATAAATAAGAAATAAAAGGGCTGCTAGGGTTTATAATGATATATACGTAGGTAGAACAAAATAGTAACAAATGGGCTAGATTGGTTTGGAAAATTGAACGATAACGACCCGAAAGCCCATTCTGACTCCGGAACGAAAATAAGTCAACCCATATATCAAAATTGATGTTTCAAAATATTTTAAACTCAATAGAATAGGTTTCAAGTCCAAATTCCATCGTATGAAGAAGTTATGTTAAAATCAACATATTTCAAATTGGTTTCAACTAATTTCAATTAGATTGATTTCTGGGCGTTTCGAGCCCGTACGATCAAACCACAAGTCCGATCGCTACGAAAATTGAAATCCTACAATAATTCACTGTTACGGATCCGATGAAACTAGTTTCGTCGAAATCCAAGTCAGTGGCCAAAATGGCTATATTTCAGTTAATTAAATTAGTAATTAATTAATTAACTCAAATTTTCAATTTCACTTCTGTAATTGACAATTTTTATCGTTTTTAAATTTCTTAATCATTTGCACTAATTTGAATAAATTTAGATGTCAATTTAGAGTTGATTAATTTATAAATTTCAGTGTTAATCTCAATTTCATTAAATTCAGAAATTATAAATTTAATTTCCAATAATTCCACTTAATTGACTTTTCATTCTGTAATTCAATTCATTGTTGTCAAATGGATGAAATTAACATTAGTATATATCCAATTACCCTTATATTTTTACAATCATCAACTAAATTCATACTAACGTAGTTTTTAAATACATTTTATTGCAATGGATTTAAATCTAATTCAATATATTAAATAAATGGGTAAACAATTAATGATTATCACCATTTTCCTAATTCAATCTCATTCTTACTTTATTATCAACAAAAAACATTATAATTACTTTTCTAACATTGATTTTGTCAAAATACAGTTTATTGCATATTATTTCATCAATTAATATAACATTGAATTTATTTCCAAATTTATTATTTACAATCAATTATAACCCTACAATTGTTTCAATTAATTAAGATTGCACTAAATTACTTATTTACTAACTTGCATTAACATTCTTACATTTCATTCCCGCTATTAATTCATTAACAAATTTCAAATTTTTATTTATTCCAGATTTAATTACCAAAATCTTATTAAATTAAAAAAATTTAAACATCGAAAATTACGGGTCGTTGCACTCTCCTCCACTCAAAACTTTTCGTCCTCGAAAAGGAATAAGAAGGGAAAAGAAAGAAGTCAAGTAACCAATACATCTTATTCAAAAATATTAACTTTATAAACAAATAAATTTACAAAATTAATTAATTTGAATAAAAGATACCAATTTATAACTATTAAATCTTTTTATACTCAATTAATAAAGTTTGGAGACATTTTAGAAAATTTCTAAGTCCAAAATTTACGGAAAAATTCGACAGAGTCTCCTTTGCACGGAGAGGCTCAGGAGAAAATATAATGTCAATTATAACAATATATATCA
The DNA here is from genome assembly GCA_030765085.1 of Allium cepa. Classification (NCBI taxonomy): domain Eukaryota; kingdom Viridiplantae; phylum Streptophyta; class Magnoliopsida; order Asparagales; family Amaryllidaceae; genus Allium; species Allium cepa. The sequence goes on from CM060943.1 coordinate 192,536,812, forward strand.
CAATATCTCAAAATAATATATCCCAATAACGGGAAAAACGATGTAACAACGCTATAAAACCGTAGTCCGAGAACATACCTATTTATCAGGCAATTAACGTTTAATTATGAAACCAAAAGTAGTGGCAATTGCTTCCATAACATGTATATCACTTATATAATCCAAAGGGAGTTAATAATTATATAAAATAAAATATTTAAAGTTGTTTCAACCACCAACAAACAAATCAATACAAACAACAATCACTTGCAACCAATATACACTCATTATACAAAATCAACACAAATCAATTATCCATCCATATCAAGCAAAACAAATAGTTATTTGGGTTTAAAAGTCTTAAATTGTAAAGAATGGAAAATAAACTACTAAGTGCACCATTTACACAACAGTCTTAGATCAAACTCAATAAATTATTCAAATATCCAACAATTTTAAAGTATCCTTGCCCAAACAACCATAAACCAAACAAACAACAATTTCAAACAATAGATCAAGTTCATTCTTATCAATTTCATTTCATACATTTGTTGTATGATTTCCTTTTCATTCATATAATGATTTATCTTTTTAATTTACATTTCATTTCTTACCGTTTCATTTACTTTTGTTCATTTCTTACAAAATCTCATTTTCATCTACTCATATCATGTCAGTTTCTTTTATTGCATAATATTCATTATTCACTACCTAATTTCATTTATTTACATTCACTTATTAATAGTGTTCTTGTTCAATTCAATTACTTAGCGTTTCAATTCATTAACTTAAGTTTATAGTCATCCACTTGCAATATTTACTTTCTATCACATTTAATTCCACTAACTTAAGTTTATAACAATTATAACATCGATTCCTATTAATAAAAGCAATCTATTGAACATTTCCATTACATAATTTTACTTATACAATTTCCATTACATATTCTTATTAAACATTACAACTTTTAGTATTTGGTAAGTTATATATATATGCTTTAAGAATATAGTTGAAAGTTATACAAGTTTTTCTCATTTCTTTTAATAAATTTAATGTTCAATAATCATATCATTTGTTTTATAGGTTACTTCTTTCAACTTTTTTGTAATTTCATTTATAACCTAGCATTTAATCTCTTATTTTAATTACAGGTTCCAATTATTAATTAGTTACATTCCATTTCACTATAATAATTGAAACTATTAATTAACGGAAACTTAAAAACTAAATACCGGGTTAAATTTCAAATCATTTTAAATAATAGATAAATATATATATATATATATATATATATATATATATATATATCTACAATTTATATATCACATTTACGTTTAAAAGTAATTTAAAATTTATATTTGTTTATCAAAATAAATCTATAGTAAAACTACTACAGTGGCCTTCCCACTTTGAATCTCGAAAATGAATGTCGATGATGCGTGCGCTCATCGTCGAAACTATTTTCCCGCAACAGAGAGGGGAGTACAGAACTTACTTCTTTCCAAAATTTATTTTAAAATATTTCTTCCAAATTATACTGAAATATTTATATCAAAAAATACTTTAAATAAAACTATTATTATATTCCAATATCATTCGAAAGAAATTTCAAAACCCCGAAACTTAAGTTCTAAATTTCCAATTTTCATTTATTTTATTTACACATCTATATTTTAACCAATATTTTTAATTTCTAGTACCTAACAAACAAATATATAACTGCCGGATATATCTTTTATAAAATTTATTATTTTATATACAAAATATACAATAGGCAAAATTATTTCATTTACCTATATTTCAAAACAAATATTGTGTCGGTCTGTCCTATTGAGTGTTGAGAAATCCCTATTGATGCCATAGCGTCCTATGCACCAACCAGAATTTATAAATACAAAATGGAACAAATTTACACAATATCAAAACCTTTTATAATACTAACAAATACGCTCTCTCATATATATATATACACACACAACACGCTCAGCGACTCATCATAGGGTATTATTACCCTATTAATAAAGAGTCAGATCCCACAAAGCTAAGGTTTTTCGCTAAACCAAAGCTCTGATACCAAAATAACATCCCGCTTTTTTGTACATTTTAAATCGACGATAAACCACACACGTCAGTCTCAAACCATAGAAAAGGGCGAATTGTTATTGGGGTGAATAAGAAAAGCAGAGAAAGAAATAAAATAAACAGAATCTCACAGCGGAATGATAAAATATAATAATCAAATAACAGTTCATGAAGCTGTTTTACAAAACATTTTATTTTACTTATACAACACATATCAAAGTTAAAAATACCAGAGAATAATAAATAATGCAGCGGAACAATATGAATGCAGTGGAGTAATATAATTAATAATAGTAATAAAATCTTCGTCTTCGTCCTCCAGAAATATGGTCTTCAAATCCTGAATTGCTCAGACTGACCTGAGCGAATTGAAAGGACAAAACACTTGAGTCAGAACTAAAAGATCTTATGTAAGTTAAATCGACGGTAAATAATATGAATGGAACGACGTCAGAGATGTTTACGGGATTTGACATCTCCTATCTAGTGTCAAACATGAGTGCAATAACTTAAGAGGTGCTCGGGATTCACATCTCCTAAGGATCCGTTAAACTATTTACTATGTAGTAATATTTCGCTATTATAATAATGTCTAATAGTAAAATAAACTTACTTTTAAATAGCTTTAAGGGGTTACCCATATAGCCCTTACCACGTAATAGTCCCAGTAGTCCATCCAGTATCAACGCATCTCCACATCGGGAGACTACCTTAAATACACCACGGGCTATGGATGAAAACCAAACTCGTACAAGGCTCGCTGGGGTAGGTGACACAGCACACAAGGCAGTGCCAGTGTAGATATACCAATCATTATCCAGACTGGTGGTGATGCATAGCGCGCGGCTACCGCCCACCTCGAGCCACACCCCCAAATCAGAAAGTCAAAAATGGCCACCGAATCAAAGTCAGAATATAATGGAATGGTATCGAAGGAGTGTGTTCGATAAGAGGAGCTACCTCACTGGCCTGGAATCGCTCCTGTTTTAGCCACCTTAAGCTAACTCATGGGAGTCGGGTCCACGTATATACCTCAAAGGAACACCGCTGCCATCCTAGTTCATTCTGGAATCTCCACCGCGTACACGGTTGTTAAAGTGGTTTTCGTAGTTGGCAGAGAGTATGACAACTTCCGATCCCGGTCTCTTTAACAACCGAACGTTATTATAACACCGCGATCATTTCAAAATAATTTATACTTCAAAACCCGAATATAATATCCATTTCGAAAACCACATATATACAATATCATTTCTATTTCAAAAACAAAATCAATATGATATCATTTTTATAAAAACCCAAATCAATATAATATCATTTTTATTCCAAATATATCCCTTCTCCAAAATCATAGCACTTTCAAAGTTATAACACTTCGAAATCAAACACTTGAAATATAACTTCCACCAATCAAGTGGTTTAAATATTCGAATACTTTATATAATAAAATAGCTTCTTAAATTTCACAAATCAATTCCAAAACAACTCGAATTTCTAGATTTTATATTTAACCAAATCCCAAATCATAATTTCAATTCAGTTCAGTTTCCAAATAAACTATTCCAAATTTATTAATTTCAAAACAGATAAGATCCATAGAATAACCCAATTCAAATTCAATATATTTCAAACTTTAAGTATTCACCAATTTCAAAATTAAGTTTGATAATTTCATATATATGTCAAATTCAATTTTCTTTTATTTAGTTTCGAAATATTTACTTAATAAATCCATTATCATTTAAATAAACCCCAGATTACAAGTAACTAAATGTTTCCTTCAATTTATTTATACTTCAAATATTTATTTAATTCACCTTAACCAAGATCAAGTTATAAATCATATCCTTTACAGATCTAAAATTCCATAAGTTCCGAATCGGTTTCATTTAATAAATTTCTACATTTAATACAGTTTCAAATCAATTTCAAATCTATCTTATCAGCCTTAATTTTATTAAAAATCATTATAAACTCTATATAAAATATAAATTATATAAATACTTAACCATTTTACATTTTTAATAAAATTGATCTTTATTTTTAAGCTTATTTTATACCAAACAAATTAATACATTGCTAAAAATCAAGAATTTAACAATATATAAAGTAACATTTATATAATACCTGAAATCAATATTTCTATAAAACCATATATTTCTTTACAAAAACATAGAAATCATTTCAAAATATTTTTATGTATAGACCGCGGTGTCTGTATAAAATTTTCTATCCTATGGTCAAGTGATGCGGATATTTAACATTTCAATACACAATTTAAAATATAAATACGGCTATATATCATTTCAAACCGCAATCCCAAATGAAATAAAAATCCATAACGACTTGTAGTTTATAACAGTATAAAACATAACATCCATTCATCCAATATCAATCACCAAACATTTATCACAATCACCATCCAATTCAATCAATAACATCAATATAGAATAGATAATAAATAACAGGCATTAACTGGCATTTAATATTCAAATATATATTAAATAACTATTTATCCAAATAAATTCAAATAAGCTGAGATGATGATTCAAAATATGCCAAATAGTCATAAATAAATTTCTAATTACGTCATAAATCAATTTAACAAACATAAGAAATTTTAGAAGTTGTGAGTGTGTTAAAACACTCACCTTTTGAATTTAAATTGAATTTAAATCCAATTTAAACCCAAAATTTGAACAGTTTTAGAATCTATCCAAACCAGCGTCAAAATGTCCGAAATTTTGATATGACCCTAGCGGAGAAAACCACACGTAAATCAGAATTCGTATGTGAAAATTATGATAATTAGGATAATAGAAATCAAAGATAAATTAAATTAAAACAAAATTTACAATACCCTTCCACAGGCCACGTCACCACGATCTTCACGTGCGTTCGAGCTTACCTGGTTTCGATTGAAACCCTAGCCGGCCACCAACTTTCTCCCAATTTTTGTCATCGATCGCCAACGCTGTGCCACGATCCAACACCGTCGAGCCCCTCCCCATCAACGGCCACGCCTCCTGGTCCACGCGCGACTCCCTAGCACCGCTGCTAGTGATCGCCACCCCCACCCTATTGCCGCCGATTCTGGTGATACGTGGCCCTATACGATCAATGAACCACATCACCGAGACCTGCGCCATTCCCTCAGCCCAATGCCACCTTCCGATCGCCTTGTAGTCGCAAATCCACCGTCAATTCACAAAAGTACGAATGAACGACCAAAAATAGTTCCTCGATTTCAGCCACATCGAAAGCCAAATTGGAAAACAACTAATAGATTTGACTTGCATTCATCAATAGCTTCAAATCGACATAAATTTCGATATATTTTATGGAGTTTGATTTTTGAAGTTGAAATTTTGAATTGAAACTGGATTGTGAATTTTACGGTCTGTCTGCCATTGAGAAAGAGGAGCAACAAAAATTTCTGTCCGTACAGAAATGAGAAATAGAAGGGCTGCTAGGGTTCATAATGATATATATATATATATATATATATATATGAAGAACAAAATAGAAACAAATGGGCTTGATTGGTTTGAAAAATTGAACGATAACGACCCGAAAGGCCCGTTCGGAGTCCGGAACGAAAATAAGTCAACCCACATATCAAAATAGATGTTTTAAAATATTTTAAACTCAATGGAACAGTTTTCAAGTCCAAATTCCATCGTATGAAGAAGTTATGTTAAAATCAATATATTTCAAATTGATTTCAATTGATTTCAATTAGATTGATTTCTAGGCGTTTCGAGCCCGTACGACCAAACGACAAGTCTAATCACTAAGAAACTTGAAATCCTACAATAATTCACTGTTACGGATCCGATGAAACTGGTTTCGTCGAAATCCGAGTCAGTGGCAAAAATGGCTATATTTTAGTTAATTAAATAAATTAATAATAATTAATTAAATAAAATTTTCAATTTCACTTCTGTAATTGACAATTTTTATCGTTTTTAAATTTCTTAATCATCTACACTAATTTAAATAAATTTAGATGTCAATTTAGAGTTGATTAACTTATCAATTTCAGTGTTAATCTCAATTTCATTAAATTGAGAAATTATAAATTTAATTTCCAATAATTCCATTTAATTGACATTTCATTCTGTTATTCAATTCATTGTTGTCTATGGGATGAAATTAAAATTAGTATATATCCAGTTACCCAAGTATTTTTACAATCATCAACTAAATTCATACTAACGTAGTTTTTAATTGCGTTTTATTGCAATGGATTTAAATCTAACACAATAGATCAAATAAATGGGTAAACAATTAATGATTATCACCTTTTGCCGAATTCAATCCCATTCTTACTTTATTATCAACAATAAACATTATAATTACTTATCTAACATTGATTTTGTCAAAATACAGTTTATTGTGTATTATTTCATCAATTAATATAACTTTGAATTTATTTCCAAATTTATTATATACAATCAATTGTAACCCTACAGTTGTTTCAAATAATTGGGATTGCACTAAATTAGTTATTTATTAACTTGCATTAACATTCTTACATTTCATTCCTATTATTAATTCCTTAACAAATTTCAAATTTTTATTTATTCTAGATTTAACTGCCAAAATCTTATTAAATTAACAAATTTTAAACATCAAAAATTACGGGTCGTTACATTATAGAAGCCAATTTTAATAAGAAAATCAAAACATCAATTTTGCCTTGAGCATGTCGACATCCCTCAATCCCACATATCGACACGGTGTCCATTATTTTTAAATTTTAATTTTCAAAAGAAGTGTATATTCGTCGTATCCTTTCATGAATAGATATGCTTGTGGCTCTACTATAAATACCAATAAAATCTAAACGAATTTTTGACCAGATTTCATTTATTTTCTCTCCTTTTCATCTTCCACAATTATTCTAAAGAATCCTAAACTATACTTTGTCGAAATACCAAGTGAATCAAACTTGATTATCTCTTTTTTGATTCTTTGCCACTCCCTCTATAAGATCTCAGTGCTATTCAGAGTTGTAGAATCTTTTGTAAATCAAATTGTTGAGTAAAAGGTGCGGTTGAGCCTTGAAATCAATTCGGTGTGATAGTAGCTCCGAAAATCAATTAGGTGATCTTGTAGCCTGGTTAAATCAAGAGAGTTTGCCTTGTACTCGAATACAGGAGGGTGTACCTCGTAGCCTTGAAACCGAGGGTGTAATCTGGGAGATTATTTTGATAAGAAATCTGCATGATTGTATGGGACTGGATGTAGGGTAACTCTGAACCAGTATAAAATCCTGGTGTGTTCTTTCCTTTATTGCTTTATTTAGTACTTGCATCTGTGTCTGATTCTGTGATTATATCTATGTCTGTGAATTACATCTGTTGGTGATTAAATTAAATAAGTTTCAAAAAGACTTAGAAATCCACAAAACGCTATTCACCCCCCTCTAGTTTTATTCCAGCCTTAAGATTTTTAATCCACATTTCTCACATTTGGTATCAAAGCCAGGTTTTCAAAGTTTTTGTAATCTGAATTTTGAAAAGTATTAAAAATGGCTACCAACACTGGTTTTGTTAACACTATCACTAATTCATTTGTAGAGGGTCAGTCTACTGCCAGACCACCACTTTTTAATGGCACTAACTATGCATATTGGGCATGTAGAATGAAAGTACATTTACAGTCAATGTTGAATATGCGCTTTGCGCTTATATGATTTTTGTTTGATGATAATAAACATATATACATTTGTTTAAATGTATTTGTTAATGTACTATTTTATTTTTCATAGAATAAATAAATATTTGCTGAATAAAATTAATTGACACAGAATTTGAATTCAAACGAATATTTTATTCAAACAAATATTTATTACAACTTTGATAGTACAATTTCAAGCTCTCACTATACATATACAATTTTTGACTACAATACATGACATTTCACATTTACATCACAACCTCACTACATATCACTCACACTCATATTTTTGTCTTCAACTATAATCTAGTTTGAATCCAGCATCTGAGCAATCTGCAAAAATATTCACTAACGCAGTAAAATCGAAAAAGAAATATTTTTGAAATTCAAAAATAAAAGATGATTTTGAAAATATGATTTGCCTCAGTTATTTGGGTTGTTCGTCATAATTTAAATTTGAATTCATCATACACGAACAACTTGTGACATACACAGTGTATTACTGTATATGCCACAAGGCCGTGCACACCGATATATACACTTGATTGATTTACAGGGACAGGTGAGCACAGGTCAAACCCAAATGAAAAACCGGGTTCAACTCAGGTGCAATAAATTCAAAAATACGACACGAGCACAAGGTCAAATCCGAGTTTTGAAACTGGATTCAACACAAGTGAACATGACAAGAAACAGTTCAATATGAAATGATGAACATGCAGTCAACAAGTGACAACATACTTCAATGACCAAAGCATGGCCAATGCAAAATGCAGATACAAACTACAAAGAACATCAACAACTACAAAACAATCAAACTGCATCAAGTCCAGCAGGATGAATAAGTATGGCAGCATGTGAATGCATCAAAGCAAGTAAACAACAATGTCGAGCTCAAGACAGTACAGCTACAACATGGTGCAGAACCAAAGCCAAGTATAATGTACAGGGAAGCCAAAGTAGTACACAAACAACATAGAAGTATGGATGTACTCAATGCAACCCAGATAAACATGCACGACTTATGGCAGTGAAACTCAAACAAAGTGCAGAGGAAAACAAAGGCATCAAAACAATGTTCAAGATATCAAGTGATACAAGGTCAGGGAAGCAACCAGGATGGAGCAGAGACAAGTAATGCATCAAAAGTGCACAGCAACCCTCAAGTAGTGTACATGAATACAACTATAACAAATGAACATAATGCCACAGTGCAAGTGAAGATGACACTGAGAAATGCAATGCAAATGCAAATCAAAACAGAGAGTATATGGAAGGGTCAGTGATACAAGGCAATACACAAGAGCATACAAGTGCAACACAAGAAACAGATAGAAATGAACTTATGAAGCAGTGCAAGTGCAAATCACCAATTACAAGACCTCAAGTGATATGGTGAAGCAGCATGTAATGACAAGCATGTAATGACATTATATACAAATGTAAAGAACAATGGTGATGCACTGCAGATATCCAGACAGCAAGCACATGTATCCAAGTACAAGCTCGTGTCGAAGTTACCGAAGTCAGCATGAAATTTTATAGGGCAATCAACAGAGATGATCAAGTGACCAAATTTAAAGCTAACACATATATATATATATATATATATACATGATGCAAATGCACAAGTACAGGCTGATCAAAATTTCAAAAATGACCAAAGCCAAATGTGACAGTAGTTTTAAAAAATCAAGTCAACAATGCAAACATGAAGTGAATGCATCTACAGGAAAGCAATAAACAAGTCTAGGTTCGAATTCAATGCAGACGCAAACAATTTCAAGATGAACAAGTCAAGGCCGAAGCAGTAGCAATCAAGAAGCCGATCAAGTCAAAGCCATAGTCAACAACGTGATGACCAAGGAGTTGAAATTCAAAACCGTGAATGTCAAGCAATCGAAGTATATACGTTTATGAACAAGTCAATACAATCTCAATCATCAAAGTGAAATCAAGCGGCCAGAGCAAGTAAATTGACGAATTCAAACGAACGTAATTCAAGGAATACGAACGCATATAAAAGCCCCAAATCATCATCGGCATAAGTATGAGTTCGAATACAAAAATAAAAAAGGAACAGAGCTAAAAATCTTACCCGAAGCAACAAACGAACTCATCAAAGCAACCGAAGTAAGCAACAAGGATTCGATCGAACAAGACGACTTGCAATTAATCACTGATTCGATCAACTTAAAGTCGGTGCTTCAAAATAGCCCTAGACCTCAGAGCTAAGAGAAAGCCGCAAATTTCCAGAGAAAAGAATATCAAGCACGAGCCCTAATTTTCAGATCGAAGAACGAAGACGCATGCTGCCATTATTTTTCGCAACAAAGAAATAAAGGGGATCGGGCTGGAGATAACAAAAGAAAAAAAAATAAGGAACGGGTTTAATGAAATAAGTGGGCCGGCCTTATTTTCTAAAGGCTTTATTTTTTAATTAGGGTTATTTTTAGGGTTTAGGGTTATTTATTTATGTGTCTTTTAATTATCGTTTTTATTTTTCGAATCAAAACTTTGTAAATCACCACCTAGGGTTTAGGTAGTGTCAGATTGTCTAGTTAGAATTAGTTCAGTGAGCAGGGTGTGCGAGTTTGCAAAATTCTATTATAGGCGGGAGAAGAGTTTGCGAGTAAGCGAAGCTCTATAGGCGGGAGGCAAAGTTTGCGAGTAAGCGAAACTCTATAGGCGGAGCAGGGTGTGCGAGTCTAGTAGAGTGTTTGTGAGCGTGGAGCAAATGTTTGCGAGCAGGGTGTGCGAGTCTAGTAGAGTGTTTGTGAGCGTGGAGCAAATGTCTGCGAGTCTAGTAGAGTGTTTGTAAGCGTGATACTGTTTAATTCTAATAGAAATCTGTGAATGCAGCAGTAGGCAGGGTTTGCCGAAGCTGGGTAAATTTTGTGTGTGATTTACTTTTCTGCATATTTATTTTTCTGTGTATAAAATCGATAAAATTTGCTATAACCCTATTCACCCCCCCTCTAGGGTTAAATCTAGATCCTACAAGTGGTATCAGAGCCCGGTATTTTTCTTTAACTCTAGAGTCATGAATCCACCAGATAATATTTTTGAGGGTCATTTTAATATTATTCCTTCTATTTTCGATGGAACAGATTTTTTGAACTGGAAATTGAAAATGGAATTTTATTTAAAATCTGTTAATATTAAATGTTGGGATATTATTGAAAATGGGTGTGATAAAACCGATAAGGAAAGTATCTCGATTAATGCTCTTACTATGCATATATTATATTCTCATATTAATCGTGATAATTTTAATTTTGTTTCTCTTAGTGAAAATGCACAGAAAATCTGGAATACTCTCGATGCAATATATGGTGCAAAAGTCAACAGCAATGAGAAGTCCTCCACGACTGACTCAGTTAAAGAAATATGCTTAACAGGATTGGTAAATAGCAGTTGTGATGAGGATGATGATGATGGAGCAACTGAGCTGGCATTACAAACAGAGAATTCAAATAGGAAATTTGCAGCCAAGTGGAATAAAAGCGATATCAGTGAAAGTGAGGAAGCAGATATGTGCCTTCATGGGAATATAACCGATAGCGACGACGACGAGCCAAGCGAGGTATCAAAACTTACTCAATCTGAATTATTTATTTATTTCCACAAGGTAAATGGCTGTTTTAAACGACTTAGGGAGAAGTATGCCAAACTTGAATCACAAAATGATACTTTGTTAGAATTAAATGAGCAACTCGACAAATTAGTTAAAACCTATCAAAGTAAGATCCCTAAGTGTGATAAGTGTCCAACATTCGAAAAGGGAATTGAAAAATCAGAAATCAATATAAATTCACTTGAAAATGAAATTCTGATTTTAAAAGAGAATGAAAATAATAGGAGAGAGAATTCTATTGAAAAGTTCACACAATTGATAAATGAAAATGAATCTCTCAAAACACAAGTCCAACAATTGTCAACGACTTTAGATAAATTTTCAAAAAGTGAAAAATTGTTGAATATGTTAATAGGAAAACAAACTATCAATATTGATAGACAAGGACTTGGATATACTCACTCTGAATATGTTAGAAATGAGATTAATCAAGAAAATTCAATGTGCACGATTTGTAGAAAATATGGACACAATCACAATAATTGTTGGTATAGACCCAAACAAGTGAAAACTATACCAATTTGGGTTCCAAAAGGCACAAATATAAAATCTTTGAAAGTCAAACAAATTTGGGTGCCAAAAGGAACATATATAAATAGTTTTGGGTCTCCAAAAACATATTTTTCATATTCTGCCACTAACAACAATGGACCTATAAAAACAAATAGGTCACATAAATCTTTTATCGTGTAGGTGTGGTGGCAAGCTAAGGAACAACAACAGTGTTCTCTGGATTTCGGCTGTTCCAGAAACACAACGGGCGACAAAGCAAAGTTCCTTAGCCTAGTATAAAGGTGACAGAATCACAATGGACAACAACGAAAAATTATCGTAAAGGTAAAACAGGTAAAATTGTTTTTAACGATATATTAAATGTGATTATCTGCACCATACTCTAAATTAAAATCAGCCAATATTGAGATAAACAAAAGATGATGATTTTAATGCTATGATTTTTTTTCAAAATATTGAACAATCACCTTTAAATAGAATCACTTGGAGTAATTATGATGGTTGACTGATTCGGACTTAATTGATATGATTTTTTGATTTGTTCTTATTTATGACATTGATTTGTGCTTAAATGATGACCAATCAGATTTTCAATTTTGAACTAATTTATATAAATTTGTTCAGTCAAACGATGGTTACTCATGCTACACGTAGATATATTGGTTCTGATATTTTGGTCACTGTTGTAAATTTGCACGATTTCAAATTCATGTTAAAAAGGATTTTTTGAAATTGTTGAAACTTTATGAAATTGTTGAAATTTCAAGAAACTGTTTTTGAAATAATTATGATGATGATTGACTGTTGATTACTCATGAATATAATTGTTTATCCTATGGTTTTTGAAATTAACATCATGATATTTGTTTGAGTGTTAACACGGCTTAAATTCAAATTCAAAAGAATGATGTTTTGAAATTTTTGGTGCACATCTCATGGTTTGATTCAACAAGTGAATATTGAGTGAAATTTAAATTCAGATGCAGATTACACTGGTAATATAGTTGATAGAAAAATTATTAGTGTAACATGATTAATATTTGAAACATTCATTTGCTGCATCGTTTTTTTTTCAAAGAAAATATCTGCATATTTTTCACTTGAAATAATTTTCAAATAGCAGAAAATTTTCTTATAGAACTCCCTCGAGAAAATCATGTTTGACCATATTTACAGCTTAATCATTTTTGAAAAATTGATTTTATGATTTTTAATTTGATTTTAAATGACAAATTTTGACTAATCTGACTCCCTTTGATTATCGAAAAGATGAATAGTAATTGAAAAAGTGATAAGTGTTGATATTTATCATATATTAAAACTCGAGAAAATATAATTAGAAAATTTCTTTAGAATTTCATAACAAGAGTTATAAAAACTTTTTGTTGGGTAAAAATTCCATGATCATTTCTATTTCTATCATCTTTCTATCGACCATCACTCATCAAAATTACACATAGTATGTAAATTTGTGGTAGTTTACAAAGGAAATCATTTGTTCTTCAATATCTTTAAATTTGTGAAAGAAATTATCCGTGCTTCAATTTATTATATTTAACAATAAAAATAAATATCCAAAGTATTCACTCTCATTTAAAAGTCCTCACGGTTATGCATGGGTGAATTACTTGGATTTTTGATTATGTGCTTCCATGCTCATTTAAAAGTCCTCACGGTTATGCATGTATGGAACGCATATCAAAATTAATTGATTCAAATAGACAAGTTGATTCTAATCCCATTTAAAAGTCCTCACGGTCATGCGTGGTTAGAAGATACTTGATTTCATTTTTTAAATTAAATTGGAATACTACTAATCTTATTTAAAAGTCCTAACGGTTATGCATGGTTAGTAGATATTCAAATTTCCAGAAATAAATATACCACAAATAGACATATCTATATGAATTTTTGATGATTTTATCTCCATCACTTCTGAAAGTGGAATATGCGCTTGACAAGGGTAATTATGATTTTTGTTTGAGTTTTATTGAAATTTGATATTTATATTTAATTGAGTTAAATGTTTGATTCATGTCTATCACTTCATCTCTATTCTATAACACTATTATTCTTTTGCTGATAACAAAAGGGGGAGAGAAAAGTTAAGATTTTGTCGAATAGAATCAAGCAAAGGTTAAATAATTTAAATTTGCATATAGGCTCATTTACATATTTTTATTTGTATGCATATATGTAGGGGGAGTATTGTGTAGAGAGGGAGCATTCAAATAGGGGAGCAAATTGAACGATCAAATACATTTAATACATTCAAAATCTTAAATATATGTTTGTTATCATCAAAAGGGGGAGATTGTTGAATATGCGCTTTGCACTTATATGATTTTTGTTTGATGATAATAAACATATATACATTTGTTTAAATGTATTTGTTAATGTACTATTTTATTTTTCATAGAATAAATAAATATTTGCTGAATAAAATTAATTGACACAGAATTTGAATTCAAACGAATATTTTATTCAAACAAATATTTATTACAACTTTGATAGTACAATTTCAAGCTCTCACTATACATATACAATTTTTGACTACAATACATGACATTTCACATTTACATCACAACCTCACTACATATCACTCACACTCATATTTTTGTCTTCAACTATAATCCAGTTTGAATCCAGCATCTGAGCAATCTGCAAAAATATTCACTAACGCAGTAAAATCGAAAAAGAAATATTTTTGAAATTCAAAAATAAAAGATGATTTTGAAAATATGATTTGCCTCAGTTATTTGGGTTGTTCGTCATAATTTAAATTTGAATTCATCATACACGAACAACTTGTGACATACACAGTGTATTACTGTATATGCCACAAGGCCGTGCACACCGATATATACACTTGATTGATTTACAGGGACAGGTGAGCACAGGTCAAACCCAAATGAAAAACCGGGTTCAACTCAGGTGCAATAAATTCAAAAATACGACACGAGCACAAGGTCAAATCCGAGTTTTGAAACTGGATTCAACACAAGTGAACATGACAAGAAACAGTTCAATATGAAATGATGAACATGCAGTCAACAAGTGACAACATACTTCAATGACCAAAGCATGGCCAATGTAAAATGCAGATACAAACTACAAAGAACATCAACAACTACAAAACAATCAAACTGCATCAAGTCCAGCAGCATGAATAAGTATGGCAGCATGTGAATGCATCAAAGCAAGTAAACAACAATGTCGAGCTCAAGACAGTACAGCTACAACATGGTGCAGAACCAAAGCCAAGTATAATGTACAGGGAAGCCAAAGTAGTACACAAACAACATAGAAGTATGGATGTACTCAATGCAACCCAGATAAACATGCACGACTTATGGCAGTGAAACTCAAACAAAGTGCAGAGGAAAACAAAGGCATCAAAACAATGTTCAAGACATCAAGTGATACAAGGTCAGGGAAGCAACCAGGATGGAGCAGAGACAAGTAATGCATCAAAAGTGCACAGCAACCCTCAAGTAGTGTACATGAATACAACTATAACAAATGAACATAATGCCACAGTGCAAGTGAAGATGACACTGAGAAATGCAATGCAAATGCAAATCAAAACAGAGAGTATATGGAAGGGTCAGTGATACAAGGCAATACACAAGAGCATACAAGTGCAACACAAGAAACAGATAGAAATGAACTTATGAAGCAGTGCAAGTGCAAATCACCAATTACAAGACCTCAAGTGATATGGTGAAGCAGCATGTAATGACAAGCATGTAATGACATTATATACAAATGTAAAGAACAATGGTGATGCACTGCAGATATCCAGACAGCAAGCACATGTATCCAAGTACAAGCTCGTGTCAAAGTTACCGAAGTCAGCATGAAATTTTACAGGGCAATCAACAGAGATGATCAAGTGACCAAATTTAAAGCTAACACATATATATATATCTACATGATGCAAATGCACAAGTACAGGCTGATCAAAATTTCAAAAATGACCAAAGCCAAATGTGACAGTAGTTTTAAAAAATCAAGTCAACAATGCAAACATGAAGTGAATGCATCTACAGGAAAGCAATAAACAAGTCTAGGTTCGAATTCAATGCAGACGCAAACAATTTCAAGATGAACAAGTCAAGGCCGAAGCAGTAGCAATCAAGAAGCCGATCAAGTCAAAGCCATAGTCAACAACGTGATGACCAAGGAGTTGAAATTCAAAACCGTGAATGTCAAGCAATCGAAGTATATACGTTTATGAACAAGTCAATACAATCTCAATCATCAAAGTGAAATCAAGCGGCCAGAGCAAGTAAATTGACGAATTCAAACAAATGTAATTCAAGGAATACGAACGCATATAAAAGCCCCAAATCATCATCGGCATAAGTATGAGTTCGAATACAAAAATCAAAAAGGAACAGAGCTAAAAATCTTACCCGAAGCAACAAACGAACTCATCAAAGCTACCGAAGTAAGCAACAAGGGTTCGATCGAACAAGACGACTTGCAATTAATCACTGATTCGATCAACTTAAAGTCGGTGCTTCAAAATAGCCCTAGACCTCAGAGCTAAGAGAAAGCCGCAAATTTCCAGAGAAAAGAATATCAAGCACGAGCCCTAATTTTCAGATCGAAGAACGAAGACGCATGCTGCTATTATTTTTCGCAACAAAGAAATAAAGGGGATCGGGCTGGAGATAACAAAAGAAAAAAAAATAAGGAACGGGTTTAATGAAATAAGTGGGCCGGCCTTATTTTCTAAAGGCTTTATTTTTTAATTAGGGTTATTTTTAGGGTTTAGGGTTATTTATTTATGTGTCTTTTAATTATCGTTTTTATTTTTCGAATCAAAACTTTGTAAATCACCACCTAGGGTTTAGGTAGTGTCAGATTGTCTAGTTAGAATTAGTTCAGTGAGCAGGGTGTGCGAGTTTGCAAAATTCTATTGTAGGCGGGAGCAGAGTTTGCGAGTAAACGAAGCTCTATAGGCGGGAGGCAAAGTTTGCAAGTAAGCGAAACTCTATAGGCGGAGCAGGGTGTGCGAGTCTAGTAGAGTGTTTGTGAGCGTGGAGCAAATGTTTGCGAGAAGGGTGTGTGAGCCTAGTAGAGTGTTTGTGAGCGTGGAGCAAATGTTTGCGAGAAGGGTGTGCGAGTCTAGTAGAGTGTTTGTGAGCGTGGAGCAAATGTCTGCGAGTCTAGTAGAGTGTTTGTAAGCGTGATATTGTTTAATTCTAATAGAAATCTGTGAATGCAGCAGTAGGCAGGGTTTGCCGAAGCTGGGTAAATTTTGTGTGTGATTTACTTTTCTGCATATTTATTTTTCTGTGTATAAAATCGATAAAATTTGCTATAACCCTATTCACCCCCCCTCTAGGGTTAAATCTAGATCCTACAGTCAGTAGGATTACACTTGGAATATCATACAATCTGAATATTCTGAACCCATAACTAGTTTTGCACAGTGGTTTACTGAGCTAAAGACTATTGCATAAAATAATTCCAAAGCCACGAATATTTTATTTTGTTCACTTGATAGGAATGAATTCAATAGAGTATCTATTTGTAAGTCTGCATATGATATCTGGAAAACTTTGCAAATTACTCATGAAGGAACAAGCAAAGTCAAACAGACCAAAATATTCATACTCACAAATCAGTTTCAATTATTCAAAATGAATTCTAATGAGTCCATTTCAGATATGTATAGTAAATTTCAAGATATTGTGCATTCTCTAATATCATTAGAAAGAAGTTTGTTCGAAGAAGATCAAGTCGGAAAAATTCTAAATTCTCTTACTCCGGAATGGGATCAGAAAACTCTTGCAATCAAAGAAGCAAATGACATCAGTACTTTAAAGATTGAAGAATTGATTGGAAATCTAATGATGTTAGAAGTACAAATGCAAGGGAGAAGATATAGCAAGGCATTCGAAAAGAAGTCAATTGCGTTCAATGCATTAACAGATGGATCAGAATCGGGAAGTGATGATGATGAATAAATAGCTTTCATGACAAAGAATTTTCAAAAAATTTTGAAATACAAAAAGATGAACAACTTCAAAATGAATGATCACAGGAATTCTAGAAATCATAATGAAGTACCGAACCACGTCGAATGTTTCTACTGCGACGAACCAGGCCATCTAAAAAAGAGACTTTCTACATCCTGGTAATCAAAAGTTTCTTGCAAGCAATGATTATACAAAGAAAAGCGAAAGAGCGTATACCGCTACACTAGATGATTCAGACTCTGACTCATCCTCAAGCGATGATGATCAGAAGACGGAAAATTCAAATATGTGCTTTACGGTTATTCATGATTCCAATGATCTCGGAGGTACGAATCTAGAAAAAGGTACACGTTTACAATATATTGGTTGAAATTGTTTGCTTAAAATTGTTTGATTGTTTTTGAAATTATGTGTTGTTTGAATTTTAATTTTTTTATTAATATGTTTATTTTTATTTTTAATATTATTATATTTTTTATTAAAAGAGTGATGTTATATTTAACTTACTCTAGAAAGTATACATATAATTAAAAATAATATATATATATATATATATATATATATATTAAAGTTTATAGGAAAATATAAGTCACATGAATTCTCTGACCCATGTCGACATGGCCCTATCCATGATGTCGACATCCTTGTTAGAAATTTGAAATTCAAATTTGAAATTCAAATTTGAATTCAAATCTTTGAATTTCCCTCCACCTTTTCATCAAATCTAATGTTTTGGAAAGGTACCTCTTGACCAGAGAACATGTCTATTGAATATCTATTTATTTTCATTATCTTATCATACCTTTTCACTTTCATTTTAAAATTCAAACTCTCTTTCACTCTTTCAAACTTTCTACTCTCTTCAAAAATGGCTTCTTCAAGCACTCAATCCACAATGAGGCTGTCTAAAACCATTAAAGAGTATCTTTATAATGATCCGGAAGCAATCAAGGCTTATATAAGCTATGCTAATTTTGGAAAAGTTCATACGGAAAAGTTTGCTATCTTTAGCAATTTCTCAACATATGAAATCAATACTCTTCTTGAAGAGAATCATATCCTTAGTCTTTTTGACAATTCTTAAAATGATTTTGTTTGTTACCCAAATCTTGTTAAAATGTTTTATGCGAATTTGAATCGCAGTTTTTATGAAGGAAAAGAAGATGAAATTTAGAGTAGTGTTAAAGACACTAAAATTGTTTTTAATTGTGAAATTTTGGGCGACATTGTCAATTGCAAGAATTCGGGAATAGATCTTTCTACTTTTAGTATTGATGAACACGATCTGAGAAATTTCATCACATTTTCGAAGGAGATGCCAACTTTGAATTTAAAAATCGTAATTTTCGTCCGGAAGCACGTATTGTCAATCTTCTTTTGCAACATACTATCACTTCTAGATCGGAAAATTTCAATAACCCGACTTTAAAAGTTTGAAAAGCTCTTTTTTCTATCTTTGGCGATTATGACATTAATTGGGCACAAGTGATTATGGATGAACTTTGCCCTAAGAATTAGGAAATGGGTGAGAATAGCTTGTATCAATGAATCTACCTCACTCGAATTTTTAATTATTTTGGCGTTGATTACAAAAGGGAAGAATTTATTTCAAGAAAAGTGTTTAATCATGCCAACATTTCTCTCATGAAAATTTCCTTTCATATTTCAACAATATGAATCTCCTGTCGAAAAGGATGAAATATTGGCACATGAAGATATGGAGGAAGAAGATGAAGAAGAAGAAGAAGGGGAGGAAATGGAAATCGGAGAAGATAATGAAAAAACCTCCTTGGAAAGTATTGAACATCCTACCAATACAAACAATCCTTCTAACAAAACTCTCCTCAAAAATCAAAAGATTATAGTAGGAAATCAACGGATTCTCAAAAGATCCGTTAGTAAGAAATTGGATAAAATGTCCACTAATATGAACAAATTCTTTGCTAAAGTTGGTTGGAAACCTAGCTTATCATCCTCCTCCTCATCCTCTAGCACATTCTAAGAACTAGGTTGTGATGTATTAGTTTGTCATGTGTAAGATTGTATTGTTTTTTATCATATTATGTAGTATCTTATGTATCATCTCATCTATTTATAAAAATCATCTATCTTATGTTTTTCTACCTTATCGTGTCTCTGGAAAAAATGTTAGTACAACATATAAGTATATATATATACACATACTTATTCACAAAATAAATAAGACACATAA
Organism: Allium cepa; assembly: GCA_030765085.1. Taxonomy (NCBI): domain Eukaryota; kingdom Viridiplantae; phylum Streptophyta; class Magnoliopsida; order Asparagales; family Amaryllidaceae; genus Allium; species Allium cepa. The sequence goes on from CM060943.1 coordinate 192,556,913, forward strand.
ATTAACAGACCCATGTTGACATGCCTCTACCTCCTATGTTGACATATAGCTGTCAGATTTGATTATTTTTTACATTCCAAAATTAAAATAACTAACTCGTGTCTATTCATTTTAAACGAATTTCTGCCTATTTAAACACCTGTTTCTTCCAGAAATATGTAATCTTTTCATTTCTACTTATCTCTATTTGCATCTCTTCACTACTTATCAAAAATGGCTTCCTCTTCTCAAAGTCTAAGTGATAATCTTGAAGACACTGTCAATTCATTCAAGAATATACTTACTTTTATTCTCCGCAATCAAAGTCACTTCGAACTAAGTCAAATGCAGATGATAAGAGAACAAGAGAAGCATTTCGATGCCCTCCGTTGGAAGATTTCTGCCCTCAACAAAGATGATCTCGATGCAAATCATGTAGGCTCTTTGATTCAAGATAATGAAGATTGGGAAGTTATTAAAAAAGATCCTAGCTTTGGAGAAGAAGGATGGGTTGATGTAACGACCTGCATATTTTCAATAATTAAAATGGTTAACTTAATAAGATTTTGAAAAAATATATTATTGAAGGAAATAAAAATTTAGTGAATTATTAATGGAAATAATAACTTCGATAAGATTGGTAAGTTAATTTTTAATAACTTGAATGTAACAGTATAAATGTAAGTTAATTGTAATTATACTCTTATTGTAATAAAAGCATGTTACCAAGATGAAATAATTTATTGGATTTAAAATCTTAATTAATTGGTGTATAAATTTATAATGGAATATAAAAGATAAATTAATAATTTAAAATGTTGACTTACTAATAAAACCTTATAATTTATAAATGGAATAATATTGAAACAAATAAAATTTGTAGATGAATAATGAATAATAACTAGGGTGAAGTATAACAATGGTTATTAAATCTAAAACTTTGATAGATTGAATGAAACTACAATAAATGAAATAGTGTAAATGTTATGACTTTGTTATAATGGAAATATGAGAAAAACAAGTGTAATTATTGAATTAATTTGTGAAATGTTATTATAGATAGTAGTTGCTTGTGAAGAATAAGTATACAAGTATTATAAAGGATATAATGGTTGGGTTTCCAGTTAATTCACCAAGTACCAATAACGATAATTAAATGCACTTTAATGATAATTAATAAAATAACGGAAAGGGTGAAGGTAAATTTAAATTAGAAACGTAAACTTATTATAAGGTAGTAATTGGTGTAATAGAAGCATGAGACCAAGTAAGTAAATTTATCGGGAATATTATATATAAATGGATATAGATTAATGGAATAACGTTAATGCAAACTAGTTTAGCGCAATCACTATTAATTGAAACCTATTGCAATAAGTGGAATTAAATATTACGTTAGGGTGGATTTAAGGTAATATTTGGTAATAATGTATTATTGTGGTTTATGAATGAATTGATAATAAAAATTTAAGGTAGTGAGGTCAATATAAATTAACTATAAACAAGTTGAATAAAATCCCAATAAAGGAGGAAATGCAAATGCTATATTTGGCAAAGATTTCAATACTAATTGAAATTATAGCTAATACACAATAAAGAAAGTAAGTTGAGTATATTTATGTAATATAATGTAAAAACCAGCATTAACTATATTATTTGAAATTGGTGGATGTGATATAAAGATTTAAATCAAATAAAAACAATTTGTTGGAATAAACATTCCATAATTGGAATAATTGCAAATGAATGAATTAAATATTTAATTATTCGTTAATTGAAAATTTAGTTGAAATTAGAGAATATTAATGTTGTAGATCTTGAATCCAAAGTTAATTTCATCCATCTAGCCTCAATGAATTGAATAATAGAATGAAAAGTAAATTAATTGAAATTATTGTAAATTAAATTGTAATTTCTGAATGTAAGGAAAATGAAGGTTAACGCTGAAATTGATCAATGAATCAACGTTAGATTGACATTTAAATTTTTTTAAATCATTGTAAATGATTGAGAAATATAAAAGTTATAAAATTTATCAATTATATAATTGAACGTTAAAAATTGGTTTTAATTATTTATTTATTTATTTATTTATTTAACTGGAAAATAGCCATTTTGGACACTGACTCGTATTTCGACGAAACCAGTTTCATCGGATTCATATCGGTGAATTATTGTAGGGTTTCAAGTTTCGTAGCAATCATACTTGCCGTTTGATCGTACGAACGTGAAACGCCTTGAAATCAATGAAACTGAAATCAATTGAAATCAATTTGGAAAATATAGATTTTAGCATAACTTCTTCGTACGATGGAATTTGGACGTGAAACCTTTTCCATTGCGTTTCAAATATTTTAAATCATCTATTTTGATATATGGGTTGACCAAATTTTGTTCCGGAGTCAGTACGGGCTTTTTGGGCCACTTTGTCATTAGCGCGTATATTCATATCGTGTCCATCTATTCTATTTCAACCCTACCTATAAATACCCATTATAAACCCTAGCCTACTTCTATTCTCAATTGTTTGCACGTACATTTCAACTATCTCTCCTCCTCAATGGCAGACAAATGAATTCTAGATCCAAACACAAATCAAATTCAAATCCGAAGCAAAAATCTCAAACTTCTCAGCAAAATTTAAAAAAAAAAATATATCGAAGACCTCAATGATACGAACCTACTTCGGCTATTCATTTTTCGAGACGGTGACCGGATCGATCAGAAATCGAGGTCAAAGTCAATTTGGGCGTTTTTAAATTCGATATAAATCGATGAAATTGGTTGATGGGCATCGTAGCATGTACTGTTTGGAGCTGTTCTATGGTGGTCGCATCACCTGATTTCAACCGTGGCGACCGGAATTCACGATTTAGGGTTCGAAACCCTAGGTATTAACGGTGGCGGCGGTGATGTCGTGGGGAGGGACGAGTGGCGTCGTGGCTCTGGAAAGGAGAGGCACGCGGTGGCGAGTTTCAGTTGGTGCGGCAACGTGCTTCGACGTGGGGCGCGTGGTAGTGTTTTGGTAGCGTGCGTTTTACTGTACGAGGGAGAGAGATGAAAGGTGACGTGGCAGGTATAATTTATTTTATTTAATTTAATTTTAATTTAATTTCAATCATTCTGACGCGAATATCTTTCACATACGATATCCGTTTTACGCGCGGTTTCTTTTGTTAGGATCGTATCTGAATTCCGGACATTTTGACGCTAGTTTGGACGAGTTTAGAGACTGTTCAATTTTGGGTTTAAATTGGATTTAAATTCAATTTAAATTCAAAAGGTGAGTGTTTTAACCCACTCACAACTTCTAAAATTACTCATGTTTGTTAAATTCATTTAGGATGTGATTAGAAATTTATTTATGACTTTTTGACATATTTTTTTATCATCGTTTCAGTTAACTGCATTTATTTAAATTAAATCGTTATTTAATTTGTTATTGAATATAACTGCCAGTTAATTATCTGTTATATATTGATAATGATTGATTATTTTAGATGATGATTGTGATGGATGTATGATTTTATGGTGGATGAATGGATGTTTTATTTATTATCATCATAATGTGCAAGTTCTTTACTGATTTGTCATTATTGATTCGGGATTGCGGTTTGAAATGATATATAACCGCAAATTTTTATTTTAAATTACGAATTGAAATGATAAATATCCGTATCACTTGACCACAGGATAGAAAATTTTATACATACCCCGCGGTCTATATATAATAATATTTTGAAATGATTTCTATGGTTTTGTAAAGAATATATATGATTTTATGAGATGTTGATTTGGATATTTGATAAAGGTTATTTTATATATAGTTAAATTTGATTTTAAGGTATGTATAAAATTGGTTTAAAGTATAAAATAAAGTTTGATTTTATTAAAACATAATATGGATAAGTATTTACTTAGATCATACTTTAATATAGAGTTTATATTGACTTTATAAATCAATGCTGAGAGGATAGTTCGAAATTGATTTGATATTTTATTAAATTAAGAATTTTATTTAATAAGAATCCATGAGAACTTATTGAAAATTTAGATTTCTAGAGAATATGGTTTATAGCTAAATTCGGGGTTAAGGTTGTCTAAGTGGATATATCAAGTCCAAATAAATTGAGTAATATTCAATTATTGAAATGTGAAGTTTTACTTAAAGGATACTGGATTTATTTAGTAAATATTTCAAAACTAAATAATAGTAAAGTGAATTTGGTGTATATATATATATGAAGTATAAATTTTAGTTTTGAAATATTGAATATTTAAGCTTTGAAATATATTGAATTTGAAAGGGTCTATGTTGTGAGTCAAATCAGCTTTGAAATCAAAAAAAAATGGAAAAGTTTATTTGAAAACTGAATTTAATTGAAGTGTATTATTTTGGGATTTGGATTAAATTCAATATCTAGAAATTCGAGTTTTGAAATTGATTTGTGAAAATTAAAGAGGCTATTGGGTATATAAAGTATTTTTAATATTTAAACCACATAAGTGGTGGAAATTATGAGTTGAGAGGTAGAATAAATTGAAAGGGTTATATTTCTAGTATTTTGATTTCGAAGTGTTAAACGTTGAAAATGTTATGACTTTTGAAAAGGATATCCTTTAAAATGATATTATATTGATTTGGGTTTTTATAAAAATGATATCAAAATGATTTAGTTTTAGAAATGGAAAGGATATCGTATTTATATGGCCTTGAAATGGATAATATATTCTGGTTTTAAAGTATAAACTATTTTGAAAAGATCGCGGTGTTATAATAACGTTTGGTTGTTAAAGAGACCAGGATCGGAAGTTTTCATACTCTCTATCAACTGCGAAAACTACTTTGACAACCGTGTACGCGGTGGAGATTCCAGAATGAAGTAGGATGGCGGCGGCGTTTCCTTTGAGATAAATACGTGGACCCAACTCCGGTGAGTTAGCATAAGGTGGATAAAAGGGGAGCGATTCTTGGGCCAATGAGGTATCACATTGATCGGGCACATCCATTCGATATTATACTTTGACTTTTGGATTGATTCGGTGGCCACTTTTGATTTTTTTTTTAGGGGTGTGGCTCGAGGTGGGCGGTAGTTGCGCGTTACGCATTATCACCAGCCCGGATGGCAATTGGTATATCTACCCTGGCATTGCCTAGTTTTCTCGTGTCACCTACTCTAGCGTGCCTTGTACGAGTTTGGTTTTCTCCCATAGCCCGTGGAGTATTTAGGGTAGTCTCCCGATCTGGAGATGCACTGGTACTGGATGGACTACTGGGACTATTATTGTGTTAAGGGGGAGATTGGGTAACTCCTTAACGCTATTTAAATTAAGTTTATTTTATTAATAGACATCATTATAATAGCGAAATATTACTACATAGTAAATAGTTTAACGGATCCTTAGGAGATGTGAATCTCGAGCATGTTTTGAGTTACTACACTCACGTTAGACACTGGATAGGAGATGTCAAATCCCGTAAACATCTCTGACGCCGTTTCACTCATATTTATTTCCGTTGATTTAACTCACATAAGATCTTTTAGTTCTGACTCGAGTGTTTTGTCTTTTCAATTCGCTCGGGTCAGCCTGAGCATTTTAGGATTTAAAAGACCGTACTCTGGAGGACGAAGACGAAGATTTATTATTATTTATTATAGTATTCCACTACTCTCATACTAATTCCGCTGCATTATTGATATTCTCTGGTATGTGTAACTCTGATATGTGTAATATAAGTATAATCAAATATTTTGTAAAATGGCTTCATGAACTGTATATTTGATTATTATATTTTATCGTTCAGCTGTAAGATTCTGTTTTGTTCTTTTTGTTTCTCTGCTTCTTCTTATTTACCCTATAACAATCCGCCCTTCTGTATGGTTTAAGTCTGACGTGTGTGGTTTATCGTCGATTTAAACCGTGCGGAAAGGCGGGTCATTACATTTGGTATCAGAGCTTTGGTTTAGCGATAAACCTTAGCTTTGAGGGGTTTGACTGTTTATGAATAGGGTAGTAATACTCTATGATGAGTCATTGAGCATATATATATGAGAGAGCGTATTTGTTAGTTTTATAAAAAGGTTTTAATATTGTGTTAATCTATACCGTTTTGTATTTCAAAATTCTTGTTGGTGCATGGGACGCTATGACATCAATAGGGATTTCTAAACACTTAATAGGACAGACCGACATAATATTTGTTTTAATATAGATGAATGAAGTATTTTTGCCTATTATATTTTCTATATATCTAAAAATAAATTTTTTGTAAAGATTATATTTGGCTGCAATATATTGATTGTTAGGTAATGAAATTTATAAATAATAGTTGAAATGAGATTGAAAATAAAATAAAAGGAAATTGGAAATTTAGAACTTAAGTTCTGGGGTTTTGAAACTTTCCTTCGAATAAATTTGGAATATGGTAATAATATTATTAGAAGTATTTTATGATATAAATATTTCAATATAATTTGAATGAATTGTTTTAAAGAAATTTTGGAAAGAAATAAAATCTGTATTACCCTCTCTGTCGCTGGAAAATAATTTAGGCGATGGCGGCTGCATCATTGACATTCATTTTCGAGTCTCGTAGAGAGAAGGCCACTGTAGTAGTTTTACTGCAGATTTATTTTGATAAACAAATATAAATTTTAAATTGTTTAAATATAATTGGATATATAAGCTGTAAGTATATACATTTATCTATTATTTTAAAATGATTTGGAAGTAAACCCGGTATTTAAATTCTTAAGTTTTTGTTAAGTAATAGTTTCAATTATTGTAGTGAAAGGGAATGTAAGTAATTAATAATTGGAACCTCTAAATGAAATAGGAGACCTAATGCTAAGTTATAAAGGAAATTAAATGAATGTTGAAATTGTAATCTTATTAAATGAAAGATATAATTTTTGAACATTTAATTAATTAAATGAAATAAGATAGACTTGTATGATTTTAATTACATTCTTAAAAGCATATATATAACTTACCAAATATTAAAAAGTTGAAATGTTTGATAAGAAAATGTAATGGAAATTGTACAAGTAAAAGTATGTAATGAAGTGTTCAATAAATTGCTTTTATTCTTAAGAATTGATGTTGAAATTGTTATAAACTTCAGTTATAATGAAATCTTACTATAATAAAACAGATAGAAGGTAAATGTTGTAAGTAAGTAATTATAGACTTAAGTAAATGATTGAAGTTATTTCTTTTGAAAATAAGCAGAAAGATGAATACCGTAAATAAATGAAGGTAAATAAATGAAAACTGTAAGAAATAAAATGTAAAATAAAACGGATAAACCACTATATGAATGAAAAAGAAATCAAACAACAAATGTATGAAATAAAATTAATAATAAGTAAATTTGATTTGTTCTTTGGAATTGTTGTTATTTTGGTTTATGGTTATTTGGGTAAGGATACTTTAAAATTGTTTGGATGTATGAATAATCTATTTGGCTTCATCAGAGACTGTTGAGTAAATGGTGCGCTTAGTAGTTTATTTTTCATCCTGCACAATTTGAAGTTTGAACCCGAACAACTATTTGTTTTGTTGATATGAAGGGATAATTGATGTGTGTTGATTTTATGTGATGGTTGTTTGCTTGTTGCAAGTGATGGTTGTTATATTGATTTGTTTGTTATTGTTCGAAACAACTTTGAATATTTCATTTTATATAATTGTTAACTCTTTTTGGACTATATAAGTGAAATGCAGGTTATGGAAGCAACTGCCACTGCTTTTGGTTTCATAATTTAAGCGTTATTGCCTGACAAATAGGTACGTTTTCGGATTACGATTTACAACGTTATTATTTGTCCCGTGTTGGGATATATTGGAAAAATATATGTTATATGTTGTTATATTTTGATCCAAGCCTCTCCGTACAAAGGAGACTCTGCCGAAATTTTCCGTAAATTTTGAACTTAGAAAATATTTTGAAAATGTTTTCCAAACCTTATTAATCTGAATATATAAAGATTTAATTGTTTATAAATCTATATATTTTATTTGAATTGTCTTATTTTGTAAATTTATTGTTATGAATATAATGTTTTGAATAATATATATTGATTTATAAGTTCCGCTTTTACCTTCTTTTCCTTTTCGGGGACGAAAAGTTTTGAGTGAGGGAGAGTGTAATGACCCGCATATTTGCAATAAGTAAAATTGTTAATTTAATAAGATTTTGAAAAATATGTTATTGAAGGAAATAAAAATTTAGTGAATTATTAGTGGAAATAATAACTTGGATAAGATTGGTAAGTTAATTTTTAATAACTTGAATGTAACAGTATAAATGTAAGTTAATTTAATTATATTCTTATTGTAATAAAAGCAAGTTACCAAGATGAAATGATTTATTTGATTTAAAATCTTAATTAATGGGTGTATTAATTTATAATGGAATATAGAAGATAAATTAATTATTTAAAATGTTGACTTACTAATAAAACCTTATAATTTATAAATGGAATAATATTGAAACAAATAAAATTTGTAGATGAATAATGAATAATAACTAGGGTGAAGTATAACAATGGTTATTAAAGCTAAAACTTTGATAGGTTGAATGAAACTACAATAAATGAAATAGTGTATATGTTATGACTTAGTTATAATGGGAATATGAGAAAAACAAGTGTAATTATTGAATTAATTTGTGAAATATTATTATAGATAGTAGTTGTTTGTGAAGAATAAATATACAAGTATTATAAAGGATATAATGGTTGGGTTACCAGTTAATTCACCAAGTATCAATAAAGATAATTAAATGCACTTTAATAATAATTAATAAAATAACGGAAAGGGTGAAGGTAAATTTAAATTAGAAACATAAACTTATTATAAGATAGTAATTGGTGTAATAGAAGCATGAGACCAAGTAAGTAAATTTATCGGGAAAATTAGATATAAATGGATGTAGATTAATGGAATAACGTTAATGCAAACTAATTTAGCGCAATCACTATTAATTGAATCCTATTGCAATAAATGGAATTAAATATTACGTTAGGGTGAATTTAAGGTAATATTTGGTAATAATGTATTGTTGTGGTTTATGAATGAATTGATAATAAAAATTTAAGGTGGTGAGGTTAATATATATTGACTATAAACAAGTTGAATGAAATCCCAATAAAGGAGGAAATGCAAATGCTGTATTTGGCAAAGATTTCAATATTAATGGAAATTATAGCTAATACACAATAAAGAAAGAAAGTTGAGTATATTTATGTAACATAATGTAAAAACCAGAATTAACTATGTTATTTGAAATTGATGGATGTGATATAAAGATTTAAATCAAATAAAAACAATTTGTTGGAATAAACATTCCTTAATTGGACTAATTGCAAGTGAATGAAATTAAATATTTAATTATTCGTTAATTGAAAATTTAGTTGAAATTAGAGAATATTATTGTCATAGATCTTGAATCCAAAGTTAATTTCATCCATCTAGCCTCAATGAATTGAATAATAGAATGAAAAGTAAATTAATTGGAATTATTGTAAATTAAATTATAATTTCTGAATGTAAGGAAAATGAAGGTTAAAGCTGAAATTGATGAATGAATCAATGTTAAATTGACATTTAAATTTGTTTAAATCACTGTAAATGATCGAGAAATATAAAAGTGATAAAATTTGACAATTATATAATTGAGAGTTAAAAATTGGGTTTAACAAATTAATAATTTATTTAGTTAATTAACTGGAAAATAGCCATTTTGGCCACTGACTCGGATTTCGATGAAACTAGATTCATCGGATCCGTATCGGTGAATTATTATAGGTTTTCAAGTTTCTTAGCGATCGGACTTGTCGTTTGATCGTACGAACGTGAAACGCCTTGAAATCAATGAAATTGAAATCAATTGAAATCAATTTGGAAAATAGTGATTTTAGCATAACTTCTTCATACGATGGAATTTGGATGTGAAACATTTTCCATTGCGTTTAAAATATTTTAAAACATCTATTTTGATATATGTGTTGACCCAATTTCGTTCCGGAGTCAGAACGGGCTTTTTGGGCCACTTTGTCGTTAGCGTGTATATTCAAATCGTGTCCATCTATTCTATTTCAACTCTACCTATAAATACCTGGTTATAAACCCTAGCCTACTTCTTTTTCTCATTTGTCTTCCGTACATTTCAACTATCTCTCCTCCTCAATGGCAGACAAAAGAATTCTTGATCCAAACACAAATCAAATTCAAATCCAAAGAAAAAAATCCCAAACTTCTCAGAAAAATTTGAAAAAATATATATCGAAGACCTCAATGATACGAACCTACGACTGCTGTTTGTTTTTTGAAACAGTTACCGGATCAATCAGAAATCGCGGTCAAAGTCAATTTGGGTGTTTTTAATTTAGACATAAATCGATGAAATTGGTTGATGGGTATCGTAGCACGTACTGTTTGGAGCTGTTCTATGGTGGTCGCATCACCTGATTTCAACCGTGGCGACCGGAATTCATGATTTAGGGTTCGAAACCCTAGGTATTAACGGCGGCGGCGGTGATGTCGTGGGGAGGGACGAGTGGCGGCGTGGCTCTGGAAAGGAGAGGTGCGCGGTGACGCGTTTCAGTTGGTGCGGTAACGTGCTTCAGCGTGGGGCGCGCGGTATGGTTTTGGTAGCGTGCGTTTTACTGTACGAGGGAGAGAGATGAAAGGCGTGGCTGGTATAGTTTATTTTATTTAATTTTAATTTAATTTCAATCATTCTGACGCCAATATCTTTCACATAAGATATCCGTTTTACGCGCGGTTTCTTTTGTTAGGATCGTATCTGAATTACGGACATTTTGACGCTAGGTTGGATGAGTTTGGAGACTGTTCAATTTTGGGTTTAAATTCAAAAGGTGAGTTTTTTAACCCACTCACAACTTCTAAAATTTCTTATGTTTGTTAAATTTAATTAGGATGTGATTAGAAATTTATTTATGACTTTTTGACATATTTTTTATCATCATCTCAGTTAATTGCATTTATTTAAATTAAATCGTTATTTAATTTATTATTGAATCTAACTATCAGATAATTAGCAGTTATATATTATCAGTTATATATTATCAGTTATATATTGATAATGATTGATTGTTTTGGATGATGATTGTGATGGATGTATGATTCTATGATGGATGAATGGATGTTTTATTTATTATCATCATAATGTGCAAGCTCTTTACTGATTTGTCATTATTGATTCGGGATTGCGGTTTGAAATGATATATAACCGCAAATTTTTATTTTAAATTACGGATTGAAATGATAAATATCCGTATCACTTGACCATAGGATAGAAAATTTTATACAGACCCCGCTGTCTATATATAATAATATTTTGAAATGATTTCTATGGTTTTGTAAAGAATATATATGATTTTATGAGATATTGATTTGGATATTTGATAAAGGTTATTTTATATATAGTTAAATTTGGTTTTAAGCTATGTATAAAATTGGTTTAAAGTATAAAATAAAGTTTGATTTTATTAAAACATAATATGGATAAGTATTTACTTAAATTATACTTTAATATAGAGTTTATATTGACTTTATAAATCAAGGCTGAGAGGATAGTTTGAAATTGATTTGAGATTTTATTAAATTAAGAATTTTATTTAATAAGAATCCATGGGAACTTATTGAAAATTTAGATTTTTAGAGAATATGGTTTATAACTAAATTCGGGGTTAAGGTGGTCTAAGTGGATATATCAAGTCCAAATAAATTGAGTAATATTCAATTATTGAAATGTGAAGTTTTACTTAAATGATACTGGATTTATTTAGTAAATATTTCAAAACTAAATAATAGTAAAGTGAATTTGGTGTGTGTATATATATACATATGAAGTATAAATTTTAGTTTTGAAATATTGAATATTTAAGCTTTGAAATATATTGAATTTGAAAGGGTCTATGTTGTGAGTCAAATCAGCTTTGAAATCAACAAAATTTGGAAAAGTTTATTTGGAAACTGAATTTAATTGAAGTATATTATTTTGGGATTTGGATTAAATTCAATATCTATAAATTCGAGTTTTGAAATTGATTTGTGAAAATTAAAGAGGCTATTTGGGTATATATAAAGTTTTTTAAATATTTAAACCACAAAAGTGGTGGAAGTTATGAGTTGCGAGGTCGAATAAATTGAAAGGGTTATATTTCTAGTATTTTGATTTCGAAGTGTTAAACGTTGAAAATGTTATGACTTTTGAAAAGGATATCCTTGAAATAAAATGATATTATATTGTTTTGGGTTTTTATAAAAATGATATCAAAATGATTTAGTTTTAGACATGGAAAGGATATCTTATTTATATGGTTTTGAAACAGATATTATATTATGGTTTTAAAGTATAAACTATTTTGAAAAGACCGCAGTGTTATAATAACGTTTGGCTGTTAAAGAGACTGGAATTGAAAGTTGTCATACTCTCTGCCAACTCCGAAAACCACTTTGACAACCGTGTACGCGGTGGAGATTACAGAATGATGTAGGATGGTGGCGGCGTTTCCTTTGAGGTAAATACGTAGACCCGACTCCCGTGAGTTGGCATAAGGTGGCTAAAACAGGAGCGATCCTCGGGCCAATGAGGTAGAACCTTTGATCGGACACATCCCTTCGATATTATAATTTGACCTTTGGATTGATTCGGTGGCCACTTTTGATTTTCTTTTTTGGGGGTGTGGCTCGAGGTGGGTGGTAGCTGCGCGCTACGCGTTACCACCAGCCCGGATAGCAATTGTTATATCTACCTTGGCATTTCCTAGTTGTGCAGTGTCAACTACCATAGCGCGCCTTGTACGAGTTTGGTTCTCCCCCGTAGCCCATGGAGTATTTAGGGTAGACTCCCGATCTGGAGATGCTGATACTGGATGGACTATTGAGACTATTATTGTGTTAAGGGGGAGATTGGGTAACTCCTTAACGCTATTTAAAAGTAAGTTTATTTTACTAATAGACATTATTATAATAGCGAAATATTACTACACAGTAAATAGTTTGACGGATCCTTAAGTGATGCGAACCCCGAGCATCTTTTGAGTTACTGCACTCACGTTAGACGGTGGATAAGAGATGTCAAATCCCGTAAACATCTCTGACGCCGTTAAACTCATATTTATTTTCGTTGATTTAACTCACATAAGATCTTTTAGTTCTGAGTCGAGTGTTTTGTCTTTTCAATTCGCTCGGGTCAGCCTGAGCATTTCAGGATTTAGAAGGCCATACTCTGGAGGACGAAGACGAAGATTTATTATTATTTATTATAGTATTCCACTACTCTCATACTGATTCCGCTGCATTATTAATATTCTCTGTTATGTGTAACTCTGATATGTGTAATATAAGTATAATCAAATATTTTATAAAACAGCTTCATGAACTTTATATTTGATTATTATATTTTATCGTTCCGCTGCAAGATTCTATTTTATTCTTTTTCTTTCTCTGCTTCTTCTTATTTACCCCATAACAATCCGCCCTTCTGTATAGTTTAAGTCTGACGTGTGTGGTTTATGGTCGATTTAAACCGTGCGGAAAGGCGGGTCATTACAGTTGAAGTTCCTAGAAATATTTTATCTCCTTGTGATTTGAATTGCTTGTTTTTGAATTGTGTGATTTGATTTGATTTTCTTTGATTTGATTAGAATTGATTTGGTTTGAATGCATTATATAACATTATATGAAACATTGTATACATTTATTGGGTTTAAACTTTCATATTTGTCACGTCTTTATTATTAACTCATGTTATTTTTTATATGTATGTATGTATGTATGTATGTATGTATGGATACTCCATCATAATTTTTCACAACTCCAATATAAGACTAAGGGGGAGTTATATTAGTTTAGGATTAGTTTTTGTTGATGACAAAGGGAGAGAAATATAAAATAGACTAGTTAGAGAAGTTAGGCTTAGATTAAGGGGAAGTTATTAGTTTTAGGGGGAGTTATTGTGAAGGAGAAGTACATTTTATAAACGTAGGTTGTAATCATCAGATAAGGGGAGAATGTTAGTCCTTAAGATGATGGTTTTGATGACAACAACCTTAGGACTTGTTATAAAATATAAATACTAGCATTATAGTTTAGATATATATGTATATGCAGGATATAAACATGCAGGCACCAAGAATGAAGACTATACAGTGTAGAGATTGAAGACTGAAAGTATCAAGATTGAAGACTCAAGAGTATCAAGATATCAAGAGTTCAAGATTTCAATAGTAAAAGATAAGTATTGAGTCTAGAATTATGTTATAACTTCTTGAAAGCACATACATCTTTATTTGAAATTTATTCTTGGAATGGAATACACTTCGAACCTATTAAAGGGATGGAGCCCTAGTAGGATGGAACCTCAGACAATAACTAGTGGAACATATAGTGGTCCTATTTTGATATCCACTAATTTTATAAAAATGCTTTTCAAAAATATATATCTCTTGTTTTTAAAAAATGTTTTCAAAACTTTTTTTCAAAAAGACAACTCTCTTGGTTTTAAATGTTCTAGCCTCAAAACTATTTTTATCATTTTTAATATTTTGATTTCAAAATTGTCCTTGTTTTTAAACCGTTTCTTTTTTAAATATTTAGCTTTAAAATATTCATGTAGTCATATTTTAAATCACTTTATAGATTAAGATTATATATATTAAAAATTACTTTCTGAACTCTTTTATGTGTTTAAACTATATTCAAATATATTTACAAAGTTTAGAAATTGTTTTGACAAATTATAGAAACTAATTTTAATAAGAAAATCAAAACATCAATTTTGCCTTGAGCATGTCGACATCCCTCAACCCCCATGTCGACATGGTGTCTGTTATTTTCAAATTTCAATTTTTAGAAGAAGTGTCTATTCATCATATCCTTTCACGAATAGATATGGTTCTTGCTTTACTATAATACCAGTAAGTTCTAAATGAATTTTGACCAGATTTTATTTATTTTTTTCCTCTTCGTCTTCTACATTTATTCTAAAGAATCCTAAACTATACTCTGCCGAAATACCAAGTGAATAAAACTTGATTATCTCTTGTTTGATTCTCTGCCACTCTCTCCATAAAATCTCAGTGCTATTCAGAGTTATAGAATCTTTTGTAAATCCAACTATTGAGTAAAAGGTGCGATTGAGTCTTGAAATCAATTGGGTGTGATTGTAGCCCCGGAAATCAATTAAGTGATCTTGTAGCCTGGTAAAATCAAGAGAGTTTGCTCTGGACTCGAATACAGGAGGGTGTACCTTGTAGCCTTGAAACCGAGGGTGTAATCTGGGAGATTGTTTTGATAAGAATTCTAAACGATTGTACGGGACTGGATGTAGGGTAACTCCGAACCAGTATAAAATCCTAGTGTGTTCTTTCCTTTGCTGCTTTTATTTAGTATTTGCATTTTTGTTTGATTCTATGATTATATATGTGTCTGTGAATTGCATTTATTGGTGATTAAATTAAATAAGTTTCAAAAAGATTAAGAAAGTCCACAAAACACTATTCACCCCCCTCTAGTGTTATTCCAGCCTTAAGATCCGTAATCCACATTTTCCACAAGTTTTACTTGTTATTTATGTTGAAACTGTAAATTTTATAAACTAGGTGTACACATATTTAAATCTTATTTATATAGTAAAAGAAAGGAACCCAATTAAATATAAGTAATATTTGGCTTAAAAATTATAGAGAAAGGCATTAGCCTAATAGTGAGAAATTTACAGTGAATTATGTTAAAACGGGAGAAATGAATTAAAAAGGGGAAAATCTAATAACTTGATTTGAAAGGTAGTGATAGATTGGTTGGTTGGTTTAGAAAAAGGAATACATTTTCATGGTTTAATATTTTAAGAATAAGATAAATGTAATTACAAGAATAAAAGCAAGAAAAATGGAATTAGTGCAAAATAAAGACATTACTGTATTTTGCATTACCCAACAATTAAAGAAACAATAAAAGAAATATCTTACAATTATAAGTTATTATTTATAGCATTATTTAGTACTAAAATATAAGAACGGACTTTCAGCATAGTTTTTATAACCAACCAAATAGAATAGAACTATTTTCCAAAATAAAGAGAATAACGTGAAGCGTTAAAGAAAGTAAAGAAGAAGAAATAATCAAATTGACTGGACTAGAAACAATTACAGAAAATGTGACTAGATCTGCATTTATTGTGCAAAAAGTAGAATAAAAAGAAAAACAGTTATTATGATAAGTAACTTATGACAGTTGGATGTAGTCCCACGTTAAAACTGTTATATAATATAATTAAACTAATAAAAATTTAGTGTCATAATAAAAGAAGGCAGAATAGAATAGAAAAAAGACACTTGTAATTACATTTATAACATGTAGGTTATAAAAGAAAGAAAGGAATATAAAAGTGATGATTGCAAGTATAATTGTAACACATAGCTTATAATTAAAAAGAAAGAAATAGTAGATGCTTATTTTATCAAACTTAGATCTTGGATTACGTTAATAAGAAAAAATAATAGCAGTGGCCCGTACCGGCAGCATTCCCTTTCAGGCCTAAAACCGATGGTCTCGCACGTAGGTGGGGATGGGCATGCTGATTAGGGTAAATAAGTAGCCAACAGAATAAGAAAAGTAAATTAAACGCATAATAAAATATTAGATGGAGGGTCTAATAAATGGTAAGGTGCATTTGGAGTAGCCCAAGAGAATCTGGATAAGGAGCCCAACGAAGCAATTCATCGTAGATTTTTAGTACAGAAAGAGCACATCCAACTTAGTTATTTTGGGCAGGAAGGAAGTACGAGACTTCAACGGGATATGAGGATACTCTAGGATGGCCCTCTGGGGTAGGCCTAACGAAGCTGCACCCATGGAGGCAGGTCTGTAGGTGTTCCCTGAAGAAAGTATGCCTTGACTGCTTTTACATTGCAGGCCGAACGAAACGGACTTTCTAGGCAGTCAAAAGGTTGATGATGGAGTAGGATATTTTATTGACACCGTACTCTAATTTACGAGTAGGTTACAGTGGACAGGACCCATAAGGATAGTTTCATGCAGATATCAGCCATCATCAGTCAGAGAAAGTTTGGAAAATACTAGAGTTAAACCAACAGGCCAATGATTCTTTCACTATCAAGACATTGGATGAGGGGCACAACCAATTGGATGTTTATAGTAGGGCACAACCACTTAGCTATTGAAAGGTCTTTCGATTAGTTAAGGGGGGAGGCGTAGGGCCATAGCCACGATGAGAAAATAGACGGACCAAGCAGATTATATGTATTATAGGCCTCATGATGTTGTCCTTTACCGATATAGTTATAGTACGCTCTAGTAGCGAGACGAAGGAGTCCTTTTCGAGGAGGATACGGAAGATACTATGGGTAGTACCTAGGACCGATGCGGTCTTTGGGCGGTAGCTACATATATATATTGGTTATTAGGTCTTAATCTACTAGGAAGTAGATGGGTACGATTTACACACAAAGGCGGGATTATTATAAACCCAATAAACTTAATATAACAGAAAATGAAAATAGAATGGTACATGTAGAGTTATGATTGGAAGTGTATAATTTGTTCATTCACCAGAATTTTAGTTTTGACCCCCTTCTCATATCATCCCATAGGTTAGATAGAAGGCAGAGATTTTTCAGCTTTATGACACTTGTTTAGAAATTGTTATTACCTTGGTGAGTATTTACTTACTATTAGATTTTAGTCAGTTCTTCTATGAGATATTTATTTGAGATCTGATATATTTATCTTTTCCTATTTGCATAATGCTAGATACCCAACACAGGCTTCAGTCGACTTGGATTTTAGCATTTTTGCGAAAAATCCTGACCCATTAGAATTCGGGTTATTACATTAAATATTAGAGCATAGGTTAGTAGATCCTAAGTAAATTATGAAATATGAGTGAACGTATTTGTATTTTTGAGTAAAATATAAGTATAGTATGTACTAAAATCCAAATACTTCCTAATTATAGATTTAACATGTGGAAAGTTTTTAGAAGTATGTTTGTACATAGTTTGCTACTTGGGTTTGGGATGACCCAAGGATGTTAAGCCCTATATTATTGCCGATTTATAGTGCACAATAAGCTATGTTTTCAGAGAAGATCAGTATCCATATATTATAGGAAGTGGGAAAGTTCCTTGAGGATAGTAGGTAGAGCATTTTTATTTTGGAAGGAATAAGAGATTTTAGTAGGAAAATGAGATTTCCAAGGATTAGGAAGGGTATTCCTAGGGTAGTAAGAAGAAATTCCACTTTATGTTTAGCCCAATAAAATGAAACTTTTGGAATTGAAAAGTTGAAAAATATAATTGTTAATATGTTTAAGGAAGTAAATATTGGGTTTTTGAAAAAAAAAAGTGGTATAAAATTTAAATTGGTTTTTATATGATGTAAATTTTATTAAAAGTGAAATTCTTTTTGAAGAATTATAGAGCATGTATAGCTTGCTTATTTCCTGTAGGTAAATAAAGATTTTAAATATAAGAAGCTAGAGCGTGTTAAGTATCGAAAACGTATATTACAACATTTATTGTTGTAATAGATGTTTTCGTGATAAACAAAGGAAGCATGGACTATGACACTATTGTTTTAGTAAGTGACTCTCAATGGAAATGTATTTACATAGCATATGATATTTATAAATATTTATTTTAATTGAATCCATATACTAGTATTTTTGGGTTGTAGTAACGGTGGTTTATGCAACATCTATTTTGACCCAAATAAAAATGTGTTTTAAAGATAATTTCTAAGTATAGAAATAAAGTGGTTTGTAAGCACACTTATTATTTAAATATGAGTATGGAAATGTTTTCTAGTTATGAAAATATTAAAACAATTTTGAAAATGAGTTCGCCTAAAAAAGAAGAAGATAAAAGTTAAATATTAGGAAATTAATAAATTTCGTAGGAAATGTCTATTGTAAACGAATATAGATTAGACATACTTTAATCTATTGGAATGAAATGAATAATGATATAATTTTCTATGAAACTAAATGACAAAAAAAATATGTTTTGTGCAAGTTATAAGGAATACGTGAAGGAGATGTACAAGGTATGGAAAGCACCATATCTTGTATAGCCTATTTCGATAAAATATAAAATAAGTTCCTTTTAATTTCACATAAGCATGAAATCCACTTTTAAAGGATTCATAGAAGGTTTTAGCGTTAATGGTTTCTCATAAGAGAAAGTAGTTCCAATACATTAAAGTATAAAACCATTAGGTGTAATAAGAAGTGTAATAATTAGCGACAGTGTTAATTAGAAGGGATGTTATAGAGAGCATTAGTAGGCAAGCTAAGCAATGGAAATTTTATATTTTTCCATTGATTATGCGCACTGGTTGCTTGCCTTTGTAGAAAGTCCCCATTTGTAGTAAGTTAGAAACTCCTCCAAGGTTAGGTAATTGGAAGGGTAAGAAAGTTAAGGGATTTTTTATAAAATAATTGTTCATATCTACTCCAGTTTTTGTTAATTCAAAAATCTATGAAAAGAAGATGTTTTGAAACATGTGAGAACATTTTTGGTAGTCAAGAAAAAATTAAGGACAAGCAAGGCATGTTTTAAAAAAAAATGGTTTCGTAAAATAGTAAATATATTTTTGAAAGCGAAAAACATAATAAACAGCTAAATTTGAAAATCTAATTTTTTTTATGGAAATCTATAAAGGTCTTTAAAAGTAAAAGAGGAATAAGTTTTGAACTAAAATTTTTAAAGTTTTCTCCTCTAAGTTTGGGAAATAATTTAAATTCAAAGAGCTGTAAAGATGCAAGTCTAGAAAGATAAAATGTTAAGTAACCAGGTACCTTTGAATTTAATAGAAATTTCAAAGTAACACTTTTAAAGGCAAGAATTTCGGGATTTGATGTTTCAAAAATATAGAAGCTTTAAATTTTGAAATGAAATGATAAATACCAAACTTTTAAATATGAAGTAGATAAGAATCATTTCCTATGTGTGACGGAAAAAGTTTAAGGCTATGTAGGATATAGCAGTGATTACTATTAGTAGTAATAATAAAAGTACCCGTAAAGTGTATAGGACACTAGTGATAACTTAGGAATGTTGCTTCGTGTGTGTAGACTATAGAAGAATAGTGAAGTGATATTAGTAAGATAGTAAGACACATGTGGTTGGGATAGGTAGGCCTTAGATGGGGGAAAAAGAATGGTAAGGTAAAGAGAAAATTTCCTCAAGCTTAGTTGCTTTTTTAGATAGAGACTGGATAGATTGAAATCCTTATTCGTTGCAGTAAATGAGACCTGGTTATTCCATTTTGAGTATGGAATGGAAGAGATGAATAGATCTTATTCATTGTGAGTAATACATCGTAAGTTAGTAGCAAGAAATAGGCAGCAGGGGGAGCATATGAGTTACTTTGATTCCTAGAGTAGGACCTTTCTGTGTCAGGATGGACATGGTCCTAGGCCTCCTAGCCCTAGTGATAGCTGTGTTTAGGTGCTATATTTACCTATCGAGTATCGCTTTGTAGTAGGACTTATTTTCACTTTTAGTTATGAGACTGTACTCTTATGTCAGCATTTAATTCTTATTGTAGTAAATCAATGATGATTAGTATGATGCTTTTTCTCTATGTTTTTGTGATGATCACAAGAAGAGAATAAGAATATAAGATGTAAATAATAAAAGAAAAGTAAAAGAAGATAAAAGTACCTAAAAGAAAAAATATTAAAATTTAAAGAAAGCGACAGAAACATCAAAAGAAAAATTTTCTTATGTGAACTATGCTAGGGAATTCAAATAGAGATTTTTATAGAATAGTGGCACAAGTTCCAAGCGCGAAGAAAGATTTGCACTAAAGTAAAATGGGGAAATGTGAGGTTTTCTGTTTTCTACATTCTTTCTGACATAAGAAATCGAGTTCGGAAATTAGATTTTTCTGAAATTCGAATATTAAAAGTTGTGTGGTAGGATTTGGATGTAAAATTCATTGAACTACGCCCTTATTTAGTAGGAGTGTGGGAAAAATAAGATGAAAAACGTTTTGAGTTTTCAAAAGATTGCATTCATATAAAAATTGCAAGTATATTTAGGATGTGTGCATCATATTTTAAAAAGGAGTTTTTAAAGAAGAAAAGGATTCATATAGGAGGTACCGCTTAGAAATTCATATACATGCATGTATTTTATGTTGAATAATACTCTGCACAAGGACATGGATGGTCGCAAAATTGGATGTACACAAAATGGATGTGATCGATGCAAAGAATTACATAGTTCTACCCTTATCGAATTTCGGGGATGAAATTTCAAGCATGGAAGAATGTAATACGCTGCATTTTAAGATAATTAAATAATCAAATATTATAAAAAGTGAAAATTGGATTTGCCAAAATATGGCCTCGAAACTTATACCATTATGTTCGTGGTGATTTTCTGATTAATTTACATATATAATATGCCTCGAACGTACTTCGTATGAAAAAGCTATTGACATTTGAAGTTTTATATCGAAAAATAATTATACGTGTAAATGTGCTTAAATATATATCTTTATAAATATTTGCGCGTATAAATTCCAGAAATAACTCACGTTTGAATATCAAAATAAACGCGCTTAATAAAGGAAATTAACTGGCATCAGCAATCAGAGGTAATTAATTAACATTAGTAGGCGATGTTAATCAAATCAGCAATTAAAGTAAATTAATTTACATTAATTAGCAATGTTTGAATTTCAAAATAAACATGTGTTATAAAGGGAATTAAATTTGTAATTGATGGACATTAATTAGAATGAATAGGCAAGGGTTAAAAGTCAACGTTTAATAATTTATAACATTAAAAATAGAGGAAATAAATTAATATGTATAAAACAAAAAGGCTAGGCACATCAAAACTGACGCGTTTTGCTTTCTTTTAACTGCTAGATTTCAATCACTTTAAACGAATGGACGACGTTGCTTTAGCCTTCGAACCCATATTTTTCTGAATGGGCGTGGAAGCCCTTTCACATTTCTTTCTCCTCCAATTCTTCAAAAATCAAATATATTAGATTTAGTTTTTCTGATTTGCAATTTGGAGGTAGAAACTATAGCTCTAGAGAAGAGATGTCCAAATTAAGCCGTCTGTATGAAATGAGTTTTCAAATATGATTTTCTTGTTTATCTGTTTATTTTTCTTCAATTAGATCCAAATTTATAAATCCATA
This sequence comes from Allium cepa, assembly GCA_030765085.1. Lineage (NCBI taxonomy): Eukaryota > Viridiplantae > Streptophyta > Magnoliopsida > Asparagales > Amaryllidaceae > Allium > Allium cepa. The sequence goes on from CM060943.1 coordinate 192,579,113, forward strand.
TAAATTCCGGTTTGTGAATCCAAATAGAGTTGCAAGGGGAGGGCTATGGATAATAGAACATGAGTAAAAACCAGATCTAGAATGTGGAGTGCTTTCTTTTTAGGTGAGTAGTTTAAATTATATATCTTTTATGTTGATGATATATAATATCATTAGCTTCCTGTTAAATATTTTAATTCAGCATTTGAACTAATTTCCGTAATTATTTCTACTAGTTAGTTATGTTGAAACTGTAAATTTTATAAGAAAAGTGTACTTATATTCAAAAGTTATTTATATGGAAAAAGAAAGGAATCCGACTAAATATAAGTAATATTAGGCTTAAAAATTATAGATAAAGGAATAAGCCTAAAAGTGAGAAATTTACTGCAAATTATATTAAAACAGGAGAAATGAATTAAAAAGGCGAAAATCTGATAACTTGATTTGGAAGTTAGTGATAGATCAGTTGGTTGGTTTCGAAAATCGAATATATTACCATAGTTTAATATTGTAAGAATAACGATAAACGTAATTGCAAGAATAAAAGCAAAAATATGAAATTAGTGCAAAATAGAGACATTACGGTATTTTGCATTACCCAACAATTAAAGAAAAAATAAAAGAAATATCTTGCAGTTACGAGTTATTGTTTATAGCACTATTTAGTATTAAAATATGAAAATGGATTTTTAGCATAATTTTTGTAACCAACAAAATACAATAGAACTACTTTCCAGAATAAAGAGAATAACACGAAGCGTTAAATAAATTTAAGAAGTAATCAAATTGACATGACTGGTAACAATAAATAGAAAATGTGACTCGATCTGCATTTATTTTGCAGATATTCGAATAAAAAGAAAAGCAGTTATTATGGTAAGTAACTTACGACAGTTGAATGTAGTTGCTAGCTAAAACTGTTATATAATATAAGAGAACTAAATAAAATTTAGTATTATAATGAAAAAAGGCAGAATAGAATAGAAAATAGACACTTGCAATTATATTTATAACACGTAGGTTATAAAAGAAAGAAAAGAATATAAAAGTGATAATTGCAAGTATAATTGTAACACATAGGTTATAATTAAAAAGAAAGAAATAGAAGAGGCTTATTTTATGAAACTTAGATCTTGGATTAAGTTAATAAGAAAAAATAATAGCAGTGGTCCGTACCGGCAGCATTACCTTTTAGGTCTAGGACTAATGGTCTCATATGTGGGTGGTGTAACAATCAGGTACTTTCAACTATTCGCATCTGCACATGTCGGACTTGAATTGCTCAAAATACCGCATTGTAAATAAAATTTGACAAATCTCAGAATATACAATAAATAAGTAATCATAGATCACAGACACAGAGTAATAATAATGCAGCGAAAGTAAAAGAAATAGTAGTTCATGAAGCTACTATATAAATATATCGGAGTTAAATAGGATACAACAGAAGTCTCAATATGATAACCAAGTACATGTTGAATACAACACCGGGATCAACAGGATAACTGGAAGTGAAATAGATAAAACTAGACAAGCAGATAATCTCCAGCGATTCCAATCCCCAGAAAGTGGAATCCAAATCTGTGAATACTCAGGCTAACCCGAGCGTAGATAAAAATACAAACACTCGAGTCAGGACATACATACTTATACCATGTAAACCAAATCAAGTGAACTGTAGTAAAGGTACAAGTAACTTAAAGGATGCTTAGGACCGCCCATCCTCTAAGGATCCATTAAACTATTCATTATATAGTGTATTGCGCTATTATAATAATGTCTACAGTAAAATAAACTAACTTTAAAATAGCGTTAAGGAGTGACCAATTATTCCCCTTAACATAAATAATGCCAATAGTCTATACATTACCTGCATATCTCTTGATTGGGAGATTATGAGAAGATACTGCATATGTACGACAAAAATAGAAACTCGTAGCAAAGGCTCGATATGGTAGGTGACACGGCACACGAGGCAATGCCAAGGTAGATATACCAGTTACGCACATAGGCTAGTGGTAACGCAACAGCCACATACGCCCACCTCGAAACACATTCCCAAATCGGAGAGGTGCACCCAATCGATCACAAAAGTTAATAGAATGGTATCGGAGAAATGCGTCTGACCAGAGGGGCTACCCCTCTTGGCCTGAGATCGCTCCTGTTTTAGCAACCTTAAGCCAAATCACGGGAGTTGGGTCCACGTAACATACCACAAGAACGTCGCCACCATCCTAGTTCATTCTGGAATCTCCACCGCGTACACAGTTGTCAAAGTGGTTTTCGGTATCGACAGAAAGTATGTCTATATCCGATCCCAGTCTCTTTGCCAAGCAATCGTTATTATAACCCGTGGTTATAATTTTTAAAATAATATTTTATACTTCAAAATAAAATATCACTTCAAATTCGAATCTTTATCAAAATTAAGATCAACATTTCAATGTCAAAATATCATATACTTTCAAAGTTTTCCTTTTTAAATCATTTCAATATATCAAAATATCATATCCTTTCAAGACTTCATTATCAAATCATTACTTGAATTCAAATCCAAATATCAAATTTAAAATGCCTTTTTAAAATTCCAAGATATCATTTATTTATTATCATTTCAAATCACCTTTTAAATAATTTATATTCCATCAAATTAATTCACTTAAACAATTTAAAAGTGAAGTTATTATACTTTCAAATCAAGTATTCAATTTTCAAAGTTTCAAACCATTCTGAGCTCATTTACTTAGTTAAAAACCATAAACATTGAAAATTCCAGCCTTACGCAACATTTAGAAAAAGCTATAATAAGTTATACTTGGAAACATTTTAATTCAGCAAAGACAACATTTAAAACTGCTGTTAAAACTCAGTTTTAGTTGAAATTTAGTTTAAAACAACAAAGACAGCATTTTCAGAAATGCTGTAATAGCCCAGGTTTCAAGTTTAAGGTTTTTATTAATTTCAGCAAGACGGCAGACCACTACAACATTTAGAGAACTGCTGTAATAGGCCTTTATTAAGTTTTTAGCCTTTTAAATTTACTACAGCAACTACAGCATTTCAGAACTGCTGCAATAGCCTCTTTTATTCAACTTTAGTTCATTTACAGAAACGATAGCATTTCTGATTGCTATATAAAATATTTTCCAGATTTTAGTGTATTTCCGGCAAATAATAAACTTCAATTTAAACCCTTTAAACATTATAAAAATTATATTTTAACATTCAATATGTTCATTAAACTTACTTTTAACTAATGATTTTATGAAGTAACCTTTTACAGAAAAATCCAAATTTTTCAATAAATTTCACTTAAAAAATTCAAGTGTACAATTTTCCCATTTTTACATTTGACAATTTATTTACACTTTCATTTTCTTTAAATTACCATTTCACACATTAAACTAAATTTCCAATTTATTTAATCAACTTAAACCATTAATTACGACTCACATTTCTAAGTCAAGTTATATTTTAAAATTACACTTTAAGCATTCATTTATTTAACCATTTTAATTCATATAAAAATCAATAATACTTTATTAAATCATCTAAACTCAAATTTAAATCAAATTATCGTATTTACCATTTTCATATTATCTATATAACTTAAATACCATTTTAAAACCAAAATTATCCAAATTTCCAAACTTAAGTTATATTTCCAAAATTGAATTTAACCATTTATTTATTTAACATTTCCACTTATAGAAAAATCCTAAATCCTTTATTTAAAACACTTTAAAATCTATTTAAATGAAATTATCATAAATTTACATTTTAAACCACTTAAAATTTTGTATATATAACTTGAATGTCATTTTAAAAGCCAAAGTCCAAATTTTCAGATTTAAGTTATATTTCAAAAATTCAGTTTAATCATTTAATTATTAAACATTTTTAACTTATAGAAAAATCAAAATTTCTTTATCTAAACATTAAAATCCAATTTAAATCATATTTTCATAAATTTACACTTTTAAGAATACTTAAAAATATTCAAAATACTTTATAAAATAACCATGGGCCTGTACATAGTTTTCTAACCTAGGTCAAGTGATACGGATATATATCATTTCAATCTGCAGTTTACAAAGAAAATCCGGGTTCTATCATTTCAAACCTGCAGTCTCAAGTAAAAATAAAATAAATTCAGGCCTATCATTTCAGCCCATAACGATTTTTCCCTATTCTAAAGTCCGTTCGGGTATGTATCATTTCAACCCATAGTGATTTCTAAACTAACAGGGAACTGACAGTGATGAACAGATATAAATGAACAGAATAGTATTATATAACAGTAACATATGATGTAATAGGTGTATAAACAGGGGTGAACATCATATGGTCATAGCATAGACAGTTATAACATGATGATATGGCTTACAGATTCAAATGCTATCAGTTTACTAATTGTATAAGTATAAAATGTCTGGTGAGAATTACTCACCTTTTTTGTGCTGGAATTATCAATTCAAATAACACAAACGGATTCCAGAAAGCACGATGACACAACAATAGATTCAAGTGGAAAGAGATCCAAGCTATTGATCTTGTCACAACCCATAAACAAAACCAAATATAAATATAAATTCAATAAAACATTGAATTGGATAACTTTGAAATAAAAAGCAATATGAATACAATATCTTTTGCCATGCTTTCAACACTCATGTGCTCGGCCTAGGGTGCTATATGGCTCAGCCAAGACATGCTTTTGGCTCAGGTTTGGACCTAAAAAAGGCATGGCTACATGGAATAGGAAGTGGTAGAGGTTACATAACATGAATACAAGGATTTAAGGCACTAAGGTGGAGTTTTGGTGAACTTTTTGGGCTCGGTTACATGGGTCTATGGCTCGGCCTTTCATGCTTCAAATATGGATACTGAGTGAGGTGATGTGTAGTGGTGGTATCAAGGTGGTGGCCGTGGTGGTGGATGAAGGTGATAAGGCATGGAGTGGCTAGCATGGATGTTTTCAAGGACAATTCAATGTTTAGTGGAGTTTTTGTGGTGTTAACATCCAAAGCAAGTCAAGGCCAGAAGTAAACCAGTGGAAGGGAGGGTGGTGAGAGCATGGATGATGGTGGTGCTGGTCGTGGAGGTGGTGGAGGGCCCATGGCCGATCAACACTACGAAGAAGCAAGGAAAAAGTATTAATAAAACAAGAAGAAAAGTAGAAAAATAAAGAGAAACCCTTACCATTTTCTTTCTTAGCCGCGAAAAATGGGATGGAGGATAGTTTCTCATGTGAATATGAGTTGAGAAACTCACTGCTACAATCAAGAAGGGTACAGCCAAAACAAGGCAATGAAAAGTCAAGAGAAAGTGAAGATTTTTTGCTAATGAAAGATCTCATGTTATAAAGTCAAGTCTCTTCATATTTCATTTCTTTTAATTCATTTAAAACAAAAATAAAATCGGTAATTTGACTTTAAAAACCGAAACAAAGTAACTAAAAATAAAAATAAATAATAAATTTAAAGAAAATGGAAAAAGAATTAAAGAAATTGCTTAAAATTCAAAATAGGGTTCAAAAATTATAATTAAATCATCATTGGCTTTGGAAAAATATCTGCTTCATTTTAAAAATATTCTAAAGAAAAATTTTGAAATAAAATAATTTCTTAAACATATTCAAAGTGAAATAAATAATTAAATTTATAGAAAATAGAAAAATAATTAAAGAAATTGTTTAAAAATTGGAAATAGGACATGAAAATTACAAATAAAATACCAATGGCTCTAGAAAAATTTCTATTTCACTTTAAAAAATTAAAATGTCAAATAAATAAAATAAATGAGGAACAAAATAAAGTGGGAATGAGAGTAAAATAATATCTTGAGAAAATAGAAAAATAAATAAAGAATTCCTTAAATTAATTGAAGCCGGAAATTAGAAATTGTAAAAAAAAATACAACTGAAACTGAAAAATGTCAATTACACTTTCAAAAATGTTCTAAAACCAAAAATATATATAATACATTTTATTTTAACCATATAAACATAAACTAGAACATTACATGACCAAATAAAATATTTCTTATATAATTTAAAATAACAATTTTGTTAAATACGGCAAATTTCACACAATGGTTAAAAAGGCATAACTTTCACATTATAAATCAGATTTCAACGAAACGAAAAGCAGTGTTCTTAAAATTTTATTTACTTTCATAATAAAAGATAAAATTAAAATTTTAAAAATTTTAAATTTTTAAATTTAAAAGTCAAAGTTTGACCATATTGACCAAAATTCACTTTTCTGGAAAATATTCTATTTATTCGTGTTTGGAATTCTAATTCACGTAGAAATCAAAATTTATATTTAAAATAACAAAATATTCACTTTAATAAATAAAAATAAAGTTTTTAAATCAAAAAATCTAATTAAAATATACAATTAAAATAATCACAAAATTTAGGGTTGTTACACTCTCCCCTACTCAAAACTTTTCGTCCCCGAAAAGAGATGAGGTACGGGAAAACACAGAAAAGATAAAATGAAATAAGATTAAGACAAGATGACAAAAGATTGAATTTACACCTGATAACTGTTGTTATAGGTAAGTTTAACATGGTTGAGATGATCTTCTCATGATCCTCCAGAATCAAGAATACAAGCATGAAAAAGATCACATAGAATCTGATTCACCCTTTCCACTTGACCGACGGTCTGTGGATGGCAAGCAGTGCTCCGATTTAAAATGACTACTAAAGATTATCAAAGATTATAGAAAGATATCTAAACAAAAAGATTATAGAAAAATGCTTACACTAGTCTGTTGCAAGATAATGAAAATAAGGACGAGCAAAAGATAGTTTGGAAAACAAAATAAGATAACAAGTTTGAAACCATGGAAAATTCAACTTAAATTGATAATTAATTTTATACAAGTTAAATAAATCTTAACTATCTCTAATTTCATTATCTTATCATCCAATTTTCTTAATTTAACAATCTCTAAAATCATGGATTTGAAAAAAAATCATTTATTATACTCATAATGTATTCAATAATCTAGTTCTTCAAATTAAATTTTATTCCTCTCAATATACTTTATCCTCTATGTTAAATATACTCACACTTATTATAACTGCTTTAATTTATTCTTAGTTCCTTTACATCCTTTTATATTGTAAATTATTAAATTTACCTTTTATTCTATTTACCTCTTTTAATCTTTTTATAACTAAAATTTAAGTGCATAACACTTATTATAACCACTCAAATTTTATTTGTAAAATTTTTTATATTGTATATTATCCAATTACATATTCAACTTCTAAAATTAAGATAAGTTATATTGAAATGAAATAGTGTACTATACAAATAAAACTTCCAAATTCAATCATTTCAAGCTTGAATATTTATCCAAATCTTGAAATTATAATTGAAACTATCTTTCAAAATGAAATTTAGGAATTTAAATTTTCGATAAATTCCAAACTATTTAGGGATAAATAAATGCACATATACTATATATATATATCCATTCAAATTTAAATCATATATTAGCATAAGTTATAAATCCAGTCTTATTTTAGAAATTCAAATCTATTAAATTCCCCAAAATAAAGCTGTAGCAAGACTACCGAATGGTCTCTTCACTTCGAAACTCGAAAATAAATGTCGATGATGCTGCGGTCATCACCGAAGTTATTTTCCAGCGACAAAGAGAAGAGCACAAATTTTTTTGAAATTTAAAATTCTTTGGAAACAAATTTCTATTCGAAAATACTTTAAATAATATATCCTTTTAAAGCTTTAAATACAAGGTTTGAAACCATCGGAAATTAAATTCTCAAATTCTTGTTTTAAATTCATTTTAAATTTCCAAATAAACTTATAACCATGTTTTATAGTTTAATTATTTATGTATGAAACAAGAGATAATGATATATAAAATAAAAATCAAATATTATTTCTTAACAACCAATTCAATAAAAATCCAGAAAAGTTTATAACATAGTTACAAAATTTGTTTCATTACTAAATTTGAAAAAAAAACCTATTGTGTCAGTTTACTCTGTTCAAGTGTTTTGGAAATCCTATCGATGGCATTGGACGGATGAATCGATCAGAAACTCAAATCAACCTCAACAACTCAAACAACACAATATAAACAAAACGTTAATTATAGATTTACATGTACAATTCAAAAATGTTTTGAAGATAGTTTGGAAACAAAAGACAAGATGATTAATTAACAAAATAGGGAGATGGATAAGCTTAAATAAATCGTGGGCAACCTTAACCGGGTCAAACATGACTTAAAGAATAAGATCGATGGGGATTTTCTGGGGTAAATCTACATTCGATCTCAATAGGCAGAGTTTGGAATAACAAAAGATATTAGCATCTAAACCAAGGATAGATACAAATCTATGGTGAATCGATGCTAATTGTAAAGGAGTTTTCACCCCTTTACAAGCAAATTTGAGATAGGCGAGACTGCCGACTCATTATAAAGATCATTCGAAGTGGAGTTATTGGATACTCCAGAATCAAAAGAAGATGCATAGTGAGGGCCAAGAATGGATTTTGGAACCGCAGGGAACGTTCCAAAATTCAAAGGAAATTCGAATCAAAGAGGAAAAGATTCAAATTCGAACGAAAGTGATTTTGTAAATAAACTAACCTTATATTCTAAGTTTTGCCTCAAAGCCAAAGCTCTGATACCAAATGTAATGGCCCGATATTTTCAACTACTCACATCCGCATATATCGGACTTGAATTGCTTAAAATACCGCGTTGTAAATAAAATTTAGCAAATATCAGAATATACAATAAGTAAATAATCACAGATCATAGACACAGAGTAATAATAATGCAGCGGAAGTAAAAGAAATAGTAGTTCATGAAGCTACTATATAAATATATCGGAGTTAAATAGGATACAACAGAAGTCTCAATATGATAACCAAGTACAAGTTGAATACAACACTGGGATCAATAGGTTAACTGGAAGTGAAATAGATAAAACTAGACGAGCAGATAATCGCCAGTGATTCCAATCTCCAGAAAGTGGAATCCAAATCTGTGAATACTGGGCTGACCCGAGCGTAAATAAAAATACAAACACTCGAGTCGGGACATACATACTTATACAATGTAAACCAACTCAAGTGAACTGTAGTTAAGGTACAAGTAACTTAAAGGATGCTTAGGATCGCCCATCCTCTAAGGATCCATTAAACTATTTACGATGTAGTATATTGCGCTATTATAATAATGTCTACAGTAAAATAAACTTACTTTAAAATAGCGTTAAGGAATGACCCAATATTCCTCTTAACACAAATAACGCCAATAGTCTATACAGTACCTGCATATCTCCTGATCGGGAGACTATGAGAAGATACTGCATAGGTACGCCACAAATAGAAACTCGTAGTAAATGCTCGATATGGTAGGTGACACATCACACGAGGCAATGCCAGGGTAGATATACCAGTTACGTACACGGGCTAGTGGTAACGCAGCAGCCATATACGCCCACCTCGGAACACATTCCGAAATCGGAGGGGTGCACCCAATCAATCACAAAAGTAATAAAATGGTATCGAAGAAATGCGTCTGGCTAGAGATGCTACCCCTTTTGGCCCGGGATCGCTCCTATTTTAGCAACCTTAAGCCAACTCGCGGGAGTTGGGTCCATGTAACATACCACAAGAACGTCGCCACCATCCTACTTCATTCTGAAATCTCCACCGCGTACACGGTTGTCAAAGTGGTTTTCGGTATCGACAGAGAGTATGTCTATATCCGATCCTGGTCTCTTTGCCAACCAATCGTTATTATAACCCGTGGTTATAATTTTTAAAATAATATTTTATACTTCAAAATAAAATATCATTTCAAATCCGAATCTTTATCAAAATAAAGATCAACATTTCAATATCAAAATATCATATACTTTCAAAGTTTTCCTTTTTAAATCATTTCAATATATCAAAATATCATATCCTTTCAAGACTTCATTATTAAATCATTACTTGAATTCAAATCCAAATATCAAATTTAAAATGCCTATTTAAAATTCCAAGATATCATTTATTTATTATCATTTCAAATCACCTTTTAAATAATTAATATTCCATTAAATTAATTCATTTAAACCATTTAAAAGTGCAGTTATTATACTTTCAAATCAAGTACTTAATTTCCAAAGTTTCAAACCATTCTGAGCTCATTTACTAAGTTAAAAACCATAAACATTGAAAATTCCAGCCTTACGCAGCATTTAGAAAAAGCTGTTATAAATTATACTTAAAAACATTTCAATTTAGCAAAGACAGCATTTAAAACTCAGTTTTAGTTGAAATTTAGTTTAAAACAGCAAAGACAGCATTTAAAACTCAGTTTTAGTTGAAATTTAGTTTAAAACAGCAAAGACAGCATTTAAAACTCAGTTTTAGTTGAAATTTAGTTTAAAACAGCAAAGACAGCATTTCCAGAAATACTATAATAGCTCAGGGTTCAAGTTTAAGGTTTTTATTAATTTCAACAAAGATAGCAGACCACTACAGCATTTACAGAACTTCTGTAATAGGCCTTTACTAAGTTTTTAGCCTTTTAAATTACTATAGCAACTACAGCATTACAGAACTGCTGTAATAGCCTCTTTTATTCAGCTTTAGTTCATTTACAGAAACCATAGCATTTCTTAATGCTATAAAAAGTATTTTCCAGATTTTAGTGTATTTCCAGCAAATAATAAACTTCAATTTAAACCCTTTAAACATTATAAAAATCATATTTAACATTCAATATGTTCATTAAGCTTACTTTTAACTTATGATTTTATAAAGTAACCTTTTACAGAAAAATCCAAACTTTCCAATAAATTTCACTTAACAAATTCAAGTGTACAATTTTCCCATTTTTACATTTGACAATTTATTTACACTTACATTTTTTTTGAATTACCATTTCACACATTAAACTAAATTTCTAATTTATTTAATCAACTTAAACCTTTAATTACGACTCACATTTCCAAGTCAAGTTATATTTTAAAATTACACTTTAAGCATTCATTTATTTAACCATTTTAATACACAGAAAAATCAATAATACTTTATTAAATCATTTAAAGTCAAATTTAAATCAAATTATCATATTTACCATTTTCATATTATCTATATAACTTAAATACCATTTTAAAACCAAAATTTTTCAAATTTCCAAACTTAAGTTATATTTCCAAACTTCAATTTAACCGTTTATTTATTTAGCATTTCCACTTATAGAAAAATCCTAAATCCTTTATTAAAAACACTTTAAAATCTATTTAAATAAAATTATCATAAATTTGCATTTTAAACCACTTGAAATTTTATTTATATAACTTGAATGTCATTTTAAAAGTCAAAGTCTAAATTTCCAGATTTAAATTATATTTCAAAAATTCAATTTAATCATTTAATTATTCAAAAATTTTAACTTATAGAAAAATCAAAATTTCTTTATCTAAATATTAAAATCCAATTTAAATCAAATTTTCATAAATTTACACTTTTAAGAATACTTAAAAATATTCAAAATACTTTATAAAATAACCACGGGCCTGTATATAGTTTTCTAACCTGGGTCAAGTGATATGGATATATATCATTTCAATCCGTAGTTTACAAAGAAAATCTGGATTCTATCATTTCAAACCCGCAGTCCTAAGTGAAAATAAAATAAAATAAATCCGTTCAGGCCTATCATTTCAGCCCATAACGATTTTTCCCTATTCTGAAGTCAGTTCGGGTATGTATCATTTCAACCCATAGTGATTTCTAAACTAACAGGGAACTGGCAGTGATGAACAGATATAAATGAATAGAACAGAATTATATAACAGTAACAGATGATGCAACAGGTGTATAAACATGGGTGAACATCATATGATCATAGCATAGGCAGTTATAACATGATGCTATGGTTTGCAAATTCAAATGCTTTCAGTTTACTAATTATATAAGTATAAAATGTCTAGTGAGAATTACTCACCTTTTTGTGCTGGAGTTATCAATTCAAATGATATAAACGGATTCCAGGAAGGACGATGACGCAACAATAGATTCAATTGGAAAGATATCCAAGCTATTGATCTTGTCACAACCCATAAACAAAACCAAATATTAATATAAATTCAATACAACATTGAATTGGATAACTTTGAAATAAAAAGAAGTATGAATACAATATCTTTTGCCACGCTTTCAACACTCATGTGCTCAGCCTAGGTTGCTATATGGCTCAGCCAAGACATGCTTTTGGCTTAGGTTTGGACCTAAAAAAGGCATGGCTGCATGGAATAGTAAGTGGTAGAGGTTAAATAACATGAATACACGGAGTTAAGGCACTAAGGTGGAGTTTTGGTGAACTTTTTGGGCTCGGTTACATGGGTCTATGGCTCGATCTTTCATGCCTCAGATCTAGACAGTGAGTGAGGTGATGTATAGTGGTGGTATCAAGGTGGTGGTGGCGGCTCAAGGTGGTGGCCGTGGTGGTGGAGGAAGGTGACAAGGCGTGGAGTGGCTAGCATGGATGTTTTCAAAGCAATTTTGACGTTTGATGGGGTTTTTGTGGTGTTAACATCCAAAGCAAGTCACGGCCAGAAGTAAGCCAGTGGAGGGGAGGATGGTGAGGCCGTGGATGATGGTGGTGCTGGTCATGGATGTGGTGGAGGAGCCATGGCCGATCAACACTATGAAGAAGCAAGGCAAAAGTATTAATAAAACAAGAAGAAAAGTAGAAAAATTAAGAGAAGCCCTTACCATTTTATTCCTAGCCGTGAAAAATGAGATGGAGGATAATTTCTCACGTGAATGTGAGTTGAGAAACTCATGGCTATAATCAAGAAAGGTACGGCCAAAATAAGGCAATGAAAAGTGAAGAGAAAGTCAAGAGTTTTTGCTAATGAAAGGTGTCATGTTATAAAGTCAAGTCTCTTCATATTTCCTTTTTTTAATTCAATTAAAACAAAAACAAAATTAGTAATTCGACTATAAAAATGGAAAAAAAGTAATAAAAAATAAAAATAAATAATAAATTTTGAAGAAAATGGAAAAAGAATTAAAGAAATTTTAAAAGAATTAAAGAAATTGCTTAAAATTCAAAGAGGGTTCAAAAATTACAATTAAATCATCATTGGCTTTGGAAAAATATCTGCTTCATTTTAAAATATTATAAAGAAATTTTTTGAAATAAAGCAATTTCTTAAACATATTCAAAGTGAAATAAATAATTAAATTTAGAGAAAATAGAAGAATAATTAAAGAAATTGTTTAAAAATTAGAAACAGGACATGAAAATTACAAATAAAATACCATTGGCTCTAGAAAAATTTCTATTTCACTTTAAAACAAATAAAATGTCAAATAAATAAAACAAATAAGGAACAAAATAAAGTGGGAATGAGAATAAAATAAGATCTTGAGAAAATAGAAAAATAAATAAAGAATTCCTTAAATTAATTGAAGCTGGAAATTAGAAATTGTAAAAAAAAAATACAATTGATGAAACTCTCAATTACACTTTCAAAAATGTTTTAGAACCAAAATTATATACAATACATGTTATTTTACCCATATAAACATAAATTAGAACATTACATGACCAAATAAAATATTATTTATATAATTTAAAATAACAATTTTGTTAAATACATCAAATTTCAGACAATAGTTAAAAAGGCATAACTTTCACATTATAAATCAGATTTCAATGAAACGAAAAGCAGTGTTCTTAAAATTTTATTTAATTTCATAATAAAAGATAAAGTTAAAAATTTCAAATTTTTAAATTTTTAAATTTAAAAGTCAAAGTTTGACCGTATGTCCAAAATTCACTTTTCTGGAAAATATTCTATTTATTCATGTTTGGAATTCTAATTCACATAGAAATCAAAATTTATATTTAAAATAACAACTATTCACTTTAAAAAATAAAAATAAAGGTTTTAAATCAAAAAATCCAATTAAAATAATTAAAATAATCACAAAATACAGGGTCGTTACAAGTGGGGTTGGGCATGCTGATTAGGGTAAATAAGTAGCCATCAGAATAAGAAAATAAAATAAACGCATAATAAAATATTAGACGTAAGGTCTAATAAATGGTATGGTGCGTTTGGAGTAGCCCATGAGAATCTGGATAAGGAGCCTAACGAAGCAGTTCATCGTAGATTTTTAGTACAAAAGGAGCGCATCCAACTTAGTTATTTTGGGCTAAAAGGAAGTACGAGACTTCAACGGGATATGAGGATATTCTAGGATGACCCTTTGGAGTAGGCCTAACGAAGCTGCACCTCCGGAGGCAGGTCTGTAGGTGTTTCATCAAGAGAGTCTGCCTTGACTGCTTTTGCATTGCAAGCCTAACGAAGCGAACCTCCGTAGGCAGTCAAAAGGTTGATGATGGAGTAGGATATTCATATGACACCGTACTCTAGTTTGTGAGTAGGTTACAATGTGCAGGACCTATAAGGATAGTCGAATGTGGGTATCAGCCATCATCAGTTAGAGCAAGTTCGGGAAAGACTAGAGTTAAACCAACAGACCAATGATTCTTTCACTATCGAGACATTGGATGAGAGGCGCAACCAATTGGATGTTTAGATTGTTTGCAGTAGGGCTTAACCACTTAGCTCTTGAAAGGTCTTTCGATTAGTTGAAGGGGGCTATGTGGGGTCATAGCCACGATGAGAAAAGTGACAGACCAAGTAGAATATCTATATTGTAGGCCTTACGAAGCGGACCTTTACAGAAATAGAAAATCCCTGACTGAGTTACGTACAGGGTAGACCTTATCGGTGGAATTCAGGGATTAGACAAAACTATTACGTGTAGTCCTCAAGGTACGCACTGGGTTGTACATTGTGGATTTCCAGGCACTAGTATAAGCTAGTGCGGATGCAGTTTCATGTTTTCGTAGTAGACAATGGAACATCTGTATTATAGGCCCCACAAAGCTGTCCTTTACAGATGTAGTTATAGTACACTCCAGTAGCGAGACGATGGAGTCCTTTTCAAGGAGGATACGGGAGGTAGTATGGGTAGTTCCTAGGACCGATGCGGTCTTTGGGCATGTAGCTATATATATATATATATATATATATATATATATATATAAGTTATTAGGTCTTAATCTACTAGGGAGTAGATGAGTATGATTCATGCACAGAGGCGAGAGTATTATTAGCCCAATAAACCTAATATAACAAAAAATGGAAATAGAACGGTATATGTAGAGTTATGATTAGAAGTGTATAATTTATCCATTCACCAGAACTTTAGTTCTAACCCCTCCTCGTATCATCTCACAGGTTAGATAGAATGTAGAGATTTTCCAGCTTTGTGACATTTGTTTAGAAAGTGTTATTACCTTGGTGAATATTTACTTACTTTTAGATTTTAGTCAGTTTCGCTATGAGATATTTATTTGAGCTCTGATATATTTATCTTTGCCTATTTACAGGACACTAAATACCAAACTCGGGCTTTAGTGGGCTTGGATTTTAGCATTTTTGCAAAAAGTCCAGACCCACTGTAATTCGTGTTATTACAATATGTTTAAATGATTTTACAATGTATCAAAATATATTACAAAACTTAATATATTCAAAAAAAAATCATAAAGATTTTTTGTAATTTATAAAGAATTTGATGACATTATCTAACTCCATATTCCCACCTATGGACCGTAGATTTCAAAAAATCAAATTTTAGATGGAAGTGTCCTTTCATCATATCATTTTGCGAACGGATACGACTGTTATATCTCTATAAACGGGGGCTAAACCAACGAAATTTGGTTAATTACTTTCTTATATTTCTTTCCTCTTCTTACTCTCTTGTTTTCTAAAAGAAATTATACTCAATCTCTTTTCAAATCCAATCAGAATCAAATCCAAACTCCATTGATATTATTATCTAATAGTTACTCTCTAATCTCTATCATCTCTCCTACTCAAACCATGATTAAAGTGTTATTCAAGAAGTTATACGATCATTTGTACTCAAGATCAAGAAACTAAGTCTGTAAAATCTAAAAATCATACTCTTATACTTTGTGGTGTGCTTGGTGTCTCTAAAATCCAAGTGAGTGTGCTTGTGTCCCATTTGAATTAAGTGGGTGTGCTTGATGCATCGGAAATCCAAATGGGTGTGTTGGTGTTCCATCTGAATCCAATAACTGTACCCAAAGCTTAGAAAATCTTGAGAGTGTATCTTGTAGCCTTGAAATCGAGATTGTATTGACTTTGATATTTGAAAAGAAAATCTGTACAAGAAATTGTATGAGACAGGATGTAGGGTAATTCTGAAACCAATAGAAAAATTCCTGGTTTGATCTCTCCAACTCTTTGCTTTTTACTTTTACTGCATTTATATTTATCTCTGTCTACATCTATGATTGTGGATTCTACATTATTGAATTATAATCTTAAAATAATTAAAAAATTTCACAAAAATCAATAAACACTTTCCACCCCCTATAGTGTTAAATTAACCTTAAGATCCATCTTTCGCAAACTAATAGTTGTGGACCATGAATACTTCGCAAGGAATTCCATCTCCTAGTTGTAATAATCTGTCTATGAATGTAGTGCAATATGGATGACAACAAATGTTTTTCGGATATCCTCCTTTCATGATTACCTAGCCAAATATGCAATTTAACTATCAATATCCAACACAGGATAGTTCTGCATGCATGAGTCAAAGGTAATACATATTTGCGATTACATACATGTTGTATATAAGTTAATGGATCAGATATGATACAAAATTATATTTTCATGTTTAGCGTTATTGCACAACAACCGCCAACCCAAAATAGTATTGCACCATCGAATAGCCGTATGTCTTATATAAAGCAGCCCACATCTTATGAATTATAACATATATGCCAAAAGTAAGTTATGTTTTGTAGTGCTAATGAATAATGTTTCAATTTATAACTGTATTAATTTTTTTGTATATTCATATTGTAGATTTCCATCGCACAATATTGATATACAATCGAATATTCAACTAACGGCTGAATTAGGGGTTCTTAATGTATCCGATTATGATTTGGGTATAGATGCTGATATAGGTGTACAAGTACATAATGCTCCTAGTCTTGATAGCATGATCGTTGTAACCAGACTAGAGAATGGTACCACATGGATTGATAACATGCAAGTCGACAATGATCCACTAAACTACGATTTTGGAGGCAAAGATGAAGCTTGTGGGCATAGAGATGAACCAGACATAGAAATACCTTTGGATCATGCCTTGTGTACTATGCAAATGATGGCTAGATCCATTATCGCTAATTTGAAATTCAACGATGAGATATTCTCATCGTTTAGTGTTCAAAACCGTTTAAAAGTAGGTGTGGTATTTGAGAGCAAAGAAAAATTTCTACAACAACTAAATGAACGGTAAATTTTAAATGCAGTTTTTTTAAGTCAGTTATTCAAACAAAGCAAATACACTGCCATTTGCAACGTCGATTCAACTTGTCCATGGAGAATACATGTTATAGATTCAAAACAATCACAATCCGGATGATGGGTTATTAAAAAATATCCAAGCGATCATACTTGTGTTAACCCAACAACAAACTCTAATCATAAGGAAGTAACATCCATGTTTTTGGTTACAAAGATCACGCCTTTCATGAAAGAAGATTTGAACATAACAGTTGGAACGGTGCAGGTCTTAATGGAGGGAAAACTTTTGTTAAAATCGGTTATATGAAAGCGTGGAAAGCATTGACCAAGGATATATATGGTGAGTAGGCAGAGTCATACTCTAACCTAGGACAATATTTTTCTCAAATTGCTAGAACGGATCTAGGTAGTGTTAGATGCGTAACAACTGATGAGTAAGATCATGCTTTTTAGGCTTTTGGGCCTTGAATCGAAGGATTTGTACATTATTGACCTTTGCTTTGTATTGAGGGCATGCATCTGTATGGAAAATACAAAGGTACCTTACTTGTACCAACTGCAATAAATGCAAATGATCAGTTTTATCCTTTGACTTATGCAACTATTGAGGTAGAATCATGTGATAGTTGAGGTTGGTTTTTTACTAACATGTGAAGGTTCATTCACAGTGTTAACAATTTACATAATACTCCCATTTTCGATAGAATAAATGGAATGCTGACAGCAATGGAGAGCCACTGGAGATTCCCTTATAAGCATAGTTTCTTGGCTGGATATTTGAAAGGAAATTTTCAAGCCACTAGCTTTAGAGACAACGTTTGACATGTTTATTGTATACTGTAGCATGCGCTTCGGAGGAAGTTGAATATCTAAAAAGTTGTGAGGAAATTGAAACAACCAATATTAGAGCACATAGTTGGATAGAAAGAAATTAAGCATGGTAAATGTCATCCGCCTGCCAAAATAAAATATGTAAATCATATATAAATTAACTAGCTTAGTTAAGCAACGAATGTGCATACCACATTCCTCTCTAGAGGAGCTCTAGGAGTGCATCGGTCTGTCGCAATATGAGGTTCTTTGGCATGAAGAACATAGCGGCGCATGATTTTCTAGTATCATAACATTCTTGGTCCATTAAAGTGAGGTTTCGTTCTTGTTTTATGTGCAAAGGATGATGATTCCATGTCTCAAGCACCATATCATAGTCCTCAGATGTAATATCAATCATATAATGAGGAGCTTGTTCTGGTAGATGCTGTCACATACCAAATTATCGCATCACTCTATTAGGAAGATGATGTGCTACATCACTCAAACAAACGAGTGGAACCTGTGTTGTCCATAATTGAATTGAATAGTACATAAGTTTGGAATCTCTCAAAGCATATGTGTGTATGGTGTCCATATCATAGAATCATAATCGAGTACATCGAACTCGTTGCGGTGTAACGTAACATTGCACCCAGGAGACTTCATTGTGCTCTATGGTCCAACCCACTTAAAAGAGGAGAATACTATGAATTTTTGGATCAAAACACGTGCATGTAATCAAATAACATTGTAGATATACTTCTTACCATAAGGAAGAGATAAATCGACATCCGTCCTCTTCATCGATATTCTCCAGACCGGAAGGTATGTCCAATACCATAACTGCAAATGTGTATACATATAAAACTACAAAGTATATAAAAATACAAAATAAATGAAAATAGAGGGTAATAATGCTAATATTTGTATTAGACTCAAACAACCATCAATGGATTGTTAGGAAATCAAATCTACGATTTCGATGACAACAACTACACAATGGAAATCGAATATACATATATATTTATATATACAGGTACTTGCTAGAACAACATCACTAGAAAGACAAGAACAAGCCTCAAAGGACACTACAAGAGACTACAAGTCGATAGGAACAAAGAAGAAGAAGAAAAAGAGCAAAAAACAGACATGCACAAGTTTCAGACGTTTGGATGCACAAGCTAGACATCGGGAAATGTTCTCTGGAATAACAAACAAATGAAACCAACGTCTGGTAGTTGCACTCAGATGTCTATAATTCTAATATGTACAAAAAAAAGTAATATCAGACGTCTGATACAAAATGCCAGACATCTGAGTTCAAACTCGGATTTTAAATTTAAACTTCAACCGTCAGATTTGAATAGACATCTTCTCTTCTCTTTGCTGCAACTCTTCATCATCAACAGAAACAACTGTAGAGCACTTGTTAATGGATGCAACTACTCTAGGAACCTCCCTACAACTATATATATCATCAAGAATCAAGAGAACTTTACTTAACTTACTAACCTTACTTACTTGCGCTCTTTGCTTACATACTCTGTTATATTCTTTATCTCTAACAATCTATATTTGTATTTCACTCTTCCATATATTTAGATCTCGTCAATCAATAATCTATATGTATATATATATAAAGCATTTGTACTCAACAGTCAATATTCGTGTTATAGAACATATACTTGACAAGAACAAGTTATTGTAATCAAGTCTATTCCTCCGGGCGAAGTGAGGGTGTTTGATAGTCGAATTCCGAAGGGGAGTTTGAGGATTGGACGTAGGACGGGAGGTCCGAACCAGTATAAAATCTTGATGTGCTTATTCTATATTTACTTAGATTAATTTTATCTTAGTTGCATCATATATTTTATCACATATACTTGCATATATACTACATGATCCACTGTATAGACTTTCATGGATTTGTTCTCTAGCAAAGCAAACCTCGTCAGCACCATGTATGTATAGACTAGAATTACACTACCCCACGAATACTGGTGACAATCATCAAAGTCTTCTAAAAATGGAAGTAATCTGAGCTAGATACCGGTCTTTGAATTATTAGAAAATCAAACGTGGAGTGAAGATACATAATATAATGGCTCAAGTACGCTGCAGAATCTGAATCATGGAGGTGTCTACTGGAATGTCGTCGGCAAGCTGCTCCCTGAACCATGTAGTAACTACCATCTCATTAGCTCACCGCTGTTCAGTAGAAGGAGGTAGACCTAAAAGACTCTCGCATGATTCCATGTAATTTACTGGCTCTATGTCGCTCAACGGAGCACCATCTATAGGTAAAGTAAGCGAAATAGCAACACCACCCAATGTGATAGTCATTTCCCTAACCTGAAGGTGAAATGTAGACGTCTTTGGTCTCCATTTATCTACCAGAACGGTTATAGGATGATGATCCAATTGGGTGTACCCCAACTGAAAGATAAGTGAGAAGTCGGCTCGATCGATCAGCTCAAGCACGGTGAGATTAGACGAAGTCACTTTCTTCAATTTAGATGAATGATCAATAGTCCTATCTGGAGTAGTGCGCTGATAGAAAAACAAACAAAATATATGCACTATGCATAGCCAACATCGATGCATATTTCTGTTTCATAAGAAAGCTTATTACCTCCATCCAAGCATTGTTGCTTGTTCGATGACGTTCTTGCAAGTATATTATGCTTTCTTTAATCGTCTCGGTAATATCTGAGAGTAATCTACATATAATTCGACTATTTTCTCATCACAAATTCTATTTCGACAACAAAGCTAACAATGTTCAATAATATTAGCAATTTCTATGTTAAACAATGTCAAGACAACGAACTTTTGAATTCCAGGATCAAGCAGCTATTTATACAACTTCTAAACATTGAATTTATCAAATTAAACAAAACCATAATTTGTAAACAAAGTGGAGATTGATTGTAGAATTGAAATATGGAGGAGCTCCTATGATGAAGAGCAAATCATGCTTCGAAATGGCAAAAAAATCCTCGAAAAGTGCAAAAAAAATTGATTTTGGGAAGTAAAGTAGATAGATTTTCGTTTTTTCCCCTCAATTTGGTAAAGTAAAAAGAACTGAGGCTGAGTTCTTTTTTATAACTCAAATCGTTTGGACGATTTTTAAAAAGCCATCAACATGCGACTTTTCAAAAGTCGTCTATATACAATTTTGTATAAACGTAATGGACGACTTTTGAAAAGTCGCTCACTGTACCAGCATGGGAAAAAAAAGTATTGCATTGACGCGTCAGTGTGTTTCGGTCAGCTCTTGGCCAAAACAGAACTATATTTGAAATTAGTGTTAAAGTACGGTTGTTTGCGTAATAATGTTGAAAAATCAGACAGAATTTGAAAAGGAAAAAAAAAAAAAAAAACCTTTTGCAAATACAACAGCTTGTCTTTCGTACGCACTGCCCTACGTTTTTGCTATTTACCGACGACGTGCTTCCGTGGCGTAGGGATGACAGATGGAAAAACTGCTCTGTTGTTGTGTTCCATGCTTTCCAGTTCCACTTTAATTTTACCAACGATTTTATACGGTACACAAACCCTTTGAGCTTCAAAAATCAATCCACGACCACACACCCAAAAAACGTACATGTTGTACATTTGCATGTATTATTGGAGAAAAAAGAAGGGTCATATACATATGGAATTCAATAAATTTGTAAGGAGTAACTCTACCTACCCTTAAGCCTTAACATTCAAAATATTTAACATGGATAAAACGTTTGGCTGAATATGTTTCTTTCTTTCTTTTCCCAATTATTATGAAAAGGTGGACAATATTGGTATATTTCGATATCTACGTTGACAGATCAGTGAATATCATCCACAACCGACTTAATTATTTTGTAAAATACACGTGTATATGATATATCTTGGCCTCTCCATGTAAGGCCCAACAAACTGCAATATTATTTATGTGCACTCAAAATAAATAAAAGAATAATTTGATAAATTCCAAAAGAAAAATGTAAAACGTCGCTATATATATCACATAAATGGTAGACATCACACGTGGTAGCACACAATATATGGAGTAAGCCTACTTCATTCTGCTCCCACTTGATTGATTCTCAAGTAACTATCTAATGTCGTGCTATACAAGGTGCCTTTTATTGTTTGTTTGTACGAAAATACAAATATGTTGTCATCACTAGATTTTTGGACATAAAAAATCTATATACAACAATTTAACATTTTTGAATTTTATATTTAATATATAGCTTTAATAAATATAACCAAAAAATATGAAGAAAGAATTATCAATTTTTTGCTGCAACCGATTTATATTTATCGTATGCTATATTTATATAATAAAATTAACATTTGAAAAAAAAAATTAGTTTCCGTTTAAAGTGTAAATCAGATCATTACCCTTTCATTGTTTAAAGGCAATTTATAGAAATTCACGGTCAAACTAAAACATTGCAACTACACTTTAGTTATTAATAAAGATATAATTACACGGTATAAAAATATCTTATTGGGACCTTAGTGATTTATCACTTTATTTTTAACGAGGATGACATTAAGTGAGTATGAATACGATAAAATCACAATAAAATTTGTATACTGCTGGCGACATCTAGTTGTTTTTCATTTGACCAGCTACAGTAAATGCCACTTTGCAAAATTCATTTCGCCTCTTCAAATCCTACTTTTTTTCTTTTGATTTTGCTGTGTTAGTTTCGGTTTCGCATAATTATAGACAATCATGGTACTTTAACCCTTTTATTTTACTGTTTGTTACGGTTATTTGTTGTAGGAGGTTTCAATTTCCAAGGGTGGTTGTCAACAGTGGTATTTGAACCTTTTTTTTTATGCACAATGTGTTATAATCATAAGTTTTAATTAATCACGGTGATTGACAATCATATGATACTCTGTGCACTCGGTTATAAACGGTCGTTTGATTTTATTTTTTTAAAAGTAATTTTAACGTGCAACAAAGGATAAAGTGGACTTACGTAATGCACATAAGTTAATGGATATGTGCACTCAGGCCCGGTTCTTGAGCAAGACGAACAAGACAGCTGCCTAGGGCAACCAATCCGGTAGGGGAAATATTTGGTGGTGGTCGTGGTTTAGTATTTTGTTAAGATATAAATATTTTATATATTACCACTTCAATTAGGTTTGTTGTGTGGTGGTATTATGTTGTTGATTCAATAGAGCAACCTAAGTTAAAATCCTTGCAAATGCTATATTTTTGATCAGCCTCAAATTTGGACTAGGGCAACTCAATTGCTTGGGCCAGCTCTGTGTGCACTTCATAGCATTACCTGTCCCTTAAAAATGAACACATATCCGAACATTGAAATGTCTTTTTCCCAAATATACAAGTTATGTAGGTAAATGTATGTTGGTAGTATATCTGGTTTTCTTTTTAAGTGCAATTAGGTAAATGTATTGGACCGTTTATATCTTTAAGCATTGACATTAGATCTAATGGAAGAATGTAATACCATTAAATTTGGTGGATGTTTTATTGCATATGGAGATGTAGTAACATGAAATGAATAACCTTGTCACTAAACTTTAATTTTCTAGCTAAGTAGTTAGGATGGATACAATTTGTGAGTAATGGTTGATTTGAATTTATATTGTATTTTTAACATTCACTGTATTATACGAAAAGATATAAAAGCCATGACTACTTTTTTAAGACGCATATGTGCCGCGGAATTAGAGAAGAGGAGGAAAATGGATGTTGTAGTATAACTTGGAAACCAAGAAGAGGAAAATAGGAAAAGTGAAGATGTTTCCCGAGATGAGTCTGATCATGATGGTTCGAGAGATAGATGCGATCAATATGGTTCGTGTTGGAACTGGACTAGCATGCAGTGGGGTAAATGAGTGAATTTCAAAATATATACGTTTTTTAATCTTTATTGGACCTATATAGTCAAGATTTATTTAGAACTTTTCTATATTTCTTTTAAGTAAAATCAACATGTGTGTCATATACATATATGTGTGCGCGCACAAGCAATAGAATAATATGTACATTATTTGGCACGCCCGTATACAGATTTTGGAGTTTATACTGCAACGAACATGTTAGCCCCTCTTATGCCTCGTTCACTATCTAAATGTGTATATGTGTGCATCATAATATATATATATATATATATATATATATATAGACGTAGTTAAATGTTAGTTATAAACAGTTTATATATAAAACATGTATAAAACTTATATTTATATATATGTGTATGTAAATATTTATATAAAATAATTAAAGTGATTAAATATTAGTTTATGGAATAATTTTAACATAACATATGTATATATAATATAATACAAAAGCCGTAAATAATTAATTAAAATAATAATTTATTTTAATTTAATTAATTTATATAATATATAAATATATATTAGATATAAATATAAACACACACACACATATTAATAAAAATAATAAAATTAAAATTATATTTTTTAAATTATATTTCTTCAAAGTTTTGCTTTCGGCCAAAAAATATATATAATTTTTTGTAATTTCTTTTCGGTTTTACACTTTAAATCATTTTAAAATTAAAAATTCATGTAAAATTAAAAAAATTATAAAAATATTATTTTCGAAAGTATCGTGTATAATATATGTTATGCAATATTTTTATACAAAATTTTATTATTATAATAAATATATATACACAAATGTTTTAAATTACATAAATAAATTTAGTTAAATAAATAGTTAAATATATTTATCTAAAATAAAAAATCAATTTTATTTTATTTTATTGTCGAATGCATTTTATAAACGAATAAATTTTTTCAAACATATGATATATAATGTTAATCTTTTAAATATGGATTTTATTAATTAGATCATTTAATAATATTATTTATATATAATTTTTTTATTTACAGACCATGAGCATCTAATAAGTAAGCATACAGAAATAATTTTTTTCATATTTTGTTTTATATAAATGCAATAATATAAAAACCAACCTTCTATTTGGATTTTAGGGGTTTAGGGAGGATGGTTGTTGAAAATGATAGAGTGGAAGGAGAACAAAAGTATAAAAAGAAATGGTGTAAAAGGTTGCTTATAAATAGGAAGTCAAGAGAGAGAAAAGTGGATCACATCCTAATATCTCTCTCTTACCAATTCCACTCTTTTAACCATTCAAAATGCTCTTTAATTGCCACCATACGGTTGGGCAAACAATGCCTTCTACCGCCGAAAATGTCATGCCCACATGGGCCTTAAATATGGTACAAGCTCAGAAAAAATTCAATGCAATTTAAATCTTATTTAAATGCATACTGATATCGTATTTTGATCAGTATATTTATAACTATTATAAACACACTGTTTCATACCGTTCAATATATATCAAATAAATATTTTTAATTAATATTTCAAAAATATTAATTAATTTAACTAATTTACAAAAATTTATAAATTAATTAAATCGGGTGGTAAAAAGGAATATTCAACCGATCGTTGTGTGACACTTATGCGTAAATTTGGTCAGCAATTAGTGTTGAAAATTTCAAATGTCAACGTTCATACGTCACTAGCCGATGTGATATTATGGTCAAATTTTTCGCTTACTTTTTTTTGGTAAAATTTAATTTTACTTTATCAAGCGTTATCTATTGATAGTTATTTACACCAATTCTCTTCGTTAAAACAATATCACTTTGGACTTATGAAATTTGTTGATGGTCAAAATTCTAGCATCATCCATATTCAACTCTATAGTCCAAGTACAAAATCGTTGGTTCAATAATAACAATCATTGTTAACCGAACTATTCTAACCAGAGAATTTGACTTTGAGTTGATTTCAGTTGACTGTGATACCAACCTCATATAACCGAGGAGACGAATCCACTCTTGACTAGTGTTTCATTTCCAGTGCTTCCACTCGACCCAACCAAAGTCGTTCAAATGACGTCGTGCCACGATTTAACTACAATTAAAGCGAGCTTCTACATTGAAGATAAACAATATTCTTAAGTCAAGAAAACCATATAGTTTTGTCACATCAATATTTTCTTTTTAACCTTAATTATATTAATAAATAGAAAACCATCGAGTAAGTCATTCCATAGTTATCCAATAACCACCAATACGTAAATAAGTAATACACAGCCCAACATTACATGATCTAGTCTCAACGGATGAATCGATATCCAATCTCGATACATCTTGACTAGGAATATTTAAAACGGTATGTCTAGTTTTATTGTGAGAAATTACTCATGGTTACAATACTTTGTAACTACTATCACAAAACATATCATTTATGATTTCTTTTAAATATACTTTTAATTAAAATTAATTAATATAACGCGTTATATCAAGTATATAATAGAAAGAAAACTCCTTTAAGATTGGTTATCGGTTTAGATATATGTAATAAATTCATAATTGCCTTTAGGGCATACCCTTAATTTTGTCAATCTCCCACTTGCACTTGGGGTCAACTATTCAATCCTTATCCTATCTCTTCAATCAGTTTGATGAGAATTGATCAAAAGACCCTTCATGAATGAATCTTCTATGTTGGTTTAACTATCCACTTTGTCAATCAAATGTCTCTGATGCTGATAAACTAGTTGTAGCACGTGGAACTATTCAGAATATGTTTCTTGATTTCTAGTGACCTCTTATTATTACATTGTTATCATATAACAATGATTAGTATTCTTGATACTTGGAATCACCTGTATCTCAGTTATAAATTTACGCATTTATATGTATACATTACTTTTATTGTAGCACTATTCAAGGCGATGTCTTAGTATTTTCATTGAATCAACCATAATTTTTCGTTTGGAACATTTCCAACTTAAAGATTCTTAGTTAAGGTTTGAACTTGAGTTTGATATTGACATATTATACTCAATATCACTCATGAAGTTTGAGTCCTTATACTCCTTCATAAGGAGTTTCTTGTTTCTATTAATAATTCTTTAGTTTTTCTAAATACTCAAGAATACTCTAAACTACCATTTGGTGATCTTCATTCAGATTTGATATTTACTTCATGCATCAAATACATAATCAAAATACATCTTAGGTAATCAACATATATGATAATTCTTATTGTCAATACATAAGGAATCCATCTTACATGTTTCATATTAAACATTTTAATATGGTTTCTTTGCATATCGTTTGAGACATTACCAACATCCTTTATACTTATTATAAAAGATATAATTTACAAGTCCAATATCGAGTATAAAACAATAAAACCATTAATGATTTTAACATAAGTATGTCATTAACAATTAGCAGTATTTTGTTTACTTATGGTCTAGAAATATCTGTGTACCTTTTACTGGTTATTTCTTATGGACACATGCTTCCTTTGCATTTTGACTGAAAATCAAACTATTCGGTATTTCTATCAATACTTATTCTATCCGATGCTTATAGAATGATACTTCTGTATCATTTATTGGACATATCCAAAAAACCCATAAACTCAATACCGCTTCCATTGACTTCGAGGCATTTTGATCATTATATGGAAATAGTCTATTCTAAAGCATTATTTAGAATTTCCCTTTTAAACACATACGTACCAGAAGTAAAGTTATACCAAGCAATAATTTTACAAATCTAAATCAACTTGACTAAGTTGAATAATAAATCTATTATGCTAATTTCAACAATTGAAATTTAGGATGTTATTCATATCAATGTTGCTTATTATATTCCAACTGCATTAATCTTTCTTTTAAAGACACATTCGTAGCCGATGGATCATATCCTTACTATTATAGGTACCAAAATCATATTTTGATAATGTAATTGGAATCCATTTCAAAATTTGCACATCATCATATCATAGAGTCAATACTCTTAATGGTTCAATTGATAAGAAATTCATAGTTTCTCTTCGATGGTTTCTCTTCGATGTGCAACAGTACTTGTTCTGGTGCTTTGTATTCATTTTAGTTCTGGTTAATTTCATTTCATCCCTCGTAATCATTTTTATCCTTGGATTATATTCAAATCCATTTTACTACCAAAAATTTCTCAAAGACATTCCTTCGCTACCAATTTAGTACTTCCTGAAACAATAGTTGTTTCTCAATGCAACATAATGTGTATTCATAAACACTTTATGAATTGCCTTATATATAAGACTGATTTGGTTTTAATTTACAATACTTATGTTCAAAACATTAATTGGTCATCCAATGATAGTTATTCCCAAACTTCTTTTGTGGCAATTCATATATGATCCCTCATGAATAATTATTATGTGCAGTCTTTCGACTCGCACAACCTGCCAACCCTTGGCTAAGAATATGTTGGATTTTCTAATAAACCCTTATTATATATGATTTTGCAAACTTTTCTTTAAATGAAATTAATTTTAACCTCGTGTACTACTCTGAAGTGTACGACCATATAGAAAGAAGTTAACCCAACTTCACTCATCATTAATCATACTTGTTAACAAAGTTCGATTACTCCTTACCAATAGCCATTATGTATCATAGGGATGAGTGAATTTTAAGATTGAATCGTTATTCATTTTAGGTATGTTAGGAACTCTTTTCAATATACTCACATATTCGATCAAATCGAATCAATTTTATTTTCTATTACATGTTATTTAATATATTTCTATTTTATACTCTAAAAGCTTATCATAGACATACTACATGTGTTTCTAATACACATGTTCATGTTAGTGATAACTCGTTGGTGAATATAACGAAGTGTATGGAATCGTTTTGGTATTAATATACTTTTGAATGCATGCGTCTATATGTATCAACCTGTATAGTTCATCAACTCTTATAATGCTTCCACTTATGGATGCTTTATTCTTAGTTTTCTGAGATAAAATTTACTACTACCGTATGATTCATAATAATAATAAAAAGTATTTCTCGAAATATTACTTAGTCCATAATTCAAAATAATTGTAAATAAATTTAGATACTTCGGTATTTTCCAATGCACCACAAATACCAATATTATGGTTTTATTTTATATCGAATATTCATAATATTCATACTAAAATAAAATTATGTCTATTTTTTAGTCAACATTAAATAACAGTTATTATTTTCATAAATAATGTTTGGTATGTTTTATGAAAACACCTTTCGCAACCTGATGCGACCAATAAGTGTTATACATCATGCTTTCACTATTTCTTCCATTACTATAATAATGTATGAAATACGAAACTCCATTCAACCACTTAATATAGGCTATTTATTTCATTTACTGTAACCAGTTTTACGGTCGAGAGTTTTCAAATCGAATATATTAAACTCAAAGAAATAATATCATAGGAAAGTATTTTCAATGTGAATTTTTTTTGGAATAGATATCATATTTCTTATTCCTTTGTTAAGTATCTATTATGGTTTTACAATTTTCATTTTCAAAGTTTTCCTATGAAGCAGAAGTGACCACTCACTCTCTTCATCCCAATCATGCCCAAGGTTACATCCATTCTTATACATTCAATTTCCTTTCTAAAAGATCGAACAATTAAAAGGAATTCCTTACTACAGTATCATAAAAAACTCATTACAAAAGTGAATTTATCTATCCTTAACTTTTAAGGATGTCAAATGAATTGCACTTTACGTAAACTAATCAAATTTCTCACACTATAGTTTACTTGTTTATTTCAATGAATTAATTTCATTGAGGTTTAGTACATTATGAAATGTGACCGTTCACCATATAACGTTCATATGTGATCGTTTATGGGTTAAATATCCATATTCACGTGTTGATTTTAGAGGTTGAAACCCATTGAAGATAATACACAATCTCAAGCGAGTAAACTCGCAAGTGACCATGTTACGAACATATTTAGTTGTTGTATAATGGTGCTTGCACGGGTGAACATGAAAAATATATTACTAAGTATATTTTATATCTCTATTTGCCAATGTTAGTTCAGTTCATTTGTATATTGTTAATCATTTTATCAGTTGTATTAGTTACACAAATATATCAATGTAGATTATTATAACTTTATATGGCATATGTTCTGAGGATATAAGAAAGGTTAAATATTACCATTTCATTTTTCTAATAGGGCTTCCATTAGTCTTTTATGTTTCTCCAAACCCTTAGACGAAACATAGAAGTCTTACGACTCCACTAGTGGATGTTAGGACTCGTATATCTTGGGATTCTGACTTTGAAGAAAGCTTAAGAAATCATACTCTCGTATACGTTGAATAACTCCTTATTGGTTGTATAATATACAAATCCTAATTCATGATTCCTTGTCCTAATCTGATTTTTACCTTGAGGAAAGATCAATAGGTAAAATGAGAATATTCGTTCATACCTACCATTTCATGATGACCTAAGTGTATTATACATACCTTGAGGAAAGCTTACCAAATATATGTGTCTTACCTCGTCTAGTTTATGCATTAATAATACTACACGTAACATCTTTAGCTTGAGAAAAGCTTAACAACTAAAGAGTATTAAAGTAATTTAATGTATAAATGGTACATGACACCTTTATATTAAAGATTCGTAATCTTTAATATATTATATCGAGTAATATCAACTTATGGAATAATTTATTTCTCATGAAATACCCACTAGATTCAAGCGTCAGACACATCAGAAATCATCGTATATGCACTTTTACGTATGTATTTATTCCATAAGTCTATCTAAGGTTTCTTTATTGTTTCACCTTTAGTTTATACATTTATATTATATATGTTTTATTATTATATGAATTTTATACTTTATTTAACTTATTTAATATTTTATGTATAATGTCATATTAATTAAATCTTATCTAATTGATTTAATTCACTAATACTTTAATTAATTATTATATTAGTCATTTATAACATAGTATATTGAATATATATACTATAACCCTTATAGTAATACACACATATATATGTCTTTTTATTTATCAATCAAATTTTAATTAATTTTTCTAATTAAAATTTTTAAATTAATTATTTATTAATTTTGAAAATTCTTTTGTACACACATGTATACTTATATTGTCTTAAATAATTAAAGACAACATAACATGTATCATTACATACATACATACATACATACATACATATATATATATATATATATATATATACATATCATCCATGTATGTATATTCAATTAATTAACTTGCTTAATTAATTTATTTATTTTATTAGTGTTGTTAATAAGTAATATTTTCGTTATTAATTTTATATCATTTTTAAACAATTTGAAAAATTATATTATAATTTTTATAATATGAGTCTTATTTTAAATTTAACTTTTAAATTTATAACTTTATTTTAATTTTCATAACAATATGAAAATCTATATTATAACATTTGTAAGATTTTTCTTTTCTTAGATTTAAATCTTAAATTTAAATTTTTTATTTTAATTTCAAAATAATTTTGAAACTAGCCAAGGCTTAAATCAATTTGGGCCTTTATATTAGAAATGAACTTTGGGCTTACCTTATCATGTCGGGCCAGGCTAGTAACTGGGTAGGGTAGAGTACTTTATCATCCAAACCCAACCTTTAACACAACTTTTTTAGACAGCCTACTATATGGTAGACTTTAATAAGTTAGCCCTAACATGACTAATTTAGACCACATATGCTATTATGCTCCAATATCATTTTTGGAACTGGAGCAGCATGCAACGAGGTAAACAAGCTAGTTTCAAATTTTTTACCTTTTAGATATTTATTGGGCTTATGTGTTCTAAATCTATGTGGAACTTTTCCAAATTTCTATTATATAAAACCAATATTTTGTTAAAATTTATAAATACAGTTTTATTTTATGTATAATTTGAATTACATTATATATGTGTATCATATGCAAATATGTGCGTGCGTGCACATGCAACATAATAATGTATACATGGTTTGACATATCCATGTATAGATATTGGATTTATACCATAACGAACAGGTTAGCCCCTCCTATCTTCAATTTTCTTTCTAAATGCGTATATGTTTGCATTATAATATGCGTGTGTGTGTATTAATATACAATGTGTGTACACACACTCACATGTGTGTGTGTGTGTCCATATATTAAATGTTAGTTATAAACAACTTATACATAAAACGTTGATAAAATTTATATTTATGTATATGAATGTAAATATTCATATAAAATAATTAAGTCATTAAATTAATTAAATATTAGTTTACAAAATAATTTTAACATACACAATGTATATAATGTAATATGAAAGCCGTAAATAATTTATTAAAACAGTAATTTTATTTTGCTTTAAATTAATTTATATAATACATATAAATATGTATTAGATATATATATATATATATTAATTAAATAATGAAATTAATTTTTGTAAATTATATTTCTGGAAAATTTTTCAAGAAATATATATATGTATATAGTTTTTTTAGTTTCTTTTCAGTTTTACATTTTAAATCATTTTAAAATTAAAAATTCATGTAAAATTAAAACAAAAATGATAAAAATATTATGCTTGAAAGTATTGTGTACAATATATGTTTTGTAATATTACAAAATTTTATTATTTACAATAAGTATATGCATACAAATGTTTTAAATTACATAAACAATTTTAGGTTAGATAAATAATTAAATATACGTTTTTGAAATAAATAATAATAATTTTTATTTTACCCCGAACACATTTTATACATGAATAAATTTTTCAAAATTTAGAACATATGATCTATAATTTAAATATGATATAATAAAGATAAGATAGAGATTTACCTTTCAACAAGGTAATTGCATACATGTTGAAATGCTGAATTGATCCCCTTGAATCCATTCACAAATTAGAAGTTGCTAGCTTCTAGGCTACCTTGCCAGCATTGATCGAATCAAAGAGTTTTTATGTAATTTTTTACTTGGATTTTTAGGGTTTAGGGAGGATGGTTGTTGGCCATAAATGATAGAAAGGAAGGAGAATAAAAGTCTAAAACAAAATGGTGAAAAAGGTGGCTTATAAAATGGAAGCCAAGAGAGAAAAGTGGATCATACCCTAATATCTCTCTCTTACCAATTCCACTCTTTTAACCATTCAAAATCCTCTCCAATTGCCATCACCACCCAAACCATATCTTCTATAACCAAAAATATCATGCCCGTAAGAGCATCAAATCTGGACCAAGTCTAAATGAAATTCAAAGCAATTTAAAACTTATTTAACGTATACCGATATTGTATATTGATCACTATATTTTTAAATATTATAAACACACTATTTAATATCGTTCATTGTACATCAAATAAAAATTTATAATTAATATTTCATCAATGTTGATTAATTTACAATAACTTATAAGTTAATTAAATTAGGTGGTAAAAAGGAATATTCTACGTTTCGATTGTGTGACTCTTAGGTGTAAATTTGGTCAGCAATTAATATTGAACATCTCAAATATTAACATTCACACGTTACTTAGTAGGTGGTGTGACATTATGGCTAAAATTATTGCTTACTTGGTTTAGGTAAAATCCAATTTACTTTATTAAGAATTACCCAGCCACGATAGTTATTTGCACCAATTCTCTTCATCAAAACTATATCACTTTGGACTTATAGAATTTGGTAATGGTAAAAATTCCAATATCATCCATATTCAACTTTATAGTCCAAACATAAATTCTTTTATTCAATAATAACAATTATTATTAATCGAACTACTTTGGCCAGGGACTATGACTTTGAATTGACTTTAATAGACCGTGATACTAAGCGTGTATAACCGAGGAGACAAATCTTCTCTTGGATGGTGTTACACTTTCAACGTTTCCACTCGACCCAACTATAGTCGTTCGATGGATGTCATACCACAATTCAACTATAATCAAAGAAGAGCTTTCACATTGAAGATCTATAGTATTCTCTAGCTAATAGGACTATGCAATTTTGTCATATCGATATTTTCTGTTCGACCTTAATTATATTAACCAATAGAAAACTATTAAGTGAGTCATTCCATGGTTATACAATACCTATAAGTACATAACCTTATGCTGTTTCCAATAGTCATGAGTAATAGACTGCTCAACATTTAGAGAGAGTTATATTCTCTAGTCTTAGTGAACGCATCGATATCCAGTCTAGATACATCTTGCCTAGGAATATTTAAAATGGTATGTTTAATTTCATTATGATGAATTCATCATGTTTACTTCACTTTGTAACTACTATCATAAAACATTCCATTTATAGATTTCTATTAAATATATGTTCAACTAAAATTATTTAATTAATATAACACATTATATCATGTATATAATAGAATGAAATAACTTTTTATTTCGAACAAGATTGGTTATCGAGTTAGATATATGTAACTAATTGCATAATTTCCCATATGACATACCCCTAACTTTATCAATTCGAGGGATAAGTCTGGCCAAAATGGTTGTGGAGATAGGTTTAATCAAGAAGGTTTGAGGGATGGGTCTGGTCCGGGTGGTTCTAGAGACAGGTTTTGTCAAGATGATTCAGATGATAAAGATGTAGAGATGCAAAAAAATTGCCTCCTTTATGTGAGCCTTCTTCAAGCGAAGCTACTGATTCTATAACATTATACATCTGTGTTAAGAAATTTTGAATTGCATATTGCATATGCTATTTGAAATAAGGATGAGGTTGGTTGGATTGTATTTAATGCGATTATTGAAATAATATTTAAAAATGTGTTACAATTTATGAATTTTTTTTAGGAGAGATG
This sequence comes from Allium cepa, assembly GCA_030765085.1. NCBI lineage: Eukaryota > Viridiplantae > Streptophyta > Magnoliopsida > Asparagales > Amaryllidaceae > Allium > Allium cepa. The sequence continues at coordinate 192,614,062 of CM060943.1, forward strand.
ACCACTCAAATGCATTTTCCTATAGTGAAGTTGTAGAATGGAGTGTGATGATATGCAAACTCAAGTTGCGTAAAAATTAAAAATTTAGGCTTATACACTTTGGAATAGGACTCATATAAGCAAACTGAGTATGTGATTATTTCATCTTGCATCGAAAGATGGCATCCCAAAACATATTCTTTTCATTTGCCTTTTGGAGAAATGATAATAACATTAGATGATGTGGCTCAAATTCTAAAAATTCCTATCGTAGGTAGTTCTTTTTAGACGGAAGAGGATGATCATAATTCTAATCTTTTAGTTGATTGTCTTGGTGTTGATGAGGTTGTAGCGAGAGAACAACTAAATGATTCTAATTTTGTGAAGCTCAACTTATTATTGGAAATATTCGAGAAAAAGGCATATAAAAAAGATGCAAATGAAGGTGATTACAAGTCATTGCCTGTGCCTATATGCTTTATTTATTGGGTTGTATTTTATTCCGTGATAAGTCAGGCATGAAGATTCAAGTGAACTATTTGAGATGTTTGGAGAACATAAATCATTTTAAGGAACAAGGTTGGAGGATGGGAGCATTAGCCTTCCTATATCAGTTAGGTTTGTCTTTTAGATGGAATGTAAACTAGATCGTCGGTTACTTAACACTGTTGATAGTGAGTATTTCTATTTTTGTCCAATTAATCTACCTGATGGTAAAATAAAAACTAGCGAATTTTTCTCTAGGCTTAGATTTATGATCGTTTTCCTATGCTTCCAATGTTATTCCTAGGACCAAGATAACATGAAGCCAAGGATGTGTATATGGAAACTAATCAAGCAGTCTAATGAAACGACTTTGGCTATAATATGACATCATGAACAGTCGGATGATTTAACCGCATAAGATATAAGTATGAACATAAATATTATATTATGTCAAGATGTAAGACTAATTAGTTATGTTTAATTTTAGAGATGCTAGGATCGATATCATACTATGAGGTCTCATTACCCCTTACTCAAAGTCATATTTTATAATGGTGTCATTTTGTGTTTTGATATTGCGGAACTGTACTGTACTAATAGAGTGCTTTGTCAATTTAGAATTGCTCAATGTATCCCTACAAATCCAATGGTTCCAAGCAAATGTCATATAGATTGACCCGCTAACTAATACAAAATTGAATTTGATAACAGATACTGGTATTCAATAAATTAGCAAGGTCATATACTTTCTTAAAAATCACGGTATACTAGTGTATTTGATCCATAGGATTGTATGGTTAATTACATGCCATGGTATTTGAGTGTGTCGTGTCTCATTGTTTAAAATCTGGTGGGGAGGAAAAGTCGCTCAAGGAAGTTAACTATAATGATAAGTTGGTATGCATATATAATTTTTACTCGTTTTTTATGTACTTGGCAATTAATTTAATACGTAAATGTCATTTTACTTGAGTTTTATGTACGAAATTACTGCTAGGAAAGCTATCAAAAATTTGAAGAAAAATATTGAAGTCACTCAACCAAGAGCAAGTGCTCAGTGTCTTGATGTAGAACGTAAAGGAATCGACTTGTTGGACGAAGCACTGAACGAACCAGATAAACCGGAGAAACATGTAAAAGAGAAGAATGATCCATAGAAATCATTTAGTTGTAATGTTTTATGAAATTAACTATGTATGCTATGTTATAAAGGAAGTAATTTGTAATAAAGGAAGTAGTTTGATTGTGTATGCTATCAACTAGGAAATGAAATGTAGTTTGACTATATATGTATTAAACTTTTTTCTTTTGTGAACCATAAATGAAGTATATAAAAGTATTTGTGATGAATGTAGTTTGAGAGAAGCACTTATGATGAATGTGGTATAAATATGTTGCGATCTAAGTATGATGAATGAAGTGTGTGAAAGTGCACATGGACTAATTTTATTATTCACTGGTTGGTGCTAAATGGTCGTTTATTTCAGAACTTGTTCGGTCATAAACTATAGAAAGTCTAGTGGATTGTGTGTGTATATGACTAAGTTACTAATGAATGTGTATAAATAAAATAATAAGCTTACTGAAATAAAGTAAAGTAAAAAAGAACAAGCACATCAGCAGTTTTATACTGGTTTAGACCACCATCCTATATCCAGTCCCGGAATCACTATTCTAGCTTTTATACTCACTAATACCCTCACTTCATCTGGTGAAATAGAACTATATAATGCCTGAGCTGCTAAATAAGCTTTTTCCACAAACCCAATATAAAATTGTCTTTGTAGTAGTCATGTCTAAATACATTGATTTGCCCAATATAGTACAATGTTTCTATAATTCACAAGAATTGATTTCTAGTTAATGTGCATGAATTTTAAGATGTTGAAATCAAAAAACTAATAGTATATTTGAATAATCGTTAACGTAAGTGCTTTTTACTAAACCAGTGTTTTAGAAAAAGGTTTGACAATCAGAAAGCAAAGTTGTGAATTTCTCTTTAAAAACAAAGCCCATTTATAGAAATCCAAAGGTACGAAAAGGAGTTGCATCGTTTACCATTGGAATATGGAGAGAGAGTCACATCTGAAAAGAAAGGGAGAAAGGCGACCCTCCAGAAAGTAAGAAATGTTTATACACATTATAGAAATTTGAAATTCTTTCATGCACCAATGGCCTCATATTGGTTCACCGAGATTTACTGTTTTGAAAAATCTAGAGCTTAAAAAATCATTATTTAAAAATATAATATAATTTTCAAAAACTATTAAAAAAAATTAACATCTTAAGGCTTTGAGATGCCAATATATGGTTCTTGTGAGTTGTAACAAAATATTTTTAGGCATACCAAGTCACATAGACAAGGTCTTAAATTGTTCTTTCTTTTGGCAATACACTAGAAATATAGCACGTAATCTTTTATTTATTTCGAGCTCTATGATGACTTATCTCTTGTTGTTTCTGCTAAGACCTGTGTATGAAGTCATCGTCGCCAAAATTTGGGAAATCATGCTCTAAAATTCTCCCCATTCTTGATAATGGCAACTAAATTATGCATTCATGTAAAGAATGTTACAATGATGCTCATATGAATGCAGTACTCCCCCTGAATATATGCATGATATATTTTATAACTCCTTTTGAATTTATGCTTATGATCAAATATTTCTTCCCTTTTGTCATCACAAAAAGGAGAAAAAAATAAATTATAATACTTCATAATGCATACGGTAGAATGTACATCATCGATTGAAAATCATAGAATGAACATCACATAACGACTAGAATAACATCACAAAATGAACATCATATAACAATACAGAATGACTATCACAAAATGATCACAATGTGACAAACTGCATATTATGTACCAAAACAAAGTCATAAATTTCAACACAAAACACAAATGCTAAATTTCAGATAAAACAAACTGATGCAAAGGCCTAATGGAAAATGAACTAGATGTCCAAAAGAGATACCAATAAGGGAATGCTATTGTCTATGTCCCAGAATAATAATAATCCTAGGGAGTAGCTGGTTTAGACTCGGTGAATCCTTTATGTTGCCTGGCAGGTGCTGGAGGACAAATTGAAAAACCTAATGCATGTGTGAAAATCACATGTGGTTTGAGTCCACTTCATCTGGAGCGCATCTTGGTTGGTCCAGCAGGCTGCTAATATGATAATCATGCTGCTCTAGTGTCATGTGCTTTTGTCTGAAAGTCGTGTACCGAAGGTTGAGATACGATGTGAAGCTGAAAAGCACTGACCTTACTAATAGTCCCTACTCAACTTTCTCTAGTGCGAACAGAGCCACACTGATGTGTAACTACTAAACAAATAATGCCTAACACCTTCATTTGCTCTCTCCGTTCTTCCCTAATTATCTATATCAATTGCTCCTATCGTTCAAGCATTAAATAATCTGATTCTCTCTAGGTGGAAGGCAGGTTGTGGGGGAGCATGAGAAGAAGAGTGGGGAGGGGTGAATCTTGCTCTTTTGGCTAGTGTACATGAGCCTCAATATGATTCTTATCTATAGCCGTAGGAATCTTCATTGCTTTTAGCAATTTGTCATCAAATATAAATGAATATTGATGTCTAAGAGGAGTCTCATCATCCAAAGGAACATTAAAGCTATGCAATATGATAGAAATCAAATTACCATATGGATTACACCTACACTTTTCTCCTAATCTCTTTTCAATCATATTTCCCATGATTGAGTGTGCCCAATTCACTCTTAAGTTTCTAATAATAGCGTAAGTAATCTTTCAAACTAATTGGATAAATTTCATCAAAACTGCATGTTTTGGGAATTAGACTATATTGAAGAATTCTGATACCTATGCGGGCCAAATGTGTTAAGTTTGAAGTTGTCCAGTAACATTTTGTCTTTCAATTATTAGCTTCATGATATACTCATCATCCATAGCCGATTCATCTAAAGTGACTCCTCCAAAGAAATTCCTAAATTTTTTTCTAACATTTATTCATTAAATTCAATTTCAACTCCTTTAACACTCATGTATAGCACTAACCCATTATCATCTTGAACAACTACTATATTTTAATAAAATAATGCTATACATTATAGGTGGATACCAATTTCATATGAAAGTCTAATAGACCGTGTATGTATGACTAAATTACTAATGAATGTGTATAAGTAAAATAATAAACTAACCAAGAATAAAGAAAAGAAAAAAGAACAAGCACATTAGGATTTTTATATTGGTTCAGACCACCATCCTATATCCAACTTTAGAATCTCTATTCTGGCCTTTTACTCACTGCCACCCTCACTTCACTTGGAGGAAAGGGTCTATACAATGCTTGAGCCACTGAATAGGTCTGTTTCACAAACTCGATACATAATAGTCTTGGCAGTAGTTGTTTCTAAATACACTGATTTGCCCAATACAATACAATGCTCCTATAACTCACAAGAATCAATTTCTAGTTGAATGTGCAGGAATGTTAAGATGTTAAGATTAGAAAAATGATAGTATATTTAGATGATCGCTGATATGCGTGCTTTTTGGTAAACTAGGGTTTCAAAAAATAGATTTGAGAATCAAAAGGGAAATTTTCGAATTCCTCTTTGAAAACAAATTCTATTTATTGAAATAAGAAGGTATGAAGAGGAGTTGCATCGTTTATAATAAGAGTGTGAAGAGAGAATTTGAAAAGGAAGGAAGAAATGTGAACCTTTAGGAAGAAAGAAATTTTTATACGTGCTTCAGAAATTTGAAAAACTTTCATGCACGAGGGCATCGGTAGCCTCCCATCGATCCACCGGTGGACGTATGTTTTTTCAAAAATATGGAGCTTATAAAAGCCTTATTTAAAATATAAAATAATTTTCAAAAAATTATTAAATATGATTTTAAAGATCCTTAAGGCTTTGGGATGATAATATATGATTCTTATGAGTTTTAACAATATATTTCTAAGACAAACCGACTTACATGGACAAGGTCTTTAAGTGTTCTTCCTTTTGACGATACTCTGGAAATGTAGAAACGTAGTTTTCTATTCATATTGAGATTTGTTTTGACTTAACTCTTGTTTTCCTACTAAGGTTAGTGTACGAAGTCGCCATCATCAAAATTTAGGAAATACTCTTCTAACAACTGCCATGAAGAACAAATTTAACTAACCTATTCAATGGTCGGTGCACAACAACCATATGGTTCGAAGAATGTTCGACTATAAACAACCATGAAATATAAAGCTAACTACTCTATTCACCGGTTGGTGCTCAATAACCATGTGGTCTGAAGAATATTTGGAATAAATAGCCATATCAGATTATGCTAAGTAGTGTATTCATTGGTTGGTTGCTACAACAACGGTGCGACTAGCAAGGACTGTTCACTAATCAAATTAGATGAATGTAGACAGCTGAACTACTATTAAAACTCCAAAACTCCAAAACAATTCACTAGAACTAATGCGATGGTGTGACACCATATGTTAGACCGTGATATGGTGGACAACCACCATGACGATGTTATATGAATTAAAAATATAGAACAACAGTGCCCCATCGCAAGATTTTATTCTGCACGGAATCTAACTATCATTCTTGTATGAAAGGTCATGGCTGTTAGTACCTTAGGAATTGGATTTAATGACAATAACCATATGATGTTATATAAAATAAGATTACATTATATAGAATGTAGATACTAATGTTTTTATCAAGTTATATATAGTATATAGTGTAGGATATTAGACACGTATTAATTAAGAAGACTGTTAGTATCGAGTGAGGATTCAAAAGGTTGATATAGAGATTTAAGAGTTAGAGATAGAAGACTCATGAGTATTGAAGAAATCAAGATTTTCCAGATAAGTTATAGAGTCGTAGAATTTTTGTTAAAACCATGATGCCTCTTGTTCGATCTCTCTCTCTCTCTCTCTCTCTCTCTCTCTCTCTCTCTATTTTTCCATTTTAAATATCTCAAAATTCAAAAATAGTTTTTAAAGAGAATTCTTGTTTTCAAAATAATCTTTCAAAATAGCCTTTAAATTATTTCTACTTTTTGATTTTTTATACCTTGAGAAATTAAGTTTTTAAAGTGTTTTAAAATATACTTTGAATATTATACTTTGTTGTTAGTTTTAAAGCTTTCTAAATATTTATAAGTGTACTATAATATTTGTTATAACTATGATTTTAAATATATTCTCTTATGCCTTATTATATATATTTAAAATCCTTTATATACTTAAAATATTCTAAAAATAATTTTATAAAGTTTTCTTAAGTTTTGATATAATTAAAATATGTATAAACTATGTTTAAATGATTTTACAAAGTATCAAAATATTTCATAGATCTTTGTATTTTTAAATAATTTTTGTAAAGTGTTTTTCCAAATTATAAAGGGTATGTTGAAACATCCCCCTATAATATGTCGATATATAGACCAAAATTTTCAAAATTCAAATTTTGAATGGAAGTGTCTTTTCATCATATATCTTCATGAATGGGCATGATTGTTGTTTCTCTATAAATAGAGGGTAAACTAAGGAAATTTGGTTAACTACTTTCTCATATTTTTTCTCCTCTTTTAGTCTCTTGTTTTCTGAAAGAAATTCTACTCAAATTCTTCTCAAATTCAATTAGAATCAAATTTAACTTCTTCAATTTTATTCTCTATCGACTACTCTCTGATCTCCCTCATCCCTCTTACTCAAACAAGATCAAAGTGATATTCAAGAGGTTATAGGATCATTTGTATTCAATATCAAAGATCTTTGTCTGTAAAACTTTATCAAATAATTCTCATGTATCGGTGGGTGTGATTGTAGCCCATGTAAATCTATCGAGTGTGCTTAGTGACCCGAAAATTCTAATAGGTATGCTTGTGGCTATGTAAATCAAGTGAGTCTACCCAGACCTCAAAAAATTTGGAGGGTGTGTCTCGATGCCTTTAAATCGAGATTGTATTGACTTTTCTATTTGAAAATAAATATTTACATGGAATTGTACTTGACTGGATGTACACTAACTCTGAACTAGTATAAAATTCTGGTGTGTTCTTTTCTTTTTACTGCATTTATATTTATCTATGTTTGAATCTGCGATTGCTAATTGCATTGTTCAAACTATAATGTTAAAAGAATTCAAAAAGATTCACAAAAATTAGAAACACTATTCACCCCCTTTAGTATTAAATTAGCCTTAAGATCCATCTTCCGCTAAACAACATTTGGTATCGAAACATTGGTTTTTCAAAATTTAGTAAATTGAGTTTTGAAATTTTTTTAGTTGTAAGTGACATTGAAAATATTATTAACACTATTTCTGAAAAGCAATCTAACAAAATTAAGATGACATTGTTTCATGAATTTGCATCCATTCATTATGAAAAGTCACCTATCTTTTAAAAAGGTATAATTTGCAGGAATAGCCATGTTACATGGCTTTTAATGAACAGACACCCAACAATCGAACTCTACAAATTAAAAAGGACAAATGGATATCAGATAGTGGCTACTTAAGGCATATGACTGGAAATTCAGATGTCTTGAAGATATCATTTAAAAAGATGGTGGATCAGTCGATTTTAATGACAACTCTAAAGGATATATGATTGGCATCGGCAATGTTAGTAATTCTAAAACTCCTACTATTTCTATGTTTTGTTAGTCTGGAATTAAAAATGTAATCTACTGAGTATTAGTCAATTATGTAATAAGGGCTTCAAAATTAAATTTGAAAAAGATAAATGTTATATTGAAGATAATTAGTTAAACACTATCTTTGAAAGTATTACGAAAAACATTAGAAATTAAGTATGGAGGTATCAAATAATGATTTGCATCTTTTAGCTGAATCAAGTGAACTCTGGATTTGTCACAAAAGATTTGGTCATTTACATTTTAAACAAAATTTTAAAATTGTCAAAAATGATCTAGTTAGGGTCTTCCTAAAACAAGTTTTTATGATAATAATCTTTATGATGCATGTCATTTAGGAAAACTTAGAAAAAGTTCTTTCAAGTCAAAAGATATAATCTCCACCTCTCAACCCTTTAAACTTCTTCATTTAGATCTTTTTAGTTCCTCACAAATACAATCTATATATCATAATCGATATGTCTTTATAATCATAAATAATTTTTCTAGGTTTACTTAAACAATTATTCTAAAACTTAAAAAGTGATGCTTTTGAAATGTTTAAAATCTTTGTTAAATGAATATAAAATCAAATCTATTAAAATTAAAACTATTCGAAGTGATCACGGAGGAGAATTCGAAAATGAAAATTTTGAAATTTTTTGCAGTAAGAAAGGAATTACTCATAAATTTTCTTTTCGTAGAACAATTCAACAAAATGGAGTAGTAGAACGTAAAAATAGAACGATTCAACAGTGCGCACTATGTTATATGATAGTAATTTACCTATATTTTTTGGGCTGCAGTAGTTGCTATAGCATGTTATATTTTATATAACATTTTGATAAGACCTTTAATAAAGAAAACACCATACGATTTATTCTATAATAAAAAGCCTAAAGTATCGTACTTTAAATTTTTCGATAGTAAATGTTTTATATTGAGTACTAAAAAAAATTTAGATAAATTTGATGCTAAATCAAATAAAGGAATTTTTATTGGATATTCAAACAAAAGTAAAGCTTATAGAGTTTTTAATACTAGAACTAATAATATTGAAGAAACATTACCGTTTCATTTGTTGAAAATTTTAAAGTTAATAATATATGTAGTGATGAAGAGGAAAAAGTTGACAATACAAATGAAATTAGTAATAATGAAAACGATAAAGATACTAAAAATATATATCCAAATATCCAAATAAGATGACCAAAATATTAAAGGATCATCGGGTATAAAACAATCTAGGAAATATAGAATCTGTTGTTAAAATAGGAATTGATTAAATAAAATGAGTAATATCGCTTTCATTTCAACTATTGAACCTAAAAATCCAAAGGAAGCATCAATAGATGATTTGTGGATTCTTGCTATGCAAGAAGAATTGAATCAATTCAAAAGAAATGAAATTTGGGAATTAATCCCAAGACATGAGGATAAATCTATAATAGGAACTAAATGAGTATATAGAAATACAATGAATGAACAGGGCGGAGTTGTAAGAAATAAAGCACGTTTAGTCATTGAAGGTTATTGTCAAGCAGAAGTTATTGATTTTGATGAAATCTTTATACCCATAGGTAGATTAGAAGCAATAATAATCATACTCGTTTTTTGAAATCATAATAATTTTTAATTATTTCAAATGGATGTTGAAAGTGCTTTTTTAAATGGTTTTATTAAAGAAATGTTTATGTAGAACAACTACCACTTTTTAAGGATGTGAAATTCCCTAATCATGTTTATAAATTAAAGAAAGCCTTATATGGTCTAAAGTAGGCTCCTAGAGCTTAGTATGATATACTTAAATCATACTTATTACAATCTAATTACGAAATAGGCACTGCTCTTCTTATTAAAAGAAATAACAATGATATTCAACAAATAAAAATATATGTAGATGATATTATTTTTTGATCAACTAATGATAAAATAAACGAATAATTTTCATATATAATGATTATGGAATTTAAAATGAGTCATATGGGAGAACTAAATTACTTTTTAGGATTACAAATAAAACAATTAAGTAATGGTATTTTTATAAGTCAAGGAAAATAAGCTAAGATTAATTAAGAATTTTTGCATGTCAAGTACTAGAGGTAAGCCCAATTCCATGACAACAAATAAAAATTTAAATAAGGAAGAAAATTCAAAAGATGTAGATCAAAAATTATATAGAGGAATTATTGGATCAGTACTCTATATAACTGCTAGTAGACCTGATATAATGCAGTGTATGTCTCTATGCAAGTTATCAATCTCAACCTAAAGAAACTCATCTAAAATCGATAAAATGAATATTAAGATACGTAAATAATATGTGACGATCTAACTTTTTGACACCTAAAGACGACACTTAATACATCCTCGTTATTCCCGTGCCGATCATTCAAGCGTCTGAAAGACAGGTCATGGACTATAGACATAATAGTCAAGAGAAATAAAACGCAGATTTCATTGCAACAGTCATGCACAATACCACTAAATAGTACATGAAGTTGCTCCAAAATATTACACCGAATTACAACAAGTACTACTCTAAATCCAAGTTTAAGGACAGCTAGATCAGACTGCCCATTAATATTACATAATATACATAACCTAGTGGAAGTACAAATATAACTGCTAGATGCTGGAAGGACTTTTGCTCCATTCTGCTCCAAAATGATTCTATAAACCTAACTTCTCGGTTACTCAAAAATAATAATTAAGCACCCGAGAGTTTAGGGAAAAGAAAAATAAACTCCGGGGCAGACTTGAGTCTGATGTGAGTCAAGCATAAAGTTTAACTTTATAAAAACCTTTAAACAAAAGTATTCCATAAGACCACGCCGCACATAAAAACGAATGGGTTTTTGACTTACGGTAACCAAAACAATTTATATTAAAATCATATGATATGACCATAATGTCTAGATTTAAAATAAAATATAGAATCTTAGCCGAAATTGTTACATTAATTAAATTCTAGAATACTAAGCTCTACAACCAAAAACCGAAGGGTCGTAGTGGACAATGGATTCCAACTATGAAAGGGTAAGGGTCTACCGGCCTAATCCGTACACCTCTAGATAAAATGTACAGGAGGCTACAACAAGTTTCACCACTGCTACTTAGGATCGGAATTACCTCTTTTCAAGTGGCACCGAATATGATCTCTTGTTTGGGATCACAACCATACAATAGGATCTCGGAGATACATGGATATCGCTCTAGATTTGAGATGATTATACCTTACATTGGTGCGGCCCACTTAGCCCTGCCGCATGCCACTACTTTATTCCTTTCCCGGATGTGAGGTTCAAAGAGGCCACGCTTTCACATTTCCCCCTAGCAAACCATCTTGGAATGCTAATATTGCCCTCTAGGCAACCAATGCAATACTAGCATTCATCCATACGAGTTGTTCCACGATCGAACAAATAATCACAAATTACTATCTTCCATATTGGAATCACCCTCAGGAAGGTTAGTATAGCTCCATAGCATACTTCATAACGATCCAACATGAATGTTACTAGTTTAGAGTGGTTCGGAATAATAATATTATCCAAAGCCGGTGTCTCCAAATTAAGCGATAATTCTAGCTAACTCAATTCCAGTTATCTTAGAAGTATTTGCAAATGTATTCGAGTCCTCACCGAGGAATTCAAACTTACAACCATACTCCTTGGGTCAAAACAGGTCAAGTGTTCAATAGAAAAAAATATCTGCTTATACAAGGTTAATATATGGATAACCATATACTTAATTAAACATGAAACATTCATGGAAGTTAAATCTCCCATATCTACCACATTGCCGACATTTGTACCTTGTCCCCCCTCTCCTAGAGATAAACTCTATATCTCGTAGGCAGACGGTCAGCCTACTCATCAGCTTCTAGTGCTAGATATAGGATAACTTACTTCCCATATATATGTCATCACATTACTTGGGTTTGACATTTGTTCAAGATTACTCAAGGGTAAACGACATAAAAATCCTTTGACTAAAACATTTGGAAATAGAAAGCACTTTTGAAAAGAGAATAAATCAATATTTGAAATCAATTGATAATTAAAACTCCTAATCTTTATTAATTAGTAAAGCAATCTAATTTAAACCTTCCTTAAATAGTAACTAAACTTAATTAAACCCTATTAAAACTTGGTTATCCCGAGTCAAAATTTAATTAGTAATAAACCCTTTTTAAATAATAATCAATTAATGATTAATAAAATAATAAATAAATTAATCATTAATTAAATACTTAATTAATAATCAACTTTAACTACTTTACTAATCATGATTAACTAAATTGATTAACAGTTAAGTACAAACAACCTTTATTAACTAGTGATAGTGCTAATTACCTTAATTAATTAATTGATTAAAAACTTACTAATATCTTCAATTAACTTAATTCAAATTAGGAAACCATTTAATATAAATTTTCTAAAGGTAAACACTTGAATTTTGTAAATTAGTTCGTTTTTTACGAGCTACGCATATAGCGACTACGGATATACGGACACATAATTCTAAATTTTTGACATTTGATTTCTAAGTTATAAAAAACTTCAACATTGAACTCTTATTTCCCTTAGAAACAAAAAAAGAACTTTTGGAAGCAAAATTAAAGTTTAAAACTTGAAAACGTTTCACTTTTGAAAACAGATCAAACCTTCGATAAAAGTTGATTTCTACGTCGCTTTTGGTTAGCTAATCGCGAATTTCATGTCACAAACCCATATGCAACAAATAACCCATTCCAAACACTATACCCCAACATACATCATAACACTAACATAAGCGATGATATTTTTTCACAGTCACTTACTAACCTTTTTCCAAAATACAATATAGAGACTTTCTTGCCTACTCAAACTTTGGCGTACACAATTATCACGAAGTCATCACATAAGCAAGCACACATCATATATAACATTCATACACCAATATACATCATAAATTTGTTAACTTTAACGAAGTTAACTAATTATTTAAAAAAATTTCAACTTTATTCACCAAAATGTGCTAAAACAAGGTCGAATTTCACCGGAATTCGAACGCAGCCTAAACGAGCCTCCTAGCTTTGGAATTTAGGTGCTAAAGGGGTCAATATAGCTCAGCTGAGTGTATTTGGTGGGCTGCGCCTGCAAAGAAATGAGGTGATGGCATATTGTTTTAGTAGATATGAAGTTTAGAAGTGGATATAAGTGATTTAGAGTTGTTTTGAAGTGGTTTTAGTATATTTTGATCTAGTTTCTTCTTGAAATATTTTTCTAAGAAGCCATTAGAATGGATAAAAGCAAGAAAAAAAGAAATGAAGAAAATGGAGAATGGAATGTAAATGAATTTTGGTGAAGGTGGTGGGGTATTTATAGGCTATGAAAATGGGTAAAAGACTAAACTACCCTTTTTTATTAAATAATATAATGCATGCATGCTACACTATACTTGTCCACCTTCCTAGCACACATTGCCCTAACTCTATCTTCCTAAATCATGCAAATAAAGCCATGTGTGTACTTGAGGTAAAGAGGTATGTATGTATATGTATAAAAGTGTATAAATATGATTGTTTATATTTTAACCATAACTTGCCATTTCATGATTAAATAAATAAATAAATATAAGTTAATATATTTTTAAGCGAGATTTAGTATCACTAGTTAAATAATTTAAATGTGTGTACATGGTGCACAAATGTGCAGAATGTTTCTAACAACTTTCTGGTATTGAAAGGTCGAAATTTCAAAAAATGTTCTTCGGTCATATTTTCTACTTTTTTATGAACTATTTATATTGATAAACAAACTTTTGGAAACTATTCTATCATCATTAATAACTAATTAAAATAGGTTTATTTTTAATAAAATTTCATTTATTCATTATTTAAAATATATTTAAATAGCCTATATTGATGTGGTAAAATTCTGGGTTGTTGCACTCTCCCTCCTTAAAAGAATTTCGTCCCGAAATTTGTTAACTAGGTAAACACAAAATAAACCCAAAATTCATATATCATATATCATGAAATTTGTATAAAGAAAATACACTAAGCATTTATAACAACACAATACATACACTATACAAACAACCAACCAAAAACTATCCTAATATCAACTTCGGATAAGCTTTCCGCATATGATCCACCGTCTCCGAAGTAAAATGTCGGAGATCCTCGCTTTACTGTACCTTTATTAGCGTCACCACTTTATTCTGTAACCATTTCTCATCTTGGTCAACAATATGAATCAGATGCCTAATCACAGTTAGATTCGGCTCTATCTCCAAATCGTCTTGAACCGATGATTCCACAAGCAAAGATGGGTCATGAACACTTTTCCTTAAGTGGGATACATGGAAAACATTATGGACCCCTGACAATTTTTCTAGTAACTCAACTATATAAGCCGACGGTCCAATCCTTTCTTTCACTTTAAATGGTCCAATATTCCTTGATGCCAATTTTCCAGCTCTTCTGAATCGAATGACTCCTCTAATTGGAGCTATCTTTACAAACACAATCGACAACTCCAAACTTTAAATCCCTTCCTCTTTTATCAGCATAACTCTTTTGCCGATCCCAGGCCTCTTTCATTCATTTTTTAATCAATGCAACTTTTTCAGTAGCCTCTCGAATCATGTTCGGCCCAATTACTAATCTATCTCCCTTCTCTACCCGGCATGCCGGTTATTTGCACGGACGTCCATAGAGTGCTTCATAAGGTTCCATGCCAATGCTCGCTTTGTAACTATTGTTTTAGGAGAACTCATATGATCTTCCCAAGATCCACCAAAATCAAGAATACAAGCCCTTAAATGATCTTCCAGCATGCGATTCACCTGTTACATCTATCCGTCTGTTTGGGAGTGATAGGTGGTGCTTAAGCTCAATTTAGTTCCTAGAGTTGTCTATAGTGCCTCCTAAAACTGACTAGTTAATATTGGGTCTCGATCGCTTACAATACTCACGGGTACTCCATGTAACCTGACTATCTCTCTCATATATATTTCGGCTACTGTGGTCCTTATTGGTTTCACTGGGATAAAATGTGCGCTCTTCGTTAGTCGATCCACGATAACTCATACTCCTTCATTTCCTTTTCTCGTTCAAGGGAAACCATCAATAAAATCCATTGATATCATTTCCCATTTCCAATTAGGTATTTCTAAGGGTTGTAATAGTCTGACTGTCTTATGATGTTCGCCTTTGATTAGTTGACATTTCGAACATCTGCTAATGTAAATCGAGATATCCCTCATCATCCCTTTCCACCAAAACAATCACTTCATATCACGATGCATTTTAGAAACACCTAAATGAATACTCAATTTTGATCGATGACATTGCTAAAACTTCCCACCTCAAGCCATCGACATTTGGAACACACAGTCATCCGTTCTAGTACCTCGACTATCCATCTCAAAATCCGAACATCTACCCTCCTCAACACCTTGAACTAACCCTTCCAGTATCTCATCCTTCCTTTGATTCCTCATAATCCTTTCCTAAAGTGTTGGGTAACCTCCAAAAGAGTCAACCGCTACCACATTAGCCTTTCCTAGCATGTATAGAATGTCCAAATCATATGCTATTAGAAATTCCAGCCATCTCCGATGTCTCAGGTTTAGGTCCTTCTGCGTGAAAACGTACTTTAGGGACTTGTGATCCGTGAAGAGTTGAAATCTTTCACCTAACAAGCAGTTCCTTCACATCTTCAATGGAAAAACTATTTCTAACAGCTCCCAATCATGCGTCACACAATTCTTCTCGTGAGGTTTAGCTGTATCTTGCAAAGGCTATCACCTTCCTATGTTGCATAAGCACTACACCCTAAACCACTCTACTAGCATCGGCATAAACCGCCAGTCCTCCACCTCCATCAATAATTGCTAAACTGGCACACATGTCAACCTTTCCTTCGACTAGAGAAACACGCTCTCACACTTTGGCGTCCATTCATACTTTACATCCTTTTCAACTTAGTTAAATGTGAGGCGATCTTAGAATAATCCTCGATAAATCTTCTATAATATCCTGCCATTCCTATAAAGCTTCTCACTTCCATGGGAGTATCGGGTCTCTTAAAGCCCCTAACAGCTGCTACCTTGGCCGGATCCACTAAAATGCCATCTCCAAATATAACATGACCAAGATATCTTACTTTCGACTATCAAAAGTGGCACGTGGAAAACTTTTCCTTTAAAACGTTCTTCCTTAACGTTACCAATACCACTTCCAAATGGTATTTATGCTCTTTTTTGTTTTTGGAATAGACAAGAATGTCATCACTCAAAACCAGTACAAACTTATTCAAAATATTCCTAAATACTTGGTTCATCAAATCAATGAAGAATGCAAGCGCATTGGTCAGCCTGAAAGGCATAACCAAACACTCATAGAAAAGTTTTGAAGTTCTAAAAGCAGTTAAGGGTATACTATCATCGGCTACCCATAATCGATGGACTAGCAAGGTCTAACCGAGAGAATATCCTAGTCCCATGTAGTTGGTCGAACATATTGTTTGTGTGAGGTAATAGGTATTGTTACCTGGAGGTTTGACCAGGCAACTATGGATTCAGCAAGCTCGTTCGGCATTACAAAATGGTCCGGCGGTCAAAAGCGTTCGGCATTAGAACAACGCTCGGCATGAAGGAACGCTCAACATTTAGGAACGTTCGGCATCAGAATAACGTTCGGCATCAGAATAATGTTCGGCATAAAGGAACGCTCGGCAGGAAGGAGCGCTCGACATCTAGAAGCATTCGGCACTGAGAAACGTTCGGTATTGTATATCGTTCGACATCTAAAGGAAGTTCGGCGTACAAGGAATGTTCGACATCCATGAACGTTCGGCATACCAAGGATGTTCGGCTTACAAGGAACGTTCGACATCCATGAACGTTCAACATACAAGGTACGTTCGGCATCCAAAGATATTCAGCATTCCTGGACTGTTCGGTATTCCAACTTCGTTCGGCATGAAAACATCGTTCGACACAAATGCCTCTACTCGGCATTTTACCGTTCAGCCTCTCTGGTTCGGGACACAGAGCTTACTCCATTTAGGTCGGGTATTCAGCTACCAGGCCCACCAGGGAAGTCCAACCTATCTTCGTCTATAAATAGAGGGGCAGGGGCACAGTGAAAGGGATCGGTTTTTTCGGGAACATTGGGGAAACACTGCCGCATTCAACACTCATTCAAGACTTAATATTTTACTTTGCAATTGTATTCAAGTAATTGGAAATGGATTGTATCTGTAATCATCTATCAAGGAAAGCAACAGAAATCAAATTCAAAGTGGACGTAGGCAGTTACACCGAACCACTATAAATTTGGTGTTCTTGTTCTTTACATTTAAATTTACATACTATCTTCTGTTTTAATTTATTATCTTCATTAATCTCTCTACACAATCTTTCTTAAGGGTGCTAATGGCCAATTTTGGTGCTAAAATATGGGTGCTTTCACTGAGAATTGAATTCTCAGGCTGTTGGGATCTGTTTTGTAGCTACTGGATTGCATAAATCCCCCAGAGGAGATCCAAGATCATTCACAAGGCATCTGTTGATTCTATTCAGAGTTACAACCAACAACTCTACCATGCGAAGACCACGAACCAGATCGGCCTCCCACAACGCAGATGTCCACGAGACTGCCAGCGTGCAATAAGTTGGACTTATAAATCAGCAAGCAACTCGAGGTGCAAGGCCCTCCACCCAAAACCAAGCGGAAGTTTTTTCCCGAACAGAGTTCAACGACTTGATAAGAGATCTCAAGGAAAGTAGAAGGCAACTTGCTGAACAAATTCAAGCCAACACTAACCTCATGACTCAGCTCACTCAGCAGCGGCGTCAGAATGCTGGAGGTAACCCTGCCCCTTATTCTGAATCTGATAGTTCAATCTCAACGGACGAACCTCCTAGGCGTAGACGCCGTAAGGATGAAGGTGCACAGGCAGGTGCCACAGATCGATTGACTAAGGATCAAGCCCGTGAAGAGACTGGACACCCGAATCTCCAAGACCCAAATCAGGCGGGACATCAACCCGCACGGTCCCGTAGGACGGAGCCCAACCTTCCATCCTCCATACAAACTCCGGACTTAACAGCTATGGTCAGGCAGTTGATGAGAGAGAACCAAGGGTTGACCAATGAAGATTGGGGAGTGTCCAGAAGACATACTCCCTTTACGGATGCTATCCTATAGGCTGAGTACCCCATGAAGTTCAATATGCCGACTATCCCAGCCTTCGAAGGGAAAACTGATCCCAGGCAGCATGTGATGAGGTACGGATGGATGATGGATTCTGAAAGAGCAATGATGTGACCAAGTGTAGATGCTTCCCAATCACTCTGTCCGGAGTTTCCACCATATGGTTTACTCGACTTCCCCTACGATCTATATCCAGCACTGACGAATTGGCAATGAAATTCATAGAACAATTCAGGATACACACCACTCGTCCAAAGGATGTGATGTCCTTATCAAGCGTAATCCAAGCTCCGGGAGAGTCATTGAAGCATACTGGCAGAGATTTCATGTTGCTGCTACTGAAGTAAGCAATCCAAACGACCATGCAGTTTTGATGGCGGTAATGCGTGGAGTGGATCCAGACTATGAATTTGGAGATTGGTTGGCGGGAAAGCTCCCAGCCACGCTGGAGCGTTTTTATTTGAAAGCTCATCAGTTCATAAGGAGGGAAGAAGCTCGATGGGCAAGACGAGGCAAGGCACCAGGGCCTGCTCAGGAGACTGTGAAAAGTAACGTTGCCATGAAGCAAACCGACGATAATTTTAAAAAATCTCAAGTCAACGTCCAAAACAAGCCTGGGCAGTCTAAAGGATCCGGAGGTGGAAATCCCGGAAAGAAAAGAGAGACGAGGAAACGGAAGTCAAGGATCCCGACCTACAATGAATACACCCCACTAAACGCATCTCTTGAGAACATCTATTTGTCAACCTGCGACGCTTTTCAATATATAAAACCACGACCAGAGGAATCAACAGAGGAACATAAGCAGACTGGGAAGTATTGCCGCTTTCACGAGTCTTATGGGCACAACACAGAGGAGTGTATACACCTCCACGACGCTATAGAAAAGTTTATTAGACAGAAGAAGCTGCAGGAGTTTGTCAAAGACCCACAAGACGGAAGACAAGAGACATGGACCCTGGATGCGGGCCAGCTGCACGCCAACCAGAACAACCTGCTCGAACTGTGGGTAGATTGGTTATCAACACGATTGTTGGCTGACCTCATCCCGCGGATAAGAATTGGCAGGAGATGGAGCGATATGCTAACTCTTTGAGACATACGGAGTATGAGTGTTGTTCAAAAGTGGAGGATAGGACTCCTGCAAAGCAGCAGCGCATGATGGACGATGATATTGTATTCAGGAGCAAAGATGCGGATAAGGTGGAGGCTTCTACCATCGATCCGATGGTCATATCAGCGACAATCGCGCTGGTGTTTGTGAAGAGAATTCTAATTGATTGCGGAAGTTCCATTAACATCATCTTCAAGAAGGCACACTACCAAATGAAGCTGGAGACCAAGGATTTGAAACCGTCTAATGCCAGAATCCATGGCTTTAATGGTGCAGCAACGGATGCAGTAGGATATGTGGAGTTACCAGTTGAACTGGGGCAAGGCGAGCGTAGGAGGGTGCAAATCCTGCTGTTCATAGTGTTGGATGTTGACTCTCCATATAACGTATTTCTAGGACGTCCAGCCCTGGCAGAATTTAGAGCAGCATTAGCCCCTTGGTGTCTGACGTTAAAATTTTCGACAGACAGAGGTGTTGGAGTGGTACACGACGATCAGGAGACTGGACGTGCATGCTATGTGGCTGAGCTGAGAGAGGCTTGACGTAGGAAGAAAGGAAAGATTACGGACAACTCCGTCCGCATCCAAAATTTCGATGATTGACAAGTAGTGCCTGAGCCCTGGCTCGGGCAACATTTTCGGAACTATTGAGCATAGATCCGAGAGATGATGATGGGGGACCCAGGGAAACAAATGCAGCACCGGCTGAACTAACAATTGACATCCTATTCAGCCGGGATGACCCGTCATGAATTATTAAAATTGGATCACAACTCGACCCCACGGTGGAATAGAACCTCACTGACTTCCTTCGAGCGAATCTTGATGTTTTCTCTTGGACACATTCTGACATGTGAGGGATTTCTCCTGCAATCGCGAGTCATATGTTGAACATAGACCCAAGACATGTTCCAATGAAATAGGAAAGGAGAAACATGGACCCAGAGAGGTCCGCAGCTCTCAAAGAGGTGGTGGACAAACTCAAAGCCAATGGGTTCATCCGCGACGCCCTCTACCCTGAATGGGTATCTAACCCGGTGCTAGTATAGAAAGCAAATGGAAAATGGAGAACTTGTGTGGATTATTCTGATTGAAACAAAGCATGCCCGAAGGATAGTTTCCCGTTGCCTAGGATTGACCAGCTGGTCGATTCAACTGCCGGACATGAGTTACTATCATTTATGGATGCGTACTCTTGATATAATCAAATCCCGATGCACCTCCCAGCCAAGAACGCACCAGTTTTGTCATAAACGTTGGGTTGTATTGCTAGGTAGTGATACCCTGTGGATTGAAAAACACGGGAGCAACTTATCAGCATATGGTAAATCGGATGTTCAAAGACCAGATTGGTAAAACGATGGAGGTTTATGTGGATGACATGCTCGTGAAGTCACGGCAATCAAATGACCACATCCGAGACTTAGCGGAGATGTTTGACATACTCAAGCATTATGGAATGAAGATCAATCATTTGAAGTGTTCATTCGACGTAGCGTCAGGAAAGTTTTTGGGTTTCATTGTGAACGCATGGGGAATCGAGGCTAACCCGAAGAAGATTCAGGCTATCCGAGATACACAAGTGCCCAGAACCATAAAACAGGTGCAAAGCTTGAATGGAAAGTTGGCCGCGCTGAGCCGATTCGTATCCAGGGCCAAAGACAAGTGTATTCCTTTCTTCGATGTCATAACGAAAGGAAAGAGGAATTTCAAATGGACATCCAACTGTGAGGAAGCATTTCGAGATCTGGTAGGGCACTTAGAAAGTCTCCCGGTATTATCAAAACCAATAGACCATGAAATGTTGTACGTATACTTGGCTATATCCCAGCACGCTATCAGTACAGCTTTGGTTTGTGAGGAAGACCGGGTTCAAAAGCCAGTTTACTATGTTAGTAAACACTTGACGGGGACGGAAAGAAATTATCCAATAATTGAAAAACTAGCCTATTGCTTGGTGATTGCATCACACAAGCTCCATCCATATTTTCAGGCACACTCAATCAGTGTTTATAGTGATCAACCTTTGCGGCAAATACTCCAACGACCAGAAACTTTCGGAAGGATGTTAAAAAGGAATATTGAGTTACGTCAGTTCGATATTACCTACGTGCCGCGAAGGGCCATACAAGGACAAGCACTAGCTAACTTCATTGCTGAATTTACTATGTCAGACGAATCAAACAACCACAATGTCATACCTCCCGTTCGATGGAAGATGTACACCGATGGGGCGTCTAACGACCGTTGTTCTGGGGTTGGCATAGTTCTTATAACTCCTGAGAACCGATCAGTTTGCTACGCTCTGAAGCTCGAATTCGCAGCAACAAATAACGAAGCTGAGTACAAAGCATTGATTGCCGGCTTAAGGCTCGTCAAAGAACTGGGAATAAGATCAGTTGAAATCTTTAGCGACTCGCAGCTTGTGGTGTACCAAGTGCGAGGAGACTATCAAGCAAGGGGGCAAAGACTTGCCCCATATTTGGTCCAAGTACAGGAGCTACTAGCGAATCTCGAGTATTATGATATTTCACATGTCCCACGTGAGCAAAACAGAGCAGCCGATTCATTGGAAAAATTCGCAAGCATTGGTGATGCGCAACAGATGGGATTGTTTCCAGTCGAGATCTTACACGTTCCAAGTATAAATATGATGGAGGTAGATTTTGTGTTGGAAACAGAAATCGAAATGGAGTCATGGATGACCTCATTCAAGCAGTACTTGCTACACGGAGCCATGCCCAAAAGAAGGAGCGAAAGGTGACAAGTCATTCGTAACGCTTCTCGTTATGTAATACAGGATGGAATAACTTATCAGAGGGGATTCTCGACCACATTACTCTGATGCATTGCCCATGATGAGATAAAACGAGTCCTGAAGGAAGTCCATGAAGGAGAATGCGGTGGCCATACTGAGGGGCAGACATTAGCAAAGAAAGCCCTCCGTTATGGATACTACTGGCCAATTGTGAATTGGGATGCTGCAGACTATGTGAGAAGATGTGATAAATGCAAAATATGTGCAAAAATCCCGAGAGCTCCACCGACGGAACTCACCCAAATGGTTAGTCCCTGGCCATTTGCAATGTGGGGGATCGACCTAGTTGGTTCTTTACCCATAGCCAAAGGTGGAACGAAATATGCAATAGTTGCGGTCGACTACTTTACCAAATGGGCAGAAGCAGAGCCTCTTCCACAATAACCACCAAGAAGGTTATTAAATTCGTCGTATGAAATATCATATGCCGTTTTGGCCTTCCATGGACCATCATTACAGACAATGGAACTCAATTCGAAAGCAAGTAGTTCAAAGAATTTTGTCAGAAATATGGCATTGAGAAGAAATTTGCAGCGGTTGCTCACTCGAAAGCCAACGTACAAGTTTAAGCCGTAAATGAGATAATCAAGTCCATATTGAAAAAGCGTCTGGAAAATGCTTGAGGCAAGTGGGTGAATGAACTTCCAATGGCGCTTTGGGCCTACAGGACCACCCATAAGACCGCGACTGGCCACACTCCATTCGCATTGGCATATGGCACGGAAGCTGTCATACCCGTGGAACTTGAAGTTCCATCACATCGGGTAACTCATTACGACCTCGAGTCAAACCAAATTTTTTTATTGTAATCGTTGGACTTCATTAACGAAAAACACGAAGAAGCCAATTTGAGAGCGGCCACATACAGGCATAGAGTCACTAAATATTATAACAAAAAGGTCCGATCGAAATTTTTTGGTGTAGGAGACCTCATTTTGAAATGAGTTTTTTCAGTCCCTTCTCATATGAATCCCGCATGGGAAGGTCCATATGTCATCGAACAGAGGCTTGGAGAAGGAACTTTTAAGCTAGCAACCGTCCATGGTGCGACATTCCCCCGAGCATGGAACAACGAGCACTTGCGGCGGTATTATACTTAGTCTATTTCTTTTATGTATTAGTTGCATTTATTTCTAGTACTCATTTACGTCTAGTTCTTGGCATGTAGTAAGACAATTTAGCTTGCTTTCATTAATAAAGGCTTGAAGCTATCTTTTCCATGAATTAAAAATGTTTCTACGTATGATGATCCTATGACAAGCAAATGAAATTATATTATTCTGGCTGACGTACAAACATGTGCAGACGATCCAAATCTCTAAGTCTCCAGAGTGCGGACTGGAGTACTCTAAGTCCCCGGAGCGCGGACCCGAGTATAAACGAATCAAATCTCCAAGTCCCCAGAGTGCGGACTTGAGTACTCTAAGTCCCCGGAACGCGGACTCGAGTATAAATGACTCAAATCTCCAAGTCCCCAAAGTGCGGACTGGAGTACTCTAAGTCCCCAGAGTGCGGACTTGAGTATAAACGATTCAAAACTCCAAATCCCCAGAGTGCGGACTAGAGTACCCTACGTCCCCGGAGCACGGACTCGAGTATAAATGACTCAAATCTCCAAGTCCCCAAAGTGCGGACTGGAGTACTCTAAGTCCCCAGAGTGCGAACTCGAGTGTAAACGACTCAAATCTCTAAGTCCTCAGAGTGCGGACTGGAGTACTCTATGTTCCCGGAGTGCGGACTCGAGTATAAACGATTCAAAACTCCAAGTCCCCAGAGTGCGGACTGGAGTACTCTAAGTCCCCGAAGCGCGAACTCGAGTATAAATGACTAAAATCTCCAAGTCCCCAGAGTGCGGACTGGAGTACTCTAAGTCCCCGGAGCGCGGACTCGAGTATAAACGACTCAAAATCTCCAAGTCTCCAGAATGCGAACTGGAGTACTCTAAGTCCTCGATGTGCGGACTAAAAAATATTCTAAGTGCTTGAAGCGTGGAAGGAAAAATGAACAACTCTCAAAGAATCTCCGGGCTATATGAAGCTGAACCGAGTAGTCCATGTTATTCAAAACAGCTTGGATCTAAATCACAATCACACAAAAATTGAACGACAAGAGCCTTTTGAAAGACAGAAAAACTAAGTTTTATTCACCAAGAATAAGTTTCTACTACAACTGCACCGAAGCACTGAGTCAAAAGTTTATTTACATAAACTACGAAAACAAAAATAACTGCATAATCTGCACTAGCTCTTGTTGAACGGGAGCGAAAACTACTTCTTTGACTTCTTTGACTTTTTGTCCGATGACTCCTCCCCGCTACGTTTGCCCTTGATAGCTTTCTTTGATGGGGGAGTGACAGCCGAAGAAGTATGAGGAGCATCCATGGGTTTTGACCTGCCAGGGAGAATGACCTTCATCAGCCTGTTCAAAGGATCGTCTGGGTCCACAGCTTGAGGTTCGACCTTGAGCTTGATCGTCTCTTCCTTCTCTTTCTCAGGCCGCTCCTTCATGCTCAGCTCGGATGTGTGCTCGAAGATGCCTGTAATTTCAACTTCATAACTCCCATCAATGGGAGAGGAAGTCTCAGATTTATCTTCATCAAGCGCTCCGATCACTTGGGCATCTGGACCGGGAGCCTCTCCTACATGAGTGGCTTCACTCGTTTTTTCCCTCACCTCCTTGGCGACATCGCTTCTTGGAGTAGGATCAAGATTAGAACGGCCTACAAAAGATCATGAAAAGCAAGTATTACAATACGATAGCTTCTTGTGGAAAATGAAAGCTCTTGGAATGTTAAAGAAAAAGAGTTGCCTACCAGGTTCCGGCTAGCTCTCAGCTATAGAGGGATCTCATCCTTTGGAATGGGAGACAGAATACGGACGCCAAGGCCAGGGTCCTCCGGATTATAACCAATATGCTTCTCAAATGGATCGAGTATTGGCCGATCGGCCGATTGAGTAGGCACATGAGCTGGAGGCACGACTTCGGATAGACCGATAATAACTTCTTTCCCTTTCTTTGAGGGGGAGCCTTTTCAATAAATAGCTTTAGCCGCTGACAAGACTAAAGGCTCATTTCCCTTGAGGAATTCTTTTATCAACGCCCCCTCATCAATCTCTTCGGTAACGTGCTCGGCCTTCCTGATTTCAATTAAAGTCTCCCATGCCTCAGCCAAAAATTCAAGATAACCCTCGCCCGAAAAAGTCAAGTCTCGATGCATGAGAACGCGGGCATTGAATTCAGCAATTAGCGGGTCAAACATGCTTTTGACCTCCTTCCTACCTTCTTCTCTAACCGCCTCAAGATGGCAGTCGATATCCATGGATGCTATCTTCTTGCCCTCTTCATGGGCTTTGCTCTTTAATGTCTTGACTTTGGAAAGCTCTTCCTCAAGTTTCTCCTTTAAGAGTCGGGTAGCAACGATCTCATCACAGTATCGTTGTGACTCTTCTTGAGCAGCCGTTTTCTCCTCTTTCTCTTTACGGAGCTGCTCCTCAAGTTCTTTAACCCGAAGACAGAATGCATCCCTCTCTTTTTGTACCGAATCTTTTTCCAAAGCCAAAGCCCCACAGCGTTGTACCACCTCGTCAAGTTCTTTTTTGTGAGTCGATTCCAGACGAGTTACGTCTTCGACGGTGTCCTTGGCGCTCTGATGGGCGACCTCAAGTTCAGACTTGTAAGTTGCAATCTCTTCTTTCTGAGCTTTAATGACATCTTTATCGTGGATAGCCTCAAGCTTCAGGCGGTCGATCTTATGTTGGCGCTCTATGGAGACTTCAGAAAGTTTTTCAGCCAAATGAACAAACGCGTCATATTGAACATAGACGTCATTGGTACAGGCGATGGCGCTTTGCTTGACATGTCCGGGAATAGGATGAATCGCCGGGAGGAATTTCAAGCCGTCAAAGCAGATTTTTGGAAATTTATCTTTAAGCTCGGCCAGCTTCCCCGATACTGTTGGATCTGTAGCAGGAGTAGTAGGAGATGACTTTTAAAGTTAAACTCTCCTGTGAGGATCCCGGGATTGTCGAGTGGAAGAAGAATCGAAGTGTTGGTCTCGGGGGACATCAGATTACGACCCCTTATGGCCGCGCTTATCTTTGCTTTTCTCCGGATGAGAAGAGGTATCCTAGTGGTATTTTTGCTGATAGTAAGTTTTCTTCCGAGATGATGAGTCCCGGGAAAGATAATCTCTATCGCCGTCACCATCTCTGTCCCAACATCTTCCAGAACCCGAGTCCCATCCAGGTTGATAAAAGATAGACGAACCACGAAGGCGATCGAATCCGTGTGAGTGCCCCATATCACCTGCATAGAATTTAAATAACAACGAATTAGAAAAGAGTAGCGTGACGACGAAATTCTAAGTGCAAATTGAAGTGCAAGTTTTTGTGCGTGTCCTAGTGTTTCCCCCCGACGGACCAGTTGCTTTACTAATGGGAGTTTTTTCTCCCTGACTTTGGGCTAGAGCGCCCGCATCGCCTCTGATGGGCGAGTGAAGTTTAAATGCTTTCGGATCGTCGAAGTCATAACTGAGCAGGTCATTGGGAATTGAGAGGTTCGATAGGCCCTTTAAAGAACTTTCTAACTCTTGTAAAGAAGCCTCTTTCTCCGTCGGAATGAGTGTAACTTTAGAAGTCCCGCCAACTTTCTCCTTCCTTATCTTGTACGTCAATTTCCTTTTCCTCTTCAAAGGGGAAGATGACGTCATGATGTCAAGCACTTTGACTATCGGATCCTGAGTGGGACCCATGTTCTCATCTTGTGCTTCGGGTGTTTCATTCTCTTTAATTCC
This sequence comes from Allium cepa, assembly GCA_030765085.1. NCBI lineage: Eukaryota > Viridiplantae > Streptophyta > Magnoliopsida > Asparagales > Amaryllidaceae > Allium > Allium cepa. The sequence continues at coordinate 192,641,094 of CM060943.1, forward strand.
CCCTCTTCTGGTGCGTCAGGGGTGTGACGTGCTAATGACTCAGCTAATTTTTTTCCCTTACCAGAGGCGGGCCAGGGTACGGTGACACCTTGAGGAAGGCTTATCTGATAGCCTTTTGCCAACAGCCCAAACCTTGTAAGCGACTCGTTCAAAATAAGAGTCCGGATGTCTCGTTCTTTGGATGGAAGGGTTTGAATAGCCTCGACGGCATCAGAATTTCCTCGGCCATCAGGACATGGGTTGATACCTGAAAAGATGAAACAAGAGTTAGAAAAGGCATAACTTCGTCCAAACACGAGTATCGGTCCAAGAAGAGGACTTAATTCCCTCCACCCATCTCCTCGCGAAGCCAGAAGGACAACGCACATAGAACCATTCCTTTTTTTACAGGGCAAATTTGCTCCACGCCCCGGTTAAAATCTGGCATTTGTGGTGTGGCTCGAGGAACACAAAGGAAGGGCTATCTCTCCGCTTCTTGATCATATATATATATATATATATATATATATATATATATATATATATATATATATATATATATATATATCTGATGTCGCCTGAAGTTGGAGGCCTGGAAAGAACGGTCATGAAAAGGATGTAGGTACCGTAGATGAAGGCATGACCGTTTAGATGCAATTATGACGGGGCAATGTCGATGTATTGCAGCACGTCCCGAAGAAATACGTTAAATGGTGGCACACTGCCAACCCAGCATATAAACTTATTACAGGTAGTATATCCAACTGGAGGCAAGTGTGGACGATCGTTCCCCGATGGATCTAATACATCGTCGAAGGGGATTCCGTGGACGGAGCATATCCGATGGAGTGCACTTTCATTTATCTTCGAAGCCTGTGAATCGATTGGGTTGTCCAAGAAAATTGATGCCTCTAGGGCGTTGGGAGCTAAGTTATGAGCAGGGGAAGTCGAAGGGTTAGAAGTATCTACGACCCCTTGTTTAGAAGATGACCCATGTCTATCTGTGATTGTGGCGGAGCGTGATTTCTTAGACATCTTTGATAGAAATTGAGTCTAGCAAAGCATCTGTTTGAACTATACTTGAAAAACAATCGACGTTAGATTTAACAACACAAGTATTCCCCCCGTATGGTGTGTGAATTAAGTGCTGAAAAATTATAAGTCACAAAGTTGGTGGTATAATGAACTCTAAGCTGTCGTCTTCAAAGACCATCATCGCTAACCGTCTCCGAAAACCAGCCTTGTAATGCTTTCAATTTTGGACTCAGACATCGACATTGTATGCTAAAAGCTTTTATCTATTTTTATCGTCTTCAGTTCAGGCTTATGACGATTGGAACTAGGAAGTTATCAGTCCAGATTAGTTTGATATGCCAGTTTGATAGTTATCAGTCCAGGTTAGTTTGATATGCCAGTTTGATTATGTCCATGTCTTTGTTTTTGTCTTATGCTCAGGAAAAGTTGGAATGTTGTTCGCCTAAGTATCGACCGGCCAAACTGCCTTTCGGCCTGACTATCATTCGGCCTATATATTGGTCGGCCAAACTATCGTTCGGCCTAACTATTGTTCGGCCAAAGTATCATCCGGCCTAAGTTCTGTTCATCCGAAGTAACGTTCGGCATAAGTACTGCTCGGCCGAAGTAACGTTCGACATCCTGTCTAATTCATACTTCCTCCCTAACCTTCCATCCTACTGTCCAGCATGTGGCGAGTCATGCCGAACCAAAGTTACGCTGAGCCCCAGCGCTCGACACTCCATCCTTAACAATGACTTCATTTCTCTTTTCCTCCTCCATCCATACCGAACAACGAGGCCAAATTGTTCGGCGAGTCATGCCGATCAATACAGTTCGGCAATATAGACAATTCCTACTCCTCTTCTATTTTTTCCCTCCAAAGTCGTTCGGTACAGGAGAACCATGCCGAACCACAATATATCTACCATCAACTCCCTCATGTGCTCATCTCTGGCCACTTCTCCTTTCCACCACATCATCTAGCCCTTCAAAACATCCTAATCACAGTTCAACCCTTTCATCCACGAAATACCCATTGGCCACGGACCTAAGTTACGAGTTTAAGCCTCTGTCAAAACTTTTAATCGGGGAAAGAAGTTAAACAGAAGGGTTCGATACCTAGCAAATAGATTGGAGGTTGGGATAATTCTAGAATTAAAGGCACGGCTTTGATTAGTTTCAAGTGACTTGGGAAAAGGGTGATGCAGGGTATGAAGTTCGAGGAAAGAAGGGTAGTAAGATTCTTGGAGTTTGACGAGATTCGCGAATACAGGTTAGCGAGGGTAAAAAGTGAAAAGAGAAGAAGTGGTAAAATGCTGGCTTCTATAGGGAAGAAGAAGTTGAAGAGGCGATGACCGGTCGAACCGGTCAAAAAGATATCGTTGGGCACACACAGAGCGTTCGGCTTCGGCTGTATCGTTCGGTACTTACATATCGTTCGGCACACACGACCTCAACTAGTGATCAAGAGAAGTCACCATCGAGAGAATTTAGCCACGTCTCGAAGCAAAGGCAATGGACTCATGGTTCAAAGCACATCACGTTCGACCACGTGATGCACTATAGGGGGCAAGTTTTACCTGGAGGTTTGACCATGCAACTAAGGATTCAGCAATCTCGTTCGGCATGACAAAATGGTTGGCAGTCAATAGCGTTCGGCATTAGAAGAACGCTCGACATGAAGGAACGCTCTTCATTTAGGAACGTTTGGCATAAAGGAACGCTCGGCAGGAAGGAGCGCTCGGCATCTAGAAGCGTTCAACATTGAGAAATGTTCGGTATTGTATATTGTTCGGCATCTAAAGGACGTTTGTCATACAAGGAACGTTCAGCAGCCATGAACGTTCGGCATACCAAGGACATTCGGCATACCAAGGATGTTTGGCATACAAGGAATGTTCGGCATCCATGAACGTTTGGCGTACAAGGTACGTTCGACATCCATAGGCATTAGGCATTCCTGGACTGTTCGGCATTCCAACTTCGTTCGGCATGTGAACATCGTTCAGCACAAATGCCTCGGCTCGGCATTTTACCGTTCGATCTCTCTGGTTTTGCACACAAAGCTTACTCCATTTGGGCCGAGGTATTCAGCTACCAGGCCCACCAGGGAAGTCCAACCCATCATCGTTTATAAATAGAGGGGCAGGGGCACAGTGAAAGGGATCGGTTTTTTTGGGAACACCGGGGAAACTCTGCCGCATTCAACACTCACTCAAGACTTAATATTTTACTTTTCAATTGTATTCAAGTAATTGAAAACGGATTGTATCTATAATCAACTATCAAGGAAAGCAATGGAAATCAACTTCAAAGTGGACGTAGGCTGTTACGCCGAACTACTATAAATCTGGTGTTCTTGTTCTTTGCATTTAAATTTACATACTATCTTCTGTTTTAATTTATTATGTTCATTAATCTCTCTACACAATCTCTCTTAAGGGTGTTAGTGGCCACTTTTGGTGCTAACAGGTATTTATTTCGAATGGCCAGCTTATTTAGTTCTCTATAATCTACACAGCCTTAATGAACCACCAGACTTGGCTTCAAAAATTACCGGTGATACCCATTTCGATTTACTTTGTCTAATCAATCCTTTGCTCATCAAATCATTGGTTTGATCCTTTAACTTCTGCCTCTTCCTTGGTGCCATCCAACGCAGGGGTTGGAAAACCGGTCCCTCACTGGGAACTAAATCAATACGGAATTCTATTTTCTGATGTGGGGGTAGACTATTAACTGGTTCGAAGATATCCAAAAAATTTCCAACAACTTCTATCAATTCCAATTCATCTTGAGATGATTCCAAGGAGAAAAGGAAATTATCTACACATCCATTAGGCTTCATACCCTTTATAATTTTTAGCACATCCCTATAACTGGCTTTCAATACTATCCTCCTTTTAGCACAATCTACAATTGCTCCATTTTTCGACAACCTATCCATACCAAGAATCACATCAAATCCCCTAAAATCCAAGATAAATAAATTACAAAAGAAATGATGTTTTCGAAAATCAATTTGTAAGAACTTACAGAGGTTTCAACCATTTTCGATTTAAGCCCAAACTTATCTACTAATTCTTTAGAGATGAAACTATGAGAGGCTCCAGTATCGAATAAAACATGAGCCAAAACACTAAAAATAAGTAAGGTAACTTCTAAAACTCCCTTCCCTTTTATGTCATTAGAGGCGGAGGACTTATTCTCCATTGTATAGACCTTAGCCTGCTCTCTTTTCTTCTTCAAGGACAATCCTTAATCATGTGCTAGATCGATGACAATTGTAGCAAAGAGTCTTCTAGACTATTGGGGGGAAGCCTTTGCTTGATAACAATAAGTTGAAATATGTCCCTTCTTCTTATAATTGTAACAAACGACATCTTTGTACTTGTTTCCCTGATCACCTCCTGTGAGTTTTCCTTTCCATTGCCTCTTTTTCAGTTTTGGGTTGAACTTTCTCTTATTTGGATTAAAGTTACTTCCACCGATTACTGCTGCAGTTGTCGGCTTTGCCTTCAAAAGTGCCTCATACCTATAGGCCATATCAATTAGATTCACAAATGGTTCCTTCACATGCCCGGTCATCTTCTCATGGAATTCCTCTCTCATTCTTGCCATGAACATTTAATTTTTCTCCATTGGACTATCTATGAGGTCGGGTCCAAAATGGGATAACTCATTGAATTTTGCCTCATGCTCAGCTATTGATAATTCTCCTAGTTTGAGATCCATAAAACTTCTATATAACCTTATCTTGCCTGCAGCTGGCATAATAATCTCTTCGAATACCTCCTTGAATTGGTCCCATTAGAATTCTCTTCTTGGGTGCTTGCGTTAACTGAATCCACCAAGCTGCAACACTGTCCTGTAACTGCTATTAAGCGAGGAACCGTTTCTGCTCATCCAATATGTCTAATCCTTTGAAAATTTTATTGCATGATCTTAACCAAGCATGAACTTCAATGATTGATTCCATGCCCTTGAATAGTTTCCCTCCTAATTTGGTAAAATCCTTGCATAATGCAGCGAAGTTAACCCCGGGCTAAACTAGAGCTACAGCCTCAACTGCTATTCCACCCCTTCAAGCATTAAGGGTTCTTCCATTAGTGGTTGGGGTAGTACCAATTCCCCTTCCTTGTCTTGCTCTGGTGCTCATTCTTACTACGTAGATATAGTAAGTTAACTCTTAGAATAATTAGACAGGGTTGACATAGGAAAAAGATCATAAGGCTAGACATAAAAACGCTGAGTAAAAAAACACAGAAATGCACTCCCATAAACTAAACTCATTCTAGGGTACTGCTAACCCTATCTCTAATGAGTTGATCCCAACTAAACCTGGTGTTCGTCCAACCTAAGCTTTGATACAACATGTGATGATCTACCTTTCTTACACCTTGAGACGACATTTAATACATCTTTGGTACTTCTGTACCGATCATTCAAGTATCTAAAAAACAGGACACATGGTATAGAAATAATAGCCAAGATAAATAAAATATTGACTTCATTACAACATGGGGTCATACACAACACCACTGAATAGTACATGAAGTTACTCAAAAATATTGCATCAAGTTACAACAAGTACTTCTGCAAATCCAAGTTTAAGGACAGCTAGATAAGACTGCTCATTAATATTACATAATATACACAACCCAGCGGAAGTACAAATAGAACTACTAGATGCTAGAAGGAATCGTGCTATAAAATGCTTCTCTATACCTGACTACTTAGCTACTTAAAAAAAAAAATTAAGCACCCGAGAATTTAGGGAAAGGAAAAATAAACCCCGGGTCAGACATGGATCTGGTATGAGTAAAGCATAAAGTTTAACTTTATAAAAACCTTTAAACAAAAGTATCTCATAAGACCATGCCACACATAAACATGAACGAGTTTTTATCTTACGACAACCAAAAGATTTTATATTAAAATCATCTGATATTATCATAATGTCTAGATTTAAAGTAAAATATAAAATCTTAGCCATACATTAATTAAATTCCAACATACCACAGTCTATAACCAAAAACCAAAGGCTCATGGTGGATAATTATCTCCAACTATGAAAGGGTAAGGGTCTACCCGCCGAACCCGTACACCTCTAGATAAAATGTACGGGAGGCTACAACACATTGTACCCTTTCTACTTAGGACTGACACAACCCCCTTCTTGATTAGTGATCACCTCTTGATTGCATCAATAACCATACAAATGGGATCCCGAAGCATACATGGGCATCGCTCTAGATTTGGGATGATCATGCCCTACTTGGATGCGACCCACTTAGCTCTACCCATGTCCCCGCTCTATTCATTTCCTAGGTGTGAAGCTCTAAGAGGAAATTTTCTTACCATTTCCTCCTAGCAAACCATCTTGGAATGCTAATATTGCCCTCTAGGCTACCAATGTGTAACGACCCGTAAATTAGTCGCTTTGTATATGAATATTTGAATAATTTTTAAATATTTAAATTAAGTATTTTAATAATAAAATAAACATAATTTAAATATTAATTAATGGTATTAAAATCATTTTTAATTTTTTTTACAAAACTAAATAGTTCAAAGAAAAACAGAAAATGTGATGGGAAACTGTTTCCCAAATTTTTGATGTTTCATCGGATAAAAGTAATTTGAAATGTTGTACACACTTTCTTATATATATACACATACATAGACCAATTATATCATATCAGTTAAGATAGTATAATTAGGTTTAATTAAGTTAATTAACTTATTGTAATGATGATGTGACACTTTGGCAAATAAAAAAGAATATAGTCACATCAGGGGAGAAAAGATTTGACACTTTGGCTACTCAAAGTACAAACATGTTTAAATATATTTCTTAGCATGTGTAAAAGGAGGAAGGCTTGGTGATGAGGTGGAAGCATATGAATGGAGTGTAAAGGACGAGGGCGTTTTTGGTATTTTGATTTATCCATTAGTATAAAAGTTAATTTCCTAATTTTTTCTTATCTTTCTCAGTTCTATCTTCAATTTCAAAACTTCATTTAAATTCTTTGCTAAGTTTTCATGGCTTCTAAATACTTTTTTTAAAAATCAATTCTTTTCACTTTTTCCTTAAGCAAGTTTACTAAAAACCAACTTCTTTCTCCACTACACATCTCCTCTTGCAAAAACTCCACAAAATAAGATCCTCACCCAACATACCCACCATGGCCAAACCCCACATGCTCTAGATAGAGCCCAAAATACCATTAGAGGTCCACTAAATGAAGTTAAAGCATAATCCTAGTTATTTTCGAAGAGTTAGTGTGATTTACATTCAACTTAGTAAGCATTGCGGTAAGTAAAGCTTCCATCTTTGAACCACCAAGTTTAAACTATATCCATGTATGTACTTGTATCTATTGAATTTTATTATATGGTTGTAATGATGGTTTGGTCAATTTTTGGTTTGTCGCTTGAAAAATGGTCGCACTTGAAAGTTAGTAAGCGAACCTTTTGTTATATGTAAATCTAGTAGACAAACTTATGCCATTGTTATTAAATGTTTGATATATGTTATCTTATTACAAATCATCTTGTATTTATACTCATACCTTGGTTATGTAATGTGTGGTCGTATTAAAAACGTCATATGCTCAAATTCAGAACCGTCCGCATAGCGATAGTCGCTATATCGACACTTTCGGAAAAATCACCTTTTGTCGAAGCTGTTTGGTTTCATTATCGTGCTTGGAATTACTTTAAAGTTAAACAAGTTTTGATTAATGTTGTTTCTAGAAATAGATAATTATTTTAATATTGACTAATTAATTAATTAATTAATAATTTATTTAATTAATAATGATAAAAGTTAACTAATTAACTTGTTGATGATGTGTTTTAAATCTAACTAATTAGTTAGTTGATTATTTTTTAATTTTAATTAATCATTTTATTTAATGATGTTTAAAAATAATTAACCTTTGGATAATGGTGGATAAAGATTAATTAATTTATTAGTTAATGATATTTTAAAATTAGTTAACCCTTTTTAATTAACGACTTTTTAAAGGTTGATAAATTTGTTTAACCTTAAATAAATATTTTTTGAACTAAAGTTTAAATTAATTAATCACTTTTAAATAATGATATTTAATTATTATTTATTAATTGAATTAGTGAAGTTTAAAAAGGTAAGTCACCCTTTTTAATTAAAGGGCATTAAGGTGAAGTTATCAACTTAATTAATGGGGTTTTAAAGTTGATTAATAAGTATAATAAGGATGTTTTAAGTGGATAAATCCTATTTATATTGATGTTTCAAAATCATTAAACTCTTTTAACAATGTGTTTAAAAGCTTATACTTGTAATGTGAAACTAAGCACGAATTCGATTTTTTTTGAAAGGAAAAAGTTTGAATTGTTTATGGGAATAGATTAAGTTCCATAAAGAGATTCACTTGTATGGAAACAATTTATTTGTCTAATCACTAAACATCGAAGAGGTAGACTGGCCACTATTTCGAAAGTTAAGAATAATCGTGCGATATGACTTCGGGGTAACATTACCTTGACATGTCCGGTATTATTGTTAACCAAGAAACAGTACAAGTTTGAATTCGATAAGTGGTGCTAAGAATACAAGAATTAATTTCCATATACAATCATTTTAAGTGCTCGATAGTTGTTTTCCCGACTATCGGTAACTTCAGCTTCTTTACTATCGTTATTTTAAGACGATGTGTTGCTCCATCGAGCATTGATATCCTTTATCGAAAATGAATGAATCCAAATCGCGAGAGGAAGGCAATCTATGTAGGGTTGCTCCCATTAGGGTACCTTCACATCTCATCTATATTGGATTCGGTAGCGCTATTAGATGTGAAATATTCGGATACTCAGTAAGTTTGGTTGGGTCCGACTTGATATTGATCGAGAAGTGTCACAGAGTATATGAGCTTCTCAGAAGTATATTACTAGAGGTATACTTCAAGTGGTGGTGCACCTTCCTAGTCATTTGTTGCAGATTTTTCTTTCCTTATTTGATTGAACCTTTGAATTTGTTTCCTTAATTTAATCGGGAAAAGTCGGCCACTCTTTGTGATATTAAATTATTTATCCATTCTTCAATTTTGGATGTTGATTCATGTGAGGGTAAACCCATTCCGTGTTCAGTGGAGTGGTCCAATATGTTTTTGTTTAATTATATACCTTCATTTAAAGTTTTACTCATACCAGACAAATCTTCTGAACCGAGTTGTTTGTTTCCATGAATTCTTGGGTACTCATTTTACTTGAGTAGTCCTAGAGTAGCAGGTCTTTGCTGGGCTCTTTGAAGGCAGCGTCCAGCATGAGGCTATTCATCTTCTTATTTCACTATACTATGTAATTTGTGTAAGTGTATTTTGTTTCAGCATTTGTAAAGGTGAGACGTTATAACTGCCTAGGCCAATTTGTTGTACTTTTGTGTAACTCTGATAACACCCTGTTAAGGAGTAACCTAATTTACTATTTCTGTTATGTTTATTTAGCAATTTCGTTGTGAGGTTTTCTATTCTGTTCTTTTTTTCAACCCCATGACGATTCATCTTTTCGATGCTTGGGCAACGACACAAGAACACCGAGGATGTGTTAAACGTTGTTCCTAGGGGTCAGAAAGGTGGGTCATTACCGTTGGTATTAGAGCTTCGGTTGAGTGAACACCTTAGCTTGATTGGGGTAAACTCATTAAAGATAGGGTGCGTGACGCTCCACTTGTACACTCACACTAGCCAAAAACACTATGGGGTAATGCCATCGACTAGCACGAAGAATAAGGCTATTGAGGAGCGACCATCTGTGCAATTGATTTGTGCGAGTACCGATATGAAAGGTAGAAGGTCATGCATTTCATTTCAAGAGGAGATCTGACATATCGAATATAAACTCAAAGCTACTACACAGTGGCTATGTGGCCTTCAAAAACAAATATAAAATAAGCATAGTATAAATCAGTAACAGATATTCATCTCACTAAGGTGGAAATAGATATGAATAGAACACATAGTAGTGAACATCAAAGTAGTGGTCATACAAGATCCACTACATCATAAAAGAACAGGTACAAATGCTAGACAAAAGAATATGTACACATCAAGAAGTCTCTATCTTGGATGTATAAAAACAAAAACTACTAAGATAAAGTAGTTAGCCAAAAGTCAGAAGCTGGTCCCTGCTAAGAAGTAAAATGGAAGCACCTGAAACACCTTGGTCTGACTCGAGTATTATTTAAGAAGAAAATAATAAACGGACCAGTCTAGCTATAATTATTATGTAATACGAGATTGGATAAGAGATATGACAAAAATATGTGATAACAATAATGCCATACTATGACAAGTATATATTTGATAACAATGAAAATCATACAATATCTCAAGTCCCCTAAAATACCAAAAATAATATCATATTCTTTAGGTTATTCACCAAACCTAAAATATTGACAAAACATATCAATGAAAATCGCAATAATTGGTGAAACATAAATTCCAGAAATCCATAATTGAAAATCCAAAAAACAGAAAAGGGGGAAGAGGCCCATCACAGACAGAAGCACGAAAAACTCACCAACACATATACCTTAAACGAGACGCTATTGCATCGGTCGCTAACCCATAAAATTACGTGGTATAGTCCCCCATTGGGGACGAATGAACCGAACATCGATGCACCTAAAAAGATATGCCCCATGCTCAACCAAACATTGACACATCTAAAAAGATAAGCCCCATGCACAGACTTACTGAGCCGAACATCGATGCACCTAAAAAGATACGCCCCATGCATCGACTCATTAAGCCGATTGCTCCATGAACGTCAAAAGACCATGGGTCGCTAGCCCAACAAATTGAGACGAAACTCCACAGAACGATCCTCATAGATCAATAAGTGTAAATTACACCAAGTTAGTAAGTAAATGAGTTTAGCTTCATGTCCCATAATCATTGGCTTAACTTAAATATTTACGAACAAATTGTACATTTCAACTCGAAAATTATCAAAAGATTTCAATCGAACAAGTCTAAGAATTAACCGACGAAGTAAACACAAGCGTTTCATACTATTTGTTTTGCTAAGTCGTTTAATTGGATTTCTCATATGAATGAGGTAAAGGTTTGTGTATATACTAATAGATTAGAAAACGGTTTTAAAAATAATCTTCGTATTAAAAGTAATGTTGAAATCATTTTTGTGAAAGAGTTTGAGTATTACTACTAGTATATAAACTTTTGTATTTTAAAGTGAAAAATCACAGAAATGATTATAAAACAATCCATCCCCAAAAATCCACATTCGACGACGTGAATTAAAACCATGAAAATCGATATCAAATCCATCAAATGGAAACACCAAAAATCCAAAAAAGAAATCATCAAAGTCTGTATGGATTGACAATAACTATTTAGATCGTCAAAGATCGGTAAAATTTGGAAATCCACTCAAGAACATACAAATTAGGCAAGATTCAGTAGGACCAGACGTCTAGTTGGCTTGACCAGATGTCTGACCCTAGGCTCTGCCATTTTATTTTCTTTTTTCATTTTTATAATTTTTTTAGAAGCCCCTACCAGACGTCTAGAAATTTCAACCAGATGTCTAGTTGTCTAGGCCTTGGCAGAATTTACTTAGGCCGATGATGGCCAAATCAATTCGAAAGCGACCGAGCGAGTGATGGAAGCTAGGGATTTATACCAAGCGATAACCCGACCCTATAGGCCCTTCGATACACCCTAAGTAACATGTCCAAACATCCATAGTAGGATTTGCATAAAATTTGACTTCAAAATCAAAATTAGAAAATTCTCCAAACCAATTTAAATCAAAAGGAATTGAACATGAAATAGATTTTAGGAATTCATATCTAACAACAGTGAAAGCTATAGACATAGATGTGAGCTCAAGAACTCACTTTTAAACTTAAAAACAACAAATGAGCAGCTCTAAGACAAAGCAAGACCAATTCCTCTTCACTACACATATAGAATCTTTAATCTATTATCAAATACAAAGTTTCTCCTAAGGTAGGCTATAGGAAAAATCAAGAATTGAAGAGGGATTGAGATCGAGAAGATGAAGAGGATGCTTACCTAAGCTTCTCCTTGATTTTGGAAATTGAATTTGAATTTCATGAGATAGCTAAGGCTTAGGAATTTAGTTTCCTCTTCCCACCATTTTTCCTAGGGCTTGAGTATTGGGAAATTATTAGTGGAATGAATGAATGAAGAGGAGTGTAGTGAGAGCTATTAGGTAGAAGATTTGGGTTACCTTGTTGGGTTAATGAGCTATAACACAAACCCAAAGCCCAAATGAAAATATCAAAATCCTAATCAACTCCAAGCATATCGATGTTTATAGTTAAATAAGTTGTAAACGTTGTTTTAAACTCAATAGAAATGGTCTCGAGTCCGGATTCGACTGTTTACAAAAAGTCACACTTTAGAATTTATATTTAATTAACGATGCTATATTTAAATAAAAAATTTAAATATATAATCGTAAAATATGCAAATTATTACAGATTCCCTCCTTAAAGAAATTGCATCCTTGCAATATTTAAGAAGAAAATAAAGAGTAACAACCACTTAAGGCGTACAACACAAAGGAAAATTTTGAAGTGAGAAGTTCACCTTAAAGAGTACGAGAGAGTAAGTCCGGACGTGTTCGCTCCATGAATTCTCCGGATTCCGAAGAGCCTTCCTTAGGATTTGATGACCATTGAATTTTCACAAGAGGAACATCTTTATTACGAAGGCGTTTAACCTCCATGGCAATGATATAAATAGGATGTTTCTCATAAGTCAAATTAGTGAAACTTCAATTTCTTCAATAACATCGAGATCAAGAATAGAATCAAAATCTCTAAGTCATTTTTGTAGTCGAGAAACGTGGAACATGCCATGAATAGAAGAAAATTGAGCCGGTAATAAAAGTCGATAAGCCATGAAACCAATGCGTTAGGTGATGGGAAATGGGCCAATATATCGAGGTGCTAATTTTCTCGAACGACTGAAATGTACAACACCCTTCATATTGGAAACACGAATGAATACCAAATCTCCCATAGAAAATTCTAAATTCCTTCTTCTGTTATTAGCATAGGATTTTCTTCTAGTTTGAGCTTCTCTCATCCTATGACAAATAAGTTCAATCTTTTCTATGGAATCATGAACTAAATCTGGACCAAAAACCAGCTTCTCACCGGCTTCAAGCCAACGTAGGCATGGCCTTCCGTAGAGTGGCTCGAAAGGCATCATACCAATACTAGATTGGAAGCTATTATTATAAAAAAACTCGATAAGGGAAATATGGTCTTCCCAACTTCCACCAAAATCAAGAACACATGCACGAAGAAGATCTTCAATAGTTTGATTCAAATGCTTTGTTTGTCCATCGTACAAAGGATGATAGGTGGTGCTAAAATTAAGCTACGTTCCCAAAAAAAATTTGAAGACCTTTCCAAAACCACTAGTAAGTAATGGATCACGATCGTTAATAATAGAAGTAGGAACTCCATGCAATTTAATAATTTCTTTGACATAAAGTTTGGCCAAAAGAGATACGATCAGGTTGGACTGAACGGGAAGAAAATGGGCGAATTTTGTAAGTCTATCTACAATCACCCATAGACTGTCATTAGTCGCGAGAACAGGGAAGACCGTCAATAAAGTCCATGGAAACTTGATCCCACTTACAAACGGGAATGTCCAAAGGTTGCAATAACCCAAAGGGCCTTTGATGCTCGGCCTTTACGAGTTGGCAAGTCATGCAACACTTAATAAGTTAGCAATATTAGATTTCATTCCATCTCAATAATAAAGTCTATTCACGTCCACATACATTTTACTACTTCCGGTATGAGTTGTAAATTTAGAACAATGAGAATGTTCTAAAACTTCTTTACAAAGATCACTAATATTTGGCATAATAAGTCTACCAAATTTTTGAATGCCTCCGCGAGCATCGGTTCAAAGTCTTTCAAACCATCAGTATTATTTTTGAAAGACTAACTTATGGTGGATCGATTATACAAATGACAATAACTAAATTAAACTATAGTGTAATATTTAGTAAATAATGTAAATAAGAATAATCACACCAGGGATTTTATACTGGTTCGGACCTCCCATCTACATCCAGTACCGAAGCTCCTCTTTGGAATTTCCTTTCACCAAATAACACTCACTTCACTCGGAGGAACATGTTTATAATAACAGTGTTTCTTTGTCAACTATGTGTTCTTTTATACATGAATTTTGACTATATAGTACAATTGAACTTCCTATATCTCTGAATGATTGAATACAATATTGTTCGAGAGAATACAGAATTGTATGATCTCAGATTTACAGATTGGATAGCAAGTAGATGATTAGAACAAGAGATGATTAAGATAGAAAGTAAGTGAGTAAGTTGGTGCTTTGATTCATCTTGATTCTTGTTTATATAGTTGTGGAGAGTTGCTTCTAATAGTCACATCTCTTCCCTTTCAGTCTAGAGTCGTCACTGTTCATTAGTGAGAGTTGCGGAGGAGAGATAGAGTTTTGTCTTTTCGGAGAAGATAGTTGTTATTTGAATTTTTTGCCCCGAGCCCAGTTTCAGACGTCTAACGTTGTTTTCAGACGTATGGAACCTATTATTAATTTTAGTCCAGCATCTACATTAAGACGTTTGAAGTTCTGCATTCAAACATCTGAACCTGTCAAGTGAGGTTTTCCTAGATTCATTCTTGAGTGTTTGTTCCTTCGATCTTCGTGCAACTTTGTAGATGAGTTTCTTTAATGCTTTAGTCATCGTCTTATCAAGTAAGTGGTTTGTCTTGCTTTGTATTTGTGTATGATATATATATGATTTCCATTATATAGTTGTTATCGTCGAAATCGTAAACATAGAGTTCTAACATTCTCCGCCTTTTTGATGATGACAACTATACACTATACTTAAATAATAATTACAAATGGATTCTCCCCCTAAATGTAATCTCACCCTATAGGTGTGCATATCTATTTTTATCCTCCTTTGTCATTATCAAAAATAATTGAAGAACCATAGCGCAAAGACAAGTATGATATGCAGACAGAATTACAATAGTAACACAAATTTTGATTACCTCTTGAAGCACAACAAAATATTGATAGTGTCTTACCAGTAATTTGAAAAAAGTTAACTACAACAAAATATTAACCATATAAGGTCAAGGTAGATCATCACCAGGGAAGGCCAATTTCCCTTTGTCCTTGTCGCTGATTTTTGGCGATGTGTGAGGAGATGGAGAAGGTGTAGACTAGACAAAAGATGGTTGTCGAGCTTGTTGAAGTGCTTGATCAAGTTTGGAAACTACTGAAGCAATAGAGTCTTCAACTTTGGAAAGCCTTGTGGACAATGTGTGATCAAGCCTTGTTATTTTTTTACCAAGGAGAATTTGATTTCTAGATAGGAGCACTTAGTTTTGTAAAGTTAAGTGAGCAATACTTTCATTAGCATTAGGCTGAGTTCGTTCTTCTAAAATCTCCATATCAGAGTGATATTCAAACGAGGAAGGAGGAGGTGGAGATGGTTGCCATGGTAGTTCTGTATTACTTTCTTGTTGTTGTTGTTCTTGTCGTTGTGTAGGAGGAGGAGGTTGATCTTATGCATTTCTTCATTCTAGAAGAGTTATATAAAATGGTGGTTCCTACGACAAATGCATAAGGTTGAAAAATTTTGTCCCACTATATTTGATAGGTAGCTCCTCAAAAGCAGAAATGTGCGATGGAATATTTAATGCTTTGAGGAACCGCATAATATATGCTAGTTAAATGATAGTCTGGCGAGATCTATTCCTAAAACCTTTAAGTTCATTGAAAATGAACCGAGCCCAATTAATCGTAGTTCGACTAAAAAGAGCATATAGAGCTTTTTGCTCAAGATCAATAATTTGTTCATGACTACCTAATCATGGGATAATGGTACTTATAAGCAATCGGGTAAGGAGCCTAGCACGTGGCCTAAGGAATTTGGAAGAAAATTAAGGCATTTGATTCCCCCATAATTGATTAGTTGTAATATCATGAGGTTTGAATCGCATATCCTCCATTTCAGATAATCTGTGACCTATATAAGAGCATTCTAAAATTCGTCCAATTATAGTGGGAGTTAACTTGATTGTTGTCACATAGACACTCGTCCATAACCATTGTTCATCATTCTCAGTAGTCCATACGGATGAACTATCCAGATTAGCGTAAAAAAGGTTTATAGCAATTGATCGATGGAGATATCGTTGGCATTAATAGAAACAAGGATTTTTATATTACCTTGCTCACAGATTTCATCCATATCATATGAAGGAAACTTGATTAGGTCATAGAAGGGTCCGAGATGCGTCTTCTTAATCTTCAAGTCTTAAAACCGTCTTATGGTTGTTGGATTGTGGAATAACCAACCTTTGATTTGAGTGTCAGTTACCATCAAGGGTTTAGAAGAGGATCGTTCTCCATGCTTTCATTTCTTAATTACCCTTTTTTTATTCGTGGTGGCATTAATCAGGTAAGAAATTTGATTATTAGATGTTGATAATGATAAATTTCGATTTGGAAATGATTAGAAATAGGAAAAGGAGATTGATCGATCAGAGATAAGGTTTTAAAAAAACTGTCGTTTCCAGTTCCAGATGTCTAAAATAGTGGATCAGACGTCTGAAAATGCTTAACGTAGAAATAGAGAGTAGAATCAGACGTCTGGAAATAACACTCAGACGTTTGGAAAGTGCTAATACTAGACAGAGAATAACTTCAGACGCCTGGAAAGGATTTCAGACGCCTGGGAACATTTATTAGTAGTTTTAGATTCCTATTTCAGACGTCTGGAATCATTTTAAGATTTCTGAAAAACTCTAGATTATTTTTTTTGATATTTTTGTGAAGAAAAAACTTTATTTCTTGAATAGAATACAATATAAAAAAAATTCATATGTATATAATTGTCTTCAAACGTAATAGTTTATTTATTCTGGTTCCATTCCTGACAATCCCATGAATTTGGTTCGTAGATGGGATGACCATAGTTGATTGGGGACCAGAAAAGAGCTTTGGACGACGAAGTTGATGGTTCGTCTTTAGGAGTTTCAACAAAGCATGGAGATTTTTTATGCAAACACTTCTTTGTTGGAGAATGACTACATATAGCATATAGAGCTTTTTCGAGGAAGTTCAAAGTTTGATTATTCCTTCCTGTCTATAGTATATTTCCTTTTGAGCATCAATCATTATGAATTGATAATGTGATATTTCATCAAGTTTTTCGTGGATTCTAGTTTGTTTTTCTCGTTTGGCTTTCTTCAGTAGAGGTGATAATCCCCATCGACTTTTTGGTAAGTCAGGAGAGGGTGGAGAATATGGAGGTGAAGGAGTACGAAGAGAGGGGGCGGATATGTTTGAGGATGACGATCCAGAATTATATGAAGTTATTTCTTGAGATGACATTTTTATTTTTCTATTTGATATATATTTTTAAAGGGAAACTTCTGAAATTTAGATTTACAACAATCCAAATATAAAAATAGGTAGCATTTTTATGGTCCTAAATTATTGTCTAAATTTTTAAAGATTTTTAATTAGCTAAAAATTGTGGATATAAGAAATTTTTCTTAGTTTAAAAGTTCATTAAGTGAACAAATGCCTAAGTCTCGTCATAATTTTAGAAAAGTTTGTTCGTTTAATTGTTTTGTAAAGATATCGGCTATTTGATTTTCAGTGTTAACATATTCTAAAGTTATAGTTCCTTTTTGGACATTATCTCTTAAGAAATGATGTCTTATATCTGTATGTTTAGTTCGAGAACGATTTACTGGATTTTTAGATAGATTGATTGCATAGCGTTATCACAATAAATCGAGGATTTTTCAATTATTTTCCAAATTTTTTTAAGGTTTATCGCATGTAAATTACTTGTGCACATGCTAATGCCGGTGAAATATATTCGGCTTCGCAGGTGGATAAAGATACATAATTTTGTTTTTTACTAAACCATGAGATGAGAGATTGTCCAATGAAATGACACGTTCCACCCGTACTTTTTCTATCTATTTTGCATCCTCCAAACTCTGCATCGCTATATGATACAAATTCAAAGGAAGATCCATTTGGATAGAATAATCCATAGCTTTTCGTGTTAGATAAATATCTCAAAATATGTTTAACGGCTCTTTGATGAGATTCTTTTCGTTTTTCTTGAAAACGTGCACAAAGACAAACACTCATCATTATATCGGGTCGACTTTTGTCGAAATATAATAACGAACCAATCATACTCCTATATAATTTTTCTTCTAAATCTTTTCCGTTTTCATCTTTGTCAAGATGAACCATTGTACTCAATGTTGTAGGTTTACTAGATGTTTTATCCATACCGAAATGTTTAAATAGTTCATTACAATACTTTTCTTGATGTATAAAGATACCGTTTTCTAGTTGCTTTATTTGCAATCCTAAAAAGAAATTTAATTCGCCCATGCGTGACATTTCAAATTCATTTTTATGAAAATTGGACACATAAATTTTCATTAGTTGATCCAAATACGATATCATTGACATAAATTTGAACCACTAAAATATCACCATTTTCTCTTTGATAAATAGAGTCGTTCCAATTTTACGAATTTGAAATCCTGATGAAATTAAATGATTTTTAAGCCTATCATACCATGCTGTAGGGGTTTGTTTTAACCCATATAATGCTTTTTTTAATTTAAAAACTTGATTTGGAAATTTTTCATGTTTAAATAATGGTGGTTGTTTGACATAAACACTTTCTTTAATGAGACCATTCAAAAATGCACTTTTGACATCCATTTGATATAATTTAAAATTGTTATGACAAGCAAAAGCGAGTAGAGTTCGTATAACTTCTAATCAAGCTACAGGTGCAAAAGTTTCATTGTAATCGATTCCTTCTTCTTGATTATACCCCTGTGCTACTTAACATGCATTATTTCGAACTATATTTCCGGTTTCATCGGCTTTATTTTTAAATACTCATTTAGTTCCAATGATGGGATGATCTTTTGGTCTTGGAATGAGTTCCCAAACATTATTTCGTTCGAATTGATTCAATTCTTCTTGCATAGCTAAAATACAAAAATCGTCTTAAGAGGCTTCGTTATAGTTCTTTGGTTCAAAATTTGAAACGAATGCAACATGACTTATTTAATTTATTTGATTTTGAGTTACTCTAGAATTCAAATCTCCAATAATGTTATCTATAGGATGATTCTTTAAAGTCCTAGGAGGCTAAACTAAAGTATTATTTTGATCAATAACTTCATTATTATTGTGAAGTGTGTTAGAAGAATCATTTGAATATATTTCTTCTTCGTCATTAAGTTGTGTAGTTACAAAATTTTCATCATAAGAAACATGTAAACTTTCTTCTATAATATTTGTCCTTTTGTTATAAATTCTATAAGCTTTGCTACGACCCGAATAGCCAACAAATATTCCTTCATCGGCTTTAGGATCAAATTTTCGTAGATTGCTTTAGTATTTAATATTAAACATTTTGATCCAAATGTTCTAAAATATGATACCTTTGGTTTATTACCAAAAAATATTTCATAATATGTATTTTTTGTAATTGGTCGTAGTGTCGTTCTATTCCAAACATAAGAAGCTATAGCAAAAGCTTCGACCCAAAAATGTTTTGGTAGATTACTGCTATATAATATTGTTCTTGCACATTCTTGTAATGTTCGATTTTTTCGTTCAATCACACCATTTTGTTGTGGTGTATGCGGAATTGAAAAATTATGATTAATTATCTTCTTATTGCAAAAGTTTGTAAAAAGTTCATTTTCGAATTCCCCTCCGTGATCACTGCAAATATTTTTAATTTTCAAATTCATTTGATTTTTAATTCTTTTTCCAAAAATTTTAAACATACCAAAAGTGTCACTTTTATGTTTTAAAAATAAAGTCCATTTATATCTTAAAAAATCATCAACAATTACAAAAGCATATTTGTTTTGATTTATTGATCTTACTTGAGTAGGAACAAATAAATGTAAATGCAACAATTCTAATGGTTGTTTTGTTGAAATATTATTTTTAGATTTAAAAGAACTCCTTTTTAATTTTTCAATTTGACACGCATCACACAAATTGTTTATTTTATACTTTATTTTTGGTAAACCTCTAACTAGTTCATGTTTTGATAATTTATTTATATATTTGAAATTTATGCAACAAAATCGTTTATGCCATAGCCATGGATCATCAAACTTAGCGGTTAAGCATAAATTCGAATTTTGTTTTATATTCATATTCAAATTATAAATATTTTTATTTCGAAATCCTTTAAATAATAAATTTTTATTATTATCAAATATATTGCATCGATATTTCTCTAAATTTATTCGAAAACCTTTATCACATAGTTGACCAATGCTTAGTAAATTATGTTTTAAATTTTCTACTAATAAAACATTAGAAATAATAGGAGAGTTAGAAATACCGATGTTTATGACTTCTCCAATTCCAACGACATATCCTTTTGAGTTGTCTCCAAAGGTTACGGTGCCTCCATTGATATATTTTATATTTGAGAGCATCTTGACATTCCCAGTCATGTGTTTTGGTCAGCCACTATCGAGTATCCATTTCTCCTTGCTTTTATTTTAGGTACCTATGAAACAAAAATTATTCAATTGGTACCCACTTCTTTTATTAGGGTCCTAAATGTTAGGAGGGAGGGTAGCCATCCCAAGTGTGTTTGGATCCTTTAAAAACATAATCATTGTTAAATACTACACTTGATAGAAAACTATCAATATGTTTTTCTCTAATTAACTTATTATTAAACTTTGAATTTTATATTTTTAAATTTTACATCTTTACCTAACTTTGGCATCTTTTTGAAACTTTGATATAAGATACTTTGCTTTATAGTATTACCTTGTTTCTTATGTGAATTCTTTTCAAATCCTAATCCATTTCGATTACTAGTGGGTTTCGAAATTTTAATTAAATTATCAAGATCTTGTTTTCCTTTTTTAAAATTTGAAACAATGTTAGTAATTTTTTCTAGTTTTTCCTTCAATTCACACATTTCATTTTTTGACATTTCTATACTACTTTTTAGTTCAATATTTTCCTTAATCAAATTATTATTCTCAAGTGTTAACCTATCTATTTCACTAAGTTGTGTATCATATTCTATAGCCTTTTTACATTTTTCTTGTGATATCTCTAATTCTTCTTCTAACGTAAATTTTTCATCCCTTAATAATTCAATTTCTAGTTCTAATCGATTTATTTTAGCTGGGTGTTCTTTATTCAATTTTTTAATTTGTCTAAACTTGTCATCAAGTTCAATACTTAACTCTACTAATTCATTATAGCTAAGTTCAGGACATACCTCATTAGTGTTAGCCATAAAACATACATTAACTAGTTCTCCATCGCTATCAATATCACTATCGGAGGATGATGATGAATCAGAATCGTCCCAAGTGACTTTAAAGGCTCTTTTCTTCCTAAATTTCTCAAATTTGTTCCTTTTCTCATTGTTGAGTTTAGGGCAATCCTTCTTCATATGTCCGTATTGATCACATTCATAGCACTGATTTGTGGCAGATTTGTTGTATTAGACTTCCCTTCTTTTTGAAATTTGGTCATCTTTCTAAATTTCTTGAATTTGTTATAATTCTTGGCAATGAAGACTATCTCTTCTTCATCCAAATCCGAGTTATCATTCTTTGCTTTAAATGCTATGTTCTTCTTTTCAAAATTTTGTTCTTTTCTAGCGTGTAAGTTAGCTTCATAGGACATTAAATTTCCTATCAACTCTTCAACTTTGATAGTAGAGAGATCATTAGCTTCTTCAATAGCTAATACCTTCCTTTCCCAATCCTATGTTAAAGAGTAGAGTATTCGAGAAACTAAACCAAAATCAGTAAACTTAAATCCTAATGCCATAAGATCACGTTGGATAGTTTGAAATCTAGAATACATGTCAAAAATTGTTTCATTTTTCTTCATTTTGAATGAAGAGAATTGGTTTTGCAAAATTGAAATCTTAGTTTGTTTGACCTTTTTTGTACCTTCGTGTGTAATTTATAAGGTACGCCAAATGCCAAATGTAGTTGTGCATAGCATGACATGTGAAAATTCATTTTTATCTAGAGAACAAAATAAAATGTTCATACTTTTAGCATTGTTTGATGCTATGGTCTTTTGTGCATCGGTCCACGTGTTCATAGCAGTGTCAGGTGCTTCATATTTATTTTGTGTAGCAGACCATATTTCTAAATCGTTTGCTTCCATAAAAATACGCATATGAGTGGACCAACATGCATAGTTTGAGCCATTAAATAGTGGGAGACGTGCGGTAGACTGACCTTCTTAAAGGATACTTGCCATATTAGTGATTCAAAAATTTGTTGCAGTACTTTTAATCAAACCTTGCTCTAATACCAATTGAAAGACTAACTTATGGTGGATCGATTATACAAATGACAGTATATAACTAAATTAAACTATAGTGTAATAATTAGTAAAGAATGTAAATAAGAATAGTCACACTAAGGTTTTTATACTGGTTCGGACATTCCATCCTACGTTTAGTCCCGAAGCTCCTCTTCAGAATTTCCTTTCACCAAATAACCCTCACTTCACTCGAAGGAAAAGGTTTACAATATCAGCGTTTCTTTGTTAACTATATAGTGCAATTGAACTTCCTATATCTCTTAATGATTGAATACAATATTGTTCGAGAGAATACAGAAGTGTATAGTCTCAGATTTACAGATTGGACAGCAAGTAGATGATTAGAACAAGAGATGATTAAGATAAAAATGTAAGTGAGTAAGTTGGTGCTTTGGTTCATCTTGATTCTTGTTTATGTAGTTGTAGAGAGTTGCTTCTAGTAGTCATATCTCTTCCCTTTTAGTTTAGAGTTGTCAATGTTCACTGGTGAAGAGTTGCGGAGGAGAGATGGAGTTTTGTCTTTTCGGAGATAAAAATTGTTGTTTGAACTTTTTGCCCCGAGCCCAGTTTCAAACGTCTGAACGTCGTTTTCAGACTATGTTTAGACGTCTGAAGTTCTGCATTCAGACGTCTGAACCTGTCAAATGAGGTTTTTCTGGATTCATTCTTGAGTGTTTGTTCCTTCGATCTTCGTGCAACTTTGTAGATGAGTTTCTTTAAAGCTTTAGTCGTCGTCTTGTCAAGGTAGTGGTTTGTCTTACTTTGCATCTTTGTATGATATATATATATATATATATATATATATATATATATATATATATATATGTGTACACACACATATATATGATTTCCATTGTATAGTTGTTATCGTCGAAATCATAAACTCAGGGTTTTAACAATTTTTGTCCCTACAACTTTGGCTAAGATGAGCCAATTTTGGATCGTACTATTGAGTTTCAAGCATGCGGTCTAAAAAAGAAGGATGGGCATCAAGGATACATAAAACAAGAGATGAACATGAATTGGATTCACGATCTCGAATCTCATAAGTGGACAAAGTCTCGAGATCATTCCATTCAGATATGATCATGGAAATAACCGCTTGTTGCTTATGACTGGGGGCATCGACAACATGATTTCCCTTTCCGAGAGTATAATGAATACCAGAATCATAAGATGTAAGGAATTCGAGCCAACATTGTTGACGCAAATTAAGTTCCTTTTGAGAAAATAAATACTTCAAAGATTTATGATCGGTGTAGAGAACAAATTTCTCCCCCAAAAGATCATGATGCCAAATTCTAAGAGCGAAAACAATGGCCACGAGCTCAAGATCATGAGTGGTATGTCTAGTCATGGAAGGCTTTAATTGTCTTGAAGCATTAGCAATAACACGTTCCCTTTTGTATGAGAATGGCACCCAAACCAATACGACTAACATCGATATAAATAGTGAAGTCGTGGCTCCCTTCGGGAATCACAAGAATAGGAGCATCGGAAAGGAGTTCTTTTAATTTTTGAAAAGAAGCTTATATGCTAAATCATTTATTTCATGATCCGCTCTCCCGAAAAGCTAAGACATTCAACATTATAATTAACTATATGTAATCATCTTTTTAGAAAAACTTATTACAAGTTAATTTACTTTGTCTGACTGTCTCATTATAGCGTTTAGGAGACTCCTATCAATAACGTTGATCAGGTGTGATGACCATTCTTAAACCACTCAATGGGCACGACAACATAAATCATCATTTATATGATAAACATGTATCTTAATTTTTTTACAAATATTCTTTGCTTCTCTTAATAATAGAATCCAACTATACTTATAAATATATCTTATTAGAAAGATTTGCAATTTTAAATTACTGTTTTCACCCATCATCAATGAATACAAGGACAGAATCATCTAGATATTCGCAGAATACTTGATTCATAAGATGGACGAAATAAGTTGAATGGTTCGTCAAACCGAATGACATAACGAGTCACTCATAAGAATCATAACGAGTGCAGAATGCGGTAAGTGGAACGCTATCCTCTACACCTCACAACTGATGAAAACCATTGCAAGGTCGAGCTTAGAAGACCTTAGCACCGCTCAATAGATCGCTTAGGTGGTAATGCTAAGACATGCCCAAAAATATTGGCAAATTCATGAACTACTTGAATGTGGGAAATAACATCTTCCTCAACATCTGGGTTTAAAGAATAAAATGATGCCATCGAATTGGAATCAAAATCATTAAGAACAATAGAAATTTTCTTAACAGATTGAGGATGTTAAAGATGGATAGTCCTCTCGAGATATAGGATAAGGGCTTCATAGTGATTCAGCCAATCCTTTCCCAAAATCAATTCCGAAACCTAAGTAGCACATAACGTGCAAAACAGATTGAAAAGCATAATCACATAAAATAATCTCGATATCTTAACAAAGTAAACTGAGTGTTGTGGATGCATCAACCGAATTCGCAATTCTCAGTGAAGTCATCAAGCCCATAATATTTAAAGAAAAAGTATCAACAAGTTCTTTTAATATAAATGAATGAGACACTCCCGTATCAAAAAGAACTCGAATAGGATGATCACGAAACATAATAATGCCATCAAGGATAGAATGAGAAATACCTTGACCATGAGAAGTGTTACAAGAGGCTTGCATCACATTCAGCTTTCCCTCTTCATTGCTTTGAAGTTTGGGACACGAAGATATAAGATGATCCAAACTTTTGCAATAGCGACAAGTAAGGCACTTCAGACACTTAATTGCATAGTGGCCCTTAAATCCACAATTGTAGCATTCTCCACGACTAAGGGTAGGAGTCTTTTCTATGGACGTTGCTTGCTTCTCTATCTCGTTGGGATTAGGGATTTTGAACTTAATATGCCTCTTCTTGTTATTAAAGACCTTCTTGGCACCTCCAACATCATTATCACTTCCTTTAGCGGCCTCTTCAAGTCGAAGAGTGATATCTACAAACTGGTCAAAAGGCACTTCTAATTTTAGAGGTAAAACCATTTTAGGGTTATTATTCAAAGCACAGATAAACCTTTGATTCTTTACAAGATCCAAAAGTGGTTGGGCAGACATGAACACACCATCCAGAGGAGGACCACTGGATTGACAGGCGCTTGGAATGCCAGGTCTAACCATCTCTTCTTCATTAAGAATGAAAGAAAGAACAAAAAGGAAAAAGATTATTCTCAGAATGAATTTCGAACAAGCTTGATTGGTAAAACAAGGCATCATAAAAGAAAATAGGATATGAACGATACGAAGACTCGAATTAAATCCTAAGGCACGATTCCTAAGGGAGAGTTAGGACAACGATCCTTGTCATAATATTCTATATTATTTCGATGTTTGGCTCTGATACCAAGCTTGATTCCCTACCTCTATACTCACACTAGCCAAGAACACTACGGGGTAATGCCATCGACTAGCACGAAGAATAAGGCTGTTAAGGAGCGACCATTTATGTAATTGATTTGTGCGAGTACCAATATGCCAGATAGAAGGTCTTGCATTTCATTTCAAGAGGAGATCTAACATATCAAATACAAACTCAAAGCTACTACACATTGGCTATGTAGCCTTCGAAAACAAATATAAAACAAGCATAACATAAATCAGCCACAGATATTCATCCCACTAAGGCAGAAAAAGATATGAATATAACACATAGAAGTGAACATCAAAGTAGTGGTCATACAAGATCCACTACATCACAAAAGAATAGGTACAAGTGCTAGATAAAAGAATATGTATACATCAAGGCATCTCTATCTCGAATGTATAAAAACATAAACTATTAAGCTAAAGTAGTTAGACAAAAGTCAGAAGCTGGTCCCTGCTAAGAAGTCAAGTGGAAGCACCTGAAACACCTCGGTCTGACCCGAGTATTATTTAAGAAGAAACTAAAAAACGTATCAGTCTAGCTATAATTATCATGTAAGACGAGACAGGATAAGAGATATGACAAAAATATATGATAACGATATTGCCATACTGTGACAACTATATATTTGATAACAATGAAAATCATACAACATCTCAAGTCTCCTCAAATACCAAAAATAATATCATATTCTTTAGCTTATTCACCAAGCCTCAAATATTGACAAACATATCAATGCAAATCACAAAAATTAGTGAAACATATATTCCAGAAATCCATAATCAAAAATCCAGAAAATATAAAAGGGGGAAGAGGCCTATCATAGACGGGAGCATGAAAAATCACCAACATGTGTACCATAAAAGAGACGCTATCCCCGTGGGTCGCTAACCCATAAAAATACAGGGCACAGTCTGTCCTTGGGGACGAATAAGCAGAACATCGACGCACCTAAAAAGATATGCCCCGTGCACAGCCAAACTTCGACACATCTAAAAAGACACGCCCCATGGATAGTCTTATTGAGCTGAACATCGACGCATCTAAAAAGATATGCGCCATGCACCGACTCATTGAGTCGATCGCTCCACAAACGGTCAAAAGACAATAGGTCGCTACCCTACCAAATTGAACCAAATTTCCATAGAATGATCATCGTAGATCAATAAGTGTAAATTACACCAAGTTAGTAAATAAATGAGTTTAGCTTCATGTCTCATAACAGGTGACTTAACTTAAATATTTATGAACATAGATTTCTGCTCGAAAATTGTCACAAGATTTTAATCGAACTAGTTTAAGAATTAACCGTTGAAGTAAACGAAAGCATTTCATACCACTTATTTTGCTAGGTCGTTTAATTGGATTTCTCATACAAATGAGGTAAAGGTTTGTATGTACTAGTAAATTGGAAACCGCTTTTAACAACGAGCTTTGTATTAAAAGTAATGTTGAAATCATTTTTGTGAAAGAGTTTGAGTATTAACTACTAGTATAGAAACCTTTGTATTTTAAAGTGACAAATCATAGAAATGATTGTAAAAAAGTCTATTACCAGAAATCCACATTCGACGATGTGAATTAAAACCATGAAAATCGATATCAAATCCATCAAATGGAAACACCAAAAATCCAGAAAAGAAATCATCAAAGTCTGTATTAATTGACAATAACTATTCGCATCATCAGAGATCGATAAAAATTGGAAAATCACTCAAGAATAGGCAAAATAAGCAGAATTCAATAGGACCACACGTTTGGCTTATTTGACCAGATGTCTAACCCTTGGCTCTGCCATTTTCTTTTTTTTCTTTTTTTAAATTTTTCCAGAAGCCCCTACTAGACGTTTGGCAATTTCAACCAGACATCTGGTTGCTTGGGCCTGGGCAGAATTTGCCTAGGCTAATGATGACCAAATCAATTCGGAAGCGATCGAACGAGCGCTGGAGGCTAGAGATTTATGCTAAGCGACAACCCAGCCCTATAGGCTCTTCGATACACCCCAAATAACATGTCCAAACATCCATAGTAGGATTTTCATGAATTTTGACTTCAAAAACAAAATTGAAAAATTCGCCAAGCCAATTCAAATAAAAAACAATTAAAGATGAAATAGATGATGGGAATTCATACCTAACAACAATGAAAGCTATAGACATGGATGTGAGTTCAAGAACTCACCTTTACATTTAAAAGCAACGAACGAGAAGCTCTAAAGCAAAGGAAGACCAATTCCACTTCACTACACCTCTAGAATCTTCAATCTATTATCAAATGCAAAGTTTTTCCTTAGTTACCTTGTAGGAAAAATCAAAAATTGAAGAGGGATTGGGGTAGGAAAGATGAAGAGGATGCTTACCTAAGCTTCTCCTTGATTTTGGAACTTGAACTTGAATTTCCTAGGAGAGCTTAGGCTAAGGAATTTAGTTACCTCTTCCCACCATCTTTCCTAAGGCTTGAATGTTAATAAATTATGAGTGGAATGAATGAATGAAGAGGAGTGGAGTGGGATCTATTAGGTAGAAGGTTTGGGTTATCTTGTTGGGTTAATAGGCTATAACACAAACCCAAATCCCAAATAAAAATACCAAAATCATAAACAACTCCAAACATATCGATGTTTATACTTAAACAAATTATAAATGTCGTTTCAAACTCAATAAAAATGGTTTAGAGTCCGAATTCGACTGTTTACAAAAAGTCAAATTTTGTAAATAATATTTAATTAATGATGTTACATTTAAATAAAACATTTAAATATATAATCGTAAAATATGCGGGTTGTTACAGGGTGAGTAGAGCCCTAGAATGAGTTAATCTTTAGAGAGCGTTTCCTTTTCTTCTCTAAAAGCTTGGTTTTAGATCCTTTATTGTGGTTTCTCTTTTTTGATCATTGACCCTTATCTTTGTATTCTAATGATACATGTCACTTATCCAGGTTAATGAAAATGAGTACAAGAAGAAGAAGAGGGAGGGGATCTAGGTCCTGCACGACTATAAATGGCAGATCTCCTTGAAATGAGCCAGTTGTAGAGCCGGTAGTAGAAGCAGTGATGCAAGTTCATCTGCCTCAGAACTTCGCAACCTTGTGCAAGAATTACACTGCTTTAGGTGGTAAGCCTTTTAATGGAACTGAAGATATTTTAGGAGTTCAGGCATGGCTCTGCTTTTGTGAGAGGATATTTGGGATCTTCAGCAGGGAGATGCTTGAAAGAGATCGTTGGCATTGCGTTAGCCTCAAAAAGCAGCAATGGATTGGTGGGATTCAGTCACCCTAAATACACCAAAAGAAGATTTCTCTTAAGCGCATTTTAAGGAAGTTTTTGAAGCTCAGTTTATCCCAGAGGCAAGAAGGACTCAGTTGTTAAGAAATTTCATTGACTTGAAACAGGGTGCGATGACAGTGGCGCAATATGAGCATACGTTAATGCATTGTCCCGCTTTGGACCAGGATTGATTGATACGCCACTTAAAAAGATTGAAATGTTCATGAAATGAATGTGACCAAAATTTCATTAGAAAATGACCAATCATCTAAACGGTACCTTTACCAATCTGATTAGTATGGCTTTGAGATTTGAAGCTCTTGATATTGAGAAAGGAGTTCAGAAAGGAGCAGTGTCAACAGTTACTGCCCAACCTTTATCAATGATACCAGTTGCTAGTAAGTCCTTTTTCAAGCATAAGGGGAGAAGAAGTGGTCGGGAAAGATGCTTGGAGGTGGAGCTCCAACTCAGAACAAGGAGTTAGACTTAATCATGACCTCTATTATAAGTACAACCAAATGGTCCACTTTGCAAATCAGTGCCCGAACCCGGCTAGTGGACCACCCTGCTATAATTGCAACAAACATGGACATATGAAGAACCAGTGCCCTTTTCCAAAGAAAGGATCTCAAGGACAAGCTTTTGCTATTAAGGAAATACCATCTACTTCCACGGACCCAAAAGGAAAATAGGTGTTGCAAGTTACATTATCCATTTATGATATTCTTGTTAGAGTGTATTTGATACCTGTGCATCCCATAGTTTTATCTCATATGACATAATGAACCAGTTAAATCTTAAATATGTTATTCTCCATATTTCTCTTTGTGTGTCGAATCCAATTGGGGTGCGACCAATCTTGACACCTTATGTTTGAATGTGCCTATTTCTTATCAAGATCGGCCTTTCTTTTCTGACTTGTTTGTCCTCGGGTTCATGGGTTTTGGAGTATTATTGGGAATGGACTGGTTATCTAAGTTTAAAGCTGTCTTGGACTATGTTAGAAGGATGATCATAATAAAAGATGTAATAGGTAGAAGTGTTGATACATGCTGCGGAGAGGTAAAGGGGTTGATGAGAAGATTTTTTTATTTCCCTTGAAGTACCTAAAGTTGAGATAATAAATATACCAACCGTTTGAGACTTCAGCGATATTTTAGAAGAAGTGCAAGGTTTACCTCCTCATCGGGAAGTATAATTACGCATTGATTTGATTCCAGGAACCAGACTTGTTTTACAACTTCCTCGAAGGTTGGCTCCAAAGGAAAAAGAGAATTGAAGAAGCAGACGTTTGATTTATTGCAGAAAGGTTTGATCTGACGAAACACATCAAATTGGGGATCGCCAATAGTATTTATTACCTAGGACGATGGTTCTCTTGGATTATGCGTGGATTAGAGAGAATTAAATAAGAGGACTATCAAGAATAAGTATCCTTTACCTAGGATTGATGACGTGTTTGACCAGCTCCACGAAGCTTGGATATTTTCTCAGTTGGATCTTGCCATTGGTTTTCACCAATTATGGGTACCAGAAGAGAGCGTACCCTTAACAGCTTTTTATATGCCTAATAAGTTTTATGAGTGGTTAGTCATGCCATTTGGATTGACTAACGCACCCGCTTATATCGTGGACTTGATGAATAGAGAGTTTCAGGATTTTCTTAACAAGTTTGTTCTAATCTTCATTGATTACATCCTCGTTTATTCTAAAACGGAGGAAGAGCATAAGTACCATATCTAAATTATTCTAATTACTTTAAGAAGTCATGTTTTAAAAGCAAAGTTTTCTAAGTGCCATTTATGGAAATCTGATGTTAGATTTCTAAGGCACGTAGTTTTGGGAGAAAGCATAACTGTGGACCCAGCTAAAGTAGTTGTGGTTCAAGATGGGAAGAAACCCGAAAGTGTGATTGAGATTAGAAGTTTCTTGGATTTGGCACGTTTCTATAGAAGATTTATTAAATATTTCTCGAAGATTTCTTCTCATCTAACAAAGCCTATGAAGAAGGATGCTAAGTTTATTTGGACACCCAAGCGTGATCAAGCATTCAATGATCTAAAGGAGAAATTGACAAGCGCTATTGTCTTGACTATTCCAAATAGGAATAAAGGATTAACAGTTTTCACAAATGCTTGTAGGACCGGGTTGGGAGTAGTTTTGATGCAGGATAGTAAAGTAATAGCGCATGCGAGTCGACGGTTGAAACATCACAAAAAAAATTATGCTACTTATGATTTGGAGCTTTTGGCAGTAGTCTTCGCATTGAAGGTGTGAAGGCACTATCTTTTGGGTGCAAAGTTTGAGTTATAAATGGATCACAAGTCATTATCTTTTTACCTAAAGGGATTTGAACTTACGACAATAAAGACGACTGGAGTTTCTCATATCTTATGACCTAGAGATTCTTTACATCTAGGAAATAGCAAACGCTGTTGCTGATGCGTTGAGTAGGAATGTGACGATGATTGAAAATTTGGAAGTTAAGCCAGCATAATGGAGAGAATTGCATATTTCCAAGAAGAAAACCCTATTATATCTTGGCTTAAGAATGATTTCAAAGAGGAAACTATCTATAGTTTTCAAATAGACCCTCAAGGCATTTTAAGAATGAATAGACGGATTTGTGTATGGATGTTAATGGAATTAGACATGATGTGCTGAGAGAGTGTCATCGGTCAAGGTTATCTATCCACCCAGGAGTAACTAAAATGTTTCAGAATATGAAGAAGTCCTTCTAGTGGAAAGGGATGAAGAGAGACATTTCAATCTTCGTGAATCGGTGTCCAAATCGTCAACAAGTCAAGAGTGACACACAAAAGACTGTTGGGTTGCTCTAACCATTGGAGATACAGAATTGGAAGTGAGAGCAAGTATCCGTGGACTTTATTGATGGGTTTCCTAGAACAAGAAGATGTAATGAAGGAATTTGGGTAATTGTAGATCGATTAATAAAGAGCACCCATTTTATTCCAGTGAAGCCAACTAGAACTACAACTTCTTTAACCTGAATTTATTTAAAGGAGGTGGTTCGACTGCATGGAATTCCAGTAAGTATAGTTAGTGATCGAGATCCCATCTTCACCAGTCGTTTTTGAGGAGCATTGCAAGCCACCTTAGGGACAGAGTTGAATTTGAGCACAACCTATCACCCGTAGACAGATGGATAAACCGAAAGGGTGAACCAAATTTTGGAGAATCTTTTGAGAGCTTGTATTTTGGATTTTGGAGCATCATGGGAAAGTCACCTTCACTTAGTCGAGTTCTCCTATAACAACAGTTACCAAGCTAGCATTGGCATGGCACGCTATGAAGCTTTGTATGGGCGGCCATGTAAATCACCTTCATGTTGCACTGATATTGGAGACTGTTTAGTTCTTGGACTATAAACGCTTCAAGATGCATCAGATAAAGTGACTATGATCAAGGAAAGGATGAAAGAAGCCCAGGATCGATAGAAAAGTAATGCCAATCAACGGAGAAGGGATTTACAGTTTGCGATCGGGTATTTGGTATTTGTGAAAGTTTCCTTGATGAAAGGAGTTGTAAGATTCAAAAGGGCAGGAAGGCTAGCATCCAGATTCATTGGACCATTTAGAATGCCAGAGAGAATTAGATCATTGGCTTATTGACTAGAATTTCATGAAAGATTGTCAGAAGTTAATAATGTCTTTCATGTATCTCATTTGAGAAAGCATGTTCAAGATCCATCTTTGATTATTGAGACATATGCTCAGGAAGACTAAGAAATAGAACCAAATTTGACTATTATCCGACACTTAGTTCATATTATAGACCGAGATGAAAGGAGATTGAGAAATAAGCTGGTTAAGCTTATGAAGGTTCAGTGGAGTGATGACCCTTGCGATTGTATTTAGGAGACTAAGGATCGTATTAGAGAAACTTACCCTAATGTAATGTTAGGTTAGTTGTTTGTTGTTTGAATGCATTATGTATGTTCGTTTATGGCATTTTTTTTGCATTGTTATATGTAATTCTTGGTATAATATACATATTTTGGATTGTCTTTTGTGTATTAATTTCGAGGACGAAATTCTCCTAAGGGGAAAAGAGTGTAGCGACCCATAAATAATTGCTTTGTATTTGAATATTTGAATAATTTTCAAATATTTAAATAATGGATTTTAATAATAAAATAAGATAATTTAAATATTAATAATTTTATTAATGTCATTTTTAAATTTGTTTACAAAGCTAAATAGTTCAAAGAAAAACAGCAAATGTGACCGAAAACTGTTTTCCAAATTTTCAACGTTTCATTGTATAAAAGTTATTTGAAATGTTGTACACACTTCCTTATATATATGCACACATAGACTAATTATACAATATGGGCTAAGATAACATAATTAGGTTTAGTGTAACAGCCTAACATTTTATTTAATATTTTCATTCTTTTATTTAAAAACTTTGGGGTTTTATTATATAAATGTTTGAATTTTAAATTGATTATAAATCATTTGCCCAAATTTTAATAAATATAAGCAATTTATATAACTTTGATTTTTGGTTACAGTTTAACGCGAATTGAAATTTGAAATTCAAAATTCTAACTGCAAATCTTTTGTATAAAAGATATATATATATATATTCAACATTTATTTCGCTGTTGTTTTATTTATAATGGTTATATACTTTTTAAATTAGGGAACAAATATTGTGTAAAAGGGAGATAAAATTTTACGTTTCTTTATACGTATATACATCATTTTCTTAGTTAAATGATAAATAAATCAAACAAATGTAAGCAAATCAAATTTTGAATTAAGTAATAAATAGTGTATATATAAGCTAATTAATTTCACGTTTTAATTGGCACGTTTTATCCGTTTGTTTAATTTAGTTGGCGTTAAATGGTATGATTTTTTGATGAAATATTTTTAGCATATATTTTACTAAATAGATAGGAAGTAAATAAATAAAAAAGGGATAAATGAAATATGTTACTTTTGTTATAAAATTGGGCATACGTTTCGATTAAATTATCGCATCTATAGTAGGTACTCATTTATTTCTACCTTAGCTATAGATAAATAAATCAATAGGTAGCCATGCATTTCCATATGGGAAGGAAATAAATACGCTAGCCATTCAATTTCGTTTAAAGTTTGCCCTGAATTCACGTGTAAACTATATACACATTCCTTTTGCCTCTTCTGTTTGATAGGAACGAAATCCTTTTATTTCCTTAACGTTCAAATATCTTTATTTCTTGCGTTTCTTTAATTAATTTATCAAATGCAATTACCTCTTTAAACTCAAACATCACGCACCAAAAATTGCTCTACCATTTAAAATTTGTTACTTCTTGTCGTTGCTTCTCCCACAGAAATCAACGCATTTACTTATTTATAAATATAAAACGCGTACAATATCTCACTGTATTTTGGACTTCTTCTTCCTTGCGTGTGAGAGTTCTCATCAGCTATGGCCGCCCGTCTTTTGTCTTCCTTTCTTCTTTTATTTTTTTCTTCTTTTGTATTTTTCGTTCGTTCCTCTGTCATCTCCAACCTAGTACTCGGCCCTTCCACTTGCACGACCGCCTACACCTCTTCACCGCCACCTCCCCTTACGCGTCCAGTTCTGGCCATGGTTTGTCTCATCACCACAAACCCTATATAAGGCCTAGCCGATCACCTACATCACCTACACTAGCTAGTGAAGCCGATACCGTCATCACTTGGAAATAAATCTGTCACTGCCGCACCCCGAAATGATGGTCACCATGCCAAGCCCATGCCTTGCCGAGCCCCTGATGTGTAGAACCATTCAATTGAACCATATTGCTGTGCATATAACAGTTCCTTTTCAACACATCACTGCCTATGTGTGCATGTCAGTTATGAAATCTGGGCAAGGTCGAGCATGTGAAATGGAGGTTGAGTCTTGTGGTGAAGGGGCTGCGTTATTAATTCATCTTATCTTTTCTTCCAATCTAGCTATTCAGTTTTGATTATATGATCGTATTTGAATTTTTCATAATTAGTTTTAATTGTTTGTTTCAAGATCTGAATCCAATCGTCGCCTCCGCAAAAATTTGATCGTGCCTTCTGTACGTTTTTCCGGTGTGGTTATCGTTTGAATCTAAGCTTCAGCATCGTAGAGGTGAGTATTCACGCTTGACAAACTTACTTATAAATTGTAAATTAATAACAAGTGAAATTGTAGAATGGTTATATTATATTTTACTTGCCTGTGATAAATTTTATGATGTTAAAAACCCTGTTATATAATTGACACATCATCCTTTATATTTTATGCTGTTTTACTATTTATTTATTTACTGTTTATCACACTACAAGTTCCATGTAGAATAGAATCGTTACAGGCTAAAATGATAGGCCTGAACGATATTAATTTAATTATTCTATTTATTTATTTAATAGGGATTGCGGGTTTGAAATGATATAACTCGGGTTTTTCTTTGTAAATTATGAATTAAAATGATATATTATCCGTATCACTTGACCTAGGGTAGAAAATATTATACAGACCCGTGGTTATTTGTATATGTTTTTCTGAAAATTTTAAGCATTTAAATGTGTATATTTTAATATTTTGATTTAAATTGGATTAAAAATGATTGTTAGTGGTTTCATACAAGTTAAAAATATAAATAAATAACTAGTTAAGTTGGAATTTGAAGTATAAAATTTATTTTTGAGATTTTGATGGAATTCAAGTTAAGTAAATAAATATAATAAATTTTGATATAAATTGGAATTTAAATGAATTAATAAGGTGTTACTGAATTTTCTATGAATTTAATAGTTAAATAAATAAATACTTAAAACATGAAATTTGAATATATCATAATTTAGAAATGGAAGTTTGGTTTAAGAGTAAAAGGGTAAGTTAAGAAATAAATTGAAATTTAAGTATATTTTGAAATGGTATTTAGACTTAATTGTTATGTTAAATTTGAATACAAAGAATAGAAAATTTTGTATTTGACTTTACTAAGGGAAGCCTTGAGAAGTTGATATTTATCGGCAAAAAAAAGCATAAATTTTTGGGTAATTTAAAAGACTATTTCATAGTGGAAATTATGATTTTATAAGTTAAATTGGTTTAAATTAAAGTTTAATTACTTATGAATTTATGTTAAATTTTGAAATTTAATTAACTTAAAAAAAACTGTTGTAAGGGATATTACCACACTTTGTAAGTGCCGTAGTTGATGCAAACGAACTGAAGGCTAAATTAAAATAAGGGCTATTGTGGTACGTGGTAAGTGCTGTGGTTGTGAAATTTAAAACTAAACTTGAATAAATAAAAAGGCTACAGTAGCACTTGTTAAGTGTTGCACTGGCTGAAATTCTGATTTTGGATATTAGATTTGTAAATATATTAACTTCACCTTCAAAAGTTAAAATGAAGTATTTTTGATTTAATATCGACTATTTTGAAATTTATAACCAAAGGTAATGATAATGTTGGTTGTGAAAGAGACTGGGATCGGATATGGACACACTCTCTGTCGATACCGATAACCACTTTGACAACCATGTACGCGGTGGAGATTCCAGAATGAAGTAGGATTGTGGTGACGTTCTATTGAGGTATGTACGTGGACCCGACTCCCGTGAGTTGGCATAAGGTGGATAAAACAGGAGCGATTGATGGGCTAAGGAGGTAGTACCTCTTATCGGACGCACTTCTTCGTATGCCATTCTATTACTTTGTGATTGTTTGGTGCGCACCTTTGATTTGGAAGTGTTGTTCGAGGTGGGCGGTAGTAGCGGCAACGCGCTACCACCGGTCTGGATGCGCAATTGGTATGTATACCCTGACATTGCCTTGTTGTGCCATGTCACCTACCCTAGCGAGCCTTATACGATTTTGGTTTTGTACCATACCTATGGGGTGCCCTCTGACGATGCCCAGTACGGAGGAGATTATAGTACTGTATAGACTATGGGAATATATTATGTGTTAAGCGCTATATGGGTAACCCCTTAACGCTATTTAAAAGTAAGTTTATTTTACTAATAGAAACTATTATAATAGCGAAATATTACTACATGGTAAATAGTTTAACGGATCCTTAGAGGAGGGGCGGTCCTAAGCATCCTTAAAGTTACTTGCCTTTATATTACAGTTCACTTGAATTAGCTTACACTGTATAAGTATGTATGTCCTGACTCGAGTGTTTGTGTTTATTTCTTACGCTTGTGTCAGCCTGAGTATTAGTTCGGACTTTTTTTCCTGGAGCTTGGACTTCTGAAGATCTTCTTTTTCGAGCTGCTGTCTATTTCCTATCATGTCTTTTTATCTTAACCTGTGTAATTGAGACAAATAAATTTGGGATTTTCTGTGGTTGTTCAAACTGTATTTGGTTTTAAGACTATGTAATTTATACTTATTTTGAGACTATGTGATAGTGGCTTCATGAATCGCTATAGGATTTTAATTCCGCTGCGAGTATTCTGATTTCTGTGGCTGTGATTCTGTGATTTGATTTCATTGCTTCAATTTTTACTACAATCTAGTGTTTTGAAATATTTAATTTTGACATGTTTTAATTTATTATCGAATTTGAATGGTGCAAAATAGTGGGTTTTTACAGTTGGTATCGAAGCCAGGTTCTTAGGCAAACCATAGCCTGCGGAGCAAAAACTCATTAGAGATAGGGTAGAAATACCCTAGAATGAGTGAAGTCAATCTTAGAATCCTTTCTTTGTGAGAGAGCGTATTTTAAAGTACAAAATAAATTTTGAAAGTATTTTCAAAGAAGTATTTTGATATAATACTTTCTTGTTTTGAAATCAAATTTTTTTTCCAACTACTTCTTTCCTTCCTCCACCCTTTGTAATTAGGTCCTTTGTTAAAATGCCTGTTCTAGTTGAACTTTGTCTTATCTAATCTATCTTGGCCTCTATTTTTCCTCTGTCCTTAAATTTCATTCTTGATTCTTAGGATGAATCGAGGAAATGCCAGAGGTACGGGACGTGAGGCTGCCCCAGTTAGGTTTTCTAAGGTTTGCAAGGAATATACCGAGCTTGATGGCACCAAGTTCACAGGTTCTGAGAGCATAATTGAAGCTCAACAATGATTGAGTGACTTGGAGAGAATCTTCTCCGGTCTCGAAATCACTAATGCCCAGCAGCGTCAACTGGCAGCTTGGCAATTAAAAGATGCAACTTTGGATTGGTGGCTGTCCATCATAGCTCACACCACTGTGGCTGACATCACCTGGGAACAATTTGGGTATCTTCTTCTGTTGTTCCAGTTTCGGTTCATTTTCCTCCCTTTTGAAATCTGTCTTATACCTCTTATCGTGCATAACGGATGCTTTTCTTACGAAATGGATGCCCGAAGCATGCAAGTCTCAGCTGTATTGGGACTTCATGGATTTGAAGCAAGGAGATATGTCCTTTACCGAGTATGAGAGGAAATTTAATGAGCCAACAATCTTCTTTCAAATATTAACTTAGAATATTTCTCCATTCCAAAATTACTTAGCATATTTCCAATATCAACTTACTTAAGAATTTCACCTTTCATTTCTTAAGTTTAATATAAATATTTTATACACCTCTCAAATTTATTTTCACTATGCCCTTTACAATCCCATTTGAATTCAATTTGCCTTCAAACTTTTCATATTGAATTTTATTCACCTTATCTCATCCCATATTTTATTAACCATTTCATTTTATTAGTTCCACTTACTAATTTATTTAAAATCTCAAATAAAAGTTTATTTGCAAACTTTTTCTTCCTTTAGTTTCTTCAAACCATTTCTTCAATTTCACTTTACTTTACATACACAATTTTAAATTAGATTTCAATATTCAGTTTCAAATCTATTTGCTTACCAATTTTTAAATCCTTTGCTGTTAGTGAATTTTTTAAAAAAATTCCTAACTCCCAAAATTTTCGAAAAATTTGACAAGAGATATAAATATAAATACAACGACCCACACGGTCGGAAAAACAACAACAGTTCATATTTCCTATTTTTATTGCATAGGCGTACCTTTATTTAGCATTTTTAAGCAAGCGGCTTATTTAGTTTGCATTTTGCGCGATCAAACCCAGCCCAACGGCTTCCCAGTACCTGTACTTACTCAATCAAACATATAAGTACTAAATATATGCAAATTTATTAACATTTCTCTTACTTTCAATAGCAAACACATATAAATTTCACATATAATGCACGTTATATAATTTCCATAAGCACATATAAGGTTCTGATACTTATTACAATTGCTTACAACCAATTCCCAAACCATTCCATTCATTTTAAGTGGTTTACAACTTACTTGCTTACATTTAATTCCTTCTAAGCAAAAAAAAACTCAAATTCATTCCAAATGATTTTAAAATCATCCTATTTCACTTCTAATAACTCATAGAATTTTATCTAATCTCGTTTACATCAAACGATCCATTTTCTAATGCAATTCGACAATATTAATGTGAATAAATAATTACTTAAGCTTTATAAACATTTAAATTGATTCCAACTCAATTTACACCTGATTCCATCCCATTTTTAATTTATTCACAATCTTTTCATTGCATTTTCTTTCATTTCTAAAAAATTTGATCCCAAACCATTTTACTAAACTCGACAGCCAAAATATTAAATAACCATCTCACAATTTACTCACGTTATTTATTTTCTTCAAACTATTCCACCCAATAACTTAAGTTTATTTATTTAACCAACTTCCATTCAAATCTTTGATTTGATTTTCCCTTGATCAAATCCCAACCATTTTACTAATTTATTCAATTAGTTTATTCTTTTATTCAATTTTAAATTTTCGTTTACATTAACAATTCATTATTGAATTTATTAGTAATAAGGTCATTTGATTTATGCTTGAGTTGGATTTTATTTCTTTTCTCTTTTTTTAAGGCTTTTCAATTCTTTTATAAGCTTCCGAAGCTTATTTATTCCAATTCAATACTTACTTAGTTTTCATTTATTTTATTCCATTCAATATCATCTATTACTCAACTGAATTTATTTCAGCCAAATTTTATTTAGCTTAACACCAGTTAAATCTAGTTACACACTATTCTTTTTGAATTTTGTTAAGCAAGGAATTAATTTCAATTAATATCATTTCAATATACAAATTTTCGACTCATATGCCTACTCACCTGAATCAATTAGTACGTACAAATCTTAGTTCCAATACTTCGTTGAATTTAGTCCAACTTGACTAATTTTCCCATTCCACATAATTTAACACAATTCAAATTTAAATTCCAGTATTCAGTTTTCATTTTACTTACTTGCAAATTTGAATAAATTTGTCCTCCCACAAATTCACTTCAGTAAATTTTTACTTTTATTTACTAGGTTCAATTACATTCTATTTCCATTCAAATTTGTTTACACTTTTTTAAGTTTCCAACTTATATATATTCCATTCCCTTTGAAATCACTTATATCCAAAATTCCTTGCATTTCTAAAATCAAATTTATCTTTTGCAAACAATTCCAATTCAAAACAATTTGGTAGCAATTTCTCTCCTGGAAACTCGAAAACGAACATCGATGATGCTGCAGTCATCACCGAAGTTATTTTCTAGCGACCAAAAGAGTTCAATGCTTTTATTCTCTTTCTAAAATCCCTTCAAATATTCCAAACTCTCCAGAGTTCAAACCAATTCAAAAAATTTCCCAAAACTCCAAATTCGAAATCCATCCAAAACATTACTCTGGAGCTTTTAGAAACATTTTCAAATTCAAAGGAATTTAAATTTCCAAATTTTCAAATACCAAATCCTTTAAATTTATATTCAAACGTTACTTTATAATTTTATTTTATTTTAATTATTAATCACACTATAATTCATATTTATTGTTTACATTAACAAATCTCATTTGTTTATGAATTTGTTTCTTAGTTTTTAAGTATGATTTCAATTCTTATACAATTATAAATCATATTTACAAATTCCATTTATTTTATTAATTTATTCCTTAATTTTTTGGGTTATTATTTCAATTTCTTATTCAATTCTCATAGAATGATAATAATTTAATATTATCACTTTCTAACAACCAAACATCCATATATAACTATAACAATTTACGAAAAATCATTTCCTTCTTATACAAAAATAATTTTGGGTAAAATTATTTCATTTACCCTTAAAACAATACTGTGTTGGTTTATCTTGTTTAAGAGTTTAGAAATTCCTATCGATGACATGGCGTCCCACACATCGACTAGAATCCATAAACACTCAACCGATAAATCAACGCAATATAAAAACAATTTTATATTCACTAACAAATACGCGCTCATATCTATTAATACTCTCAAACTCATTCTAGAGCACTGTGGACTCTATTTTATAAGTAACTCCCACCAGAGCCAAGGTTATCACCAACCTAAGCTCTGATACCAAGTGTAACGACCCGCAAATCCATAACCCTTGAGTCAACACTATTCTCCATCAATCAACTCATGTTGAACAGATATACGAACCATTAGGGTTAAAGAAGAAGAGGTAGAAGAAGAAAATAGAAAACAATATCATAATCTAACCATCGTAGCTAAATAAAATATAATAGATAATCACAGATCTTTATAGAAAAAACAAATACTATATCAGTTGATACATACGTTACCAGAGTACATCATCAGAGTTCAACATCAATAACATACAACTGGATACACAACGGAACAATAATCAAGTACGAAAGTACGTATCACCATCCAGCCCATCTACTGAGTTCCACAGCATCATATCCTGTATCCTATTATACTCGGTCTAACCCGTGCATTATAGTTAAATAACACCCGAGTCAGTCTGGAAAACCAGCATGAGAAATCACACTCAATTTGATTATTAAAATTTCAAAAATCCTTTGAAAACAAAAGCATCTCGTAAGACCACGCCACAAATAAACATGTCGGGTTTTTACCTTACGATAGCTAAAACGGTTTTATATTAAAATCCTCTGATATTATAATAGGGTCTATATACAAATACTTATTAAAATAGCCGAAATTGTTACATCTATTATATTCCAACTACTAGTCACCGAGTGGGTAATACAAACAAAACTCGTAAAAGGCGCGTAGGAAGAATGGATTTCCAACTAATGACTAGGCACTGGGGTACCACCTGGCACGGTACGTGGCCTAGATCATAATACCGAGGAGCCGCCCTAACTCCCCTGTGACACAAGACCGGTACCATCCCTTACTGGACAGTCCCGAGTAAGATCACCCCGCGGTTGGGATCAACAACCGCCCACTAAGCCGAAACAAAAAGGGACATCTAGACAGGGATGACCTTACCCTAATGGGTGCTACCCACATAGCCTTGCTACATAACCCCTGATTTTTAGTCATTCCCGGTTGATGAGGCTTGCGGCTAAGTGTTACCTTTTAGAACATATGCCTTAGAATGCCCATCGTCCACCTGACGATGTTCCAAAAGCATTCATCCATACATGTCCGTCCTGGGTTCGAACGGAACCGAAGGCACTATTCCTACTATATCCATTTTGGAAATATCCTCAGGATTAGTAGCGACTAGCCCTTGCACTTCACTCTTTTATTTTCTTTCCAAAAATCCAATTTATATATTTTGATAATTCAATATATCGAAACATATTCAAGCAAACTATAGCATTCAATATTCCAATATAATTCGTCATAGAATATCAAATAATCACAGCAGAGAATATTAAATAATTTAAATAAATGTTGAGGAATCCAGTTGGATCCCTCCGACCTTTTTCCCTGCATCCACAGATGTTAGCACAACATAAAATACCAATCCCACTTTGAGGTGGAATATCACAGTATATGGGTTTAAATATAATAACATCCGCTATTATGCGGCGCATAGGGTCTCATCCGCTACATAATGCGGGAAATCAATCATTCCCAAATGTATTATATATTATAATATAGAACATCAAACAATTTAATCATCCAACCAATTATTAAAATTTAACTATTAAATTTTAAATTAAAATTCAGTCGAGTGAGATTAACTCACCTTCTTGTTTGTTGATGTTTGCAATCCATTCCAAACTGGCTTGTTTCCATGATGTAAAACCTTATATCAACATTTATACAGTTTATTAAAAT
Source organism: Allium cepa (assembly GCA_030765085.1). Taxonomy (NCBI): domain Eukaryota; kingdom Viridiplantae; phylum Streptophyta; class Magnoliopsida; order Asparagales; family Amaryllidaceae; genus Allium; species Allium cepa. The sequence continues at coordinate 192,684,320 of CM060943.1, forward strand.
TCGAAGTAAATTGAACAATCCATTACCGTTATAAATTAATTAACCCTTGATTTAATATAAACGAATAATTTAACTTTACCTAATTTACCTTTTATAGATTTCCAAAATCAAATTTCACAAAAACTTTATTACTTTAAAATTCCTTATATTATATTTCCAAAATTTCTTCTATATAAACTAATTTCCCCGTTTCCAAAAAATGGCAACAGTGGCTCATTATACAATAAATAATTTTTTTTCTTTTAAAATTCTAATACAATTTAATGTAACTAATTTCTCTGTATATATGTGAAATTAAATAAATAAAACAAAACAAAATAGCTACCTTAGTCAACCACGCACTGCATCGCGACCACCCTTACCTCGCGCTTCCCCTCTGCCACTGCCGCTTCTACCACCATCAAGCCCGGCCTTGAGCTTGCGACCACGAACAACCTTCACGCGATCCACACACGACTACAGCTTCCACCTCGCCCAAACCCTAACTCGTACGAGCCCACAATTGTAGAAGATCATCGTGAACAACGCGATTGCCATGAGGTCAAGCCCTCCAACTGCTCGAACACGCGAATCCCTAATTCGATTCCACTCCTGGCCGTGCGTGCGAATGTGCAGTGTCTTCACCGCTTGGCCGTGGCTTCGGCCTCAGCATCGCGACTTTGATTTCGAGATCCCCTCCGCGAGCTTTATTCATTTCACCATTTTTTTCGTTTGATTGATTTTTTTTTATTGAGGAAAAAGAAAAGAGGAACTTGATTATTTCGTCCTCCATTTTTTCTTTGCTTTTCTACGAATCTGATTTTGAGGAGAGCTCGGCCATTCTTTTTTATGTATGAATCTAATTTTGTTGAGAGCAAAGAAAAGGAAAAAAAACCGTGTTTCTTTAAATGAGGAGGAGCGACATAGTCTGGTATAGGTCGGCTTCTACAGAGATAGGTTGGCTAAGGACAATATAGGGTGGCTGCTGATTTATATATATATATATATATAAATATAAATATATATAACTTATTCCCAATATTACATACCTCAAAATCTTGAACCCCCATAGGGGCATGCCATTAGGCATTTATAATGTTAAACCCCTATTCCGAATGCAAAGGAAAAAGTTTCGAGTTCTAATTCGATCATATGGAGAAGATAGTATTTTTGAATCCAGTTATAAAATTGAGTTTTTGATTTAATTTTCAGCGCGTTTACTTATCGTATGCGCACACAAGAACTCCGATCAATACGAAATTTGAAATCCGATAATAATACAATATTACAGATCCAATAGAACTGGATTCGTTGAATTCCGAGACTGTGCCTCGGTTGGCTATTTTTTAAATTCAGTTTAAACTATAAAATCTCAAAACTTAACAAAGCACTTCCAAATTCAATTTTAACACTTCTACTATCTTCAGTACTATCAATATAAATTTTACAAGCCTTCAAATTATTTTTAATAGGCTTAAACTCCAGATTCAACATTTTACCCAACTTCAACTTATTGAATTTAATAATTAAATTACTGAATAAATGGTGATATTTGAACTCAAGTTAAAAATTAATTTTTTAAATATTTAAAATCAATTAAATATTCCGATTTTAAATGCTCAAAAATTTTGGGTCGTCACGAGACCGGGATCAGATATGGACATACTCTCTGTCGATACCGAAAACCACTTTGACAACCGTGTATGCGGTAGAGATTCCAGAATGAAGTAAGATGGTGGTGACGTTCTATTGAGGTATGTACGTGGACCCGACTCCCGTGAGTTGGCATAAGGTGGCTAAAACAGGAGCGATTGACAGGCTAAGGAGGTAGCACCTCTTATTGGACGCACTTCTTCGTATGCCATTCTATTACTTTGTGATTGTTAAGTGCACACCTTTGATTTAGGAGTGTTGTTTGAGGTGGGCGGTAGTAGCAGCTACGCGCTACCACCGGTCCGGATGCGTAATTGGTATATCTACCCTCGCATTGCCTAGTTGTGCCGTGTCACCTACCCTAGCGAGCCTTATACGATTTTGGTTTTGTACCATACCTATAGAGTGCCCTCTGACGACGCCCAGTACGAGGGAGATTACGGTACTGTATAAACTATGGGAATATATTATGTGTTAAGGGATATATGGGTAACCCCTTAACGCTATTTAAAAGTAAGTTTATTTTACTAATAGACACTATTATAATAGCGAAATATTACTACATAGTAAATAGTTTAACGGATCCTTAGAGGGCGGGCGGTCCCAAGCATCCTTTAAGTTACATGCCTTTATATTACAGTTCACTTGAATTAGCTTACATTGTATAAGTATGTTTGTCTTGACTCGAGTGTTTGTGTTTATTTCTTATGCTTGGGTCAGCATGAATTAGTTTCGATTTCTTTTCCTGGAGCTAGGACTTCTGAAGATCTTCTTTTTCAAGCCGCTGTCTATTTCGTATCCAGTCTTTTTATCTTAACCTATGTAATTGAGACAAATAAATTTGGGATTTTCTATGGTTGTTCAAACTGTATTTGATTTTAAGACTATGTAATTTATACTTATTTTGAGACTATGTGATAGTGGCTTCATGAACCACTATAGGATTTTAATTCCGCTGCGAGTATTCTGATTTCTATGGTTGTGATTCTGTGATTTGATTTCATTTGCTCCAATTTTTATTACAATCTAGTGTTTTGAACTATTCGAGTTTGACATGTTTTAATTTATTGTCAAATTTGAATGGTGCAAAGTAGTGGGTTGTCACATTAATTTAGTTAATTAACTTAAGATAATGATGATGTCACACTTTGGCAACTAAATAAAAAAATAAATAGAAAACAGTTACATCTAGGGAGACAAGATTTGACACTTTGGAAGCTTAAGGTACAAACATGTTTAAACGTGTTTCTTAGCATGTGTAAAAGGAAGGAGGCTTGGTGATGAGGTCGAAGCATATGAATGTAGGATGAAGGACGAGGATCGTTTTGGTAATTTGGTTTATCCAATAGTGTAAAAGTTAATTTCCTAATTCTTTTCTTATTTTTTTTCATTTCTATCTTCACTTTCTAGACTTTAATTAGGTTCTTTTCTAAGTTTTCATAGCTTCTAAATACTTAAAAAAATCATTTCTTTTCACTTCTTCCTTAAGAAAGTTTACTAAAAAAACAACTTCTTTCTCCACTACACTTCTCGTCTTGCCAAACCCCACAAAATAAGATCCTACACTCCATGTACCCACCATGGTCGAGCCAACATGCTCTAGGACGAGCCCAAAAGCCCATTAGAGGTCCACTAAATCAAGTTAAAGCTTAATCCTAGTGATGTTCGACGAGTTAGTGTGATTTCCATTCAAGTAAGTAAGCGTTACGGTAAATAAAGCTCCCATCTTTGAACCACCAAGTTTAAACTATATCCATGCCTATGGTTGTATCCATTGAATGTTTAACATATGATTGTAATATTGGTTTGGTCGATTTTTGTTTGTTGCTTGGAAAATAGTCCCATTTGAAAGTTAGTAAACAAACCTTTGGTTATATGTAAATTTAGTAGACAAACTTATGCCATTGTTATTAAGAATTTGATATATGTTATGTTATTGCAAATCATCATGTATTTATGCTCATACCTTGGTTATGTGATGTGTGGTTGTGTTGCTAATGTCATATGCTCGAATTCAGAACCGCCTGTATAGCGATAGCCACTATATCGACACTTTCAGAAAAATCACCTTTTATTGAAACCGTTTGGTTTCATTATCATGCTTGGAATTACTTTATCAGTTAAGCAAATTTTTATTAATGATGTTTCCTAAAATAATTAATTATTTAATATTTATTATTTAATTTATTTAATTAATGAGGATTAAAGTTAACTAATTAACTTGTTAATAAAGTGTTTTAAATCTAACTAATTACTCGGTTGATTGTGTTTTAATTTTAATTAATCATTTTATTTAATGTTGTTTAAGATTAATTAATCTTTGGATAATGGTGGATTAATATTAATTAATTTATTAATTAAAGATATTTTAAAATTAATTAACCCTTTTTAATTAATGACTTTGTAAAGGTTAATAAATTTGTCTAACATTGAATAAATATTTTCTTAAATTAATATTTTCTTAAATAAAGTTTAAATCAATTAATCACTTTTAAATAATGATATTGAATTATTATTTAATTTAAAATGAAAGAATTATAATATTTATTGAACTAATGATGTTTAAAAAGTTAATTTAACCTTTTAAATTAAAAGGCATTAATGTGAATTTATCAACTTAATTAACGGGGTTTTAAAGTTGATTAATAAGTATAATAAGGATGTTTTAAGGGGTAAATCTTATTTATAATGATGTTCCAAAACCAAGCATGAATTCGGGTTTTTTTAAAAAGAAAAAGTTTGAATTGTTTATGGAAATGGATTAATTGTCGTAAAGCGATTCACTTGTATGGAATATTTGTATAATCGGCACTAAACATCGAAAAGGTAGACTTATCTCTAATTCGAAAGTTAAGAATATTCGTGAGATATGACTTCGGCGTAATACTACCTTGACCTGACCGGTATTATTGTTAACCAAGAAACATTACAAGTTTGAATTTGACGAGTGGTGATAAGTATACAAGATGTAGCATCCATACGATCATTTTAAATCCTTGATAGTTGGTTTCCCGGCTATCGTTTACTCCAGCTTCTTTATTATCAGCATCCTAAGACGATGTGTTGCTCCGTCGAGCATTGATATTCTTTGTCGAAAATGACAAAATCCAAAGCGCGAGAGAAGCCAAGCTATGTGGGGTTGCTCCCATTAGGATACTTTCACATCTCATATAGATTGGATTCGATAGCGCTATTAGATGTGAAATATTCGGATACTCAGTATGTTTTGGCGGGGTTCGGTTTGGTATTATCCGAGAAGTGTCACAGAGTATATGAGCTTCTCAAAAGTATATTACTAGAGGTATACTTCAAGAGTGGCACACCTTCCTAGTCATTTGTTGGAGATTTTCCTTTCTTTATTTGATTTGAACCTTTGAATTTGTTTCCTTAATTTAATCGGGAAGAGTCAACCAGTCTTCGCGGTGTTTTTTATTATTTATCCATTCTTTACGTTTAGATGTTGATTCATGTGAGGGCAAACCCGTTCCATGTTCAACGGAGTGGTCTCACATGTTTGTGTTTAATTACATACCTTCTGTAACGACTCGAATTTTGCCCGCTCAAAAATCGACATCCATACTTCAAATCGTATTCGAATGCCATAGATTCGACCGTTCAAATCCGATTCGCCGGAGCTTATAACAACATTAAGTAAATAACACAGCGGAATAAAAGAATAATACATTGATATACAACTTTGATACAATATCTGATACAACAGATGATCCAATAGATATCAATATACATCAAAGATATGATACAATAAAATAGCAGCGGAAAAGAAAATAGATGACATCTAGCAGCGGAACAATATAACTCTTAGATAGTCTTCAAAAGAGAACTCCGAGAACTGCAACTCCATTTCCAAGAATCAATCCAGCAATAGCTCGAACCCCCAATAACGATTCACCTAGCATAAGCAAGACTGGTGTGGTCCAAAGACTGAACTAACTCTAGATAATCTACTAAACCTGACTATCTGAAGAAAAAAAAAACCCAACTGTAGACTGCTCGTGTAGGAAATTTTGAGCATCCAGAGTTTAGGAAAGAAACAATAAACTCCGGATCAGTCGTGGGACTGGTGTGAGCAACAAAAACAGTTTATCTTTTAAAACATTCAACAAAAGATTTTCAAAGTCAATTCGCAATGCTTTTTAAAAATGAGACTACCATAAGGCCTCCCGCACACACACACACAATGCAAACGCAGAATCGGAGGAGATTTCTCCTTATGATAGTCAAAGATGCTTGATACGCATTTAAAAGAACATTTGATATTATTACTAGTGCATAGTGTAGGAAAAATTCATTTCGAAAATAAAGATATAAATCTTAGCCAGCATAGACATTCCGCACTTATACCTGCTATAGCTACCATGTTCAATAGCAGGTTACCGCCACATTCCATGGCAGGTTATACAACTAAAACCGTACAAGTCTCGTATTGTTTCTTTGGATTTCCAACGAATGATCAGGCCAAGGAACTTCCCATTGCCACATGAGAACACCTCTGGAAGGACATCCCCGAGAATCAAACAGGATCTCTACCAACACAAGGCCGGGTTACCCCTCACTGAGTAACAACTGACCGAATATGCCATCCCCCGGTCCTTTGGGACCTTTCAACCGAGCGCTCGTAATCAATTCACACAATCATAAAGTGTTTTCAACATGAGTAAGTATCTGGGCTCCATACCATGATACCACCATTTTCCAAAAGGAAATGCACATACCCTAAAGGGCGCTACCCCTCATAACCTTGCTGCATCTTTCCTGTTTTGACCATTCCCGAGGTGTGAGGCTCGACGAAGTCACGTCCACAAAAACATAATTTATACAAAAGCCATGCTTTGGGTCAACAAATGATCATAGAAATGATCACCAAGATAGACGATCAAATAAATGATCCTATCACAAATAATCAACACAATGATCATTTAACAGCAACACTCAGCATGTCACATTACCAAATTGGGAATATATTGCTGATAACCTTCAACTACATAACCTCTGAGCTCGTACGCCTCAAAGAAGGGTGTTAAGCTAAGAGAATAAATTCTCCGCCACCAACAGAAATATATTTGAAAGAAATCGGCTTTACATCTCAATTTGTAATGTCAGACATACAATCCATACAAGTCTGTTCCGGGATCGAACAGAACCGAAGGCACTTACAAAGAAGTCCTTGCAATCCGGATATTCACAATCCCGATCGGATTTCCCATCACTTAGGAAGTCTCTATACCGTTGCAACTCAGTGCAGAGACAATCGATAGGTCATACTATCATTCTTGCAAATACCCGGTCTTCACCATCGGTCTTCAAATGCTATCCATAACGACATATCACATATTCGGAATGGGTTATACGACCCAAAGGTCCTTTCCCGGCTAACCCGAATAGTAAGCGCAACATTTAAAACATATGGATAAGGAATTTCAATTAAGTCACAACTTAATAATCCAAAACTTTTCTTTCATATGGTTTAAACAAATTACCATTTCAAATCTTTTAAACAAAAAGATTTATTTCACAAAGTTCATCCAGTTTCACAAAGATCCATTTATGGATTTCAAAACAATTTCCATTTCAATTGGATTAACTCGTTAAATCTTTAAATCAAAGATTTAACTTATAGTTTTCAAAATTCGATTAACTTGTTGAATCTTTAAATCAAAGATTTAACTTATAGCTTTCAAAATAATTTCCAAATATTCATTCATAGCCTTTCAAAAACAATTTCAATTCAAGTTGGATTAACTCATTCGGTCTTTGAATCAAAGATTTATTTCATAGCCTTCAAAACATTTCAATTCTATTTCAGCTTGAAGCCCTTTCAACATAATTGGGAGATCCTTTCTTTAAATGAAAGCTATTATTATTTGAAAACAAGTAGTTTTCATTTCGAAGAAATTCGATCCTATTTATACAAGTTAAATCTTTTGGGTTAATTCAAATTCCCAAAAACAACACTTCAAAAATGGTTTAAAAACCCATATAACTTATTATAAGTTGAATAACTTTTCTTTATATCCTAGTTTCCAAATCATAGAATTCAATTTTAAGTATTGAATTCAAATTGAAATCAAAATATTTAAATTCCAAATCTTAATCAAGTTGTTGAAAATAATTTCATCTTTGAAATTCTATTTCAATTGCTTTTCACTTTAAACCCAATCCATTTTCAAAACATTTGAATTCAAATATTCAAATTCAAAGCTATTCAAAATAATCCGTGACTTAATCGATTTCCTCGTGAAATCCATTTTTGTGTGTGTATAAGTGTGGTTCAGGGGTTTAACACAATAGTGCAACATCAATCAATCATCACAGATTAAAACACAGAAATATAATTGATAAGCGATATAAACTATAACGCTTATCTTACAGATCACAGATATATATATCAATGTAAATAAATGAATGAATCATGCACAGCTCAATCCACAGTACAAAATATCACAGATCAGTTAGGACAATCAATTCAAGGCATATCATAAAATACAATCATTCGTAAGTAAGGTCAAACATCCAATAGTCATTTACCAGTAGGATTAATTATTTGTTTAATCCTAATTTTTTCAATGTATTTTCAATTAAATTAACTACTTATGAATTAGTTATCCAATCCTGATAAATTTATGACAAATCATTTGATATAAATAAATTAATCAATCACCTTAATTAATTAAATTATTCTAAATTACTTGTTAACTAAATAAATTATCCCTTGATTAACTATCTCCATTAATTAATCCCTTGATTAATTACAAAGGTAATTACCCCAAATTACTTCATTTATAAATCATCTTTAATGACCTTCATTAACATTTATTTAATTTCATTTCCAAAGTACTTAAATTACATCAATCTTTATTAATTATGAGTTTGATTAATCATTAATGATTCCTTGATTAATTAAAATTTAATCTATATTACTTAATTCATTAAACTTTAATTAATACATTTAAACTTATATTTACTAATTTAATCTATACAAATCATCAATTTATCCATTCCAATTACCTTTAAATCAATTTATAAAACTACTTTAAAAACCTTTAAAGTTGTTTCAAAAAAACTAAATTTCAAAACTTTATTATATTTTAAAACTGAGATTCCAAAACCACATTGAATCATTATCACATTTCTTTTGAAGATTATCAAGTCAAACAAATTAAATTCAAGACATTTTCTTTATGATTTATATTTGATACTTGTTAATATTTAGCTTCAAAAATCTTGTTACTTTCCTTTACTTTGTAAGACTTCCATTCTTTGTTTTATTTTTTTATTTTTAAAAAAAAAACTTGTTAACAATTTCCTTTATTCAAAGTAACTTGGTATAAGTTGAAACTCCTCACAGTAAAACACCAAACAACTCTCCAAAATCCCTGACACAAACTCGAGTCAACACTCGAGTAGCTTGCTTCGCATCCCCTTCTTCCTACCCGAGACGAGCATGAGAGGAACTCGAACTGCTTCGAGTGAAAACCCGAGTTCCTTCGCTTCTTTCCCAACCCAACTGTGCACGGAGGCTGTGCACATGCACCCATCACCGGCAACGCTCCGACACCTGCGACCACCCCCAACAAGTCACTTGCGACCCCGTCAACATCTTCGACCCCTCAAAACCACCAACCAACGGCAAACTCGCGAACGAGCTTTCTAACCCAGGCTGCATCAAAATGACCACCAAAAAAAAACGTCTCGTGCCAACGATTCCCACCACCGAAACTCACACGAACTCGACCAAAACTTCGACACTCACTCACGATCCTCCTCCCCTTGGTCCGATCCCCCGAAGCACCTCGACGATGCCGCGGCAATACGTATTCCAACAAATACATAACGTGAGTTTAAACCCTAGTTCACCAATCTTTGGCCATCACGATTATCTACAAATTTTCTAACTATTTTTCTGATGATCTATATCCTTCAATCCATCTCCACCCAGAGGCACGACTCACAATTCGTTGGCGTTTGTCTGAATTTGATAAAAATACATTTTCTGTTCCACTCGCAATTCCCCAAAATCTACCAAACTAAAAATCTTCATTTGATTGTTAAAATTCATCATATTCTAATGTGATTCCAATTATCAAGCCAAACATGAATTTAAGAATAATGATTTTTTTCTTTTAAAAATATTCTTCTGTATATTTTCTTTTCTAGTAAAATATCTTACTTGATTTTGCTTATAATTATTTTTAAACCAGCATTAGATTAACATGAACAGATTTTATTTAAGCATTGTAGCTTAACATCAATTATAGAAAGAGATGTTGAATTTTAAATCTTGAATTAGAATCCTGTTACTATGAACAGAGGAGATATGCACACCATAAATGCATATATACACCTGTAAGTATTTTATACTTCCCACACAAAGCTTCAACATGCATCCAGATTGTAACAGATTCAAGGTAAGGGTTCATTCACAAGTAAAAATAGAGAAAAGAGGGATTTAGTTTAGGGGTTTGCTCACCTGTAAATACGTGGAACAGAGAAGATGGCAGAGAACTGAAATTGTTGAAAACTGGAAATAGATTTAGTTGCCTAAACTTGCATGCTTGAATTTGCTAGGCTCTTTTAACTGCTTCGGGTTTGAATCCTTGCTATATATTTGAGTTGAACTTGCATTTGATCTAATTGATCCCAGATAGCATGTTTTGCCTGATCTTTGAGTTGAATCTTAATTGTAGTTTAAACTGAAGTTTTGTTTGAGTTTTGAATGACGTTCTTTTTCACAGTTTCTTTCTTAGCTTTATTTTTAAATGAAACGAAGTGGTGATGAAGAAGATATAAAGAAAGAAGTATATTGGAATAGAAGTATACAGGGTATACAAAATTGGTACATGTGATATCTTTATCTATTTAATAAGCATGGCAGAAGTATGTTGCATTAAATGTTGAGATGTATGGCATTTATTGCCTTGTACATATATACTTTCCTCTCCATACTCCATTTCAGCTGTACAAGTTTGAGATGATAGTGATGGCTTGTATTTGTTTAAGTGTATATGTATTTTATTTGTTTCTTTTCTTTTTAACTTTGAATTTTATCTTGTTGGTTTGGTTTAATTTGCAAGCTACTTTCATATATGTTCATACTTACCTTGCATCTCTTTGTTTTTGCTGTTTGATACATATGTATATATTGTTTGTTGTCTTCAGGTTTGCATATGTGTATGTTGTATATATGTATTGTATATACATAGATTTGTTTATTTTATATAAAACATTGACTTTCCTTTGCAAGCTGAAGTCTATTATTATGTTGCATACTTTTGTTTATGTTTTTGTTCATTATTTCCTTTGCTTTATACGTTGCTTTGGCTTCTTTACTCGGCTGATGAGATATATCTTAGAATTAATTATTTGGTGGATGCAACTTGTTATGTTTGTCTTGTTTTTATTTTATTTTAAATATACATACTTGAAATGTATGACTATCTTCTTATGCAAGTTTCATGTACTTGAATGTTTATGTGTTTACATACTTGTATTAATTGTTTGTAACGACCCATAATATTTTAATAGTTTTGAATGGTTTTATTTTCATATTTAATTCAATTTTGAGAAAATTTTAAATAATTGAATTTTGAAATAATTTTTTTTTTATTTAGAATACGTATATGAAGATACAGCAAACAGTGAATTTTCACTTAATTATATGGGAGTTTATTTTTTTTATAATTCTATTTCAATCTATATCGGTTAAATATTGCTGATAAAAAAAAATTATTTCTAAGCCTGAATATTTTTACATAAGAAAATTCTAAATCATAGATCCTTCATTTTTAATAATAATATTCGTTCCCCCTTATTGCTCTCCAAACTATGGTAACAAATTTGCTTTAATTTTTCTGCTGAATTAATGTATCAAACGTTGATATTTCATTTATTAGTCCACTATCTACGTTATTTATGGACACAAATGTATTTCAATATCTCTTCATATACCATTCCTAAATATCCTCCTCCAGATCCGTGACCATCTGATTTCTTTTGCGTTTCAAATTTTAAACGCGCATAAATCAATTGCCTTAATATTTGTCAGCTAAATAAATGGGTGACCGTTGCTAGTACATAAAAATTTGTTTTATTTCTGCCTGAATTCCGGGCTAATTTTTCACCGTTCCTTTCGTTTCACTTTAATTGCTTTAATAAGTATGTCAATGGACAGACGTTACCATTCTCATCATTACACTTTATTTCATATGGTACGTTTCTTTGTTTTTTTTTTCCTCTGTTCATTTCTTTTATTTGCCTCTGTCTGCTCCCTTATCCCTTCCTTCCATTTCAAAATTCAAACGTGTTGTCCATTCTTGGCATAAATTATTTTCAGCTAAATCATAGTCGTTGCTTTTATATTTTTCCAAATTTTAGGGTCACAATTATTAATTGCTGACCTTTCCTTTCCTTCAGTCCACTGATTCCTTCCTTTAAACCATTCAATTTGCGCGTTGATTTTATACCAATAGTCGTTACTTTTATTTATTTCTCTGAAATCATGCGTAACGTTCCTTTTCAATTTATTCTTCTGCCTCTCTTTATATTTTTCCATTTTGCTTTGGGAATACAAATTCACACACTCCTCTCCTTCTTTAATTGATCTGTAGCCGTTTCTTATTCATTCTTCCTTCAGTTTCAAATTTGAAAGTGCTACCCAAGGTAAACAATTAATTGCTAAATAATTCTCCCGAAATCAGGGGACTTCACAGTATCAATTACTTTTATTTACATGTCCATTCAAATTTTCTGTCGGTTAAGACCAAATAGTAGCTCACCTTTTTATTCCCTGAATTCAGGGTTTGACTATTGATTGGTACCTATCTTTTTATATTTCCTTTAATTTATTGTTTCAATATTTTTTCCTAAATCTATGCTTCTAGACGTTGATATGCCATTTCTATATTTTGGGTGATAACTTTTTGAACGTTTGATAATAATAATAAATCTGCATATTATAATCGGATATCAATTGAGATCTAGGAAAGAAATAAATATAAAACGTATAACCTGACAAATAATAAAAATTGCTTTAATTGCACCGTTGATTTTGAAACGTATAAAATTCTATACGTTCTTTACGCATCCATTCATTTCTTTTATTTCTTCCTTTACGTTTCCTCCCTTTACTGATATATACTTACTTCTTTTATCTCTCCTATCTACTACAAAAGGCAACCCACTTCTTTGTGAAATATAAAAAAAAAATTTCCTTCATCCCTCAACCCATCAAAATCACCTCACCTCCGTTCCCGCATGCTGCTCTTCCAGCCAACGTTCCATCCTTGCCGTGAAGTTGTTCCTATCCCCTCTTTCGCCTCTGTATTTTTGAATGGAAGATATTATGTGGTAAGTATATAAAGTGATAACTGTATATATATTTTTACCTTGCCTACCCTTCCTCTTTCGCCTATAAAAATCGGCATGAATAATTTAGGCACGTGCCCTATTAATTAGTTATATATATCAAGCTTTGTATCCGTTGTTTTATACTTCTCAAATTTCGCATTCGGTTCTAAAGGTTTAATATATTCTGTTAGCATACATAAGTAAATAAGTTTGTAAATTGTTATGTATACATATAGTAAGTTATAAATTTGGTACAGTTTTTTAAAGGTAGATTTGATTGATGATACGTGTCATAGTTTTTATATAAATTTATATTAGTCTGTAGTTTGTTTTTAAATATGTTGTAATAACATTGATTTTCAAAGTGAGTATATTTATAGATTTATTTGAAATGTGTTTAATAAAAAAACAACACAATACATTTATATGTAAGGTTTATAAAAGTTATAAGCTAGGTACATTCATATATTAGTTTAAAGATGTTAGTTAGTATACACATAAGCTGCTGTATATAATTTGTAATTTACGCGTATATAAGTTTGGTTTGTATATAAGTTAAGGGATCTGTAGTTATTAAATAAAGTTATCGGTTTTATATTATAGGATATTTGTAACAGGTCAGTCTATATACTTTAAGTTGTGTAAGTGTGTCAGTCTTAATACCTGAGTTTACATGCGTACTATATTAAGTTATAATCGACAGTTTTTTTATGTATAAGTCTGGTTATAAAGTATAAGCATAAATATATTTAACATAGAATCTACTTGTTATACGTTTATTTGTATAGCTGCATCATGGGTTTAAAAATTTAAACCGATGATTTTATGTTGTATATTTATTTTCCTTAAAGTAACATATTGATTTATAAGAAGAGAAAATAATATATATATTACATCAATATGGGTTTAAAAATTTGAATATGATTTGTATATAAACATACATAAACTTTATACGGTGTATCTATTCAATTATACCATCTATCCTTATCAATCCAGTTCTGATTTGACTTCGTCAACTCCTATTTATCAGCTTGTCCGACAAACCCATGTCCTTCGTGCTTTGCTTCGTAATTCATGCTTGGATTTCGTAACTCAACTTCATTGTCTATATCCTCTAACCTCGAAAGGTGAGCAATCACTCACGATTTACATTCTTTTATTTACTAAATTTGATTTCAATTGGGACGACAATTGAAATATGAGGCTGTAGTTATTTAAATTGTTATATATGCTATTATCTGTAAGTATTCACTTATGGGATATGACACCATATCCTATTGTTTATATATTTATTTTGATGATATATGCCTGTTGTTATTATATTTACATATCTGTTATCACTCTGCAAGTTCCCTGTTAGTATAGAAATCACTATGGGTTGAAATGATACATACCCGAACAGACTTTAGAATAGGAGAAAATCGTTATGGGTTGAAATGATAAACCCAAGCGATTTTCATTTAATTGAATTGGGATTACGAGTTGAAATGCTATCCACCCGTATACATTTAGTGTACGGATTGAAATGATAAATATTCGTAACACTTGACCATATGATAAGAAATATATACAGACATCGTTGGTCCATATATATAAATATTTTGAAATTTAATTCATTGTTTTGGAAAGAAATATATGGTCTTATTAAATGTTAATCCTTAAATTTTTTATATAAAAAGGGTAATGATATATAGATTTAATAATATTTAATTTAGTCAAAATTTGATTTAATACATAAATTATGCTAAATATTTATGTAAATTTTATTCCAAAAGTATTCTGCAATTTACTAAGATTGGGAGATAAATGTGGGTTTATCTAAATGGTATTTAAATAAGGATTTATTCAATTAAATCAATTTGAAATTTTTGAATGGGAAATTTAAGGGTATGATTTTGTAACTGGATTTTTATTTAAGCGATTTAATGAATATTTCACGTTTAAATAAACTAAAGAAAATATTGAGTAAAATGTAATTTAAGGTTACTTAAATGATATTGTATCTAATGAGGGATTATTTAAGACTAGATAATAATGAGGTTAAATCGAGATCTATATGGAACTATTAAATTGAACATTTAATTAAATATTAAAGCTTTGAACTATATTGGGATTTAAATGGTTTATTTTGAGATTCGGATATGTATTTGAAATCAGTATAGTTGAATTTAGTATTTAGAAACTAAATTGATTTAAAAGTTAGTTGAAACGTTGAATACTTAAAGTTTTGAAATATATTGAACATAAAGGGTATTTTGTGATTTCAAATCCGAATTTGAAATCGATAAAATTGAAGTGGTTATTTTAGAAATTGAGTTGAATTTAAATTAATAAATTGAGATTGAAATTGATTTAAATGGGGTGGTCAGGTTGATGTTAAACGATTTGTCAAGTTGAGGGAATTGAAATTTCTTTACTGTACAAATTATTTAATATATAAAAATACTATTTGGGAAGTATAGAGATATTTGAAGTGAAAATGATATTTTGTTTTGAAGTATAAATTAAGTTGAAAAGACTACGGTGTTATAGTGTATATTTCTATCTTTTAGATAGTTCCATGGACCCTTAGAGGATGGTTATCCCAAACATCCTCTAAGTTAATTATATTTCAGTTGATATTTCACTTGAGTTAGATTTATAGATATAAGAATGTTAATCCTGACTCGAGTGTTTTGTGTTTTGCTTTACGCTCGGGTCAGACTGAGAGATACAACATTTGAGACTCACCCTCGAAGTTGGAGCTTTGCTTGAAGATCCAGCTATCTATCCCTTCAGTCATCCAGTTGATTGGTTCAGAGAAGCCATCTGTTGCATTGGAGACTTCATGGCATTTGAACAATTCGGTTGTATTTTATTTCTAACTCTGAGGTATATAGTAGCTTCATGAACTACTATTCTTTATCTATTCCGCTGCATTGTATTACTCTGTGTAAGTGATCTATGATTGATTTATTTACTGTATATTTTAAGTTTTGCCAAATTTTATTAACAATTCGGTATTTTGAATTTTTCAAGTCGGACATGTACGGTTTTATTGTCAATTTGAATGGTCCAAAATAGCGAGCTGTTACAGTTGGTATCAGAGCTTTGGCTCTAGGCAAAACTTAGCATATATGGTAAATTTGTTTACAAAATCACTTTCGCTCGAGTTGAATCTCTTCCTTTTGACTCGATTTCCTTTGAATTTTGGAATGTCCCTCGGTTCCGAAATTCATCCTGTCTCTCCCTATTTATATTCGTTTGATTCTGGAGTATCCCCCAACTCCACTGAATGTTTTGTAAACGGGGTGAAAACTCCTTTACAATTGGCGTTGATTCACCGAAGATTTCTGTATCCTCGGTTTACGATGCTGCTATATCTTGGTATGCCGAATTCTATCTCTGGCAATCGAATGTCGATTTGTTTTAGAATTCCGCATCGATCATATCCCTGAAGTCACGGTTGACCCAGTTAAGGTCGCCCGAGATTTATAGAAGTATATCCATCTTCTATTTTGTAATTTGATTTTCTCAACTTTGTTTGAGCCTATCTTCGAATCAGGATTCTATTGATTAGAGTTCCTCTAAATTAAATCTCTATCTTTGTTTTGAAATCCATTCTTGAATCATCCTTTGAAAATCGGGTTTGTTGTATTTTAAAATTGTTTTATACGAAATTATTATTTTGATAACTATGATTTTATTCTATATTGAAAAGTGAAAATGTTTTCAATAAGGATTATATACCTATATATAAAACGAATAAGAAATGTTATTCTATATATAAAAGTTTTGAAAGGATTGGAAATTTCGAAAATTTATAAGAAAGTGATTCATATAAAAAATGATTTATAACTGAAGTGTTAAATTTGAAATTCGAGAATTAAATTCCGGTATTTTGAAATTGGTTTTAAGATTTTGGAAAATATATAAAAATAATACGATTTAAAAGTATTTTTCGAATCAGAAAGGTTTCAAATGAATTCCAATAATTTTGAAGAAATTTCGAAGAAGTTTTCAAGAAAATAGAAGTCCAGAACTCACTTATGTCGCTGGAAAATAATTTCGGTGATGAGTGCACGCATCATCGACATTGATTTTCGAGTTTCAGAGTGGGGGAGAGGCCACTTTAATAGCTCGCTATGCGAGTGATTTTGTAAAGCCGTTATGATTTCAAATTCCGAAGTATAATTTGATATTTTCGAAAGATATATGTATATATTTGAAACAATTTAAAATGAGACCGGTGTTCAGTCCTCGAGTTTCAGATTTAATAATTGATTTATTGTTGATTTTCAACTCTTGAATTTAAAATTTGATTTCCCTAACTATTTTGAATGATCGAACACTTCCAAATCGAGATTAAAATTTTCAAAGCTAAGAAATTTCGAAGAGTATAAAATGTTTGATAAAGAATATAAATTTAGTTTTGAAATGTTTTGAAAAAAAATAGTTGAATAATGGTTTTCAAAAAGGTAAATTGGACATTTCACATAGAAAAAGATAGTTTAAAAGTAAAAAAAAAAGGGGATAATTATAAATTTGGAAACCATTTTGAGTATAATTAATTTTGGGAAAATATTTGGTTTTGAAATTAAATTGGAATCAAAAACCAGTACTTATATGGTGATTTTTGGAAATGAATCTGTTTGACTTGAATTATTTTAATTTGGAAAATGGGATAATTTTCTAAACCTATTATTATGGGAACTTTGAAATTGAGATATTTAATTTGGAAGAAAATTTGTTGAAATCATATATGATTTTGAAACTGATATTGAAATGATTTGAAATTTGAGAACCTTATATTATTAAGCACTTGATTTGGGAGTGGTCGAACCTATATAAAATGGATTGTATAAGTATGAAGTTGATTTGAAATCTACTAATTTGAAAGGTACTCAATTTGGAAAGAGATTTTATATAATCGAAGTCTATATAAGTATGATTTGATCTACTATTGATTTGGAAAGTATTCGATTTGGGAAAAATGAAATCCTATATATATGGACTTTATATAAGTACGATATTTGAAAGTGATTTGAAAAGGTACTATATGATATATATTTTCGAAGTAAAGACATGGGAAGTGCCTTCTGCTTGATATCCGCTTTGTGGCCACATCGTGGATTCATTCTATCGATATTATTCTCTCTGATTTTCGGTTTTCCGGATGTAATACTCGAGTGTTTCCCACCGTGGCGTAACCCATGGTTTTTTTTTTCTCTCGCGAATGCATAGCGCAATTGCCTGGCTGAGTCTTGCCTAGGGGTACGGATTGTTTCCTGGGGGATCCAGGCGTAACCATTGTGTATCCTGCAATCTGTGTAGGTCGCGAATAGTAGCGCAAGTGCCTGGCTGAGTCTTGCCTGGGGGTACGGATTGTTTCCTGGGGGATCCAGGCGTAACCATTGTGTATCCTGCACTCTACTAGTCATCATGGCGTAACTCGCAGGGCTGAGAAAGCTTACGGATATGGATTGTTTCCTAGGGGACCCAGGCGTAACCATTGTGTATCTGCGAACCATGATCGGACAAAGGTTTTGGTTTGGTTGTTTTGTTTGGATTGTACTTTCCATATCTGTTTTTAAAAGGTTTTTCAAATATTTTCATGGGGTGTTGAAACAGGTCTACTAAGTACTTGAAGAATTCTAGCTTTGCGCCTGATCAACGCATGGCCAGAGTCTGCAAGAACGAGGATAAACTTGTTAAAACATTGAGTTATAAAAGTATTTTCGAAAGAAAAATTGGTTTCGATATAAAAATATTTTATTTATAAAGGTATTTTATTATAAAAGTATTTTTCCCAACAAAGAAATTTTGAATAAATATTTGAAATTTAAATTCTTATGGTTTGAAATAAATTATTCGTGCCCGATTCTATTCTTTTGAATCTACCTCATCTTCTCAGCTTCATTTTTCATCTATATTCCGTTTTCGGAATCTACCTTCCTTTCCTTTTTGAATAAATCTTTTAAATATTGCTTATTTGTATACTGCATTGTTTTATATAAAATTTTAGTGGTATAAATATCTTTGAAGTTATTAATTAAATAAAACATATTTAAAGAAAATGATTATTAATTTATTGATAATATTTGAAAAGTATCTTGAGATAAATTTATTAATTTATGAATTATGGATTTAATGTTTTCAATAGCTTCTTTGTAAATATAACTAATGATGCAAATAATTGTTTTCAAATAGCTTTCACATATGTATAAAGATGTTAGTTAAACATATTAAATTCTAATGAGTTTTGAAAATTTTAAAGTATTAAAGATAACGGAATTGCAAATGAATATTTCAAGTAAAATTTATATAGTTTAAAAATTTAAGTTACCCTTGACTTTCAATCTACCTTTATTTCTGGTTGTTCTATTCTCCTACCTCCTTCCTTTTCGGGGACGAAAAGTTTTGAGTGGGGGAGAGTGTAACGACCCATAATATTTTAATAGTTTTGAATGGTTTTATTTTCATATTTAATTCAATTTTGAGAAAATTTTAAATAATTGAATTTTGAAATAAAATTTTTTTAATTTAGAATACGTATATGAAGATACAGCAAACAGTGAATTTTCACTTAATTATATGGGAGTTTATTTTTTTTATAATTCTATTTCAATCTATATCGGTTAAATATTGCTGATAAAAAAAAAATTTATTTCTAAGCCTGAATATTTTTACATAAGAAAATTCTAAATCATAGATCCTTCATTTTTAATAATAATATTCGTTCCCCCTTATTGCTCTCCAAACTATGGTAACAAATTTGCTTTAATTTTTCTGCTGAATTAATGTATCAAACGTTGATATTTCATTTATTAGTCCACTATCTACGTTATTTATGGACACAAATGTATTTCAATATCTCTTCATATACCATTCCTAAATATCCTCCTCCAGATCCGTGACCATCTGATTTCTTTTGCGTTTCAAATTTTAAACGCGCATAAATCAATTGCCTTAATATTTGTCAGCTAAATAAATGGGTGACCGTTGCTAGTACATAAAAATTTGTTTTATTTCTGCCTGAATTCCGGGCTAATTTTTCACCGTTCCTTTCGTTTCACTTTAATTGCTTTAATAAGTATGTCAATGGACAGACGTTACCATTCTCATCATTACACTTTATTTCATATGGTACGTTTCTTTGTTTTTTTTTCCTCTGTTCATTTCTTTTATTTGCCTCTGTCTGCTCCCTTATCCCTTCCTTCCATTTCAAAATTCAAACGTGTTGTCCATTCTTGGCATAAATTATTTTCAGCTAAATCATAGTCGTTGCTTTTATATTTTTCCAAATTTTAGGGTCACAATTATTAATTGCTGACCTTTCCTTTCCTTCAGTCCACTGATTCCTTCCTTTAAACCATTCAATTTGCGCGTTGATTTTATACCAATAGTCGTTACTTTTATTTATTTCTCTGAAATCATGCGTAACGTTCCTTTTCAATTTATTCTTCTGCCTCTCTTTATATTTTTCCATTTTGCTTTGGGAATACAAATTCACACACTCCTCTCCTTCTTTAATTGATCTGTAGCCGTTTCTTATTCATTCTTCCTTCAGTTTCAAATTTGAAAGTGCTACCCAAGGTAAACAATTAATTGCTAAATAATTCTCCCGAAATCAGGGGACTTCACAGTATCAATTACTTTTATTTACATGTCCATTCAAATTTTCTGTCGGTTAAGACCAAATAGTAGCTCACCTTTTTATTCCCTGAATTCAGGGTTTGACTATTGATTGGTACCTATCTTTTTATATTTCCTTTAATTTATTGTTTCAATATTTTTTCCTAAATCTATGCTTCTAGATGTTGATATGCCATTTCTATATTTTGGGTGATAACTTTTTGAACGTTTGATAATAATAATAAATCTGCATATTATAATCGGATATCAATTGAGATCTAGGAAAGAAATAAATATAAAACGTATAACCTGACAAATAATAAAAATTGCTTTAATTGCACCGTTGATTTTGAAACGTATAAAATTCTATACGTTCTTTACGCATCCATTCATTTCTTTTATTTCTTCCTTTACGTTTCCTCCCTTTACTGATATATACTTACTTCTTTTATCTCTCCTATCTACTACAAAAGGCAACCCACTTCTTTGTGAAATATAAAAAAAAAATTTCCTTCATCCCTCAACCCATCAAAATCACCTCACCTCCGTTCCCGCATGCTGCTCTTCCAGCCAACGTTCCATCCTTGCCGTGAAGTTATTCCTATCCCCTCTTTCGCCTCTGTATTTTTGAATGGAAGATATTATGTGGTAAGTATATAAAGTGATAACTGTATATATATTTTTACCTTGCCTACCCTTCCTCTTTCGCCTATAAAAATCGGCATGAATAATTTAGGCACGTGCCCTATTAATTAGTTATATATATCAAGCTTTGTATCCGTTGTTTTATACTTCTCAAATTTCGCATTCGGTTCTAAAGGTTTAATATATTCTGTTAGCATACATAAGTAAATAAGTTTGTAAATTGTTATGTATACATATAGTAAGTTATAAATTTGGTACAGTTTTTTAAAGGTAGATTTGATTGATGATACGTGTCATAGTTTTTATATAAATTTATATTAGTCTGTAGTTTGTTTTTAAATATGTTGTAATAACATTGATTTTCAAAGTGAGTATATTTATAGATTTATTTGAAATGTGTTTAAAAAAAAACAACACAATACATTTATATGTAAGGTTTATAAAAGTTATAAGCTAGGTACATTCATATATTAGTTTAAAGATGTTAGTTAGTATACACATAAGCTGCTGTATATAATTTGTAATTTACGCGTATATAAGTTTGGTTTGTATATAAGTTAAGGGATCCGTAGTTATTAAATAAAGTTATCGGTTTTATATTATAGGATATTTGTAACAGGTCAGTCTATATACTTTAAGTTGTGTAAGTGTGTCAGTCTTAATACCTGAGTTTACATGCGTACTATATTAAGTTATAATCGACAGTTTTTTTATGTATAAGTCTGGTTATAAAGTATAAGCATAAATATATTTAACATAGAATCTACTTGTTATACGTTTATTTGTATAGCTGCATCATGGGTTTAAAAATTTAAACCGATGATTTTATGTTGTATATTTATTTTCCTTAAAGTAACATATTGATTTTTAAGAAGATAAAATAATATATATATTACATCAATATGGGTTTAAAAATTTGAATATGATTTGTATATAAACATACATAAACTTTATACGGTGTATCTATTCAATTATACCATCTATCCTTATCAATCCAGTTCTGATTTGACTTCGTCAACTCCTATTTATCAGCTTGTCCGACAAACCCATGTCCTTCGTGCTTTGCTTCGTAATTAATGCTTGGATTTCGTAACTCAACTTCATTGTCTATATCCTCTAACCTCGAAAGGTGAGCAATCACTCACGATTTACATTCTTTTATTTACTAAATTTGATTTCAATTGGGACGACAATTGAAATATGAGGCTGTAGTTATTTAAATTGTTATATATGCTATTATCTGTAAGTATTCACTTATGGGATATGACACCATATCCTATTGTTTATATATTTATTTTGATGATATATGCCTGTTGTTATTATATTTACATATCTGTTATCACTCTGCAAGTTCCCTGTTAGTATAGAAATCACTATGGGTTGAAATGATACATACCCGAACAGACTTTAGAATAGGAGAAAATCGTTATGGGTTGAAATGATAAACCCAAGCGATTTTCATTTAATTGAATTGGGATTACGATTTGAAATGCTATCCACCCGTATACATTTAGTGTACGGATTGAAATGATAAATATTCGTAACACTTGACCATATGATAAGAAATATATACAGACATCGTTGGTCCATATATATAAATATTTTGAAATTTAATTCATTGTTTTGGAAAGAAATATATGGTCTTATTAAATGTTAATCCTTAAATTTTTTTATATAAAAAGGGTAATGATATATAGATTTAATAATATTTAATTTAGTCAAAATTTGATTTAATACATAAATTATGCTAAATATTTATGTAAATTTTATTCCAAAAGTATTCTGCAATTTACTAAGATTGGGAGATAAATGTGGGTTTATCTAAATGGTATTTAAATAAGGATTTATTCAATTAAATCAATTTGAAATTTTTGAATGGGAAATTTAAGGGTATGATTTTGTAACTGGATTTTTATTTAAGCGATTTAATGAATATTTCACGTTTAAATAAACTAAAGAAAATATTGAGTAAAATGTAATTTAAGGTTACTTAAATGATATTGTATCTAATGAGGGATTATTTAAGACTAGATAATAATGAGGTTAAATCGAGATCTATATGGAACTATTAAATTGAACATTTAATTAAATATTAAAGCTTTGAACTATATTGGGATTTAAATGGTTTATTTTGAGATTCAGATATGTGTTTGAAATCAGTATAGTTGAATTTAGTATTTAGAAACTAAATTGATTTAAAAGTTAGTTGAAACGTTGAATACTTAAAGTTTTGAAATATATTGAACATAAAGGGTATTTTGTGATTTCAAATCCGAATTTGAAATCGATAAAATTGAAGTGGTTATTTTAGAAATTGATTTGAATTTAAATTAATAAATTGAGATTGAAATAGATTTAAATGGGGTGGTCAGGTTGATGTTAAACGATTTTTCAAGTTGAGGGAATTGAAATTTCTTTACTGTACAAATTATTTAATATATAAAAATACTATTTGGGAAGTATAGAGATATTTGAAGTGAAAATGATATTTTGTTTTGAAGTATAAATTAAGTTGAAAAGACTACGGTGTTATAGTGTATATTTCTATCTTTTAGATAGTTCCATGGACCCTTAGAGGATGGTTATCCCAAACATCCTCTAAGTTAATTATATTTCAGTTGATATTTCACTTGAGTTAGATTTATAGATATAAGAATGTTAATCCTGACTCGAGTGTTTTGTGTTTTGCTTTACGCTCGGGTCAGACTGAGAGATACAACATTTGAGACTCACCCTCGAAGTTGGAGCTTTGCTTGAAGATCCAGCTATCCATCCCTTCAGTCATCCAGTTGATTGGTTCAGAGAAGCCATCTGTTGCATTGGAGACTTCATGGCATTTGAACAATTCGGTTGTATTTTATTTCTAACTCTGAGGTATATAGTAGCTTCATGAACTACTATTCTTTATCTATTCCGCTGCATTGTATTACTCTGTGTAAGTGATCTATGATTGATTTATTTACTGTATATTTTAAGTTTTGCCAAATTTTATTAACAATTCGGTATTTTGAATTTTTCAAGTCGGACATGTACGGTTTTATTGTCGATTTGAATGGTCCAAAATAGCGAGCTGTTACATTGTTGTTATCTTATTTCATTACATTATGGATAAATTTCTATTTTTATATGTTGTTATAAATTTTAGCTACTGTATTTCTTTGCATACTTATTATTTATTGACCAAGTAGATTTCCTACTTGTTTTATCTTCTTGTTTACATTTTGTACTTAACATATTTTTCCTTTGTTTTGTTCAAGTGTTCATGCTTATCAAATTTTTGTTTTGGATGTATCTATTTATTGTTTAACTATCAGGTATTTAATTTATACATATATTTTATTTTAAAAACTTTATTTATAATTCAATTCAATGTATTCGTTTTGAGTTTCAAATCAAATTCAAAAACAAATAAGTAAATACATCTTATTAAATTTGAAAAATTCAACCAAATCCATAATTCAATCTAAAATTCAATTAAATTATAAATTTAAATTCGTCTTTAAAATCAGGATCGTTACACCTTCATTTAATGTTTTACTCATACCAGACAAATCGTCTGACCCAAGTTGTTTGTTTCCATGAACTCTTGGATGCTCATTTTATTTGAGTAGTCCGATAGTAATAGGTCTTTGTTGGGCTCTTTGAAGACGACGTCCTAGTAGGAGGCTTTTCATCTTCTTATTACACTGTACTATGTAGTTTGTGTCAAGGTATTTTGTTTCAGCATTTGTAAAGGCATGATGTTATAACTGACTAGGCTGATTTGTAGGAATTTTGTGTAACTCTGATAACTCCCTGTTAAGGAGTAACCTAGTGTAATATTACTGTTATGTTTATTTAGTAGTTTTGTTGTGAGGTTTTCTATTCTGTTCTTTTATTTTTACCCCTTGAAGATTCATCTTTCCAGTGCTTAGGCTATGGTACACGAACACTGAGAATGTGTTAAGTTTTGTTTCTAGGGGTTAGAAAGATGGGTCGTTACACAATGCAACACTGCATTCATCTATACGGGTTGTTCCGTGTTCAAACAAACAATCACAAATTGCTATCTTCCATATTGGAATCACCCTCAAGAAATGGTATAGCTCCATAGCATACTTCATAACGAATCAACATAAACGTTATTAGTTTAGAGTGTTTTGGAATAATCATATTATCCAAATCCGGTAGCTCCAAACTAAGCAATAATTCCGGCTAACTCAATTTCGGTTCTAAGAGAACTATGCAAATGTATTCGAGTCCTCTCCATGGAATTTGAACTTGCAACCATGCTCCCTGAGTCAAAACAGGCCAAGTGATCAATAGCGAAAAATCTGCTTTATAAAGGTGATTATACAAGGTTAATATATGGATAATATATTTAATTAAATTTGAAACATCCATGGAAATAAAATCTCCCATATCTACAACATTCCAGACATTTTGACCTCATCCTAGCCCTCCCCTAGAGATAAAATCTAGATCTCATAGGTAGACGGTCAGCCTGTTCATTAGCTTTAAGTTCTATCTATAGGATAACTTACTTCCCATACATGTGTCACCGTATTACTTAGGTTCGATATTTTTTTAAGTTTACTTAAAAGTAAATGACATAGAAATCCCTTGATTAAAATATTTGAAAATAGAAAGCACTTTCGAAAGGAGAATAAATCGATATTTGAAATCAATTGATAATTAAAACTCCTAATCTTTATTAATTAGTTAAGTAATCAAATTTAAACCTTCCTTAAATAGCAATTAAACTTAATTAAACCCTCATCAAAACTTGGTTATCCCTAATCAGAAATTAATTAGTATTAAACCCTTTATAAGAAATAATTAATAAAATAATAAAAATTTAGTCCTTAATTAAAAACTTAATTAATAATTAACTTTAACCACTTTACTAATCATGACTAACTAAATTGATCAATAGTTAAGTATAAACAACCTTTATTAACTAGTGATTAGTGCTAATTACCTTAATTAATTAATCATTAAATAAATAATTAACCAAAAACTTACTAATTACCTTCAATTAGCTTAATCAAAGTTAGAAAAACATTTACGATAAAGTTTCTAAGGGTAAACACTCAAATTTTGTAAATTAGTTCATTTTTTACGAACTGCGCGTATAACGACTATCGCTATACGGGCTCGTATTCTAACTTTTGAAATTTGGTTTCTAAGTTACCAAAAAACTTCAACTTTGAACCCACATTTCCTTTAAAAACATAAAAATGAACTTTTGGAAGCAATACTAATGTTTAAAACTTGAAAACGTTTCACTTTTGAAAACAAATTCAAACCTTCGACAAAGGTGGAATTCTACGTCGCTTTTGGTTAGCAAATCTCTAACTTTATGTCATGAACCCATATGAAACAAATAACTCTTTTCAAGTACTGTACCATAACATACATCATAACACTAACGTAGGAAATAATATTATTTTACAATCGCTAACTAACTTTTTTCGAAAATACAAGATAAAGACTTCCTTGCCTACTAAAACTTCGGCATACATAATTATCACCAAATCATCACATAATCAAGTACACATCATATATAACATTCACACACCAATATACATCATTAATTTGCTAACTTTAATAAAGTTAACTAACTGTTTAAAAAGCGTTAACTTTACTCACCAAAACGTGCTAAAACAAGCTTGAACTTCACCGGTATTCGAACAAGATCTAAACGAGCCTTCTAGCTTTGGAACTTTTGGACTTTGGGTGCTAAAGTGGGTCAGTATCGCTTGGACTAGGGGATTTGGTGGGCTCGGCCAGAAAAGAAATGAGGCGGGGTGTTGTTTTGGTGGATATGGAGCTTAGAATTTGACAGAAGTGATTTAGAGTTGTTTTGAAGTGGTTTTAGTATATTTTGAACTACTTTCTTCTTGAAATATTTTTCTAAGAAGCCAATAGAATAGATAAGAGCAAGAAGAAAATAAATGAAGTAAATGGAGAATGGAATGTAAATGAATGGTGAAGATGATGGGGTATTTATAGGCTAGGAACATTGGTAAAAGATTAAACCACCCTTTTGTGTTAAATAATATATATGCATACATGCTACACCTTCCTTGCACATGTTACCCCCTCCTCTACCTCCCTAATTCATGCAAGTAAAGCCATGTGTGTGTACTTGAGGTAAGGAGGTATGTATGTATATGTATAAAAGTGTTTATATATGTATATATTTTAACAATAACTTGTCATTTTATGATTATATATATATAAGTGAATATATTTTTAGATGATATTTATTATCACTAATTATATTATTTAAATATGTGTACATGGTGCATAAATGTGCACAATGTTTCCGACAATTTTCCAATGTCAAAATGTTGAAATTTCGGAAAACGTTCGTCGGTCACATTTTCTATTTTTCTATGAACTATCAGTATTGGTAAACAAGTTTTATCCAAAAGAAGTTTGAATTAATTTCATATGGTGATGCTAATTACGCTGATTGCAAATCGAACCGAAAGAAGTACAGATGGAACTTATCACTTTTTAGGACACACTCTAGTTTCTAGGTTTAGCAAAAAGAAAATTTTTGTATCTCTATCCATAACAGAAGCAGAATATATTTCACTAGCATTATCATGTTTACAAGTTATTTATATGCAACAAACATGAAAAGATTTTGGTTTAAACTTAATAAAATCATCAATATGCTACGATAATACTAATGCAATTAATTTATCTAAAAATCTAACTCATCATGCTAGAACTAAACATATAGACACATGACATCACTTTCTAAGAGATGACATAAGAAAACACTAGAATTTATAAATATTGAAAATCAAACAACTGATATATTAAAAAAACCATTGAACCAAACATCATTTACTAACCTAAGAAGAGAGTTAGGAGTTTATTCTCTATCATAAATATAAAAATAATAGCATATAAATCAGAATTTAAAAAGAAAAAAATCATCAAATTTACACTAGATATGTCAACATACATGTATTGGATATGCCAACATATGCAGTTAAATTCAGAAATCGAATTTCTCTCCTAAATTTAAAATTCAAACTTGGGTTATATAACCACCAATTTCAACTTCTTCTTCATTTTTCTACATTTTCACTGTTCTATCTTCTGAAATAAAATAATCTCATGGCTTCCTCTAAACTAAGCATCTAAGTGAGGAAAATTCATCCTTTTTCTTCTCATCTCCTATACAAGGGCCACTCCAAAGCATCACCAAGACCAAAGTGACTAAATTGGAGGATGAAATTAGGAGTGTTCTGCAAATGCTCACGGAAATTCAAGTTGTTCAACTTAGAATCTCCAGAAAACAAGAAAAACAAGGCAAAATCCTACAAAATCTGCAAAAATATTTATTGGATAATCCAAGAAATCTAATAGTGAGTGAAGAGGGTAATCTTAATAATAAAAATGTAGAAGAAGAAGAAGAGGAAAGAGGAAGAAAACATGGACGAAGACGAAGTCTATTGTGTTGGAGGAATCAGTTTCAATCGAGATGGAAATCTCATCGAACAAAAATGAAATATCTTCCTTCATTATCCCTTTTTCCCCATCCACAAGTCTCTCATAATAAGAAGAAACATTAGTACTTAGGATTATCATTTTTAGTATGATTTGTTAGGATTCGAATTTGGTTTGCTTTGTGTGATTTGGATTTTGGTTTGTTTTGTGTGATTTGGATTTACTTTTGATTAGTGTGTATAGACTTATTGATTGGATTGGATTTACTTGTGTAAATTAAATTGATCGCTTGAATTTGTTTTTGTGCCACTTTATTTTAAATATATGTATTGGATTGCTGTGATTAATACAAATATTTTATTTTATCACTTATAAGTTTTGTCACTCTTATATATTAGTGTTGTTGCTTTTTCTAAATTGCTTTTATATCTCAGTTTTATACAATTACGTAGTACCTTAGTTAGAGGGAGTATTTTTTAGTGGGATTTTTGTTGGTGACAAAAGGGGAGAAATATATAAAATCTAGGCATAGATTAAGGGGGAGTTTTGTAACTCAAGGGGAGTTATAACATTATATATGATCGTCATTATCAAAAAGGGAGAGATTTTAAGAACCTTAGGCATTGTTTTGATGACAACAACCATATGACATTATATGAAATATAGATAACAGTATATAGAATATAGGATATTAGACAGGTATTAATTAAGAAGATTGTGCAATATCAATTGAAGATTCAAGAGGCTGATATAGAGATTCAAGAGTTAGAGTTTGAAGACTCATGAATATTGAAGAACTTTAGATTTCTCAGATAAGTTGTAGAGTCATGAATTTTTGTTAAAACACTGAGCACTTCTTTGATCTCTCTCTCTCTCTCTCTCTATTTTTCCAATTCAAATATCTTAAAATTCGAAAATAGGTTTTAAGAGAATTCTTGTTTTCAGGATAATCTTTCAAAATAGCCTTCAAATTATTTCTACTTTTTGATTTTATTATACCTTGAGAAATTAAGTTTTTAAAGTGTTTTAAAATATACTTTGAATATTATACTTTGTTATAATTTTAGTTTTAAGGCATTCTAAATATTTATAGTATATTATAATATTTTTTATAACTTTGATTTTAAATATATTCACATATACTTTATTGTTTATGTTTAAAATTCTTTATATGGTTAAAATATTCTAAAAGTAATTTTATAAATTTTTCTTAAGTTTTGTTATAACTAAAAGATGTATACACTATGCTTAAATGATTTTACAAAACATCAAAATATTTCACAAACCTTAGAATTTTCAAAATAATTTTCATAAAGTGTTTTCCAAAATTATTCTAGGGGTATTTCGACATATCTCCATAGAATATGTCGACATATGGACCGAAATATTCGAAATTCAAATTTTAAATGGAAGTGTCTTTTCGCCGTATCTCTTCACGAATATATATGATTGTAGTTTCTCTATAAATAGGGGGTAAACCAACAAAATTTGGTTAACTAATTTCTCACATTTTCTCTCCTCCTTCACACTCTAGCTTTTTAAAAAAAAATTCTACTCAAATTCTTCTCAAATTCAATCAGAATCAAATTCAGCTCCACTGATTTGATTCTTTATTAACTATTCTCTGATCTCTCTTACTCAAATAAGATAAAAGTGCTATTCAAGTGGTTATATGATCACTTGTATTCAAGATCAACGATCTGTGTTTGTAGAACTCTATCAAATCATACTCGTATATAAGTGGATGTGATTATAGCCCGCGTCAATCAACTAGGTATGCTTGGTGACAAAAATTCAAGTAGGTGTGCTTGTGGCCCATGTAAATTAAGTGAGTCTACCCAGAGCTCTAGAAGGTGTGTCTCATTGCCTAAAAATCGAGATTGTATTGACTGTGCTATTTGAAAAGAAATCTGCACAAGGAATTGTATAGGACTGGATGTAGGATAACTTTGAAGCAGTATAAAATTCTGGTATGTTCTTTCCTTTTTACATTTATTGCATTTATATTTACCTACTATGATTGTTAATTGTATTGTTCAAACTATAATCATAAAAGAATTCAAAAGGATTCACAAAAATTAGAAAACACTACTCACCCCCACTCTAGTGTTAAATTAGTTTTATGATCAATCTTTCACTAAACAACAATAGTGATTTATAGCCGTTTTGTATTATTTGTTATTGGATGACTATACTTTTAACTACACTATTATAAATGACTGTTCCTTTCCTTCGATATATGGTGTTTGGTAGCCGAGATCATGTTAATTATATTATTTTGACAAGACAATTATTTTTGAAGTATGCGAGTCAACGATAACAATAAATATAATACTAATGATAGTGAGAAACACATAACAATCCATTTAACTACGCAGTAAACTTGAATCATTGATTACATAAATTTTCAAGTTTTCATTAAATTTCATTACGGTTTAAATAATAGTAGTCGACATATATTCTAGTCATTTTAATTACAAATAAGCATCCTTTGTTGCCATATTCGATGGGCAAATTTTAACGAATTCAATTTGCCGATGTACAGTTCGCTCTATAGTTTTGTCGCTTTAGCCTTTGATCTAGACCAAAAGCAAGCCATTAGTGGAATGGGTACATTTTTGCTAGGAGTTAATTTGACAAAATAATTATAGCATCCCATAAAATTTAAGTTAATAAATAGTAAGGCTCGAAAAAAGGAATTTGAGAAAATGTTGGAATTTATAAAAAAACTTATACCATTGCGTTTAGGGTGATTTTCTGAGCAACTTTTATATTTTGAGTTTCGCGATCAAAGTTCAAATGAAGAAGTTATGGGCAATTAATGTTTTCGGAACTAAAATAATTAGAACAAAAATATAGTAATAAATAACATTAAAATACAAGACCTCACTGGTCAACCCCCAGGGCCGATCGATCACCTATATGGGTGCGATCAACTGGTTGGAGCGTGACGGCTAGGGTTTGAACCTTGGCCAATGATTAGGATTTAATTCTTTTAATCTAATGGATATGATTGTATAGAATGGCTATAAATACAAGCATAACCCATCACTACTCTTCTCATATTTTTTGATCAAGTGCAACGAAGCTTTGCCATTTTCTCTTCTCTACTATTCTTACTAACTATAAAAAATTTGTATTTATACAAATTGGAGAAGAGTAGAAAACAAAAAGCGAATCAAAGTTGCATAATGAAAAGGTAAATTTTGGTATTGTAAATCTATATTACCCTTACCCCAAACTCTTTTAAGACCTATAATTCTAATAGTATGTATATACACAGTTATGCATAATTCTCTGGATTAAAAAGAAGATGGAGTTGAATCAGAGGATCAGATTCAGATTTGGAAAGCTTGAAAGGTGAGTGGGAAATTATGTAATTTATTTATAACACTGGAATTTGTTTCGTTGGATGTTTATTTAATTATTGTGCCTAAGAAAAGATCTAAAGGGTTATGGGCATGAATTAAATGCATAAGAACACTTCCTACATGTTCTGCAATTTAGTAAATTTAAATAGGAAAATTATTTACATCCAGATCTGGAAGTCAATCCTTAAGTTATTAGAAGTTGAACATTGATAAAGGCTTAGATTTTATTCCAAATATATAACTGGGTTGTAAAGATGTTAGTATAACTTAGATTGGCCCTATTTTATTAGAATGTAAATTTCTGTGTTTTAATTTATTGGAAGTATTATCTGTGTAACTACAACGACCCAGAATTTAACCGCTTATTAAATGGATATTTAATTATTTTTTAAAACAATTAATAAATGATTTTTTATCAATAAAACAAAACCATTTTAATTAACAACTAATGATGATAACATTTTTAATTTTTTTTACCGATATATATAGTTTGTAGATAAATAGAAAATATGACTAAAAATTATTTTCCAAAATATTGATTTTTTGTTGGTTAAAATTTAATTAAAATGTTATAGCACTATTGTAAACACACATGCACACAATACAACTATTTTGACATGGTGTGTACATGTATATGTGCATGGACATGTTTTCCTCCTTATGTATATAAACATACAAGTCAAAATATGATTTTATTTTATAAAAATATACATACATAACATATATAAAAATTCACTTTTTCAAATAAGTACATGGTGCATGGCTTGAATAGTACATGAGAGTGGTGGGGGGCTATGGATGGATGTAAATGGTGGTAGTGGTATGAAGAGGCATACATATGTATAATAAATATATGCACTTATATAATTTTTAATTAATTTCCTAAGCTTGTACATACACCATAACTTTCATTTTTCCCATTTTACAATCTCTTTCTCTACTTTAAAATTGCGAAGAGCTTAAGTAAACATCCATGACTTCTTTTTCATAATTTTTTGAAATAGAAATAATCACTTATTTTGTATAAAATCACTTCGACATCTTCTACAACCCTTTTCTTTGAAGTAGCAAGCATTCAAACATCCAGATACCCCATGGCCCAGTTCAACATGGCCTAGGCTGAGACCAAAGTCCACTTGGCCGAGCCCATTTCAAGCGTTCGAGCAACCAAAGTTTCAATTTTTGAAAGTTTCTAAAGTATTTTCAAGTTTTGGAAAAAGTTCGTTTTGGATATAAAAAGTTTTGGGGGGGGGGGGTTAAAACTTTTGTTTTTGAAAAGAAAAATACTTGATTTTGATGAATTGTATATTGTGAAAATATAGCGGTTGTTGTGTTGAATTACTATATTGTGTTGATGGTAGATGATTAAATGTTCATGGTTGAACTTGGATTTGTGATGATATGTTTTGGATATGGATATATGAATGGTTGATTATGATATGATGGTAGTGTGTTTATGAAACAAAACAAGGTGTATGTTATGTAAATGTGGTGAAGTTAGCACCTTAAGAAGTCGCAAAGGACTTGAGATCCGACTTGAAAATAAAAGCTCTTTTTGTAGCTTTGGATTTTGAATTTTTTTTTCAAGTGTTCATTTTTTGTTTATGTTTTCAAAACTCTTACAGCTGTGTTTAAACGTATAGTAGCTAGAGCTGAAGTGGAGTTTTCACCTAGAAATGAATTCTAGCGAGCTACGTTTATTACGATAGTCGATATGGATGCAGTTTAGAAAATTTTATGATTTCAAGTTTTAAGGGTTTTCTTTTAGATTGTTTTTGGAAACTCATTTCAAATAAATTAAGTAATTCAAAAAGTCTACTTTTTAATTATTTAATAATATATTTATTTAATTTACTAATTTGGGTCATTATTGTTTACTTAGTTAATTATGTAATTAGGTGAAGTAATTAGAGTTTAAGGAAATTGTTAACAAGGTCAATTATTTTTAATTAAGTAAGTTTTAAGTAATGGTTAATTAAGATAAAAGGAAACTAATTTTATTTAATCAAGTTTATTTTATTTAATTATTTAATTAGAGTTAGTTATTTAATTAGTTATTATTTAATTAAAGGTTAATTATCTATTTAATTTGGGTTTAATTTTAAAATGAATGTTATTTAACAGAAGTTTAATTACAGATAAAATTAGGGTTATGAATGATTAAATTTGGGCTTAATTAAGATTAAGATTAATTAAAGTTTAATTAAATATTAAAACAGTGATTTAATTAAAGTTTATTTATTTTAAAGCCCCTTTAAACTCTATTGGTTATTTATTTTAACCAACTTTCTTGTTTAAGTAAATTGTTTTAAAACAAGGATCACTTGTCCATGCTATTAAGTAGCCAAATGAATTAAAGTAGTTGTAACAAAACGATGAAACATTTGATTGAAAGTAAGTCAACTTGTGCTTATCAAAAATACTGCACTTTTGGAATGTGATGAATACAAGGGGTTAGCTTCGATAAGTGATCATAATAATCTAAGCATATAGAATGTACGTTCATATGTAAATTTTTACACCTGATAGTGGAATGGTCCACTATAAACAACTTGACCTTTTAAATTATCAAACATTGGTTTGGAGAGACCGGGATCAGATATTAGTGGTTATCCGAAAACCACTTCGGATCAACATAAGAGTTTGAATTGGAAATAGTAATGGAACGGTCCAAGATAAAGACTTTGAAGTGCAAGGGCTATTTTCTACTAACCTTAAGGGTGATACCAAAATGGGTGCATTGGAAGTAGTGCTTTCGGTTCGTTTATCTCCTAAATGACTTGTACGAATGAATGCTGACATAGTGTCAACATTTGGAAGGCAATGTTAACATTCAAAGTGGCACGCTATAATAAAGGTAAACGTAGCCTTAGGCCTCATCAACTGGAAATGAAAGGGCTATGTGGCTCGCTCCCATCAGGGTATGTCATCACCATATCTAGAATCAATATTTGACCTAATTTTGTATTCTCCGGTACGGTTGCTGATCCCAACCGTGGTGATGATGTATTCGGTACTACTAGTCAAGTGGTAGTCCGATTCTGTGTAGCAAGGGTACAAGATGTTCTTGTTAGACCCCAGGTGTATTTTATCTAGAAGTGTACCTTCAAAAGGTAGTTCCTTACCAGGTCATGTATGGAATCCATTTTCCAATAAATGCCTTTGGTCTTAGTTGCATACCCATTATGCTGGAATTTAATAAATGTAACAATTTCAGTTATGTTCATTATTTACTTGAAAATCCTAGACCTTATCATAATATCACTGGATTTCTATATAAAATGTTTTGGTTATCGTAAGGTAAAACCTATCTGTGTTTATGTGCGGCGTGGTCTTACGAGACACCTTTGATTTTCAAAGCGTTTTATAGAAGAAAAAAAACAATTTGTTTAGAATTTACTCACACTAGACTCATGTCTGATCCAGAGTTTTATTTTCTTTTCCTAAAACTCTTGGGTACTTAAATTTGCATGATTAATCAAGTGATCCAATTTCTTACGGAAACATTTAGAAGGCGTTGAAGCAGATGGCTTCACCATTAGCTAGTTCTTATTTTCTTCCGCTATGTTTATGTATGATCTATGTATTTTGTATGGATAGGTAGTTATAACTGTCCAATTGAAGGTTGAAATATATTGACCTTGATGTATTATTATTATGGAAATGACAATGTATATCGTATGTTATCTATTATGTGTTGTTCTGATTCATGGTGAGATTATATGATTGTGTAGTTTCTTCTTATCTTTCTTTTTCTTCTACTGTTAATAGCTCATCTTTCGATACAAGAAAGGCGTCACTACAGAAAGCTTCATAAATTATCTAATTTCTTAAATACATAGAAAGTGCAGCATTATAATTAACAATGAATATATGCAAAAAGGTAAGGAGATGCGTAAAGTATGTATATTCTTTTTATAGTTTACACTGCCAATTCCAATAAAAAGTAATAAATTATTCCTTATGATTTCAAACAAACCAAATCTCTCAATAAGGCTAATTTATGGAAAGTTATAGCGAGAATCTTTTATGAAAAGATAACTCTAATGGATTAAAATATGGAAAGGAATGTTCTAGTTAGGGATAAATAACTAGAAACATTAAAATAAATATATAAATATGCATAACTGCGCTAAACATATAAAAATAAAAACATAATTAATACAACATAACACATGTCGATATTCGCATTAGATATAATAAGAACATTAGAATAATCGCGTAATAAATAATATGAATAGGAAATGTAGATGGAAAAGATTGTAACTTCAAAATTAATAAGACAATAAGTGTGCGGTAAATATGAAGTTACAAGAATTTAATAAGGATATAAATGAATTAATGAGACTGATTAATAAGACTATTAGGGAAATTATGGAGAAACAAGGAAGGCATGATAGGCAAAATTAGAATGAACAAATAAATGATTTTTAGAGATTTTCCAATTAAAGCAATAATCATTAATTACACACAATTGATATGTATGGAAATAGCAAATAAATGCGTTAGGTAGTAATTAAATATTACAAGGAAGTATGATTGTCATTATGGTAAATTATATAACAATAGTTATGCAAATGAAGATTAGTAGGCTTAGCCTAATATTTATATTTAGAATTATTAATTTGATTTATTCGGTTGGGATGTGAGGTCGGTAGAGTTACATAACAGAAGTCCATCCTTCACTTAGAGGCTATCAGCAGTTATGTATACTTACTACTTATGTGAGACATATCCAATCATATGACCCGTGGGAAATGGACATGCGTTGTAGATAGGTAGGAAAAAATATACAGAGGGTTCGCCTTGGATTTGAAGTATTAAATAGCCTAGTACTTTTTAGGAAATAGGGTTTACTTCATATCTAGTAGGAGGTAGTAAGTAACCAAAAGGGCATTTTCCTTGACTTACTTAGGTTAATCAAAATGGAATATTGGTGGGCTATGTTGGTATTTTAGCGCCAACTTTTGCAGTAGATCTAGCATATAAGATTTGACATCCAATGATCTCGAGCGAGCTATAGCAAAGACTTGGTCATGGACTGACGGATTTTCCTTTCAAGTAGTGTAGAATCCATATGAAAGACACATAGACCTTAAGGTAGATGGTTAGGTGAAAATTAGTGGATCAGAGGTGGAATAGTTAAACTTAGATGAGTCTTTGAGTTACGTTTACGATAATTAAATTACATATTATATTATAAAACCGTATATAGGGGTCGTCGATCTCTGTATCTAGAACCGATAGACTAGCGTTGACGTAGTGAAGGGTTTGCCTTGGGGATTTGAGGTAGAACATAGCCGATGAGTCTTCCTTTGGTACATTAAGATATATATATGTATATAGGCATACATAGGGGCAGTATACCTTAGGGAAGGTTAGGTTAAATATATCGTACATGCATATATAGTTAAACGGAATAGCCGTAAACAATAGACATAACACTTAAATGAAAACTAATCGGTATAACTTTATGTTATGGTAAAGTATGCAGTTTTCCAATCACCGGAACGTTATTCTAATGCCCCTTCTAATTAGAACCCATAGAATATATTTAGAGGGACAGGTCATGGGAGCAAGATGGGAACCGAAGAAGAAGAATTCTTTTTATTCATGCTCGATACTGACAAGATGATTGGATGCCCATGATATATGATTGATTCCATGGTAGTAGCCACATTCAGTATTTATGTTCTATTATATTTTCCATTCCAATGTGAGTTTAGATCGATCGGTCTCTGATATAATTATGTTTATTATATGTTACCAAAACCAACGATTTGCACCATAATAGACTTGGGTTTCAATTATATAAAATTTGGGCCCATTAAGGTGTGGGTTGTTATATTTGGTATTAGAGCCTAGGTTAGTCAATTATAGGATTTTGGATATTATGAGAGAATGTATTTGTATTTTTATACCTATACACACACGCACACACCGAACTCTATAAATTTCGACTATAAAGTAATTATGACCATAATAAAAAAGGGTGGGAAGTGCAACCATGAATTACGTAAAATTTATGGAGTAAAAAATTATGCACCCTTCCCTGATTACCCCAAGGAGCGTTGGTTGTACATAAGGTGTTAACCAAGAAGAGCATGAGTAAGAAATATGAAAGACCCTAAGGCCGGCTAGTATTTGATTCCTTTTTTGAGATTAGGCTACCTTGTGATTGTGGATTTGATGGATTTACGATTGATGATGCATATTTCATTCAGACAAATGGGAAATAAGAATCTATATGTTGCAAACATTCAAAAGTAAGTTCTCGTAGGAGGATGTTCACCAATTACCATAACATGAAGAAATGAATTTTATCGAAGAGGAGTAGAAGAACTATAGTCCATTTTGCGTCTTACCACAAGTTAGAGAATTTGAAAAAATATATTTGAAAATGCCTTGAAATGTTTGGATGAGTTTTTCAAAAGATTTTTCCAAAAGGTATATTTGGAAATTGTTGTTTTGAAAAGTAAGAAAGTTTTTGAATTTTTATTTATATAAGAACTGCATAACAATAAATTTGGTTGTGCTGAAAAGTCTTGATTTAAGAAGGCAAGTTTTGAAGTTCTTAAAAATATATATTTGGTAATATATACCTGTTGTGGAATTACAGATCTTAAGGCTTACTTAACACTTAAGAGGGGTGAATATTATTTTCTAATTTATGTAAATCTTTTTAATTTTCTTTCAAGATTGATATTAAATCACAGATTAACAACAGTGAATTATACTAATAATCAATCACAAATGTAATCGTGGATAAAAATAAAAGCAGTATAGTAAAGTAAAGATTTAGAGAGATGATACCAGGGATTTTATACTAATTTAGATTTCTCCTACCTCTAGTCCCGTACAATTGCTTGTACATATTTCTTTTCAAATGCCAATTTTTAACCAGGCAGAAGGCAAACCCAATACAATCTCGATTTTAAGCCTACGAGACACACCCTTTGTATTCCGAGTCTGGGGTAAACTCGCTATATTTGACCAAGATACAAGCACACCCAGTAGATTTGAATGGGCTACTAAGCACAACCACTTGATTTGAATGGGATATAAGTACACCCACTTAAATTTGAATAAGCTAAAGCACACCTAAACAAACACTAGAAGAGTTGATAGTTTTTCTAAAGACAAATTCTTGAACTATTGATATAATGGATCATATGACCACTTGGATAGCACTTTGATCTTTGAATTGAGAGGGAGAAGTTTCCAAAACAGTAAGAAAGTAGTATTGAATCAATACAATTAAGTATGAATTGATTCTATATAATTTTGAAGAGAATATAGTTTATTTTAAAGAGAATTTTCAAGATAGTGAGGAGTGGGAACAAAGTTAGTAAGTAGTTATTAAAAAATTTGTTTGAACTTCCCTTTATATAGTAAATAAACGGAAGTGTCTATTCATGAAGAGTTGTGTCGAATAGACAGTTCTATTTAGAATTTGAAAAACCATTTGGCGGCATGTATGCCGACATATGCTAGTTAAAAATAAAAATTATTCTCTTAAAAATGTTTTTAATATTCTTGTACTTTAAATATTTTGAACATAATTTTTTAAATATTTTTGAACTTGTAAGCTTTCATAAAGTATTTAAAATACATATTTGAATTTAAAGTAATTTAAAATTATCAAAGACCAAAAATTGGAGATAGAGATCAGAAATCACTATCAAGGACTTTAACAATATATACTAATGATTGTATACACTATATTATAACCTTAAGATCTTCATTTGTTTATCTTTGAACTCATGAGTCTATATGTCTTTATCTTGAGTATTTATACAAGTAGTCTTCCATTCATCGCCTATGTAATATTCTGTACTCATACTATATAACTTGGCAAAACATCAATATATATTTTTTATATGATTGTATATGATTGTTATCATTGAAAACAATAACCACGGTATTGAAATCTCCCGCTTTTTTATGATGGCAACCATTAAATATTCCTGTACATAAAATATGATATAGCTCCCTTGAGTTAAATTTCTCCTCCTGAATATATGCATTACATATTTTATATTTTTCCCACTTTGTCATCAACAAAAACAGATGAAAAAAGAAAACTCCATCTAACTATGATACTATTTTGTAAGAGACTAAATTTGAGAAACTATTTATTTATAAATACCAAATATGAATGTGGAATATTATAATCAATACCAATAATAATGGGAATAAACTCGTAAGTAAGATGTTAGATACATCAAAATCAATGCTTAATGTATCAAATATAATATAAACTCTATGATATATATGAAATTAAAATTTAGTGATGAGATTATGGAAAACAATTCAATATGACATATATGACATTATTGTATAATCCTAAGCATCCAAATTTAAAAAAAGAAATTTAAACATTAAATTTATTATATAAAATTCATATATAAAAAAACGTAATAATTGCGAAATTTAATCATGGCCTAATCACAATATTTAATAAGTGTAACTATGTAAATGATCAAATTTATGTTTGATAAATTTTTTGAAGTAAACATTATTTTACTCTTATACATTATTTATTTCTAGAAAGACATTATAATTTATACTATTTTTTTAGCCAAATATGCAAAGTATAAGTGAGATATGTAGGGTTAACAAATATCATTAAAAGAAACATCATATGAAATTTGATAACAATAAAAAGAAACTGGGAATGGCAGTAAGATGATTGATCATATGTTTCATCGTCATTGCCATCTCGAAAGTTTTCTATTTGGGAGAATATTATGATATGACTGATCATATAAAATTTCTTCATAGTCATTTTTTTATCTCTCTTATTATTATGTGCAGTGCCTAAAGTAATAGATCATATTTGTACCGGTATCCATACTATGTTGGATCCGTATGGTTAGTCATCCAGAAATCAAACCTAATATTTTTAAAAGTTTATGATCATGAATGTTTAAATCATGAAACTTCATGGATAATTACAACAGCGAAAAACATAATGTTAAAAAAGAGATAATTTACTAAAAATTTTATTTTCAAATTGTGATTCAACACAAGCCGGGTTCTAAAATTCATTCATAATGCTATTATGTGCAAGATAAAGTGAATTTAACATTTATTTTGTGTCACATTCATTATTTAAATTACAAGCATATTAATGAATTACACGTGTAAAGACACTTGACATCATGCATATATACAATGATCTTGCTAAAGGACAAGTGCAATGACACATATCATATTGCATATGTGTTACTATTTGTTTACATGACACGTGTCATGTGATGTGGCATGTTCTCATTGGTAAAAGGGATTCTATAAATAGAGCCTTATTCACACACTTCAAGTACATTCAATCAATTTCATGAAGTCATAAATTTAATATCCCATTATAAAGTTAGTAAGAAATAAGAGTAAAAGAAGTAAAATCAACATTAGAAAATTTGAAATCATGGGAGAATTTATGTTTTTCCAGTTAGTATAGTCATGGTAAATGATTATCGGGATGTCATTAGAAAGGAAACACATCATAAATGTCGTTAGGGAGGGAGTATGACCAATCACGAAGAGACATGACCTTTAAAAAGTGAAAAAATGAAAAGCACAACTTGGTAGTTGAAGTGTCTATTTGAGTTTAACAAAATAATAGAAAATATTAAATTAATTTAAAGTGCTTAGTATTTTTATTTAGTGATATATATTAATTAGATGGCAATGGCCCACGTAAGAAAAACGGTTGTTGTAACCACCATGTGTCCATTTATTTGAAAATTGTAAAATAGTTAAATTCAAAATTTTAGTATGAAACTTTTTACGGAAGTCATTTAGAGTGTATGTTATTAAATAAAAACTTTCACGTAAAATGTACTACTTATAATTTTTGATATTTTACATAAAATTACCGCGTTTAACTTGCCTATTTGACATTTAAAGAGAGTAGCCAATTTTGTACCAAAATCTAGAAAATGTTAAATTATTTAAAATGCTTTTAGATTTTTTATATAGTTAATATGTTAATCATTATTTGGAATATGTTTTAATTGGTGATTAAAAATAGACGTAATTTGAGGGTCATAAAAATTATAATTTTGGCTCCAAAATCTTGAAATATAGCCATTGTAATTTACTAAGTATCCATTCATTCAAAAATAATAAATAGATAGAATTCAAAGTTTTGCTCCAAATTTTTCATGAAGTCAATTATATCTATCATATACTCATGTAAAAAGTTTCATTTACAAATTATTAATTTATAATTTTTGAGATTTAAAACATATTATTGCATTCAGTATTTTATGTCCTGTATTCAAAGTGTATAGCCTTTTTTGTAAAAGTTCTACAAAGCTTAAAAATTAATATTTTACTTTGAAATATTTTTCTAGACTTTTAGTACATAATATAAATTACAATAAAAATATAATTTTTTTGATAGATAAATATTTAGAATATTCTGTTGATAAAATCATAAGGCATTTCAAAATTTAAATTGTCTTTTCAATTTGAAAAGAAGCTGTTATTTTTAGAGGGAAAACTTGTTTTTTTAACATGGTTCATTAATGCCAATAGATGCCAACCTTGGGGATCGAACTTGTGGCCTTTAGTCTCGTAGTCAGTGCTACCAACCACTGGGCCAACCTTGTTGGCTATGAGGGAAATCTTGTTTTCTACTTATTCAAATCATTTGGTTATTTGGAACATAGAAGAAGAACTAAACTGTCTTTCTACTTAAAGAACTCATTAAAAATTAAATAAAGTTTCAAGATTACTAACATTGTTGACGTCTTCTATTCCAACATTATTGTTTCTCCATCTAAAGGTTTGTTTGTAAGCATAAATATATCTGCGTTATTGCTCTTCCTTTCTCTTGACCTCCATCATGTCTTTTGAACATCCGCTGTCTAAAGTCAATTTGTCCTTCTTAATTTGTGATGTATAACTATCAAGTGTCTGTTCACCATCGGACATACAACATAATTGTTCCTACAATTCAATATTATTCCATTCTAAAATATCAAATGAGTTTTCAAAATAGTTATTGTCCAATCAAATTGAAAATAACATATTGGTTTCACAAAATTGTTTTTCCATATAAATGTTAAAAAGAGTACTAACAATATTACTTGCCAATTATACTTTTCAAAAATCAAATTACGAGTTCTTGAAAACCTAGTGCTCTAATACCAGATGTGGATTGCAGAATTATGGATCTTAAAGCTAATTTAGCAAAAGAGGGGAGATGAATAGTGCTTTCTGGCTTATGTAAATCTTTTTAATTTTCTTTCAAGATTGATATTAGATAATGTAAAGCAAAGAGTTGGAGAGATGTCACCATGGATTCTATACTGGTTCGAATTTCTCTTACTTCTAGTCTCTTAAATGGCTTGTACATAATTCATTTTAAATGCCAACCTTTAACCTAGAAGAAGGCAAACCAAAATACAGTCTTTATTTCAAAGCTACAGGACACACCCTTCTGCATTCCGAGTTCATGGTAAACTCGCTTGATTTAACCAGCTACAAGCATACCTACAAGATTTGAATAGGCTACTAAGTACGCCCATTTGATTTGAATAGGCTACTAAGCACGCCCACTTGATTTAAATGGGCAACAAGCACACACATTTAATTTGAACGGGCTACAATCATACCTTAACAAATGCGAGAAGAGTTGATAGTTTTTCCAAAGATAAATCCTTTGAATTGAGAGAGGGTTATTTCCAAAATAGCGAGAAAGTAGTATTGAATTAATACAACGAAGTATGAATTAATTCCATATAATTTTGAAGAAAAACATAATTTTAAAGAGAGTGAGGAGTGGGAAGAAAGTAAGTATTTAGTTATCAAAAAATTTATTTGCACTACCCTTTATATAGTAAATAAATAGGTGTGTCCATTCATGAAGAGTTGTGCTGTATAGACACTTCTATTCAAATTTTGAAACACATTTGGCGGCATGTATGTTGACATTTCCCACATATGTATGTTGGCAAATGCTAGTTAAAATGAAAACTATTTTCTTTAAAACGTTTTGAAATTTTCTATACTTTAAAATATTTTAACAAAGTTTTTTAAATATTTTTGAACTTGATAAAACTTTTATAAACTATTACAAATATATTTTGGATTTAAAATAATTTTAAAATATCAAAGCTCAGAAATTTGAGATAGAGATTAGAAATTGCTATCAGGATCTTTAATAATATTTACTTATAAGTCTGTACACTAAATTATAACCTTAATGTCTTCATTTCTTTGTTTTTGAACTCTGGAGTCTTCATATCTTTACCTTGAGTCTTTATACTATAC
The DNA here is from genome assembly GCA_030765085.1 of Allium cepa. Lineage (NCBI taxonomy): Eukaryota > Viridiplantae > Streptophyta > Magnoliopsida > Asparagales > Amaryllidaceae > Allium > Allium cepa. The sequence goes on from CM060943.1 coordinate 192,728,680, forward strand.
AATCTTTTATTCAACACATGTGTAATATTCTGCATTATATACTATATAACTTGGCAAAACATTAATATCTATATTTTATATGATTATATATAGTTGTTGTCATCAAAATCAATAATTAAAGTATTAAAATAATAGAAATTTAATTTAGTCAAAAGTGTCTTGGTTTAAAAGGTTTTTAGCATTAAAAGGTTTTTCGTTTTTGAAGTAAATAAAAAAGGGAGCATAGGTTTAGCTCGAAGATTTCTCATGTTTATAGAAATTGAAAGTTCTTTTTTAAAATTTCTCTCTCCAAGGGTAGACAAGACAAAATGACACTTAAGTTAGTTGGGTATGATGTAAGGAAGTGTAGGATTGCCCACCAACAAAAATAGAAGGGATATTCCCATATAAAAATAATACGAAGACTAATAACTAGAATATTTTTGGGTTTTTGAAGCTTGTTGATGGTCGAAGTAGTACATGTTAGGATACTATAAAATAAAAGAGGAAAAAGGTTCGAAGAGCCAGATGGTAAGCTAGGGCACCATCATAAGGAGGATAATAATTTTTTTGGGATAGTTAGGATCATGTCGAATTAAAGAAAGCAATACATAAAGATTATTATGACTATTATTATTGCTTAACCCATCCTCAATAGGGTGCATGTCCAACTTAGGTCCAGAATTCGACAACCGGTCAACCCTTAGCATTCGAATGGTAACCCTGGGGCCGTTGATTGGTTAATAGGTAAAAAGCGCAACCCGAGCCTCGAACACGGGATATAGCCACATCATGGTAAGCAACCCCTTCATTTTTTATTCCCCCTCTACCTCTCTACTCTTGAACCTCCTTGCCTACCTCCAATAAACAAAGGATGCCATCGCCTTTCCCTCCCTGCAACAAGTGATGCCGCCACTGCCCCTCCCCGCCTACAACACCACTTGCAACAGTCGTCAAGCATCCCTAAGCACCAATAAAGAGCATCAAATATAGCACCTCGACCTCTCTAGATATAAACCTAACTTCCCATCCCAAACCCCTACTCAGTCCATGGCACCACATCGAACCTCCGGCACTTCATCACGCTATTCAATTCTCACCTCTCAAGAGATTGCTTAGCTCAACCGGAGCGACCAAAAAATCTCCACCTACATAACCTCAACAAAATTCACTTTTCTTCAAGGACGACCAGTGAAATTTGGGGATTTCACTGCCTTTGGACTTGTGGATTTGTTTACGTTTGTAGGACTATCATCGTTCCTTAATCATGATTCTTTTAAGAAAGGGTGCTACACATGCTGCATGCAACTAGTTGATGCCCATTTGCAGTGCACTTTGGATGAGAACATCAATAATCTCAAGTCAGAAGTGAAGGAAGTGGAGATCGATATGTCCGACGATGATTTGGGTGAGAGTTCAGGGGTTGCCACAGAGGAAGCAGACTTGGAAGATGTTGAGACGACTGATCAAGGGATTCTGTAGTAGATCTTTTCTAAAGATATCAATGTCTGAAGGTTAGACAATTTAGGACCTACAGACCACCTCATCTTTCACATCATTTAGTAGAACATTATTCCAAAGATGGAGAGGTTCGATCAAATTTATCCATTTGTGGAGAAGGCTATCTAAGCCATTATGAGTGGCGTAACTATCGAATGGGTTTGTGCAATCATGTGCCACTATGTGAGTCATGCAGTTGGGATTCCATGGAGCTATGTTATGTGTTGTCATCTCTTTTCTTGGGTCTTTAGGCGATACGGAGTGAACGTACATGGAGAGCGGGCCTAGAATAAGGTCCTTACCCTATTCGCCAAAGCCTCGATGGGGACTCTTGAGCCACCAGCAAAGATAGCAGCGTTTGTAGCAGCCGCAGCAGGGTCAGAGCAAGGACATGGTACTGAAGGATACCCGAGCCTCAAGCTAGCCATAATCTGACAGGTCCAAGCCGAGGTCTGTGAGATTCGAGCCGAGCAGTGGCGTTAGAGCTAAGAGATTTTGTGTATAGCTGCCATTCTATGCCCATTCCAGGGTCGAAGCAAATGGCTCGAGCTTCAGTAGGGGATCAGAACTATCCCATAGTATGTGGTTATTATTTTAGGCCTAGTGGTGTTTTTGTTATTTTCCTTTCAGTATTTTTTCTTTTCTTTAGGCCGTTTGGGTTATAACCGTCAGTTATCTTTTATATAAAAGACACGTATGATACATTATAAGACATGTTCCTATTCATTCACTATACTGTTGATTCTGGATATGCAAATCACTCTTATATGTGTATTTGGAAGAAACAATATGAATATGGAAATCTCATGAAGATATTTAACTAACAGTAAATGCAATGTAAGACTGAAATTTATAAAATATTAAATTTTAGCAAGCAAATGATAGACTAAGGTTGTTGTGAAATCATGGGTCATTTTTCATATTCCTTAGGTGCTAAACTTTATAAATAGGTTGGTGCATTGTTGTTTTAAATAAAGGAAAAGGTTTCAAAGTTTTAGATTAATTGGCGAATGCTAGAATCAAACATATGCACTAACACATAACTAAATTCAAATTATGATGATATGTGGCTTGACTTATTAAAAATGGAAAAGGTGAATGTTTTTAAAAATAGCATTCGAGTGAAAAAAATTAAGAGTTCAAATCAATTTTGGAGGTTTTGTACAAATGTTTCAAAAGAAAATGGCGCTTACATATTTTTGGAAGTTTGACTTTTCAAACCATGTGCGAATTTGATTGAAAATGTGAAAAGTATTTTTATGGAAATTTTGATTTTTAAATGCCACACGCTAAGCGTAAGAAAGATTGAAATTAATAGATATGAATTTATCGGTGCATTAAGGCTGGTGATAGGTTAAGTGTAGATAATAATAAGGGGAAAAGTTGGTTTAGCCCTGGAATTTCTATTTCCATCCTTGTCAATGACGTACAGGAATCCCTTTTTGGATTCAACTTCATTTTAGAGCTTGAAAACAAGCCTCCTTATGCTTACTCTACATGGAAAAATTAGAGAAATTCCAAGGCAACGAGGAAATTTCCAATGTACAATGTGACTGGTACTCAATAGATTGGTAGGAATGCAAAGTTCTAGACTTAAAATTCTTTTTCGACATAGGAGTGAATGTTTAGGGAATGAAAATTTGATGCGTTACATTTTTGGATGGTAGAAATTTGATGCGAATTGGTTAAACAATGCTTCTATTCGAAGGAGTATTGAAATTGTTGTGTGAAAAAGATTTTTGAAAATCTGTACACATATAGAATTACCAGTATATATAAGTTGTTTTCCTCATATTTTCAAAAACTTTTTAAAAAATATGCATTCATATATGAGGGCGATTTAGAATTCTTCTACATACATGTTTTATGTATTATGATACAACATTCACTTGTACACATTATAGTGCAAAATTGGTTGTACACTAATTAGTTGAATAGTTTAGGATAGCGCATACCCTATGATTTAATCACTGGAGTAATTTCTGGGATGAAATTCATTTAAGGGGGAAGAATGTAACACCTCATAAAATTTACATTAATAAGGTTCCAAAAATGGTATTTAGGCAAACATCAGAATTTGGCCACATAACTTGCACTATTGCGTTTGTGGGGAATTTTGAGCAATTTTCATATTTGGAGTTTGGAGATCTAAGTTCAAATGAAGAAGTTACAAGCATTTAAATTTTTTGAGAATAAAATAATCAAAATACAATTATTTAGTAAATAACATTAAAATTCAGGGGCCCACTGGTCGACCACCAATAGAGGTGCGTTCGACTGGTTAGAGCGCAATGGGTAGGGTTTGAACCTTGGCCTACGGTCCGAATTTAATTAATTTAGTATAACTAATACGATTGATTTGAGTGCCCATAAATACAGGTCTAACCCCTTAATTCTCTTCTCATATTTTTCGATCAAGAGCGGTGAAGCTCTACAATTATCTCTTCTCCGCTATTCTCCCTAATTATAAAACAGTCTATATTTATACACATTGAAGAAGAGTGGAAAATTAAAGCAAAGAAGAGAAGAAGCGAATCAACATTTCACAATAGAACGGTAAATTTCAATATTATAAATCTACATTCCCGTTAACCTTAAATGTCTTCTCGGACTTATAATTCTAATAGTACGTATATACCAAGTTATATATATTTCTTTGGATCAAAAAAGAGATGGAGAATCAAAGGATCAGATTCAAATTTGGGAGATTTGAAAGCCTGAAAGGCGAGTAAAAAATTATGTAATTTATTTATGACATTGAAATTTATTTTGTTGTTTTTTTATTTAGTTCTTATGCATAAACAAAGATCTAAAGAGATATAGGCTTAAATTAAAAGCCTAAAACAATACCTACAGATTGAACACTTTTTGAAATTTAAATAGGAGAGTATTTACACTCGGATCTGAAAGTCAGTCCCTAAGTTATTAGAAGTTGAATATTGATAACGGTGTAAAACTTATTCCAGATCTATAATTGGGTTGTAAAGATGTCAGTATAATTTAGATTGCCTTAATTTTAGTGGAATGTGAATTTTTATGTTCTAATTTGTTGAAAGTATTATCCATGTAACCTCCAAAAATTGTCTAATTTCTTAAATACATAAAAAGTGCAGCGTTTGAATTAAAAAAAGTATATGCGAAATGGGAAAGAGATGTGTAAATTATGGGTATTCTTCCCATAGTTTACATTGCCTATTTCAACAAAAAGGAAATAATTTCCTATAATTTCAAAAAAGAAAATCTCTCATTTAGGCTAATTTATGAAAAGTTATAATGGAAATCCTTTCTGAAAGGATAACTCTAATGAATTTAGTATGGAAAAGAATATTCTATTTAGGGATTAGTAACTAGAAACATAAAAATAAACATATAAATACACTAAACATTTAAAAATAAAAAACATAATTAATACAGCGTAATACATGTCGATATTCATGTTAGATATAATTAGAATATTAGAATAAATTGCGTAATAAATAATAGGAATAGGAAATTCAGATGGAAAAGATTGTAACTCCAAACTTAATAGGGCAATAAATGTGTAATAAATAGGAAGTTAAATTAATAAGGATGTAAATGGATTAATTGGACTGATTAATGAGACTATTTAGGTAATTATGGAGAGATAAGGAAGGCATAACAGGTAAAAATTAGAATGAATGAATAAACGATTTTTGGAGATTGTTCGAATAGAATAATAACATTGATTGCAGATAATTGACATTTTTGGAAACAGTAAATAAACACGTTAGTTAGTAATTAGATATTATAAGGTAGCTTAATTATCATTATGGAAAATTATGTAACCTTAATTATACTAATGAAGGTTAGTGGGCTTAGCGTAACACTTAAACTTAGGATGATTAATTTGATTTAGTCGGTTGGAATGGGAGATCGATAGAGATACACAATAGAAGTCCACCCTTCATTTCGAGGCCATCGGCAGTTGTATACACTTACTAGTTACTACTGATGTTCGACATCTCAAACCATTTGACTCATGGGAAAGGGATATGTGATGAGGATAGATAGGGAAAATACACCGAGTGTTTTCCTTGGATTTGAAGCATTAAGTGGCCTAGTATTTTTTGGAAAATGGGGTCCATTTCATATCCAATAAGAGGTAATAACTAACAGAAACGATCATTTTACTAAAATTACTTAGGTTAGTCTAAATAGGATGTCAACCGTGGAAGGTCGGTGGGCTATATCGATGTTTTTGCACTGGTATTTAGAATTTAGTCTGGCATAGAGGCTTTGACACCCAGATATACCGAGCGAATGGCAGCAAAGACTAGATTATTCCCTGAAGGATTTTGCTTCCTACTAGTCCAAAATATGTACTAGAGATGCACAGACCTTATGGTAGATGGTTAGGTGAAAAATTAGAGGATCATAATCCCTTAAATGAGTCTTTGAGTTCTGCTAGTGGTATGAAAATTAAATTATATTTTATATTATGATGCCATATATTAGAGTCATCGATCTTTGTAGTTAGACCCGATAGACTAACATTGATGTTGCAAAGGGCATGCTTTTGGAATTTGAGGTTGTAAATAGCCGATGGGTGTGCCTCCTCCTTATTTAAGGAGCACTAAGTGGACGGGGTTTTGGGAAGTGCATGTTAAGATATATATATATATATATATATATATATATATATATATATATTGACACACACACATATAGGCACATATGTGTAGCATACCTTTGGAAAGTTTGGGTTAAATATATCGTACAAGCATATAGAATTAAACAGATTAGCCGTAAATAATAAACAAAACACTTAAATGGAAACCAACCTGTATAAGTTTATGTTATGGGTAGAGCAGGTAGTTTTCCTGTCACCAGAATGTTGTTATGACCCGCCTCCTCATTACAACCCATAGGATAGATTTAGAGGGACAAGTCACTGGAGCAAGATGGAAACTAGAGAAGGAGAAGTCTTCTCACTCATGCTCGGTACTAACAAGATGATTGGATGCCCAAGGAATACCATTGACTCCGAAGTTGAAGCTTCAATCAGTATTTATGATGTATTATATTTTCCATTCCATTGTAAGTTTAGATTTTGATCGATCTTTGATATACTTATATTTATTACAGGTTATCAAAACACCAATATGTTTATTATAGGTTACCAAACAACAATCAATACCATAGTGGAGTTGGGTTCGGATTTAGTCTATGTTTGGGCCCATTAAGGTGTAGGTTGTTACATTTGGTATTAGAGCCTAGGTTAGTCGATCATATGAATTAAGATTACACATGTCGAACTTTATAAATTCAAACTATAAAGTAGCTACGACTATATTCCAAAAGGATGGGTGAGGAAACTGTTAACTCCTATTTCTGCCGCGACCTAAAACTCCACGACCTAAAACTCCGCGACCTATAACTCAGCAGCCCAACGACCTAAGAGTGCCTGACGACCTAAAACTCCACGACCTATAACTCAGCAGCCCAACGACCTAAGAGTACTTGACGAACTAATAGTCTCAACGACCTAATGACATAATTATCTTAGCGATCTAACGACCTAAAGGTGGGACGACCTAACTACAGAAAGTTCAACACGACCTAAGGATATGTACCGATCTAAAGTATGGAGCGACTTAAAAAGGATAACGACTTAACGACCTATAATAGGTCGCTTGCGACCTAAGCAGATGAAGTAAAATCCCTATGCCGCTCCACTTATACCACGATCTGTTAAGTCGACCACGACCTACTGCTTACTAGCTCGTTCCAGAGTTAAGTGCAAAGCTATCCAACCATCTTCAGGAAAAAGCTTGCGACCTACGACCTATGATAGGTCGCTCGCGACCTATCACTACGAAGATAAATCTCAATACTACTTCATTTATGCAGCCACCAGTTGGGTCGTTCACGACCTAGGACTTGCTTGCCAGTGTGTCCAAACGAACAAGCACACCCCTATTGAGTCGCAACCCATGTCTTGTAGGTCGGCCACGACTTGCGACCTATCTTAGGTCAGTCACGACCTACGACCCAGCATGGGAATTCACTATAAATACAGCGGCACCTCCAACATTCAGGGGACTTTAGGGATCATTTTCTTCAAGGTATTGAGACTTCACTATCTTCAAAGCAATCTACACTCCATCGCATCAAGCACACGTAAGACGCCTAGATCAACTTCGCACAGGAATTTAACACATTCAATCATGGATTCGAAGAACTCTGTCACGACGAAGTTTTCCTTAGCTACTTGTTTTCTGAATTAGTTGGATTGTAATTGAAAGAGATCGTAATAAGTTGTAATCCGATCAGCAATAAAAAGGATTGAAGTGGACGTAGGCTTGATCATAAGCCGGACCACTATAAACTCTGTGCACATTTACTGCATTTTCTGTTACTTACTGTTATTTCTTGATTCCCGTATTACGGGTGGTGCTTTCACATTGTTTTTATACACACCGGGGTGTTAGCGTCAGATTTTCACGTTAACATTTTTGGTGCTTTCACTGAGAATTGAACTCAGGTGAATTATCATCATTGCTCCACGAAAGTTTGTTGAAGTAATCTCTCTGAAGACTAGAGGTTTATCTGAAATCATGGCTCCGGGGAGAAGGAGTAGATCTGTTAGATCTGGAAATGTTCAAGAGGGAACCTCCGCTTCCCCAGTACCTAATCAAGCCACTCCACCTGTTGGGGTTACAAAAACAGAGTTGGATGCTGTAATCTTAGGGCTGAACCAGCAGATAAATGCCCAAAGTGCACAATTGGAGGCTCAGAATGCCCAAAATGCTCTAATTTTGAATAGGTTGAACGATTTGCTTAGGGAAAACCGTAAACCAACAAGTAATGAAAGGAACTTTGCTGGCAACGTTCATGATGCTGAAGAAAGGAACGTTCCTGAGAGGGCTGCCAGCCCCTTTGAGCAGACACTTCCTGAAGTTGGTGGATCTAAAGCTCGAAATGATGAGGGGTATCTTTCTGAAATGGTTCGACAAATCATGAAAGAAAGCATGCAAAGGGATGAAGACGAGAAAGAATGGGGTTTCGCTCCAAGTAAAACCCCGTTTACTGAAAGGGTCTTAAAGGCTGAGTTTCCGAGGAAGTTCGTCCCTCCAACTATTCCAGCTTACAAAGGGACAAGCGATCCGAACGAATTCTTGTATAAATATGATTGGCACATGACAGGTGCCAGAGCTTCTGATGAAATAAAGTGCCGATATTTTCCTGTATATCTGGAAGGTGTAGCTCTGCTTTGGTTCACCAAGCTACCAAGTCGGTCTATAGATCAGTTTTCTGACCAAACCCGGAAATTCAAGGAGCAGTTCAGACTGTATGCTTCAAAAGCCTAAGATATCATGTCGTTGTCAAGTTTAGAACAGAATCCAGAGGAAACTATCAGATCTTTCTTGAATCGCTTTATTATAGCGCTGGCTGAGGTAGACAATGCAGAACCACGGATGATCTTGACTTATCTGATGAGGGCCATTGACAAGTCGAGCGAATTTGGAAAATGGCTGAACATGAAGGAACCAAATTCCCTTGAAAAATTCTATAAGAAAGAAGATGAGTTCATACGCCTGGAAAGCCGTCCTGTACCGGTAAAGGCAGTATCGGAAAAGGCTAAAGATAACATTGCTGCTCCATGCAAGAATGAATCTATAGGACAGAAAAGGGAAAACAACGATGGGAAGAAACAGAAAAATCTGAAGAAGCCTCGTTCCTTCAAGCCATCGGAATATACTCCTTTATCAGATACGCCGGAGCGTATTTACCTTGCCACTAAGGATTCTGTTGACTATCCTAAACCTCCTGTTCTAAGAACCGGGAAAAGAGCTATACAAAGCGGGAAGTTCTGCCGCTTTCATAATCAACCTGGTCATGATACCGACGAATTCCGCCAATTGAAGAATTTGATTGAAAAGTTGATAAGGGAAAACAAACTGCAACAATTTGTGGAAAAGAATAGCAGCAATCCTGCTTCGTCTAGTCAGGGGCAACAAGCTCCTGCTCATCAACCTAGGACAAGTGAGAAGGCTGCAGGGCATGAATGCGGAAGGCCTGTTATCAATGTCATTACGGGAGGACCTCACCCAGCAGGCAGGAGCTGGGGTGAGATGGAAAGGTATACCCGGGCATTGAAATATGTACCGGCCGAAGAAGATGTCTTTGTTTTGGAAGACGCTACGCCCCTGAAACAACAAAGAACTTTCAATGATGATATTGTGTTCAGAGCCAGGGATTCCACAGGTGTTGAAGCTCCTACCTTGGATCCCTTAGTCATCTCGGCTGGTATCGGGCCAGCTATTGTCAGAAGAGTTCTCATTGATTGTGGCGCATCCTGCAATATCCTCTTCAAGAAAACATTCGACCAAATGAAGATCCCTATGGCTGATGTGAAGGCCTCGTCGCAGAAAATCGCTGGCTTCACTGGGGAGCCAAAGCAGCCGATAGGAACCATTGATTTGCTTGTAGAACTTGGAGAGGGAGAAAGAAAAGTAGTCCGCAAGCAAACTTTTGTGATTGTCGACGAATTTTCTGCTTATAATGCTTTCCTTGGCCGTCCAACTCTTGCAGCGTTCAAAGCTGTTCTGGCCCCATGGTGCCTCACCATTAAATTCCCCACAGACAATGGAGCAGGAGTTATAAAAGGGGATCAAAATGCTGGGCGGGAGTGTTATCTGCAGAGCTGCGAGAGGCAAGGAAAAGAGAAATGGGAAAGGATGCGGCAACACCAGTCCGCATCAAAGAACCAACCTTGTAGCAATTACAGGGCGGACCCTGCACTGGCGAGCATAGTGGAGCACGAAAAGAGATGGATCCTAGAAAAGCCAGTGCAGTGGAGAATAGAGTGGTACCGGTGGAAACGACGATACCGGTACCTGTTGACCCGAAGGACCCAAATAAGGTGTTGAATGTGGGTTCACAACTTAATGTGTCGATTCAGAATATCTTAATATCTTTTTTGAAAGAAAATTTGGATGTTTTCGCTTGGACTCATGCCGATATGTGCGGAATATCCCCAGAAGTTGCAGTACACGCTTTGAATATTGATCCAAAGTTTACGCCTGTGAAACAGAAAAGAAGAACCCAAGGTCCAGAAAGGTCAGCAGCTTTAAAAGAAGAAGTTGATCGGCTCATGGAGAATGACTTTATCAAAGAATCTACCTATCCGAATTGGGTTTCAATTCCAGTGCTGGTTAAGAAAGCCAACGGAAAATGGAGAGTGTGCATCGATTTTTCAGATCTAACCAAGGCCTGCCCCAAAGACTGCTTCCCATTACCCAGGATCGATCAACTGGTAGATGGAACAGCGGGACATGAATTGTTATCTTTTATGGATGCCTACTCCGGATATAACCAGATTATGATGCATGAGCCAGATCAGGAGGACACGAGCTTTATCACCGATGTTGGTCTATACTGCTACAGAGTTATGCCCTTCGGCCTGAAGAATGCGAGGGCAACCTCCGAAGACATGTTAATGCTATGTTCAAATCGCAATTGGGCAAGACTATGGAAGTCTACATCGACGACATGTTAGTAAAGTCTAAGAAAGCAGTGGATCACATAGAACACTTAGCAGAAATGTTCGCAGTCCTCCGGAAATACGGAATGAAGCTTAACCCTTTAAAATGTTCGTTTGGGGTGGAGTCCGGAAAGTTCTTAGGTTTCATCGTGAGCGCTAGGGGCATTGAAGCTAGTCCAGCTCAAATTACCGCCTTAAAAGAAGTCAAAGCTACTAGAACGAAAAAGGAATTGCATAGTCTCAACGGAAAAGTCGCCGCCTTGAGTCGGTTCATTTCCAAAGCTACTGATAAGTACATCCCATTCTTTGACGCTCTAAAGAAAGGAAAGAAAAACTTTGATTGGACTCCCGAATGCCAAAAAGCCTTTGATGAATTGATTCGTCGTATGGAAACGCCTCCAATACTTTCTAGGCCCGGCGATGGTGAGGATCTTCTTATATACTTGGCAGTATCATCTCATGCTCTGAGTGCAGCGCTGATACGAGAAGACAAGAGGATTCAACATCCGGTTTACTATATCAGCAAAAAGACTCACTGGGGCAGAGATGAATTACACCAAGTTGGAAAAACTCGCCTATTGTCTACTAATTGCATCGAGGAAGTTGAGGCAATATTTCCAAGCTCATCCTATCAGAGTCTTCACTGATCAAACTCTAAAGCAAGTCCTGTTTCGCCCTGAGACTTCGGGTCGTCTTCTAAAGTGGAACATTGAACTCAGTCAATATGACATCACTTATCACCCCCGAAAAGCAATCAACGGACAAGCTTTAGCGGATTTCATCGCAGAATTCATAGATAAGGGTGATGGTGGGGAAGAAACGATCGATGATTCCCCAATCCAGTGGAAGTTATATGTTGATGGCGCGAGAAATGACTACTGTTCTGGAGCCGGGGTTGTACTTGAAACCCCTGAAGGTCGGTCATTATGTTATGCGCTAAGATTGGAATTTCCTTCAACGAACAATGAAGCAGAATACGAAGCTCTTATCGCTGGCTTGAGAATTGCTAAAGAACTAAACATCCGAGCATTACAGATCTTCAGTGATTCTCAGCTTATTGTATGCCAAGTCAAGAAGGAGTTTCAAGCGAAAGAGGGAAATCTGCCTGCCTACTTGTCAAAGGCCTGGGAACTTCTATGTGACTTCGATCACTACACGATAAGCCATATTCCTCGAGAAGAAAACACGAAAGCAGATTCTCTCGCAAAGTACTCTAGCACAGGCGATGCTCAATTTCTGGGGTTAGCTCCAGTGGAGGTCCTGTCAGCTCCAAGCATTAATGAGATGGATACTGATTGGATCATGAGTGTGTCTCAAGAGCAAGAATCATGGATGACTCCAATAACAGAATATCTGCTCAATGGCTCTTTACCGGAAAATTCAAAAGAACGACAGAAGCTACTGAGGAAAGCCTCTCGCTATATAGTCCAGGATGGCCAATTATACAGACGGGGATTCTCAATGCCATTACTTCGATGTGTATCCAGGGAAGAGTCCAAAACAATCCTAGCTGAGGTACATGGAGGAGAATGTGGTGATCATTTAGGTGGTCAAACTTTAGCAAAGAAGGTTCTCCAATACGGATATTTTTGGCCAGAAATTAATCGAATTGCTGCAGACTATTCCCGAAAATGTGACAGATGCCAAAGATTTGCCAAAATTCCTAGAGCACCTTCTACTGAACTCACACAGATGGTCAGTCCATGGCCGTTTGCAATCTGGGGGATAGACCTTATAGGACCTTTACCAACTGCCAAATCTGGAATCAAATATGCCATTGTTGCTGTAGATTATTTTACTAAATGGGCTGAAGCTGAACCATTGGCTACTATCACCTCTAAAAAGATGATAAATTTTGTGACTAAAAGTATCATTTACAGATATGGTGTGCCTCAAAAGATAATTACAGACAATGGTACTCAATTCGAAAGTGAAGAATTCCAAGATTTTTGCAAGCGATTAAAAATCAGAAAAAGCTTCTCAGCAGTGGCTCATCCGCAGGCAAACGGGCAGGTGGAAGCAGTAAACAAAATTATCAAGTCAACCATCAAGAAGAAACTCGAAAGAGCAAAAGGTGGTTGGGTCGATAAGCTACCACTAGCACTATGGGCATACAGAACTACCCACAAAACTGCGACTGGGCATACTCCGTTTTCATTGGCATACGGGTGAGAAGCAATGATTCTGGTAGAAACAGAGGTCCCTTCACATAGAAGAATCCATTTCAATCAAGCGGAGAATGAAAAACTACATCTTGAGGCACTAGATCTCCTTGATGAAAAAAGAGAAGAGGCTAAACTCAGAATTGCAGCTCATCAGCAAAGGATAGCCAGACATTTCAATTCCAAAGTACGCCAACGCAGCTTTGAGATTGGAGATCTAGTCCTGAAGAGAATTATGACGGCGACAGGTGTGTTTGGGCCAAATTGGGAAGGACCATATGTCATAGGTTAAAAGTTTCTTGACGGCACATTCAAACTCACTACTGTCGAAGGAGATCAAATTCCAAGGGCTTGGAACAGCAATCACTTGCGTCCATACTTTACTTGAAAGCTTTGTTGAAATATTGTAAAAAGAATTATGAATGTATGATTCTTGTAATTGAAAGCAATTGTAAAGCTGATGCAAGTGAATAATGAAAGACTATAAAGTGGATGGCCCAAATTCTTGGCCGAACCACTATAAATCTTGTGTTCCTTATTGTTTTTACATGTTTGCTTTATTTTCGATATGAAAAGTACATTAAATGTATTGCTGAAATATCGATTTAAATTTTTGCATACAATGAAAATAAAACTTGCACGTTACAAGACCAAGTGATTCTTGTTATCATTCAACAAACAAATTTCGAGTCACAAAAGCCTCGAATTCAAATCCTAGATAGGAAGTGCTTCAATTGAACGGCCAATGATTTCGCTGGAAATGGACCCTTGCTAATAAATTGAGATCGTTTGAACAAACAAACATCCAATTAAGAAGCTTATGCCCGTTCTCGCGAACTTGCCTAGCAATGAAGTACACTTCTTTGGATTAAACAAACTACTTGTAAAAGAAGGGAGTGTGAGCTTGAAAAGAAAAACAGAGGATCGCTGAAAAGGCATAAACAAGTGGACAAGGAACAACTAAAGCCCTCTTCGGAGGCAAAAGCCCTCTTCGGAGGCACAACTCTTCGGAGGATAAAGACCTCTAACGAGGCATATGCCGCAAAAAAGAAAGTTCTCTACTCAACCAAAAAAGATTGGAGGAGTCATGACCCTCCAACCATGAGAGAGTAACTTCCAGGCAATCAAAGCCCTCTTTGGAGGCACATTTCACCAGGAGTTGAACTGTAAGAGCCCCTCTTCGGAGGCCCACTTCACCAGAGTTGAAATGCAAAACAAAATAAAGCCCTCTTCGGAGGCACATTTCACCAGGAGTTGAAGTGTAAGAGCCGCTCTTCGGAGGTCCACTTCACCAGAGTTGAAATGCAAAACAAAGTAAAGCCCTCTTCGGAGGCACATTTCACCAAGAGTTGAATTGCAACAGCCGCTCTTCGGAGTTTCACTTCACCAAAGTTGAAATAAAAAAAATAAATAAAAATAAATAAAAGACCTCTTCCCAGAGGCAGAAACGAAAAGACCTCCTCCCGGAGGCACAATCAAGCAGAAAGATCTCTTCGGAGGCACACGTTTCACCAAGATTGAAATAAAACTTCCAGGTGTTGAAACATGAAAAAGCCTTCCTCAAAGGTGCAACTTTTCAAAGAAACAAAAATCAAAAAGCCCTTTACTGTGGTATAAAAAAAATCCTCATCAAAGGCACACTTTAACTTTCAAAGGATGAATGATTTACATATTCTGGAAAATAATCTTCCTCAAAAAGAAGTTAAAGTACCCTTCAGAGGCCCGCTTTACCACATAGAAGAATTCACTTGGTAAAATGTGTATATACACAAAAGAAAAAGTGATTTCTTCGAAGGATGAAGCGTAAAAACTTATATGGAGGGAGTTGTACTCTGTTTTTTAACGAGATATAATTTCTCCAAGTATGAAATAATTATTCTCCAGAAAATAAGAGTACAAGTCCCCTCGAAGTATAAAATATTGCAGCGAGCTTATGGTATGGGGGCAGCATGGTATAGTTACATACAACATGGTATAGCTACATTGGTAAAATTACGCTCGAACAACATACCACAAGCTCACTGTAATATCATATAAATAAACTTGTACAAAAATGAATAAAAATGCATTCTCAAATTCAAACAGGAGTTTGTACAAATAAAGGATCATTTTATTCAATTGTATTACAGATACAAGTTTCGAAATAAAGAAAGCGGGGGCCGGTACCCACACAATCCTCGACCAGTACATGCAAAAAACAAAAAGCTAAAAACTAGAATCTTCATTTCTTCTTGCCACCTTTGGACCCTTCACCCGGTCGGATGGTTAGCTTTTCGGGTCGATTTATAGGCATGAGGGAAGAAGGAGAGGGAGGTACAACTGGTTCAACTTCCGGTTCCTCTTCTATAGCAATGATGCTCTTCCTCCTCCTCTTTGATATTCCGCGCTTCTTTTTCCTCTTTGAGGAAGATTCACTTCCTGGAGTAACAAGTTTAGACAAAATTATGTCATCAGAAGGAGTCCGCTCCGGAGATATCTCACCTCCCTCAAGTCCTTCGTCTTTTTGCTCTTGCGATGCAGCTAGGTCATCTAAGCCCCGAAGGGCACCTATTATTTCTTCCTGTGATCCCAGATGAGGAGTAGGAGTGGTTGGGGGAGGCAGAGGAACAGTAAATGGAGGTGGAAAAGTTTGAATGGCGCTCGGCGCTTTCTCTACAAAGGAAAAGATAAAAGTGTCAGTATTTCCCGCAAAAAGAGGAGACAATGGCTCGTCGAGATTCAAGAAATAATCAAGAAGCTCGCCAAATCTGTAAAAAACTGGCAAGTTGTCCCCCTGAGCACTATTAGGGTTACCTGGAGAAGTTCGTGGTATCACATCAATTTCGTAGTCTACAGCTTCAGCACTCTCTTGTGGCTCATCTATGGCTCGTGTAATTATGGCTTCGGTGTCAGCTTTAGTAGGAATCGGTGTATGGGAGCTAGAACCAGCAATGTCAACATCGACTGAATTTGAAGGAGGGACAGGGGCAGCCAAAGTTGTTTCTTTTTCTAGATGCTCTTTCCCCATCGTTTCAGCTCGCAATCTAGCAAGTTGCTTCCTCCCCCTAGCAAGGGCTGCGCGAGCTTCGATGTCTAAATAGTGTGCCTCTAGCTCCTCTTCGGCATACCCGACGCCTTTAAGCATTTCAAGCGCGGCCTCCCATACTTCAGCCAGGGTAACCTCATATTTGGGACCCAAGAATGCAAGACTGCCACGCCCTAACACACTTTGCAAATAGAATTCAAATAATGTGGAGCCGATGTCAGCTTTGGTAGCTTCATGAGCTTCTTCAGCTGCAATTCTTCCAGCAACCGCTTCATCTCGCTCCCTTTCGACCTTAGATAGCTGAGCTTTCAATTTGTCAATTTCCGCAACCTGGAAACTAGTTTGCTCTTGCAACTGAGTAATGTCAGTACGGCAGCCCGCTACAATTCTCTCCAGTCCATCAGCCTTGGCCACAGCATCCCTTTGTGCAGCATGAGCATCCCGCACTTGTTGCTGAACCACATTTTCTTTTTGAGAGTAGGAAGCAGAAGAAGTAAAAAGTTCTTCTTTAAGCTTTTTCACTTCCGCTTCAAGTTTTTCGTTGTAGGTGGCAATGCTATTCATTTCCGCATCATGCTGCACAAGGGTCTTTTGCCATTCGGTTTTGTCATTCTCCATGGTTAACATAGCTTCGAGATTGGCCCGATTCACCCTTTGAAGCTCATCAACTAGCTTTTTCCAATTTGACATCCTCTCAATGTCAGCTTTAATGGCATCAAGGTTCCGTAACATGGCATTTTTGTCTATGGGAACCAGATCAAGGTCAAAGCGAACTCCTTTTAAGCACCAATTTGGAAATCGACTTTGGAGAGTGCCTGGACCTGGTCCAACTTGGTAAGGAGGCTTGTTAATGATCGCCTGGTTATCAGTACGGGGAGGGGCAGGAGACTGAGAAGAAGTAGGAGCAGTAATCTTTTTCGAAGTTGCAGGCATTGGTTCCTCACTGACTTTAGCCCGTTTACTCGGGTCATCAGTTATGTGACTCTTCCCTCTATCATCGTGAGATTTGCGTTTGTGGGAGTCACCATCTTTGTGGGAAGAATCATATCGATCATCCGGTCTTCCGTAGCGTTCTTCATAGGCACGTCTCTCCCGAGCCTTCCGAGCGGCCCAATCTTCATCAGTCTCTCTGTGAACAGGGAGATAGCGCTTATAGTCATACTGGCTGCGTCTCCCGTATCGCTGAAAGTCATCATAATACGAGCCGCCTCGCTTCATTGGAGAACCTGAAATTGGAAAAAGCACAACTTTAGAATTTTTTGGAAGTGTGGGAAGCTAAGTATGTAAAGTGTCAAAAAATCCTAGTCATGTGTGATGTGTAAACTACATGCGCTGAACCACGAACCGCTCGTCAGTCGAGGGGTAGCAACAGGTTTTATAGCTAACGGCAATTCTCCGGATGAGGGGGTTTGTTTAAGGGCAGAAGTTGCTTCAACTGTCGGAGATATAACTTTGGTAACATCGGGGTCATCTTGAAGAGCTCTTGAGAGGTGACCATTATGTCACTCAAATCTTCGAAGATGTCATCACCGCCATGCTTAGCGGAGCTCCCTCCATCAACTCCTTTCTCAATGTTCTTCCCGGTTTGAAGAAGAGGTTCCTCTTCTTCAATGATTGGGGCCAGTGCAGGCTTATCGGAGGGCCCCGCAGCGTCTTTTGGAGTCGAACATTTCACTAGCGAGGCCTCAATGGTAGTTCCTCCCTGCACAGGCTCTTTAGCAGGAGATGAGGCATCCGGAGTTTTAGCTGGGGAATCTGGGATTTCATGAGGATGTGTAGAACGAGAAGTATGCAAAAGTCCGTACTGATGCAAAAATTCGTCTTTCAACAGAAATTGAATGTCTCTCTCCTCAACTGGCACGGCCTTGAGCCTCTCGAAAGTTACTTTATGACTAGAATCCCTAGAAGGAGGAGGAAGCGCTGAAAAGTAAAAGGCAAAGTTAACATTTGATAACTCAGGCTATGAAAAGTTCAGAGAAAAACATCAGGAACAAAGATAAATGCTCTTACTTCCTACTCTCCAGGTAGCATAGAATCCCGGAGGACAACGAACGAAGAAAAATTGGCTTAGGAAACCGTGAGTGCTTTCGGGAAGGCCAATTATCAATTTACGATTCCTAGCACTTCTCACAAGAATGATGGAAGGGTGATCTTTATTTTTGGCAAATGTGCACAAATAGCAAACTTCATCAAAACTCGGAAGGCGATCCAGCGTCCTTCCGAATAGCACACATAACCCCATCAGAATAGCATAGCCATTGGGGTGCAGCTGGAAGGGGGAGATAGTTAGTCGGAGAAGAAGCTGTTGAAGAAAGTCGTTAAAAGGAGGGATAGCTCCACTCGTGCACATTTGACGATTAACTGCTACAAAACCAGAAGGTGGTATATCAGCGGTATCGCTTCTCTCAGGAAGAATGACATCTGCTTCAGCAATGCCAAACAGAGTGCACAGTTGGAGGAAAACTTTGTATGATAGTGTGGTTGAAACTCTCTCTGGAGGATTAACCAATGGAGTAACAATTGGGAAAGTCTCTTCAGCCGGTTCTGTTTCTCCTTGTTGAGAAGTCATTCTATACAAGGAACTAGATATTCAAATAAGAAGGTGCACGTTTCCTAAAAGTGTGAAGTGTTGTGCAGAACTAACAAAAACAGAAAGCAAACATAGCTGAAATTAAACTAGTCGACAATTAGTTGACTATGTGGTTTCAGAACTTATTAATACAAAATTCAAGTGTAGTGTTGATGCAAACGAATTGGCTTTAACTGGATATTTTAGTTTTGCTTTAATACTTCACTTGAATTCTTTAGTTCGTAGCATTTCATTCACACAGTTCATTTAAGTTGATTATTCCTTGTCGACTAATCTGTCATTTGATGTGGGCAGTCAATGGCAGTATATTCGTCCCATTTTTCTCCAAATATTGTGTTTAACAGGTAATTAGCATTAGAGATAATCTGCAAAGAAATACAACAAAATTCAAGTCCAAATAGTTCAAAGTTCAAACAGCTCAGTCAAAGTTGTCTCAGGATTTCACAAGTCCTAGGTCGTCCAGCGACCTAGCATAGGTCGGAACCTTCTTAGGTCGCGCTGTGCAAAGTAAAGGATAAGGAATTTGAAACTCGTCCTAATGTCAACTCGGCCGCGACCTAAAGCCTATGTCGCAAGAAAGATTAGATCATGCAGTTCTTAGCTCGAGTAATTCCTAGCTTATGCAAAGTCCTAAGACGCGTGAATATTAGGTCGTTCAGCGACCTAGTGTAGGTTGAAACTATTCCTTAAGTCGCAAGGGTCCTTAGATCGCGAATTATCTTAAGTTGCTCAAATTCACTAGGTCGCTAACTTCCTCTCCACGCAATGCTTTACCAGACCCGATAACCCACTATCAACTACACCGAAGTCCATCATCCTATTCATGAAGTTCGTCATCTTCTCATACCACCAAATCACTCGAAAACCAATTCAACATATCTCCGATCTATCATAAATCTAACTCACTACTGTGCGTTCGTGAATCACAACAACAACAGTAACCAGAGACGATCAAAAATCGATAACAACATGACTCAAAGTGAAGCACGACGCACAAAATTGGTCTGGGGTTCGGAGGTTAGAGTTCATGGTTCGATGGTGATCATGGAATGGATAAAGATCGAAGATACTTACGTAATTTGATAGCAAGGACGAATCGCTGAATGATTAACTTGAATTCGTCTTTAAAATCGTAGAATTTTGTTAATGGCGGCGCAGGAAATTGAAGCAGGTGAGTAAGGAGGGAGTAGCGACCTAACAAATTTATATGGGGCTGAAAGAAGAAGACGAGTGGACGCGCGAGTTAGTATATGTTTTAGGTCGCTCACGACCTAGCAAAATTAGGTCGAAGCACACGACCTATGACATAGGCCTGTACTTCGAGGGGCAAATGTTAACTCCTATTACTGCCGCGACCTAAAACTCCACGACCTAAAACTCCGCGACCTATAACTCAACATCCCAATGACCTAAGACTACCTGGCGACCTAAAACTCCGCGACCTATAACTCAGCAGCCAAACGACCTAAGAGTACTTGACGACCTAATAGTCTCAACGACCTAATGACATAATTATCTTAGCGATCTAACGACCTAAAGGTGGGACGACCTAACTACAGAAAGTTCAACACGACCTAAGGATATGTACCGATCTAAAGTATGGAGCGACTTAAAAAGGATAGCGACTTAACGACCTATAATAGGTCGCTTGCGACCTAAGCAGATGAAGTAAAATCCCTATGCCGCTTCACTTATACCATGATCTGTTAAGTCGACCACGACCTACTGCTTACTAGCTCGTTCCAGAGTTAAGTGCAATGTTATCCAACCATCTTCAGGAAAAAGCTTGCGACCTACGACCTATGATAGGTCGCTCGCGACCTATCACTACGAAGATAAATCTCAATACTGCTTCATTTATGCAGCCACCAGTTGGGTTGTTCACAACCTAGGACTTGCTTGCCAGTGTGTCCAAACGAACAAGCACACCCCTATTGAGTCGCAACCCATGTCTTGTAGGTCGGCCACGACTTGCGACCTATCTTAGGTCAGTCACGACCTACGACCCAGCATGGGAATTCACTATAAATACAGCGGCACCTCCAACATTCAGGGGACTTTAGGGGTCATTTTCTTCAAGGTATTGAGACTTCACTATCTTCAAAGCAATCTACACTCCATCGCATCAAGCACACGCAAGACGCCTAGATCAACTTCGCACAGGAATTTAACACATTCAATCATGGATTCGAAGAACTCTGTCACGACGAAGTTTTCCTTAGCTACTTGTTTTCTGAATTGAGTTGGATTGTAATTGAAAGAGATTGTAATAAGTTGTAATCCGATCAGCAATAAAAAGGATTGAAGTGGACGTAGGCTTGATCATAAGCCGGGCCACTATAAACTCTGTTCACATTTACTGCATTTTCTGTTACTTACTGTTATTTCTTGATTCCCGTATTACGGGTGGTGCATTCACATCGTTTTTATACACACCGGGGTGTTAGCGTCAGATTTTCACGTTAACAGAAACTATGAGTTAGGACAAAATTTATAGAGTTAAAAATTACACATCCTATCCCGGTTACCTCGTCGAGCGTTGGATGTACGTAAGGCGCTAACCAAGAAGAGCATGAGTACAATATATGGAAGATCCTGTTGGCTGGATTACATTGATTCCTTACTTAAGGCTAGCCCGCCTTGTAATTGTGGATTTTAATGGATTGGAGATTGAAGATACACATTTCATCCAAACAAATGGGATATAAGAATCTATATGTCACAAACATCCGGAAGCAAGTTCGCGCAAGAGGATGTTCATCAATTACCACAAGATGATGAATCCGAATTTGTCGAAGAGGGGCAGAAGAAGTAAAATCCATTCTGAGTCCTATCCCAAGTGGGAGAATTTGAAAAGATATTTTGAAAATGCCTTAAAATATTTGGATGACTTTTTTAATGGATGTTTCCAAAGGGTCTATTTGGAAACTATTGCTTTGAAAAGTAAGAAAGTTTTAGAACTTTTACTTTAATAAGAAATATATAACAATAAATTCGGTTGTGCTAAAAGTCTTAATAAAATGGTATGTTTCGAAGTTTTTAAAAATATATATTTAGTAACATAGAAGTTTGAATGAGTAAAAAGGGTCTTAGCTCAAAAGGTTTTTGGAAAAAAAGGGTTTTCTGTTTTCGAAATAAATAGAAAAAGCAGGTAGGTTTAGCTCGATGATTTTCCATATTTATAGAAATTGGATGTTTTTTAATTTCTCTCTCCAAGGCACGGATAAATTAGAAATGTGATGCCCCACCTCTATACTCACAATAGCCAAGGACACTATGGAGTAATGCCGTCAACTAGCACGAAGAATAAGGCTGTTGAGAAGCGACCATCTGTGTAATTGCTTTGTGCGAGTACCGATATGTCAGATAGTATGGCATATATTTCATTTCAAGAGAAAATCCGACATACCGATACAAACTCAAATCTACTACACAGTGGCTATGTGAGCTTCGAAAATAAATACAAAATAAGCATAACATAAATCAGTCACAGATAATCATATCACTAAGGCGGAATCAGATATGAATATAACACATAAAAATGCACATCAAAGTAGTAGTCATACAAGATCCACTACATCATAAAAGAATAGGCACAAGTGTTAGCCAAAAGAATATGTATACATCAAGGAGTCTCTATCTCGGATATATAAAAGCAAAAACTACTAAGCTAAAGTAGTTAGCCAAAATTCAGGTGACATACACTGATAAGAAGTCAATCAAAAGCACCTGAAATACCTCAGTCTGACCCGAGTATTATTTAAGAAGAAAATAGTAAACGGATCAGTCTAGCTATAAATATCATATAAAATGAGATTGGATAAGAGATATGGCAAAAAAATACGATAACAATAATGTCATACTGTGACAAGTATACATCAAATAACAACAAAAATCATAATATATCCCAAACTTTCTCAAACACCAAAAAGAATGTCATATTCTTTATTTTATTCGCCAAACCACAAATACTGACAAAACATATCAATGCCAAGCACAAAAATTGATGAAACACAAATTCCAGAAATCATCAACTAGAAATCCAGAAAACAGAAATGGGGAAGGCCTATCACAAACGGGAGAATGAAAACTCACCAACATGTGTATCACAAATGAGACGCTGTCCTATAAACCGAACATTGACGCACCTGAAAAGACGCGTCCCATGCCCAGTAGAACATCGACGCACCTAAAAGGATACGCCCCATGCATAATCAAACACCGACGCACTAAGAAAGATACGCCCCATGCATAAACGAACATCGACGCACCTAAAAAGATACGCCCCATGCATAATCAAACATCGGCGCACCTATAAAGATACGCCCCATGCATAAATGAAAATTGGCGTGCCTAGAAAGATACACCCCATGCATAATCAAATATCGATCCACCTAAAAGATACGCCCCATGCATAAACGAACATCGACGTACCTAGAAAGATACGCCCCTTGCATAAACGGACATCGACGCACTTAAAAAAATTTGCCCCATGCTCCGACTAATCGAACCGTTTGCTCCACTAACGGTCCAAAGACTATGGGTCGCTAGCCCATAAAAGAAATAAGACGAAGCTTAAGAACACAAGCTACGGTCCCCCACATGGACAAAATGAAATCGTATCGCTAGTCTAAACCATAAATTGATCACCATTGATCAATAAAAACCGTGAATTACACAAAGTTAGTAGATAAATGAGTTCAGCTTCATGTCCCATAACCACTTGCTTAACTTAAATATTTGCGAACAAAATGTAGATTTCCACTCAAAAATTATCACAAGGTTTCAATCGGACAAGTCTAAGAATTAACCGACGAAGTAAACGTAAGCGTTTCATACCACTTGTTTTGCTAAGTCGTTTATTTGGGTTTCTTGAACGAATGAGGTAAATGTTTGCATATACTAATAGATTAGAAAATGGTTTTAAAAGCGAGCTTTATATTGAAAGTAAATGTTGAAATCGTTTTGATGAAAGAGTTTTAGTATTTACTACTAGTATAGAAACCTTTTTATTTTAAAGTGATAAATCACAGAAATGATTGTAAAAACAATTAATCAACCAAAAATTCACATACGAAGACATGAATCAAATCCATAGAAATCGATACCAAATCCATCAAAATGGATATTCCCAAAAATCCAAAAAAAGAAGTCATCAAAGTCGATAAAAGCGATAAGAACTAATCAGATCAACAACAATTGATAAACATTGGAAATTCATTCAAAAAATAGGCAAATAGGCATATAAATGAACAGTTTTAGATGTTTGGAGGTTCAACCAGATGTCTGTATCTGGGTTCTGGAAATAATTCAGAAAACCTCCCAGACGTATGAACCACAAACCAGACATCTGACCACTAGCCAGACGTCTGAAATTACCAACCAAATGTCTGATTCTTTTGTCTACCTTTTTATTTTCTACGCTCGTTATATAATTTTTCCAGCGACCATAACCAGACGTCTGAAATTACCAACCCAACATTTGGTTAGTTCTGCTCGGCAGAAATTTTCCTAGGCCAATGATGGCCAAATCGATTCGAAAGCGATCGGACGAGCGACGGAGACAAGAGATTTATGCCAAGCGACAACCTAGCCGTATAGGCTCTTCGATACTCCCCAAATAACATGTCCAAATATCCAAGATAGGATCTTTAAAGATTTTGACTTCAAAACACCAAAATATGGAAAATTCACCAAATCAACTCAAACTAAAAGCAATTGAACATGAATAGATGTTAGAAATTCACATCTAACAACAACGAAATTTATGGACGTAGATGTGAGTTCAAAAACTCACCTTTAAACCCAAATATAAAAATGAGAAGCTCTAAAACAAGCAAAGATTGATTTCTCTTCAACAACACCTCCAGAATCTTCAATCTATTATCAAATGAAATGAATTTCCTAAGTTTAGCTTTAGGAATTTCTGAAAATTGAAGAGAGGTTGAGATGGAGAAGATGAAGAGTATTCTTACCTAAGCTAATCTTTATTTTGGGGCTTGAATTTGAATTTCCTAGCAAAACTAGAGTTTAGGAATTTTATTTTCTTTTCTCTTCCCTCATTTTTATTTAGTTTAAGTGTTAGGAAAATAATAGAATGAATGAAGAGTAGAGGGGGTGGAGTTAGGGTAATATGTTGGGTTAATGGACCGAAACCCAAACCCAAAGCCTAATAGAAAAATAGCAAAATTCATCTCAACTCCAAACATATCGATGTTTGTACTCAAAAAGGTCGCAAACGCCGTTTTGAACTTAATAGAAGTGGTCTCGAATCCTAATTTGACTGTTTACATAAATTAGCATTTCAGACATTAATCCGACTAATGTGTTGTATTTCAATAAATCATTTAAATATACGATCGTAAAAATATGCGGGTTGTTACAGGCTCTCCTCCTTAAAGAAATTGCGTCCTCGCAATTCTTAAGAAGAAGAAAAAAGTAACAACCATAAAAGCATAACAACAAAAAAGAAAATTTGAAATAAGAAGTTCATCTTAAAGAGCACGAGAGAGTAAGTCTGGGTGTGGTCGCCGATGAATTCTCTGGATTCCTAAGAGCAATCCTTAGGATTTGAGGACCATTGAACTTTCACAAGTGGAACATCTTTATTACGAAGACGTTTAACCTCCGTTGCAATGATACGAATAGGATGTTGCTCAAAAGTCAAATTAGATGAAACTTCAATTTCTTCAATAACATCGGGCTCAAGAATATAATCGAAATTCCTAATGCATTTCCGTAGTTGAGAGACGTGGAAAACGTCATGAATAGTATAAAATTGAGCTGGTAATAAAAGGCGATAAGCCATGGAACCAATACGTTCGGTGATGGGAAATGGGCCAATATATCGAGGTGCAAATTTTCTCAATCGACTAAATTGCACAACACCTCTCATGGGTGAAACACGAATGAACACCAAGTTCTAAGAGCGAAAACAATGGCCGCGAGCACTAGATCGTAAGTGGCATATCAAGTCGCGGTAGGCTTTTACTGTGTAGAAGTATAAGCGATAGCGCGCTCCCTTTTTGCATGAGAATGACACCCAAACAAATACGGCTAGCATCAGTACAAACAGTGAAGTCTTGGTTCCCTTCGGGAATCACAAGAATAGGAGCATCAGAAAGGAGCCATTTTAAATGATCATCTTTCCCGAAAAGCTTAAAATGTTCAAAATTATATTTAACTTTATGTAATCATGTTTTCATAAAATTTTACTTATTCCAAGTCAATTTATTGTGTCTAATTGTCTCATCATAGCGTTTAGGAGATTCCTATCGATAATGTTGATCAAGCGCATCGACCAGAATTCTTAAAGCACTCAATGGAAAAAACAACAAAAAATCATCTTCTTTATGATAAACATGTCTCTTCAAATTTTTACAAATATTCTTTGCTCATTGTAATAACAAAATCCAATTATACTTATAATGTATCTTATTAAAAAGATTCACAAATTTTAAATTGTTGTTTTCATCCATAATCAATGGGTACAAGGCGGACTCATCAAGATATTCGTACAATACTCGATTCATAAGATGGATGAAATAAGATGGATAAACCGAATGACGTCACGAGTCATTCATAAGAATCATAATGAGTGCGGAATGCGGTAAAGGGGAATGCTATCCTCCGCAACCCGTATCTGATGAAAAATGGTGGCAAGGTCGAGCTGAAATGACCTTTGCACCTCACAATAGATCGCTTAGGTAGTAATCCTAAGACAAGGTCAATGATACCGGGAAATTCTCGAACAACTTGATTGAGGGAAACAACATCTTCCTCAACAAGTGGTTCTAGAGAGTAAAATGATGCCACCAAATTGGAATCGAAATCATTAAGAAAAATAGAAATCTTCTTAACAAATTGAGGATGTCGAAGAAAGATAGTCCTCGCAGGATATTGGATATGGGATTCATAATGGTTAAGCCAATCCATTCCCAAAATCATTCTGAAACCTAACTAGCACATAACATTCAAATCAGATTGGAAAGCATAATCACATAAAATAATCTTGACATCTTTACAAGATCCAAAAGTTGTTGGGCAGACATGAATTCGCCATCTAGAGGAAAACTATTGGATTGACCAGCACTAGGACTGCCAAGTCTAACCATCTCTAATTGTTTAAGAAAGAAAGAAAGAACAAAGAGGAAAAAGGTTATTCTTAAAATGAATTTCAACCAAATTTGATTGATAAAACAAGGCATCATAAAAGAAAATAGGATAGAATGAGTCCTAAGACACGAATTAAATACTAAGGCATGATCCTAAGAAAGACTTAGGAAGATGATCCTTGCTATAATATTCCATATTGTTTTGAAGTTTGGCTCTGATACCATGCTATGACGCCCCATCTCTATACTCACACTAGCCAAGGACATAATGGAGTAATGCCGTCAACTAGCACGAAGAATAAGGCTATTGAGGAGTGACCATCTGTGTAATTGCTTTATACGAGTACCGGTATGTCAGATAGTATGGCATGCATTCCATTTCAAGAGGAAATTCGACTTACTGATACAAACTCAAAGCTACTACATAGTGGCTATGTGATCTTCGAAAACAAATATAAAATAAGCATAACATAAATCAGATATAGATATTCATATCACTATGGCAGAATCAGATATGAATATAACACATAAATGTGCACATAAAAGTAGTGGTCATACAAGATCCACTACATCACAAAAGAATAGGTACAAGTGCAAGATAAAAGAATATGTATACATCAAGGAGTCTCTATCTCGAATGTATAAAAGAAAAAACTACTAAGCTAAAGTAGTTAGCCAAAAGTCAGGTGATGGACCCTGATATGAGGTCAACCAGAAGCACCTATAATACCTCGATCTGACCCGAGTATTATTTAATAAGAAAATAATAAACGGATCAGTATAGCTATAAATATCATACAAAATGAGATAGGATAAGAGATATGACGAAAACGTATGATAACAATAATGCCATACTATGAAAAGTATGCATCAAATAGCAATAAAAATCATACTATATCCCAAACTTTCTAAACACCAAAAAGAATGTCATATTCTTTATTTTATTCACCAAACCACAAATATTGACAGAACATATCAATGCCATTCACAAAAATTGGTGAAACACAAATTCCAGAAATCATCAATTAGAAATCCAGAAAACACAAAAGGGGGACCTATAACAAACGGGAGCATGAAAACTCACCATCACATGTATCACAAATGAGACGCTATCCCATAAACCGAACATCAACGCACCTAAAAAGATATGCCCCATGCACAGTCGAACATCGACGCACATTAAAAGATACATCCCATGCATAACCGAACATCGACGCACCTAGAAAGATACGCCCCATGCATAAACGAACATCGACGCACTTAAAAAGGTACGCCCCATGCATAATCAAACATCGACGCACCTAGAAAGATATGCCCCATGCATAAACGAACATCGAAGCATCTAGAAAGATATGCCCAATGCATAATCAAACATCGACGCACCTAGAAAGATACGTCGTATGCATAAACGAACATCGACGCACCCAGAAAGATACGCCCCATGCATAAACATACATCGACGCACCTAAAAAGATACGCCACATGCTCTGAGTTATCGAGCCGATTTCTCCACGAACGGCCCAAAGACCATGGGTCGCTAGCCCATAAAATAAATGAGAGAAGCTTAATAAAACGAGGTACATTCCTCCACGTAGGCAAAGAGACATCGCACATCGCTAGTCTGAACCATAAAACGAATGAATTTATTTTCATGTCCCATAAACACTGGATTAACTTAAATATTTACGAACAAATTGTAGATTTCCACTCGATAATTATCACAAGGTTTCAATCGAACAAGTCTAAGAATTAACCGACGAAGTAAACGCAAGTGTTTCATACCACTTGTTTTTCTAAGTCGTTTAATTAGATTTCCCGAACGTATGAGGTAAAGGTTTGTATATACTAATAGATTGGGAAACGTTTCTAAAAGCGAGCTTTATATTGAAATTAAATGTTGAAATCATTTTGATGAAAGAGTTTTAGTATTTACTACTAATATAGAAACATTTGTATTTTAAAGTGACAAATCACAGAAATGATTGTAAAAACAACCAATCAATCAAAAATTCACATACGAAGACGTGAATCAAATCCATTGAAATCGATACCAAATCCATCAAAATGGATATCCCAAAAATCCAGAAAAAGAAGCTATCAAAGTCGTTAAAAGAGATAACAACTAATCGGATCAAAAAAGTCGATAAACATTGCAAATTCACTCAAAAAATAGGAAAATAGGCATAACTGAACAGTTCCAGACGTCTGGAGGTTCAACCAGACGTCTGGATCTGGGTTCTGGAAATGATTCAGAAAACCTCCCAGACGTCTAATTCACAAACCAAACGTTTGACCACTAACCAGACGTTTGAAATTACCAACCAGACGTCTGATTCTTTTGTGCCCTTTTATTTTCTACGCTTTTTATATAATTTTTCAAGAGACCATAACCTGACGTCTGAAATTCCCAACCGGATGTCTGGTTGGTTCTGTTGGGCAGAAATTTGCCTAGGCCAATGATGACCAAAACGATTCGGAAACGATCGGACGAGCGACGAAGATTAGGGATTTATGCCAAGTGACAACCTAGCCCTATAGGCTCTTCGATACACCCCAAATAAGTTATCCAAATATTCAAGATTGGATCTTTAAACATTTTGACTTCCAAACACAAAATTTTGGAAAATTCACCAATTCAACTCAAATCAATAGCAATTGAACATGAATAGATGTTAGGAATTCATACCTAACAACAATGAAAGTTACAAACGTAGATGTGAGTTCAAAAACTCATATTTAAACCCAAATATAGAAATGAGAAGCTTTAAAACAAGCAAAGGTCGATTTCTCTTCAACAACACCTATAGAATCTTCAATCTATTATCAAATGAAATGAATTTCCTAAGTTAAGTTATAGGAATTTCTGAAAATTGAAGAGTGATTGAGATGGAGAAGATGAAGAGGATTCTTACCTAAGCTTCTCTTTGATTTTGGAGCTTGAATTTGAATTTCCTAGAAAAACTAGGGTTTAGGATTTTTCTTTTCTCTTCCCTCATTATTCTTTAGTTTAAGTCTTAGGAAAATAATAGAACGAATGAAGAGGAGAGGGAGTGGAGTTAGGATAATATGTTGGGGTTAATGAGCTGAAACCCAAACCCCAATAGATAAATAGAAAAATTCAGTTCAACTCTAAACATATGGATGTTTATACTCAAAAAGGACGCAAACGCCGTTTTGAACTCAATGGAAGTGGTCTCGAGTCCTAATTCGACTATTTACAAAAAGTAGCATTTCATAGTTTAATCCTACTGATGATGCTATATTTAAATAAATCATTTAAATATACAATCGTAAAACTATGTGGGTTGTTACAAGAAATAACACTTAATTTAGTTGGGGTATGAAGTATGAAAGTGTAGGAATGCCAGCCAGCGAAAATAGGAGGAATATTCCCATATAGAAATATTACAAATAATAATAGCTGGAATATTTTTTGTTTTTAAATCTTGTTGTTGGCCGAAGTAGTATAAGTGTGGAGTATTGCGGACAAAAAGAGGAAAAAGGTACGAAGAAATGAACAGTAAACTAAGGCACTATCATGAGGACAATAATAGTTTTTTGGGATAGTTCGAATCGTGTCGGAGAGAAAAAGACGACACGAAACGATTATTATTACTATTATTATTAATCAACCCAGGCTGAATAGGTCCAGGTTCAACCTGCGCCCTCAATTCAGCAACTGGTTGATCCCTAGAGGTGGACCGGTAGTGGTCGACCGGTAGCCCTAAAGTTGTTAACCAGTTAACGGGTAAAAAGAAGAAGCCGAAGCTCGAACGTGGCGTATAGCAGCATCTAGGTTAGCCACCACTGCATTTTATCGTCTCCCTCTGCCTCTCTACTCCCGAACCTCCTCATCTCCCTCGACCAAATGAATAACGTCGCCGCCTCTCCCTTCCTACAATCAGCAATGCCGCTACCGCCCCTCCCCACCGACAACACCACCTTTCTTCCTGCCTGTAGTAGCCGACGAGCATCCCTAAGTGCCGATAACACACTTCAAATCTAGTCCCTTCACCTCTCTAGATATGAACCCAACTTCCCCTCCCCGACCCCTGCCCAGTCCATTACGCTACCTCGAACCTCTGGCACGTTCTCATGCCATCCAGGTCTCATCCCTTAAGAGATCACTTGGCTCGACCAGAGCGACCAAAAAATATATAGCTACATGACCTCAGCAAACTTCACCTTTCTTCATGGATGGCCACTAAAAATTGAAGATTTCACCGCCTTTGGACTCAAGGATTTCTTCATGGTTACAGGATTAGCATCGGCCCTCAGCCATGACACTTTTGAGTGGGATGCTACTCGTGCGGCATGCAGCTTTTTGATGCTCATTTGTAGTACATTTTTGATGAGAATATCAGTAACCTCAAGTTGGAAGTGAAGGGAGTCAAGATCGAAATGTCCAACAATGATTTCGCTGAGATTTTGGAGATAGGTACGAAGGAAATGGACTTGGAAAATGTTGAGATGACTTTTCAAGAGATCTTACATCGGATCCTTTTTAGAGATGTCATTCTTTGGAGGTCAAACAATTTGCAAACTATAACACGCATCGTCGTTTGCATCATATAGCAGAACACTATTCCCAAGATAGGGAGCTTCGATCAGATTTATCCATTTGTGTAGAAGGCCACCTACGCCATCATGGGTGGTGCAGCGATCAACTAGGCTCGTGCTATATGGTCTGCCTCCTCCCTTTTTAAGGAGCATTAAGTGGCCGGCGTTTTATGTAGTATATATTAAGATATATATGTATATAGACATACATGCATATATAGGTGCAGTATTGGGGAAGGTTAGGTTAAGTATATTATACGCGCATATAGAATTAAACGGATTAGCCGTAGATAACTTACAATACTTAAATGAAAAACCATTGAAATAAGTTTATAATATGGGTAACGAGTGTTTTTTTCCAACCACCAGAATGTTGTTCTGAACCTATCACAACCCATAGGATAGATTTAGAAGGACATGTCATTTGAGCAAGATGGGAACCCAAGAATTTAATGTCTTCTTATTCATGCTTAGTACTGACAAGATGATTGTGTGCCCAAAGAATACTGTTAATTCCGTGGAGTAGCCAAAGTTCATATTTCTGTTCTATTATATTTTCCATTCCGCTATGAGTTTAGATTGATCGATCTTTGATATATCTATGTTATTACATGTTACCAAAACCAAGATCTATATCATAATGGACATGGATTTCAATGGACATGGATATATTTTTATCCTCTTTAATGTAATTAAAAATGGCGACCTGTCTCTCGTCCTTTCTCCAATCGCGTTACTCTTCCCTCATCTGACTTCTGCGCGACTTTCCTCTTCCCCCTCCTCCATCCTTCCTCGCCCTTTCCTCCCTCCGCTTATGCCTGTTCACCATCTCCCCCTCCCTTCCGGTCCTTCCTCGAGCCACTCTTCTACCAGATCAGGTAGGGTTTTTGGAGTCATGCCAATTTCGCCGCTGCTAGTATTGCCACAACTCCAATCTGTCGATGATTTCCCTCCTCTACCTGTTTCTCAGTCTTCTCCTCTGGCAACTGTCGATCGCCTGTTTGTCAGCCCTTCAGATTCTTCAGTGGTGCCTGCTGCGGTCTCAGATATTAATGCCTCAACTATAGGTGCGAGAGCTTTTGGCGATTTTCCCACTGCTAACGTTGCGTGTTGTACTGATCGTATTGCTTTGGGCTTTACTGGTAAGTCGAAATGTGGCATTGGGTTTTCCAATTCGGGTTTATTTGCGGATGTCTCAGGTGTTGTCCCAGATGACCCTGCTAGTATTGGAATGAAGGAGAATAGTTTTGGATGTGTGCCGCGACTAGCCTCTGCTGAAGCGCCTGGCATTGATTGTTGCACTTCTGGTGCTTGTGTAAATGCCTATGATAGACCCTGTAGTAACAAGTGTTCACATAGTTTGAATAAGCCTGTTTCTGGTAGTATGGTCGATGAAGCTGTGAATATTGCAACATCAACCCGTATTCCTGCTACCCCTACAAATCCTGGCTTCAAATCCTGGTCCTTGCTATTCTCCACTCTGCCCCGTAATGTGGGTGACTACGTTCCAATTGAGTTTGATATAGTTGAGCAGGATGGAGTGATGATCCCTCATCCTAATGTGATGCAGGTTGGTAGGATTTTTGGTCGGATTACCTAGTTGGGTTCTTTTTGGATCCTCACCATCGCCTGCGTGACGCGTTTACTGTTTGTCGTCAGACCTGGAAGCTTCGTGGTGGTTTGCGTGTTAAGCTGGTTGAATCCATGTACTTCCTAAAATTTTCTTCCCCTGAGGAACGCAGTTTTGTCCTAGGGGCTGAACCTACTTTTTTTGATGGGCAACACTTTATTATTACACCTTGGTCCCCGACCGTGGCTAGTGCTCGTGAGCATGTTCTTTCTGTCCCTGTTTGGGTTTGTTTTTCGCATATTCCCTCTGCTCTTCAACCCTTGCTCGGTTTGAACTGGCTTGCTTGTAACGTTAGAAAATTAAAATGTTTTGATTCCAATACTGTGGCTCATGAAAAATTGGTATATGCTAAGGCTTTGATCGAGATTTCCCCCGATATGCCTCTCCCTACTTCCATTCCTGTTCAGTTAGCTGTTGGGCATGTTGTGGAGGTTCGTGTACGTTATAGATGGGTTTCGGATATTTGTACCTCCTGTCATTCTTTTGGTCACCTTGCATTATCCTGTCCGCAGTCCGTTTCCTCCCCTGCTGCTCCTAAGACTCCTCTGCCTCACCCTCCGCTAAGGAAATGGGTTCCCAAAGTTTCAGTCTCTGCCTTAGCCCCGCCCCTGGCTTCTCCGCCTCTTGTCTCGATGCCGCCAGAAGCTCCTGCTGCTGGGTCAGCCCCTTCTAGTTTCGTAGCTGGACTAGCCCCTGAACCAGTTCCTCCCTCTGTTGTTTGGGATGTGGCAGAGATGTATTGGATTGATCAACTTTCCGACATGCGATTTAACCCCCGGGTTAATACCTACTTCAGATTCATTTCCGATGATCTCCTTGACCTTAGGCGCCTTTATTACATTCCTTCCGCTGATTCCTTAGTCCTTGATGTGGACGGCGATTTTGCGTGCACGAATTCTACCTTGCTAGCTGATTCCTCTTGGGATCGTTCCTTCATTTACACTCCTACATCTGTGGCTTATGATCCATGTCTTGCTGCCCTTTCCGCCCCTTTTCTGGTCTTGTGGGGAATGTATCTTTGGAGTCTTCTCAGGTTTCATTGCATGATGGAGATTCTTTCTCTTCGGAATAGTAGTTTAGCTTATGTTATCCATATAGTAGTTGTGGTACGTCTACCACACTCCTGTGCTATATTTTCTACTTTTATTAGCAGTTAAGGTGTCTTCACCTTGCTCCTGCTCTTAAACTTTTATTACACTCGTAATAAATAGTGGACGCTCCACTATAAAACCGGCTTGCCTTGCAGAAAAAAAGATAGTCTAGAATATTTGCGAAAACAGTGAATCGCTGCTCGTCTCTTAGATTTGGCCTCTTTCATATGGAAAATGTCAAACTCTAACGTTTGGATATATAAACCATAACTCAATTGAGTTCATTTGCAGTAAGTTATCCGATTTCAATCATTATCATCCCATTATCTTTAAAACAAGGACTACTGTCATAACCGATAACCGATTTTAAAGCTTCATAGTTTGTTATATCGAAATGCCTAACATATAATTCCTATTTTCATATCAATTCTGCTAATAACGACTTTCCTATTTCTCTCATTTTTAGAATTTAATTCCTTCACTTGTTCATCTACACAACTTAATCCATAGTTACGTCTTCTAAAACATTTTGAACGTTGACAATATACTGGTGTAAAAAAGCCGGTAGGAATTCTAGGTATTTAAAATTAGATTTTTTTGTATTTGCATCAATTATGTCCACCGCCACATTAGATTTTGGCATTTTCAGGTTGGACATAGTTTACTATTCACACTACATTGGGAAAAAAATTCATTTATAGTTCTGGCACGTTCAAAACAGAAGGGGTCTCATTTTTTTATTTTTGGCTTTTGACTTATTCGCTAGGTTGCTTGTTCTTACTACCGATAGGTCTACCTTTATGCTTCTCTATTTTCGTTTTCAATATTTATTATGTGGCTGGTAAATCTATTTCCCTTAACTTTAATTGTAACACTTTTTTCTCCTTAGCATTGGTTGAACCAAATAATTTTTTATTGTAGCAAACTCAGGGATATGAATATTGAGCAATTCTTTAACTTGTGGAACGTAATTTGATTGTCTCCAATGTTCATCTACATGTTCAATCAGTAGTGCAAGAACTCCATTGTGATATTTGTATATTCCGTGTGCACATGGAGACCACATACTAGTCCGTTCAATTGATCACAAACTAATGCATCCAAAGCAACACAACTAATTTTTGTCATTTCTTTCATAATCAAATCCAATGCAAAAGCAGATGTCTTACCTCTAAATTGTTTGATTAACGGGACTAGATATGCAATACGTACTGCTTCTAAACTTATTTCAAAGCTAGCTTTTATTCTTATATGTTGTAGACATAACATATTATTCATTTGGACCAAATTACGATGAATTTTTCCTTAGACGTACCAAGATGTTTTTTCAATTGAGAATATGAAGACTATGATCTAGATGTTCTCCTATTAACACTATGTTTAATTTCATTTGTCCACGCAAAAGCAAAATACTCTCTTTATTCCAAACAATGGTCATGAACATACTATAGGTTTTCAAGATAATCTATCCGATCTTTTTGAAAATTATTACAATGTATCCAAAGTTCATTTTCGGACGATGCATGACTATCTTCTTCCAACTTTGCAAAATCATTTTACTTTATTTGTTCTAAACTCTAGTTTGTAATTCGTAATGACATTGGTTTTCATGTGCCATAAACATATCATCAAATTTGCCTCGGATATTTTTCTTAAATTCAATTTATTAAAGCTTATTCTTTACCAGTAACTATTAACTTGGGTGGTTTATCAGGCAAATAAAAATATTTTAGCTTGAGTAGTGCCCATTCATGAATATCCTTGCTCTCAAATGCTAGAAATGCATGTGTAATACCAAAAGTTAGGCTCGTGGAAGTCATACCAACCATTTCTAATAAAGGCATATTTTACCGATTTGTTTTGTATGTACAACGAAGTAATAGAATTGATGGGAAACTCTTACATAATACAGACTGTATGAGACTATGTTATATATATTAAATAACCAGTTTCCGCATTAGCCTTCTCAAAATACATATAATGCTTCTCTACAAGAAAATTCATTAAATGTTGCATTGCAAATCTATACTCTGTTGCAAACTGCATTTTATATTTAGCATTGCAAATAATCTTCAAAGTTGAGGTATTTTCCAAAAGTGACTTCTTAATGGCAACTAATACTTCTCTTGTAGGTATGCCTGCAACATACTTATCTTCTAAAAAAAAATATCCTTATCAATCAACTTTGCCACATACGGATGTCCTTTTAAAGAATAAGCAAGTTCGTGATTATGTACGCCATTGATTATAGATATTTTCTATTTATCTTTATCTAGAAACACGCCCTTCAATAGAAATAGACAATTGTATTTTCTGGTGGCACTATGTCTATGTTATTTAAATTGTTTTCTTTTTCCATTAATTTTGACTAATGAGTATGGTAAACCCTGCCCCTTTCACATCCAAGTTGCAATTGTGGTTATTTTTACAGAACTAACTTATTATACTTCAAAATTACGAGAACAAATTCAACTTTTTGCTTATTACTTTACACCATCGAATCAAAGCATTCTATAAATCAAACACCTAAAAATTACATAATACACAAAAAATAAATTAATAAAGTTCGATTTTCAAGCCATACTAGTGATCGTAAAATTTTAAATAAATATTTACTT
The DNA here is from genome assembly GCA_030765085.1 of Allium cepa. Lineage (NCBI taxonomy): Eukaryota > Viridiplantae > Streptophyta > Magnoliopsida > Asparagales > Amaryllidaceae > Allium > Allium cepa. The sequence continues at coordinate 192,765,457 of CM060943.1, forward strand.
GAACGGTTAGAAAGTGGTCTGTCCAATAAATTTTTATGTCTTTTGAGCCATTTAATTGATCATCTTGTACCATATTTTCATTATCAACAAATTTATCATCCAAAATAGTAAGTGCATTGGTGTCCTCCATCTAAGAACCAGAAAAACAAAAAAAACTAAATGGGAAATAAGATATATATAAGATGAATGATTAAAAAATACAATTCAATAACTTACATCGACATTTTATATTTCAACATCATCAAATTTTATGTCCTCCAAATTTGTATTAGTTATAACATCATTAAAACATATACTTCAAAAAATCCTAAACAACTTATCTATGATTGATTTATAGAAAAAAAGACTTGAACAGATTATAGGGAAACTAACCCCTTTTTGTCATCACAATTGGGATTATCCACTAAATCTCCATCATTTATTAGAAGAAAAGATAATTTTTTTAAGGGTATAGGATTGGGAATTCAGAGAAGTATGAAAATTTTGAGATGATAGGTACGCCTGTTTACGGCTGAGTGAAAGAATAGAATGTGGTGGCTAGAAGTACATAAAAAATATTGGTATCTAATAAAACTATAATGGTTGCTAGAAGAAAAAATTGGGTGCCAATAGTGGTCTACTAAATTATAATAGTAAAATCTGTCATCTAATAAATAATGATGATATTTGGTTTTGTCAACTTCGATGATAAAATAGGATATATTGATAAGAATACAATTCCATACACGTTGTTGTAGTTTAGCTGATGTTGAAATCTATGATTGGTTCAAAATAGGTAGACATTATTGCAAACTTTTACATTGATGCATATTTTTTAATTAGTACAGCTTCTTCCATACAAATATGACATAATATCAGGTTAAATCTATGTTAGGAGTACTTAAAACGCAAACCCAAAAAAGCGGTAGACTTGGCATTAAAAACTAAATGAAAGTCAGAGTCCAAGGGTGCCTTTTTCTACTAGAAAAGGGCATTCTAAAATGGAAATTTAATGAAAGAGAAATGTGATTTTGTTCTACAAAAGGGGTGGAAAGAAATGTTTTGTATTTCTACAGTTTGTGTGTTTATTTTTTATTTTTTAGATATTATATAGTAATTTCAAATAATTAAAAATTAATTGTAATCTAATACAACAAATACTAAATTAAAAAATGACATATGCAATTCAAAAAAATTAATACAGTGCAACTAAAAAATATAAAAAAAATAACTAATGACCCACATATAAATTTTCCATTAGGAAATTCAATAATCGCCTGATGTCCGTAGCATAGGACATTTTACAGACAAGAGCATAATCCAGCCTTGATGGGTGGAAATATAAGAAATTTCACAACGAGCATAAATGTCATCAGGTTCTTTTAACTCCATACGCCGACCAATGATATGTTGGAACTCATTGTTGCGTACTAGATGAGTAGACAACGTTCTGGATCATCTAAGCCTAAGTGATGAAGTACCCTCAGTGGACCGTCTATGCTGTATGGTGCAAGGGCTAATAATTATCAGTTTCATCTCTAATCCATTGATAATGTCAGCATATAATTGAGTGTTGAAATATGCTGAAGGAGATGGAGGGATGTTGTATTTGCATCGTGGCATCCCAAAACAATCACCGTACATCATGTTCATCTCTTAAAACTTCGGTATAGATTTTAGATTTGAATTTTTTTTGTAATGTTCGGCTGCGCTATTCCACCATTTTTCATTTTTATCCACGGTGTATTTTCCTACATTTAAGATGTCACCTTCAATTTGCAACAGTTTGTTCCAGGAAGACCAGATGTGTCAGTTCGAATTAACACCTTCTTGGGCATTAAAAACATGGCTATTCTAAAGACAAGCATTGCTAGCTCAATGGTCGATCATCTCTGTGCACAAATCAATGAAAGCTCTTGTGTATCTAGTCTAATCGGCAATGACTGTGGAGGTGGTAGAATCCTAGAAAATGGTAGACATGTTGCAAAGTAAAGAATAAAAATTAAAAAATCAAAAAGTTTTACATGGCATAGAAAATTGAAGTAAACATGGCTAATCATTTGGAAAAATCATGGCTCAAAATCAAAGAAATTATTCAAAACCGTCAATCAAATTAAAGCTCTTTTCCACAGGTAATCAACACACAAACATAGACTATATTATTAAATTTGATAAGAGAAGATTTCAGACTTGGGTATTATTTTGTCTATGCATTTTTATGTTCTTTTTCCATCCAACTTTTGACTTTTACTTCATGTTTTTATGATATTTTCGAATTGTTTGGAGGGCTATGATGCCTATCAATAGGCTAGCCCATCAAATTGTAAGCTACATGGGTCGAAATAACCTAAAATTCGATATGCATAAAGCTTAACACTCATACTTGAGACTGGAAAAAGAGTCACAAAATTTGAAGAAGCTATGAGAAACTTATGATGTCTCAAATTTAAACTCCGGTAGTGTTTTCACTATAAATATCTAGGTAAAAACATGCTCTGAATCTCAATCGATGCTTGAAATGGCTCGATATTGCTGGATTTCCATGGAATTGAAAAGGGAAATGATGATGGACAGAACGAGGAGAAACAGAAGGAGATGTTTTATAGGTGAAGACATGGCGGTTAATAAGTGAATTGGCATCAGATGCATTTGACACGTCTAGACTTCAAGTGCTAGTGGCTCATTTCCACCACATGGCTCAAATGGTGCAAAGTTGACCGTTGGCCAATTATGATGTCGGATGTGTCTGCTGCCGTAACTGACCAAAAATTCACTATGAACACACCCTTAATCCGATGCATGAATGGAAATACATCTACTAAAATCATACGGTATAGCTCATTAAAAAAGAAATAATTAAAGCCACCTATGGAAATTAAAGATGTAAAACTTCAAAAACTCTGAAAGACCATCAAGCAACATTTTCCAACCATGGAACTATGTTATGATGCATGGAGCTTGGAAAATGCTTCTTTTTGATAAGTTTCCTATAACTCAAGATGAGTCATGTAATGGACCAAATAGAACAGTATATGTTCTGTTTTTTGTGTGAATAGTAAATTGCTCATAGTTATTTGGGATATAAATATGTTACATACATGTTCATTAGAGTATGAACATATAATAACTCGCCAAGAGTCATCTATATTTTACTGTATTGAATCAAAATATAAAATCTTTTGCAAGGAATTGAAGTCGTCTTTTGATATTAGAGTGATGCGGAAATTATAAGTATAGGCCATACTTTGATTCCGGATAATCGCTAATAAAATGAATGTGTTTTGTCTATATTGGGTATACGCATGGAATGACCTGGTTGGTCAAAATTGTTGCATTTTCTTTCTTGGAGGTTGGCCATGCAATCTTTTGCTGTAACACCCCGAAAATTTAGTGGAAAATTTAATAAGAACAATAAATTTAAATAAAACAAGGGCTAAAATGAAATTTTCATAGACATTCAAATTCCAATACGAAACTTGCACATTACATTCATAGTAATTTTCAAGACAATATCCATATATAATACTTCAAAGTCGGAGTTAGTACGAAGAAGTTACTGATGTTTGAAAATTTGAAAAAGCAATAAATTTAAAAATACAAACTTACAAAAGTTTACACTACAAGCGATCAAGCCTTGGGATTCGATTATCGATCGATAGTAGTCGATCAGTAGTTATGGCCGGTCAACCGTTAGAGTGTAATTTGCGTGAATCAGATTGTACGGTTAAACAATTGAAATTGCACCGAATATTTTTCTTTATGGCCACGTCTCCGAGGTGCAGTTGAGATGAGAACCAAGATTTCCTAAGGTTAATCTAACACTACAAATCAATCCCTAACCTCTATAAATTAACAACTAAGCTAACCCTAATTTTTTTTAGAAAATTTATAGTACTAAAACTCTGCCAAAATTTCTTCTATCCACTGATAAACATTTTTCAAAAACCAATTAAAAATAAAGTAAGAAATCACTAGTAAATCAGATCGAGGAGGGGGCAAGCTAGCGGGATGCGATTCTCCGAATAGCGTAAAGCCAGAGGTTGGATCTGAGGTGAGTGGTAACAAGTTTAATAAGTTGATTATTCAGAGTTAATTGTAACTTATTATATCTTATTTAGGATGTTAGTAGTTAAACCATAAGCAATAAACCCTAATCTTTAAATCTAAAATTTCGACTAGAAATTAGAATTGGTATAAATTGGCTAATATCATTTTACCCAAGTTAAACCCCTTTTCTCCTACTGAATTAAAACCCTAAAAATTGGTTAATCAGAATTAAACAACTATGATTAATCTGGCACACATTTACAAATTGAAATGTAAAATTTGCAAAGACTGGTAAGTGTAAATCGATGCCTAGGGTTCACTTTTTAAGTCTCATTTACTGCAATGGATAAGATGTAAATCGATGCCTAGGGTTTACTCATGACAAATAAGATTTATCAATCTCTTCTATTCCATGCTCAAAAAGGAATAACTAAGCCTCCTTTAAAATGGATAAGGGTTTCAATCTATGCAGTCTCTATCTAAAAAGACAACTAAGCTTGGCAAAATTTTCTCTTTGCCTTTCATTTTTTCCCAACTAAGGTCTACCTATCCCAACCACGTGTGTCTTATCATCTTACTAATATCATTTCAGTATTCTTCTATAGTCTGCACACATGAAGCAACATTTCGAGGTTTTCACTAGTGTCCTATACCTTATGGGAACTTTTATTATTACTAAGAGTTATTACTGCTACAACCTCATATTTTTCGGGTTATACCTAGGAAATGATTCCTATCTACTCCATATTTAAAAGTCTGATTTGGTTTGGTATTTATTAATTTTTATTCAAAAATGAAAACTTCTAAATTTTATCTTTTCAAACACTTATTTACTTTTCCACCAAACTATCGTTTTTTTAAACATGTCTTGCTTGTTCTTAAAAAAAATTCTTTTTTCTTAACTTAAAAAAATGTCCTCACATGTTTTCAAAGTATCCTTTTTTTTATAGATTTTAAAATTTACTAAAACTGAGGTAAATAAGAACAATTATTTTATCAAAAATCTCTTAACTTTCGTACTCTTCCAATTACTTAACCTTGAAGGAGTTACTAACTTACTACACTAAGTGGTTTTATACCTTAATGTATTGATTTACTTTCTCTTATGAGAAACCATTAGCGCTAATACCTTCTATGAATCCTTTAAAGGAGGATTTCATGTTTATGTGAAATTATAAGTAATTTATTTTATGTTTTATCGAAACAGGCTATACAAAATATGGTGCTTGTCATACCTTGTACATCTCTTTCACGTATTCCTTATAGCTTGCACAAAACATCTTTATTTGTGATTCATAGAAAATTATATCATTATTCACATCATTCAAATAGATTAAGGTCTATATTTACTTACATAAGATATTTCCTACTAAATTCATCAATTTATTATACATTATTTTTCAAAAGAAATCATTTTTAAAACTTCTTTATAAATAGAAAATATTTTCATGTGCTTACTTAAATAATAAGTGTACATACAAACCACTTTATAAATTATCTCCAAAATAGATGTTGCATAAAACACCATTACTACAACCCAAAAATACTAATATATGGATTCAATTAAAAGAAATATTAATAAATCTCGTATGCTACGTAAAAACATTTACTTTGGGAGTCATCTACTATAACAATAGTGTCATAGTTTATGCTTCTTTTATTTTTATTGAAAACATTTATTACAACAATAAATGTTGTAACTTACATTTTCGATACTTAATATACTCTAGGTTTTTATATTTAAAATCATTATTTACTTACAAAAAAAAGCGCGCTATACTTGCTCTATAATTCTCCAAAAAAAATTCACTTTTAACAAAATTTACATCGTATAAAAACCAATTTAAATTCTATACCACTTATTTTTTCAAAAACCCAATATTTACTTGTCAAATATATTAGTAATTATATTTTTCAACATTTTTAATTCAAAAGTTTCATTCATATTGGGATAGACATAAAGTGGATTTTCTTCATACTAAAACCACTAATTCTTCTCGAAATAAAAACGCTCTCCCTAATATCCCTAAGAAACTTCCCTACTATCCCTAAGGAACTTCCCTACTTCCTAAAACATATGAATACAAATTTTCTCTCAAAACATGGCTTAGTTGTATGGTATAAATCGGCAATAACATAGGGCTCTACATACTTGGGTCATCCAAACCCAACTAGCAAATTATGCACAAATACACTTCTAAAAACTTTTCGTATGTTAAAATCTATGCTTGGGAACTATTTAGATTTTAGTACATGATATATTTATATTTTATTCAAAAGTACAAATACGTTCACTCACCATCTACCTAGGAATCCTAAACCTAGGCTCTGATACCAAATGTCACAACCCGAATTCCAGTGGGTCCAGAGTTTTTGCAAAAATGCTAAAACCCAAGCACATTGAATCCTGAGTTGGGAATTTGGTATCCTACAAATAGGCAAAGGAAAATATACGAGAGCTCAATTAAATATCTCACAGCGGAGTTGGCCAAAATATAATAATAAGTAAATACTCACCAATATAATAACACTTTCTAAACAAGTGTCTTAAAGCTGGAAGTCTCTACTATCTACCTAACATGTAGTATGTTATAAAGAGTGTGTCAAAACTAAAGTTCCGGTGAATGGATAAATTATAGACTTTTAAGCTTAATTCTACATATATCGTTTTATTTCCATTTACTGTTATATTAGATTCACTAGGTTTATCATACTCTCCCCTCTGTGCATGAATCATATCCATCTACTCCTTAGTATATTAAAACCTAATAACTGATATATATACATACATACATACATATATATATATATAACTATATGCCTAATGACCATATTGGTCCTAGGTACTACCTATAGTACCTTCCGTATCCTTCTCGCAAAGGACTCCCTCATCTTGCTCCTATAGCGTTTTGTGACTGCTTCTGTAAAGGACAGCTTCATGAGGCCTATAATATTGATGTTCCATCGTCAACTATAAAACGTAAAACTGCGTCCGCACTAATCTATACTAAAGCTCGGACACCCGCAACTTAGCACCCCATGCGTATATTGAGGACTATACATAATCGTTATGTCCACCCTATGAATCCTGCCAACAAGGTCTACCTTGTACAGAAATCAGTCGGGGATTTTCTATATCTATAATGGATAGCTTCGTTAGGCCTACAATACAGATATTCTAGTTGATCTATCTCTTTTGTCATCGTGCCTATGGCCCCACACAGCCACTCCTCAACTAATTGAAAGACCTCTAAATAGTTAAGTGGTCGTGCCCTACTGTAAACAATCTAACATCCAATTGGCAGTGCCCCTCATCCAATGTCTCGATAGTGAAAGAATCATTGGATGTTTGGTTTTAACTCTAGTCTTTCTTCAACTCTCTCTTGGTTTCAATGCTGGCCGATATCTGCATGCGACTATCCTTTTAGGTCATGCCCACTAAATTTACTTGCAAGTACTAGGACATAACATTGTCCTACTCCGAACACAAACCACCTCTGACTTACTACAGTGGTCCTGCCTTACAAAAAGCAGTCAAGGAATACTCTCTTGATGGAACGCCTACAGTCTTGCCTCTGGGGATGCAGCTTCGTTAGGCCTACCCAGAAGGCCATCCTACAGTACCCTCACGTCCCGTTGAAATTTATGCTTCCTCCTAGCTCAAAACAACTAAATTGGACGTGCTTCTCTTTTGATGAAATCTATGATGAACTGCTTCGTTGGGCTCTTCAACCTTTGGGCTACTCCAAACGCATCTCACTCTTTTATTAGACCCTAAGTCTAATCTTTTAATTTGCATTTAGTTTACTTTTCTTATTTTGTTGGATGCGTATTTACCCTAATTAGAATATTCTTGCACTCTTCTCACTTCTGCCTATTGTGAGACCACCATTGATCTAATAGGGAATGTTGTTCGTACTGCCACTTCTATTACCTTGCTTATTTAACTCAATTTAAGTCTTAAGTTTATTAAACAAACATCTTCTATTATCTCTGTTCTATTTGCTTATTAACTTAATTTAAATTTTAAATAGGCCTTTCCGTTCTTTCTACTTTAATTATAACCTATGTTATAATTTTACTTGTAATTGTCACTTTTATCATCTTATATAATCTGTATATGATTACATGTATCTCTCTTTCATTTTAGGATGTCTTCTTTAATTATGATATAGAATTCTCTTTAATTCTCTTATATTATATAATTCTCTTATCATAATAACTGTCTTATTGTATAGTCTGCACAGTAAATGCAGATTTAGGTTCATTATCGTTTATAGCTTCAAATTCTTTTCTAATAATTTACTTGATTCCTTTTGTACTTTAGTTCTTCTATTCTAGAAAGTAACTCTATTTTATTTTGTTGGGTATGAAAAATATACTAAAAACCCATTTCCATATTTTAATACTAAATAATACTATAAACCATACTTCATAACTACAAGGTATTTCTTTTATTATTTTGGAATAGTGTAAAATACAGTGGCTTCTCTATTTTACACTAGTTTCCTTTTTCTTTCTTTTATTCTTGCAGTTACGTTTATCGTTATCGTTTAACTATTAATTATAGAAATGTATCCTATTTTCTAAACCAACCAATTAATCTTTTACTTACTTCCAAATATAGTTATTAAATTAGTTTATTATTCCCGTTTTTGCGTAATTTATTACAAAAATCCATTTTTCTAGCTTTATTCCAACTTTTCTTATTTTACATCTAATCTAGTATTTTCCCATTTTACTCCATAATCTTGAATTTTCCTTTTAACTATATTATTCCCGTACAAAGAGAATAAAAAGAAACTAGCATTTAGGCTAAACTATAACTTCAAATTAGATGTAAATAACTGTTAATTTCTTATAGTTTAGCAAAATTAATTAATAGAATTAATTACCAAAATACTGAATAAAATTATTTAACGGAAATTTGACGATAATATTCATAAATATAGAAGATATAATTAAATCCACTCACATTGCTAGCTTTCCAAATCTCCTTGATTTTATTCTAGATCCGTCCCTAACATCTATATTCACGTTCCTTGTAATCCCTATGTGGAATTACAAACGATATATTTATAGATCTATAATATTTGAAAAAGGAAAGGAAGTGATTTGGATTAGAAATAGCAAATAAAACTCAGATCTAGGATTTTACCTTTGACATGTCTTCTGATTTGAACCAATTCCTAATTTCCTAATTAATTCTATACTCTTTCTATTTAGATCTAAATTCGTGTGAATTAGATCTAAAAATTTGTTATTAAGAAAGTGTAGAAGAGATAGAAAAATGTCAGAGCTTCTATAGGCAAGAGAAAAATAATGAGAATAAAAATGAGGCTGCACTCATATATTTATATTGGTTCAAATCAGTGCTAACCATTAGATATAAAACCCGAAAATCTAAAGCATACACTCAGTCTATGTACATTAAATTAATATATTTTCTTCTACTTTTGTTTTTATTTCAAATTGATTCTCCAACAATCATTTCATTAATCACTTTCCCTTTCTCTCGCAATCTATGAAAACATATATTTTTAGACGTGACTTTTCTTTTAAATAAGATTCCCCTATTAATCACCCAACTAATAGATTTCATATATACCTAGAATTAATTTACTATCTAATTAATCCCTGCCCGCACTGTGATTTCTTACCAAATTAGTATGCCAATCAACACCATATTAATTCGTCATATATATGCATATTAATTTATTTTATTCCCATAATTATTGCATCCATATATTCTACAATTTAATTTTGCATCACAATCTTAATTATATATGTTACAATAAATCTCCAGTCTATTAATTAGCAATTGATTACTTGCATAAATTACTCTTCCTCCATTTTATTCTCTTGCACTAACATACATTTTCTATTCATATCAATTAGTTGCTACAGTATATGTTCCCTTTCTTGTTAGTTCCTGTCAATTATCACCTCTACTAATTAATTGAATATTAATTTCACTTTTAAACATACACCGTCAATTAATCTTCCCTACTAATTGATTTTATATTATTTCTCTCTTTAATTTAATTGTTACATAAATATATGTATTTCAAATAATATTAATTAGTTGCCCCACTTACAAACATTACTTTGTTTTAAAATTTCAAACATATATAAATTAATTAAATTATTTGCATATATGATTGTAATTTAACGAGGGGTGTTACAATCTCCACTTTATCACTGCTATATCTTTTTTCATCTCCACTACTACAGAACCGCTAAGCGCTTTAATTGCACAGGCATAAACATCCCTAAACGGTTCCTTCAATATCTATAAGCGAAGGGACAATATGAGCCTAACCTATCCGAGGGAGCATAATTATAATTTTCTAATATGTGTGATAATACAAAACACTCTATACATTTTGACTCATAAGGCAGCTGTTTGCTTATCTCTTGTACAAGGGAACAATTATGGGTTAGGATAAATGTTAAGGTTATAACAATTGAGATAAAAATAAATCTTTCACATTTATTATGATTTACCCCATAAACAAATGCTAGTAGAGGTTTTCTATACCAATTATCAGTTGCAAGTAGATTATGGATTTAAAGGTTAGTGATGAAGATTAGTACCACAAGACCCATATAATAATGATACGATGCCAATTAAGCATAAGGGGATCATGAAAGAGGAATTTACAAACTTAAGACAAATTTCCCTAGTTGAAGTGGTTGCGTTATTCTCATAGGGATAGTAGTTGCAAGGACTCCCATTAAGTTAAAGGTATGGTTAAAGTATTTCCATATTGAAGTGGGACACTGTATTGGAAAATAAACTTGAGTAAACTATCTTTGGAAAAAAGGATGAAATCTTATGCACTTAAAGCATTGTTAGGTATAAGTGGGCTCATGTAACTAGGTTTCTATTATCCACGCTAATTTAAGTAATAAACCAATGAAAATGTTTTTAAGTTAGAAACAATATATGTCTGTATTTAAATATAAAAAACGGTTTTATGATTTTATAAAAAATAATCAAACTTTATTGAATTTTTTTAAAAAGGAGAAATTATAGAATTTGATAAAAAGGTGATTTTTCCATAACTGTTTTAAAGTTTTTTTTGTCTTTTGGGCACACTGTTACACTTACCCTCAATGTGCACTTTGCTTTTAATAATAGAACCTTTGAAGAAAAAATTGAGAAGTAAGGCCCAACTTTTGAACTCCTTTTATAAATAAGAAATGTTTAGTAATTGAAACTTTCTCTTATTGATAATTCTATCAAACCCTAAAATAATAATGATAATAAGTTAAAAATACCACATTATCTTTAAAAATACGCATTTGTGAAAATTCCCTATTTATGAAAGAAAATTATTAAGAGGAGTATTTTATGTACATTTTGCTAAGTTAAGCTTAACTATTTTGATAATTTAATTAAATAATTTGTCATGATTTCAATAAAAAGGAAAACGTTTGTTGAAAATGAAGGGAGGGTTTTATAGCTTTATAAACTTACTAATTCTATGGAATGATGTTAAAATCAATGGTTTTGATTTAAAAAGGTAAAATGGAAATATTACGACTATCATATAAACTTAAAAGAAAAGAAACAGATCGAAGCTAGATAAATACAATTAGACAGCCCAGTAGGAAAAAATTGACTATGGAATTTGGAAGCACTGAAATGGTTGGGACGGAGACAAGAAGTCACATGAGAATTCAGTGACCTTTCCAATCAACAGTTGGGTTGGAAGGATATAATATTAGGTCGAACTTCCTGTAATAGTGAATTGTGAATGCCACCATGTATCTTTCCACCCAAGTATGGTTTAAACCATAGAATCTTTATTTGAGGAAGTTTGGAAAGTATGATTTGGGTAAACTTATTTTTGAATAAGGAAAAGGGTAAGCCAAGATGCTTTATGATATCAAAGAATGTTGTGGATGTAAGAATTTGTTCGGTTTGAAGGGTAAAAGGGCAATTCCTTAATTACATTAGGCAATATAAATGGTTTGTTAAGCAACAAATGGGCAATTCCTTAATTACATTAGGCAATATAAATGGAACAATAGGTGTACGCTCAATGCTATGTTAACAAGGTCCATACCATATAAGCAAGAATAGGATACATGTAGGGTACGGGTGGTCCTGGTATTATGTTGTTCCCCTAGAAGCTACGGGCCAACCGGGTAGACATGAGTGGGGAAGTATATCTTTTTAATATATGTTATTGTAGTTATATGGTTATAGATGTGTGCCATCTATGCCTAAATATAGATCTTGGAATTATTTGGTTAAATGTTGCATGTATGCGAATTCGGAAAATGTTGGGTAGTAGTCCCTGAATTTAGTATTGGGTATTTGTAGTCCTTGAAACCATTAAAAAATATGTGATAGCTCTAAAGAAATAATTGAATTTTGTAAGGAGAAAAGTAGGTTAAGTTATCAAAATAAATTATGGAGATTTAAGCAGTATTTTGATTCATTGGAATATGTGAATTTCTATAGATTATTATGTTCAGATTTATGAACATAAGTGCATCATTTGAAATAACAAGGAATATATCCAAAGAAAAGAGATGTACAAAATAGGGATAGTTACTGTATTTTGTACCATCTATTTCAATAATAACACAAAAGATAATCCCTTATAAGTCCAAACATAATACAAATCTTCTTTTAGATAATTTATAGAAAATTATAGTGTTACGGTTCCTTTTTGGGAAAAATGTAATTTCAATGCATTAAAACATAGCAATCCCCAAGTATAGACCAAAGCATTAGTCATTATGTCTATTGGACTAAAATGGCAAGGAACTATTCCATATTTGAGTTGTCTCAGTCTTAATATAGTTGGAATAAAGTGCTAAGAGGTAACCTTTGGTAAAAAGGTCTCATTTATGGGAGGACATTAAGAAATGGTAAAGTTTTGGAAGTTCAAACGACAGAAGTATCCTAGATAAAATTATAGTCAAGATTGTGCAAAGGATTGTTAATTCAAGGATTTGGGTCTATGTTAAGAAAAAAATATTGTTATTTGCACGCATTGAGAATGCGAAGGTGATTTTCATAGAAATAAGATGGATAAATTTTTGGTAACATTTGGAGGAGGGGATAAGAGGATTCTTTTCAACCATCCCTCAGATCTGAAGAAGAGTACTTACTTAAGAAAATTCATGGAAGACTAACTTATGACACATAGTTGGTATTGCAGAACAATAGCACGCGAACGAAGTACCACTTATGTGATTATCATCAATGCTAGAATGATTCTAGGTTATAAATTCAATTAGTTTTTAGGACTTTTAATGTTTGGGTTAAATGCTAAGATAGACCAAATTTTCACTAATAGTACATTTGAGTACATACTTGTAGAACATAGGATAGGTACCATGATTTTTGAAAGATCAAAGAAACAATTCAGAAGTAAAACAAGATGACTTAAGTTGAACCGAATTGGGAAAGACGTTATGTTATTTTCAATAATTTTTGAATCACTATATTTGGATACCCTTAGGTGAAATAGAGAAATAGAAATAGAGCTAAGTACAAAATACTAGGGAGGGGTCACCATCAACTTTCAAGGTGTTTTACCTTAGTATCTAGAAGATGAATTGATTAGGTATATTGTTGGATGATTTAAGATAGTGCATATATGCATCGAGGGTCCATAGGGCTACAATTTCATGGGAGCACACTTATGTTCATGTTATTTTGTATGGTGGAGTTGTCATCGTTTAAGTTGATAGCAATGATTGCGGAGGGTCTCATATGCACATTCATTAGGATTTTAGATACATGTCAGTGGTAAAGGATGAGAAATGCAGTTGAGAAAAAATGGATTCAATTCATAGAATGAAAAGGACCGCACAAGGTAGGTAAAAAGCATATACTTACAGGAGACACATGGAGTTGAGGTTCGCGATTGTGTCATGGTTTGTGTGAACATTTTACCTCGTCAATAAGTATTGGGTTAATATTTCAAAAAAATTAGCGCCGAGTGTTGTAGGACCTTTTTCGATTTTGGATATAGTCATGGAGTTAGCTTATAGAGCGAAGCTTCTTGGAGGGTTAGTGGGAGTTTATAATATTTATGTTGTTTCACGTTTGCACAAGTGTTTATGTGATACAGTTACCATGGTCAAGCTATGTCGGTTAAGAATAGTTAAAAAGGATAGGTAAGTCTCTTGTTCGCTATACATCTACCCGTATTTTTGACATGAGATAGATTGACTCTACGATAAATAATTAAACTGGTTAGAGTCCAGTTGGGAGATGATCCAGTTGAGAGTACAAGGGAGCCTAAAGAGGAGGTATGAGCTATCAATGCAGAACTCTTTTCTAGTATGTTTTTGTTATCTAGCCTTTTGACCATGTAATATTCAGATAGATTGGACAAGTCAGCCTCGGAGTTATCAAGGCAGGAAGCCTAAAGAGATAACCCTAGAACCCAAAAACCAAACACAAATAGAGTCATAGGGCAAGTATAAGGCTAACCCAAAACAAAAGGACCAAGAACCTACTTAAGTTATGGGTCGGTACTGACCCCACTCTATAAGTCAGTAACAATCCATTTTTTCACCTCCATGATCAGCCATCTTCTGCCTACATGTTCTATTCTATGCTAAAAGCCTACTTCAAGTGTTGGTTTATTGATCCAATGCATTTTCTATCGATCTGCACGAAGTCTTGAGTTAGCAACTCTGATCTCCCACGACTCCATCATTTGGACTCTAAAACAACCTATTACTGATGCAAAACAACTATGGAATCAGGAATCTAACCATGAGACGATCCAATATGAAGAGATGAAGGCTGCCAATTTGGCAATCTTATGGGTCAGTACCAACTCATGCCCTTGGAGTTGTGCTGACTCATACAAGTTGATGAAGTGGCGACCTATTTTCATGGAGAAGCAGTCTATGGCATGGAAAATAAGGTGGAGATCTTTTGTGCAAGGGTTTAGGCTCCCTACCTTTATAAATAGGATTGTAGGGCTACTTTTCAGGATCTTTTGATTCTGGTACTTATTCTTATTTCTTGTAATTATAGTGGAGTTGTACCGACCCATAAGAACATCCGCCTACAAGTTAGAATATAAGAAATAATATCATAAAGTGGACTTATGGCTTGATTTACCGAACCACCATAAATTGTTTCGTATTCTTTCTTACTCATTTTCCATTTAATTTTTCACTTTTTATTCCCTACATAAACTTCTAGTTTTTTATGCCATTTTCGGTCCAAACATTTTGGTATTTTCACTGAGAAATCGTATTCTTAGGCTACTTGGATCCATCATCTACTACTGGATTTCTTAACTCCAAGAGATAGATCCAATTTTACGACCTTATTTTCTACAATTAAGATTGTCTGTAATCTAAGAGAAGCTATTTGCAATGGACCCATCAAGAAGAGACCATTCTACCAACTCCAGAGCTACTACTGAAGCTGAGAACCAGAATGCTCAGCTTGTGGATAATGCTGCTCAAAGAGCTACCAGTGATCCAAAATCTAAATGAAGTCATGACCAGAACGGAGATGGATATGATGATGAAGAACACGAAAGATAGATTCTAGGCTAGCTAGAATGAGATGAATCAAATGATGCGGCAGAGCTTGAGACTATTGAAAGAACTAACTCAAAATAGCTGTAAGAGGAGTAGAAGAGATTCTAGCTCAGACTCGGAAAGTTCCTCATTATTTTAGCAGAAATAGAGAGACATGAAGCAGAAGAAGATTCGGAATGGTGCTGGAACATCTTGTTAAGGAAGAGGACGAATTCTAGCAATATATTTGTGGATCGGCACGGACCCAAGAGCATAGGTCGGCATCAATCCTTCCATTGGTAGGTCCAAATTTCATCATTTGGAAGGCAGTGTGGATTTGACTTCTAGAGGTGCTGCCGATGATCAAAATCTACAGAATCATGTTGCTGATGATGATACAATTCATAGGAATTATACATGGGGGAATTGCCGGATGAATGGATCTCCCTGTGTCTAGAAAGCCTAGATATCAAGAACCTCTCCGAGTGCGTTTGTTGGGCTGAACACTTGGGGCAGAACTCGATTACTGACGTTCAGTCAAGTCTGTGGACCCAGAGTACTTAGAAGATATGGCTAAGAGACTTGTAAGTGAAAATCGCTTCTGAAGCAATGATAAGTAGGGTACCTTCCTTAGTCAGAATCCATTTACTGAAAACATCCAATGAGAGAGATATCCCCAAAGGTTTGCAATGTCAACTATGTCATTGTAAGGAGGAACAATGGATCCTATGCAGCATTTGATGAGATATGAGTGGCATATGGATTCTGCCAGATCTTCAAATGCCGTGAAACACAATTGTTTTCTAATATTTTTAGAAGGAATAGCTACAATGAGGTTCACTCGACTTTTGTCGAGGTCTATATCGTCTTTCATTGAGTTGTCAAAGAGGCTTGTAGAAAAATTTTATTTACATACTTCATGTCCAAAACATGTCATGTCTCTATCAAACCTCTTTCAAGAAGATGAAGAGTTGCTGAAGGATTTCTTGATTCGGTTCCATTCAGCCATGGAAGAAGTTATAGATCCTAAGGACGACATAGTGATGATGGCGATAATCAAGGGAGTTCATCCCGATATGGATTTCGAGGAATGGTTGGAAAGGAAACCGCCACCGATGATGCATGCTTTTATAGAAAGGCCAGCATGTACTTACGCTTGAAGAAGTGAACAAACGCCCATGGAGAGCTGAGGTTGGAAGTTCTGCTACAGTAGTGCAGAGCAATGTCATTGCAAAGCAGTCTGGAGGAAGTCCTGGAAATGTAGATGTGAATGTTGGCAATAAAAAGGATGGCCGAAATTAGAATGGTGATCGGGTAAAAAATGAAAGTTGGACAATAGGAATTATACTAGGACTTTTAAGTGCTACAACTATACCAAACTGAACAACTTAATTGAGAATATTTATCTGGCAACTCAAGACATTGTGCAATATAAGAAGCCGACTCCAAGAGAGTCGATCGAGAAGGAGAAGATATATAACAAGTTCTGCAGATTTCATGAGACACGTAGTCATAATACCAATGAATGCAGGTACTTGCATGATATATTTGAGGAGCTGATTTGAAAGAAAAAATTGCAATATTTTGTGAAAGACGCACAGCATGGCATGCAGGGAAATTCTAACCCCCTGGGTCGACATCCCAACGGTGGCAAGTTGGTCCTAATGGTGAGGAGCCTAGTCGACTTGAGAAATGTTTGATGATAAACACGATCATCGGTGGACCACACCCAGCCGGTAAAAGTTTAGCTGAAATGGAAAGATATGTTGGTGCTATAAAGCATGCTGTGGATGAGAGCTGCTGCTTTGCAGTTAAGGATGGAGCTCCGGCAAAACAATGTAGAACGATAACTAACGATATTGTTTTCCAGAATAGAGGTGTGAATGGAGTAGAGGATCCAAAGATAAACCCACTCATGATTACGACCATGATTGGTCCTACGATAGTAAGGAATGTCCTAGTTGACTGTGGGAGTTCAATCAACATTCTATTCAGAAAATCTTATGAACAAATGCTCTTGGTAGTGAAGGATTTGAAACCTTATAAATCTCGAATACAGGGGTTCAACAAGAGGGCTACTAAGCCAATTAGATATGTAGAACTATCACTGGTACTTGGTGAGGGCAACCGCAAGCGAGTGCGGGTTGTGACTTTCTTAGTGTTGGATTTCTACTCAGCTTATAATGCATTTTTGGGCCGACCAGCCCTGGCTGAATTCCAAGCGACTATAGCTTCTTGGGGCTTAACAATGAAGCTTCCCACAAAGAATGGCGTAGGAATTGTCCAAGGAGATCAGGTGACTGGCCGCAAATGCTATGCCTTCGATCTAAGAGAGGTGAGGTGAAGAGAGAAAGGAAAAGGCACGGAGAGGAATCTTCACATCAAGGATTTGAATGTATAATAACCAATGACAAAACCCTAGCTCAGGAAGAATAGTCCATTCCATAGTGATATGGACCCGCGAAATGAGACACTGGATGGAAGAGCAGCTCCAGCCAGCTAATAATTAATATCCCGATTAGACGGGATGACCCAACGCCAATCCTGAATGTCGGATCATAGCTTGGTGTCGGGATAATGAAGGAATTGATTGGTTTTCTCTAGGAGAACCTAGATGTGTTTGCCTGGATGCACTCTACTATGTGTGGAATCTCACCAAAGATACCGATCCGTGCATTGAACTTAAATCCCAAATGCATTCTTGTGAAACAGAAGTGTTGTAGCATGTTTCTGGAGAGATCCGCAGCACTCAAAGAAGAACTGGAGAAGCTTAAGAACAATGGCTTCATCCGCAACACTTTTTGCCTGGAATTTGTATCCAATTTATTCTTTGCGCGGAAGGAAAACGGGAAATGAAGGACGTGCATCAATTATTCTGACTTCAATAAGGCATGCCTGAAGGACAACTTCCAGCTTCAAAGGATTGATCAGTTGGTGGATTTGACAACCAGACATGAATTGCTTGCATTCATGTAGATGCACTCTGGATACAACCAGATCCAATGCATGTCTCGGACTGGGAATGTAATAGCTTTATTATCATCTAGAGACTATATTGCTATCTAGTCCTGCTGTTTGGTTTGAAAAACGTTGGAGAAACCTACCAAAGACTGGAAAACAGAATGTTCAGGGATCAGATTGGATGTTTAATAGAGGTCTATGTGGATGACAAGCTCGTGAGGTCATGGCATTTGGTAAAACATGTTGATGATTTCGCAAAAATGTTCAGTGTTCTCTGAAAATACGAGATGAAGCTCAACCCTTTGAAATGGTTATTTGGCATCGCGTAAGGGAATTTCTTGGGCTTCATTGTGAATTCCCATGGAATTGAATCATATTCAGAGAAGATAAAGGCATTATGGGACATGGAGGCCCCCAAGACAGTTAAGAAAGTCCAAAGTTTAAAAGGCAAGGTCGCTGCCTTAAGATGATTCATCTCCAGATTCACCAACAAATTCATTCCTTTCTTTGACATGATTAAGAAGGGCAAAAGTCTAAAGGGAAAAGGAACATTCACTTGGACGTTGGAGTGCGCAAATGAATTCTAGGCTCTATTACATCACTTGGAGAGACCCCCTATCGTCTCGAAGCCAGTGGATGATGAGGACTTGTATATATTTTTGGTAGTGTCGGTGCATACTTTTAGTGCCACACTCGTACAAGAGGAAGCCAACATCCAATGACTGGTCAGTTACGTCAGTTAGCGATTGACTGGAGTGGAAAGAAATTACTCGAAGCTGGAAAAGCTTGCATACTCCCTGTTGATAGCTTCAAGGAAGATCCACCCTTACTATAAAGCTTATTCGATCAAAATTCTTACCAAGCATCCTTTTCAGCAAGTCTTACAACGACGGAGACTTCTAAAACGCCGTTGAAATGGAACATTGAATTGAGCTAATAAGATATAACCTATCAACCCTTGAAGATTTGTCTAAGGTCAAGCTTTAGTAGATTTCACAGCTATATTCACTACATGAGACGATTCTGCAAAGAGCAGTGGTGAGAAAAATACTAGATGGAAGATGTACACGGATAGTGCATCAAATGAACATTGTTTCGGTGCCATAGTTGTACTTGTAACTCTCGAGAAACATTCAATTCCTTATACCCCGAGACTTTAGTTTCCTACAATGAACAACGAAGTGGAGTACGAAGATTTGATTTCAGGACTCAAGATTGCCAAAGAACTGGAGATTAAGACTTTGCATATTTTTTGTGATTCTGAGCTAGTGGTGTGTCAAAGCATTGAAAGAGTTTCAAGAAAAAGATTCAAGGTTAGCCCCTTATCTAAACTGAGTCCTTAAGCTTCTTAATGGCATTGATTATTATATAATAACGCATATTCTAGGTGAGGAAAATGCGAAGGCCGACTCACAGTCTAAGCTGGCCATTTTTGGGGATGCATAACTTATAGGCTTGCTTCCAGTGGAAATACTGTCAGCACTGAGCATCGACCATATTGGCATCCATTGGATCTTAGAGCCTGAAACTGAAAGAGGGTCATGGATGAATCTGATAAAGGACTACTTGCAAAGAGGAATCCATCTAGATAGAAGGAATGAGCGACGGAAACTCCTTCGCCAAGCTTCGATATATATTATACGTGAAGGATTACTGTACATGAATGGTTTTTCTATCCCTATGCTTCGGTATGTTGCTTACAAAGAGGCCAAACAAGTCCGGATAGAAGTGCTTGAAGAGGCCTGCGGTGACTACACTGGGGGACAATCGACGACGAAGAAGATTCCCTACTATGGGTACTTATAGCCAAAGTCAACCGAGACGCGGCTGATTACACTAGAAAGTGCAACAGGTGCCAGAGATTTGGAAAGTTTCTGTGAGCCCTGCGACTGAGATTACTCAAATGGTCAGTCCTGGGCCGTTTACAGTCTGTGGAATTGATGTTATCGGTATGTTATGGATATCTAAAGGTGGCATGAAATACGCCATCGTCGTGGTTGATTACTTCGTCAAGTGGGATGAGGTAGAGCCATCGTCCACAAATACCATGAAAAAAATGATCAACTCTATGGTCTTAAATATTATTTTTTGTTTTGGAGTTCCACAGGAGATCGTTACCGATAATCGAACCCAATTCGAGAACACTGAGTTTAATGATTTCTGGCACCGACGGGGCATAAAGAAAAGATTTGTTATGGTGGCACACACCCAGGCGAATGGGCAAGTTAAAGTTACAACAAGATTGTCAAGTCCATTCTTAAGAAGCGATTGGAATAAGCTAAGAGAAAGTGGGTCGATGAACTTTCGTTGGTACTTTAGGCTTATCAAACGACCCATAAGTCAGTGACTGGCCATTCTCCATTTGGCCTAGCCCATCGATCAGAGGCTATGATTGCGGCTGAACTAGAAGTACCTTCTAATTGAGTGACTCGCTATAATCCATGGACTAGTGAACAACTCCTGCTGATGTTTCTTGATATGATCGATGAGAAGCATGATAAAGCCGACTTAAGGGCAACTGCACACCACAACCGAGTTGCTCGATATTACAATGCTATGTCAGGAATTGGACCGTTGAGATCGATGACCTAGTCCTCAAATGAATCTTCCCAGGCCTCGAAAACTTGGGCTGACATGGGAAGGTTCGAATGCAATAGAACAAAAACATGGAGATTGAACTTTCAGGCTTGCAGTGGTTGACGGGATCTCACTTCCAAGGGCATGGAATAACGAGCATATACGATGCTCTTTCACTTAGAAATATATTTTTATATGATTGATAAAAGCCATGTAATAAGATAGAACCTATTATTTCCTATCTTTCATGGAGTAAAATGGCTTTCTGAGTTTGAGAATCTATCCTTACATTTCTTAAGACTTGTGACTTGACCGACTTGAATGAATCTGCATGTGAATAATGCAGGTGTGAAGCTGCCCGGAGATAGGTGCCAACCAAACTTCTATGGTTTATGATCGGACATTTGATGTTCTTCTCGGTATCCGGAGATAGATATCAACCAACGCTGGTCCTTGGATTGGGGGTAAGAGTACAAACTCAAACTGGATGTGACATGACCATCCATACACTAACTCTCGCCTTTGATGTGGGGGTAGGAGTATAAACCAAAAATGAACATGACATAACCATTCATTCGCCAACTCTTACCCTTGATGCGAAGGCATGAGTATAAATCAAAACGAACATGATACGACCATTCACTTGCTGGGTTAGGGGCATGAGTATAAACCAGGATGGACGTGACAAGACCGTCCAATCCTCAACATTTTGCTTGAATTAGGAAAAATGAAAGGTCCATGCCCGACGTAAGGTGGGATCTTACTTATGAACTTTGAATCGACGCACAGAGTTAGGCGCAATGGGAAATAAACATCCTGGATGAGGATGTACGAACGACCGCCTTAAGTAGTTAATTTAAACTAGCGCTCGAAATTCGGCACAATTTGATACCATTATCCTGGGAAAAGATATCTGGACCATTGTTCTAAGTGGTAAATCCCAACTGATAGCCAGAGTTTATCATTTCAATAATTAATTTACGTTTACGAGAAAGACGGAAGGCTGATAATTACGGAACTGGCTAAGGATTTAGTGTGATTGTAATTATTTAAAAGGAATCGATCACAAGTAGATTGAATGGAAGGTGCATTTTTAAAATAACTTAGGCGAATTCATATGAACATTTGAAGAAACAAAAATTCTTTGTGATTAACATTCAAAATGGAATTTGGAAAGATAACTACAAGTTTATTTAGGCCTAAACAAAGAAAAAGCAAAGCAGGGGCCAAACCCGCATAAAGCCGGCTAATAAAACAAAATGGACGCTATTATTGTTGCAACTAAAAAGTAATTCTATCTACACAAAACAAACTGACAACTACTTCTTTAACTTATACTTCCTCTGCTTGGTGCCAGAAGGCGCATTACCTGAGCTGTCACCCTTTCTCTTACTCCTCTTCTTCCATTCCCATTGCTCTTTGAAGGTAAGCTAAGCGGTAGGGTGGTAGACTTACTATGTGTGTTCCTAGGTGGAGGAAAAGGAGGCTGGAGTGATTTACGAAGATCCCATAGTTATGCACTGAGTGCTCCTATGTAGGGGAATATAGACCGGAACAAAGGTAGTTTAGGCAGGCAGGGCTACCAATAAAGGAAGGGGGATGTCCTTTATCTTCTCCATCTTGATTTCCATGTCTCAAAGGCGTTTCCTCTCAAGATCACTCATAGTGGGACCCGACAAGGACTGGGAAACACCGGTGTAAATAACATCATCATCTATTTGAGCTCACTGGGTTCCACCAGTCCCCTCATCTAACAATCATCAATCATTAGCTCATTGGGGTCCGAAGTCTCTTCAACTGGGATGCTTAGGACTGTGGTTGAAGTTATAATGGTTACTAATTCTATTGTTGGCACTTATTGCCCTGGTTGAGGGTCCTTATTAGGAAGTGGGGCAATTTGAGGTCGACCTAAAAATTGAGAGATATAAAATAATAGATTAGTGACGTCGATTGACGACATGTCAACCCTCTGAAATACAAGTTAAGTCAATGAGATACCTTATTTTGTTTGGGGTTCTGTGTGGGCGGAGCGCCACCAGAAATTTCGTTCGGAATGGGAGAAAGGTTAGTAGGCTTATGCATCTGGGGATTTTTTGGATCATACCCAAGATCAGAAGATAGATTTGGAGCAGCTTGGGACTTGGGTGTTTGGCTGGCAGTGGTGTCGTGTAACGTCGATCCTGAGCCTTCGCTTAAGTCTTTTTGTACTACAGCAGCTCATATCGGACGAAGAATGAGTTACTCTTTTTTAGCACACTGGGCTCGTCATCTATGAATACCTCCTTCTCCAATTGAGCAAGGTCCACCTCGCTACCTTTCAAGAATTCTTTCTCCTCCAAGATCATCTGTTCCCAAACAAGGTTCATAATTTTGGGATAATCATCACCAAGCTAATCCAGTTTGCAAAAATTGAGAACATTGGCGCTGTATTTTATGAGCCCTAATTCAAACCTCTCCATCATCCGCTATTCTATTGGATCAACCTTTCTCGTGACCAACGTGTCAACATCCCTACCATGTTCGACCACCTTGTCCCTTTCTTCCTTAGCATTGAGCGGCTCGTTAAAATAATCTTGAGCTTGTTGGAGTACCATCTCCTTTTTCTTTGTTTAGTGATCAAGCTAGTTCTTCAGTTCAAGAGTGATCCTGTTTACGGCATCTCTCTCTAATTACTGATTATAGTTCTGATGGAAAACTTTGCCATCTTATCCCAATGCTTAGTCCTCTCGTCTTTGAATGCCTTGATTGCATCCTCGACCTTCTTCTCGGGTTCGGCTTGATATATCCTTGGTTTTTCAACCTCAGCGTCAAGATGAGCTATGATCCTCTTGTTGTCGGCCTCAATGAGTTTTTGATTTTAGATTTCAAGCTGCCTTTCCCTCGAGACCATGGAGATTCTTTTAGTTATTCATGACCATTTGTTGTACTGATTATGAACATCAGTCATAAAAGCAATGGTCATCTTTTGGATGTAAAAAGAAACTTTTTTTAAGTTGGGAACAAACTTGAGTCCATCGAAGAAAATATTTGGAACTGTTACTTCAACTTATCCATTCGAGTGTCAGTTGTAAGTTGTTGCTCGACAGAGATGATCAAAGCATTAGTAGTCCCATTCCCAGGTCTGTGATGAGAAGTTTCAGAATAACTCTTTTGGTACCCGCGTTCAGAAGATCGACTAAGATGGGCTAAGGTTAAATGCTGAGCAGGAATAGAAGCTGGAGGTGGAGCATGAGATATGCCGCCTAGTGGAATGTCATTGCGACGATCCAAATGCTTATCCAAGCCCTTTGGAGGAGGAGACCAGGAGATAGTGAAATACTTGGAGTTGGAGTCATGTGATGGATCATCTCTGCCTCGACTATCTCTATCTCAGTCATCTCTATCACAACTACCTCTATCACGATCAGATCGGTGGTTAGAGTTTGAGTCCTAGCCGTTTCCTTAATGGTAAGAACTTGGACAGCATTTTCACTGTTGAGTTGTATTATTCTCCACAGATTGGAGTATATATTTTCTTCTCCATGGATCCTGCAAATAAAATGAGAAGAAGTCAGATCCAATAAACAAGGAGACAAGTAACTGCTAGTATTGTGAAGTGCATGTATGTGTAAGTGTCTAAGTGTCCCCTCAAAGGACCGTGAGCAGGAGCTTTTGCTCTTGGGAGTGATCTCTACCACACTTGTAGGGATGGTCTCCTTATCGAAGCGAATAAGGGAATCGATGCACTTAAGACTGATGTTACCAACATTAAAGCATCCAAACTCAGTAGGAATTGGCCATAATCGAACAAATGTACATGTTTATGGAATAAAAGTCATCATCTCTGCGGTTGTGACTAGCAGAGGCTGTGTAGAGGTTTGTGTGTTAGAAATCTTCATTACTAGCCACTTCCTCGAAGTAGACTGTTGACTGTTTTTGGGTTACTCGGTCTGATACTCATGGCCCATATCAAAGTTACCTTGGCTAGCCTCGTAACTTTCACATTCTATCTCGCCTTCCTCAACGCGTTCTTATGCTTGCTCTACATTTTCTTCAACTCCAGCCCCGGGACTTGGGGATGGGGGCACATTTGGATCGATATTGCCTCCTTCGAGCGAGATATGACCATCACCTCTGGCCACCACTTGGACTATACAAGTACCGCGACCCACTTCCAACAAACCATAGGCAAGAAGGGTCTCGTCTAATAGAAGGTTCTGATATCTTGATTTTTTACTGAAACGACCATAACAACATTAACAACGTCTAAAAGTGTCGTGCAATTGGGTCGTTTGGGGCATCTAGTTAAAAATCCAGACATGATTTAGGTCCGCGGACTATAAGGAAAATTCGTATGATGCATATGGAATAGCACTTACATCCAGATAGCTTCTGCATGCAAATCCAAGCGGACAATGTACATAAAACCACTCATCTTTGAAATAGCTCAAATTATTTCTCGTGCCAGAGACAACTTTACAACCTTGATCGACTGCACATAGATTAAAGATGGACTTTCTTTTCGACTCTTGAAGCTGTATATGTATCGAATTTCCTCGTCGTTAGGCGCTCGGTGTAAGTGTTCAGTGAAGACAAGGTATGTGCCGAGAAGGGAGGCATAACTATTTGAAAACAAACTGATTGAATGGTGGGACGCAGCTCGTCAAGCACGTATATCTTTTGCGGAAATATTACCCTCTGGTGGATTATGAGTTCTTTGATTTCGAGATGGGACTAAGATATCATTGAGTTGAATTCCATGCTCGTTGCATATTCTCCAAAAGGATCCTTCATTGATTTTGGAGGCTATAAAATCAATCGCATCATCTAAAATTACGGCATCTCGATGGTGTCGGGTGCGGGATCTACTTCTGGTCCATCTACCGGCTCTGTTGGATTCTTTGAAACTTGTTGTTCCACCTATGGATTTTTGATTATTATGCATGCTCTACCAGAGTTTTCTATGCATGTGGAGTCATGCTAAAGTGGAATATAATGTAGTGTCATGCTTTCATTCATGTATCTGCTATGCACTGCTTGACTCGAAGTCTAGTTGCCTTTTTGTGATGATCACTTGATCTGTACATTCAAGTCTGCACTGTGCACATTGTAGCCTTGGTCGAGTCTTGTTTTTTTGTACAGACTGGTACTCCTTTTTAGTTTGCATTGTGTTGTAGTTGCTGTTCATTTTGGTTTTGCTAGCAGTACTTGTATTCACTTGAGCTTGAGTTCATTGTGTAACCGGTTGACTTTTGCAGTTCACTGGTCTTGCATCATGTGTATACATACATTCATGTAAGTATATATGTGTATGTTAGCTTGTGTTTTGAACTTGCATTTTGAACTTTGGTTTGTGTTTGAAAACTTGAACTCTGTAGCTTGATGTCTACATGCTTATGCTTCTATTTATGATGCTATGCACTCTGACCTGTTTCACTGTCATGTGTATATACGTGCACTTCGTTCATTTGCTTTGGCTTCTCTCTGGTCATGGCCGGTCTGGTGACGTATACACTTTGTATTTGGTGTCACAGTGATCATTTGTGTAGTCCTTGAGTATTATCATGCTTTGAGTAATTTTGGTTGTCTTGACCGTTTGAACCTGTACATTTGGTATTTAAGTTCATTGGCCTGCCCTTGGTTTCTTGTGCATAGCATATCGTACCGGTTCACTTGAGTTTGCCTTCATGTACAGTCTGCTTGACTTGATTACATGATGCAGTCTTTTTCTCTTCATGCTTCACCACTATTACATTGAATTTGTACATAGCGTGCTTGTATTTTTGGACTGTACCTGTGTTGAATCCATCTTTAAAGATCGGGTTTGACTTTGTGCTCGTGTCGTGGCTTTATTTATATTGCACTTGAGTTGAACCCGGCTTTTAATTTGGGTTTGACCTTGTGCTCACCTATCCCTATAATTTTATCAAGTGTATATATCGGTGTGCACGGCTTTGTGGCATGTACAGTGATACACTGTACATGTCACAAGCTGTTCGTGTATGATGAATTCGAATTAAATGACGATGAACAACCCAAATAACTGAGGCAAATAAAATTTTCAAAATCACATTTTATTTTACACTGCAAAAATATTTTCTTTTCAATTTTACTGCGTCAGTATTTATTTTTGCAGATTGCTCAGATGCTGGATTCAATCTGGAATGAAGTTGAAGATAAATAAGAGTGAATGAGCGATATGTAGTGAGGACATTTGTAAATGAAAGATTGTGATGTAATCGAATTTGTATTGTAATCAAAATTGTATATGTATAGTGAGAGCTTGAATTTGTACTATTCAAAATTGTAATAAATATTTGTTTGAATAAAATATCTGTTTGAATTTAAGTTCTGTGTTATTTATTTTATTCACCAAATATTTATCTAATTATATGAACAATAAAGTAGTACACTAACAAATACATTTAAATGAATATATATATATATATATGTTTATTATCATCAAACAAAAATCGTATACTCTCATATTCAACAATCTCCCCCTTTTGATGATAACAAACATATATTTAAGATTTTGAATTTGTTAAATGTATTTGGTCATTCAATTTGCTCCCCCTATTTGAATGCTTCCTCTCTACAGAAAGCTCCCCCTTCATATAACTAAAAATATGCAAATGAGCCTAGACACAAATAGAAAATATTTGACCTTTACTTGATATTATTTGAAAAAATCTTAACTTTTCTCTCCCCCTTTTGTTATCAGCAAAAGAGTAATAGTGTTAAAATATTAGGGATAAAGTAGTAGATATTAATACAAGATTAAAACTCAATCGAATATAAATATTAAATTTCAATAAAAATCAAACAAAAATCATAAATACTTTGTTAGGCACACATTCCACTTTTAGAATGATGTCATCATATAAAACCATATAGTTGTGTCTATTTGTGGTATATTTATATCAGAAATTTGAATATCTACCAACCATGCATAACCGTTAGGACTTTTAAATGAGATTAGTAGTATTCCAATTTTATTTTATTTTTAAAAATGAATTCAGGTATCTTCTAACCACGCATAACCGTGAGGATTTTTAAATGGGATTAGAATCAACTTGTTTATTTAATAAATCAATTTTGATATGTGTTCCATACATGCATAACCGCAAGGACTTTTAAATGAGCATGGAAGCACATAATCAAATATTCCAAATAGTTCTCCCATGCATAACCATAAGGACATTTAGATGAGAGTGAATACTTTTGATTATTTACTATTATTATTATTTACTATTATTATTATTATTATTTTTTATTTTAAAAAAAATATAAAATGAAAAACGAATGATTCCTATTTAAATCACCGCATATTGACATACTATAATGGATTATGATGAGTGATGGTCAATAGAAAATGATAGAAATAGAAATGATCATGAAATTTTTACCAAAAAATGTGTTTATAATTCTTGTTTAAATTTCTAAATAAATTTACTAATTATATCGTCTCAAGTAATAATATATGATTAATTTCAACAATCATAACTTTTTCAAACACCATTTATCTTTTCGATAATTATTAGGGCTTCAGATTAGTCAATGTAATAATTTAAAATTAAATTCGAAAATAATTATAAAATCAATTTTTCTAAAAACGACTGATCTGAAAACAAGGTCGAAAATGATTTTCTAGAAGGGATTTTATAAGAAAAATATCTGCTAATTTAAAAATTATTTGAAATGAAAAATATGCAGATATTTTCTTTGAAAAATGATGCAGTTACTAAATGTCTCAACACAAATCACATTCCACTAGTAATTTTTCTATCCACTAAATTACCTGTGTAATCTGCATCTGAATTTCTCTTTCACTCAAGATTATCATTAATTGAATGTTATAGACCAGACTGTGAAGTTTCAACAAATTTCTTGAAATCATTTTTAACAGCTTTTGTATGAAATTGAATTGAAGCCGTGCAAGTTTACATATAGTGACCACAATGTCAGCAGTAAAGTAACCAATATATCCACGTATATCAAGAGCAATCATCAATCATAGTCAATAGTCCAAATAGTTCAAATATGATTGCTTAACAATTTTGAATAAGTTAGATTAATCATCAACATTTATTTCTTTATCACATAACTGGCTGAATTAATTCAAATCAGATATGATGCAGATTATCACATTAATATATTGTTCAAGATGAATATACCGTTACCTCTTTTACCTTTATGATATTTTTCTTTTTCGTTATTGTCCATTGTGATTCTGCCACCTTTGTCCTAGGCTAAGAAATCTTTGCTTTGTCTCCCATTTTGATCTAGAAACAGCCAGAATCCAAGTAACACAGTTGTTGTTACTTAGCCTTCCTCCACACCTACACGATGAAAGATTTTTGTGACCTATTTGTTTTTATAGGTCCATGATTGTTAGTGGCATAATATTTTGGAAAATAATTTTGTGAAGACCCAAAACTATTTATATATGTTCCTTTCGGCCCCCAAATTTGTTTAACTTTGAGAGATTTTATATTTGTGCCTTTTGGAACCCAAATTGGTATAGTTTTCATGTGTTTGGGTCTACACCAACAATTGTTTTGATTGTGTCCAAATTTTCTATAAAATGTAAACATTGAATTGACTTGATTAATCTCATTTCTAACATTTTTAGATTGATTATACCCAAGTCCATGTCTAAGTGTATTAACAATTTGTTTTCCTAATAGCATGTTCAACGATTTCTCAACTTTTGAAAATTTATCTAAAGTCGTTGACATTTGTTGGACTTGTGTTTTGAGAGATTCATTTTCGTTTAACAAAAAAATTGTGTGCACCTTTTAATAGAATTTTCTCTTCTTGTATTTTCACTCACTTTTAAAATCAGAATTTCATTTTTAAGCGATTTAATTTTTATTTCTGATTTTTTAATCTCTTCTTCAAACAATGGACACTTGTCGAACTTAGGTATCCTATTTTGATAGTTTTTAACTAATTGGTCAATTTGTTTATTTGAATCTATCAAAGTATCTTTTTGTTATTCAAGTTTGGTATATTTCTCCCTAATTCGTTTAAAACAGCCATTTACTTCGTGAAAATATATAAGTAATTCTGAGTAAGTGAGTTTTGATACCTCGCTTGGCTTGTCATCATCGCTATCAGTTATATTACCTTGAAGGCACATATCTGCTTTCTCACTCTCACTGCTAGTATTTTTATTATCTTCGTCACTTGTATTCCACGTGGCTGCAAAATTTCTCCTTTTTGATTTCTTTTCAAAGTCATGTCGGTTTGGAGCACAATTGGGCTTGATGTGTCCAGGTTGGTTGCACTTATGACAGATGATTTTTTGTTGTTTCGTGTTATCTAAAACTTTGATTATTCTGCTTTTTAGTTTTTGATTTAGACTGGATTTTCGTATTTGCGGTTTCACTTTTTTAATCGCTTTATCACCATTTCCAACTCTACTGCTCCATCATCATTATCGTCATCACTTTCAGTTGTTCCTTTGAGAGCTATTGATTTCTTTCGAGTATCTCCTCCTTCACGTTCTTCCTTGAATTTCATTTCTAGCCCGTAAGTAGTGAGATTTTCGATGAGTTCTTAAACTTTGATTTGTTTTAAATCTTTCTATTCTTGAAAGGCAGTCACTTTTGCTTCAAAACTTCGTGAAACGACTCTGAGGATTTTTTGGACTATGTCCAATTCCGTGTATGATTTTCCGAGAACTTTTGATTTATATACAATGTTAGAAAGCCGTTCATACATCTATTTAACATTTTCTTCCTTGGCCATTGTAAAATTCTCATATTCGCTACTTAGCATGGCAAGGCGAGATTCTTTGATTTGAGACGTTCTTTCGTGAGTCACTTCGAGTGTGTGCCATATTTCCTACGCAGTTGAACAATGTGAGACACGATTAAATTCAAATTGATCCAATGAACAGATAATAGAATTCATAGCTTTAGCGTTAGCATTTTGTAATTTATTTTCTAGCTCTGTCCATTGATCATTCGGCTTATTTATTTCCTGATTATTTACAATTAAAGTTGGTGCTCTATACCCTGTCTCAACAATATCCTAAGTGTCAATGGTTTTTAGAAAAATTTCCATCCTATTTTTCCAGCAAGCATATTCACCATTGAACATTAGTGGTCTAACTATGGACCGACCCTCCGCAAAAGCATTATTAAAATAAGCCATTTTACAAATTCAATTTTTTTTTAAAAAATTAGTTTTTGAAAAAATCAAACTTTTTAAAACAAAATGGCTTTTGTTCCTAGCTCCGATACCACTTGTAGGATCGATTTTACCCTAGAGGGGGGAGGTGAATAGGGTGATACTATCAATTATAAATATTTATCGCGGAAGTTTAAATAATCTCAACACAGATATATCAAAATTATAGCCGCACAGATAATAGCAGCATAATAAATGCAGAAATGGAACGACACAGAATTTACCCAGCTTCGGCAAAACCCTGCCTACGTGCTGCCCCCAAGGTTTCTACTAGAAATTAAGCAGACAGACGCTTACGCACGTAAACTCGCGACATTCGCTATCGACTAGCCTTAACTCTACGCTCAAAACCCTGCCACAACTCAGCCACTGAGTTGCGAATTTTCAAACTACGCCATGTAGTTTGTCCCCCAGTCACACGACTAGAAATTACAATTGTTTAAAAGAAAATTCAAAACTAAAACAATAAAACAATTAGAAACCCTATTTTAATATTAAAGCCCAAATAAAAAAACATCGGTCCAAGTTAAAAGTAGCCCCCTGTTCGTTTTGTGATATCGACCGGTATTTTTTTTTGAAAGATAATGCTTGCTTCCTCGTTCTCTTCGTGTGTTCCTCTTTCCACAACTTTAGGGTTTCTATAGTTGAAGAGACGCTTTGTCAAATTGATTCGATGATACTTCGATTCCTTTCTTCGATTGATTATATGGCAGCTTCAACCAAGTCGAGTTCGAATGTTGCGTGAATTGGTAAGTTCGTTCCTTTTTCGATTTTTACTATACTCGACTTTGATTCGAGTTCCTAATTGATGTTGTGATCTGTGATATGCTTGAACTCGAATGATTTTTTGCCGATGATGTTTTGAGTTTATATAGGATTCAATCTCCTATAATTTCGTTTGAATATTGTATATGAATTCGTCTTATACTTTTATGCTTAGCCATTCGATTTTGATCGAATGCTGTGATTTATTTTTGACTTGTTCAAATTTGTATATTTTCTGGTAGCCCGATTCACACGGCTTCGATTGATTTCGTGGCCCCTATAGCTTGACATTGAACTATTCAATTCTGTTCTTGTTGACTTCGGCTTGATACTGTGATAATGTTTGACTTCGGCCTTTATGGTTGAACTTGCTACTGTTGGTTTCTGACTTGTTCCAATTTTTGCTTGTCGTTCCATGATTTTTTCCTCTGTGACTTCGGCTGTTGAACTTGTCTAGAGCATTGATGATGCTATGCACTTGTTTTACGCATTCAATGTATATTAACACATGTTTTTCACCGGTTTTGGTTGCCTTTGAGTTCTGATAGCACTTAAGTCAGTGTAAACTTGTAGTTGCCTATGCATATTGGTTTGGTTTTATTATGGTCTACTGCACCACTATTGTTATCTGCTGCAGTTTGTTATGCTGTTGTAAGTTGTAAGAATATTACTTGAATCTTGTGTTCTTTACTTTGATATTGCAGTCTAGTCGGTTTCAATTCTCTTATATATCTTTTACTTTAGTCATTCGATCACTGTCTTGCATTACACTGACCACTGCTAGTATTGCATTCATACTGTTGCTCCATTGTTTTGTCTGGTATTTGATTTTGAAGTCTCTGATTAAACTTGGTTCGTGCCATGCTTTGCTTGAGTTGATTTGTTGTTCCATGATTTCGGCATTGTGGTGAGTTGCTCTGACCGGTTGACTGTTGCATACATCTGTTGGTCTGCACATCCATGTTGCCTCCTCTGTTTCGTTTTTGTTCTTTTGGTTCCAATGTACATATATGTGCTTGTTGTCTCATTGATGCATTCATTCGTGTATCTACTGTGCACTGCTTGACTCGAAGTCTAGTTGCCTTTTTGTGATGATCACTTGATCTGTACATTTAAGTCTGCACTGTGCACATTGTAGCCTTGGTCGAGCCTTGTGTTTTGTTTAAACTACTACTCCTTTTTGGTTTGCATTGTGTTGTAGCTGTTGTCCATTTTGGTTTTGCTAGCTGTACTTGTATTCACTTGAGCTTGTGTGACGACCCGGCTTCCTATGCGCAGAAAACCGCTTCGTCTAGAAGAATGAAAGGGGTGAGAAAATAGAAAAGATAGAGAAGAAAGAACAACAACATCCGAATCTCACAGCGGAACGAATAAATTATAATAATCACATAAGTATTTACATAATATACAACATCAATCAAAGTTATACAGACAATAGATCACATACTAGACAGTTATAAATACCTGTCGAGTTATACAACTCAATACACAAGTCAACCAGAGATATCAACACAGCGGAACTATGTGTATATCTACAACGCTGAAGCCTCCTGCTCCATTGCTCCTCCAGAATTCGTCAAAGCCAACCTGAATCCCTTGACTACCCGTAAAAATTTGGGTACCCAAGAGTTTATGAAAAACAACAAAAATAAACTCCGGGTCAGACATGGGTCTGATATGAGTAACAGGTTAAAGTTGCTTAATTTTTGAAAATCCTTTGAAAACCAAAAGGTATCACGTAAGACTCCCCACAAATAAACATGAGTAAGTTTTTACCTTACGCTAACCAAAACATTTGATAGGAAATTCTGTGATATTATAATAGGTCTAGGGTTTTCAAGTAAATAGAAAAAAGCCGAAATTGTTACATTCATTAAATTCCAGCTACTAGCCACAAAAGTGGGTAATACAATCAAAACCGTTGGCACTTATTGGATTTTGGATTCCATACAATGGCAGGGCTACTGGGGTACCGCCCGTCACAGTACGTGGCCTAGATCAACGTACCAAGGATCACTCCCGACCACCTACAACACAAGGCCGGAACCATTCCTTACTGAACAGTCCCGAACAAGATAACCCCGCAGATAGCCGTCGCTACTGCCCACTAAGCCGGAATAAAGGGACATCTAGACAGGGGAATATCCTTGTCCTGCTTGGGCATGACCCACCTAACCTTGCTGCACCTCCCCTGTTTTAGCCATTCCCGGTTGATGAGGCTTGAGGTTACGATTACCTTTAGAGAATACATTTCTTAGAATGCTCATCGCCCACCTGACAATGTGTTGAAAGCATTCAATCCGTACAAGTTCATTCCGGGTTCGAACGAAACCGATGGCATTATCTCTTTACACTCATTTTGGAATCACCCTTAGAGTCAACGACGATAACCCTTGCATTCTGAATCTTCATCTTCACTTCAGATTCACGACCTATCGTTAATTTGGAATCGATGTGGTTTTCGGATGTTCCTAATGTGGAAAACTGATCCCGGTCTCATCGAAATCCAAAACGTGTCTTTTAAGGCCAAGTTGACTATTTAGTCTTAACAGTTCAATTCAATATCATCAATATACACACAGATGGATAATTCATAATATCACAATAGAGAATTACAGGTAATCTCATAAACAGATAACCAATATTATCATCCAAACAGATAATTAAATATTATCGTACTTAAACCAAGCATCCATATCACATAGATAGTATTCAAGTCAAATCTGAATGCACAACCATCAAATGAAATATCACTATCATTCATCCATAAGCAATGATTTATAATCATACCATTTGTAATTAATTTAAAATGAATTAAATTAACTACTTCTATCTCAAATTAATTTAAAGTAAATTAAATTAATTACTCCATTTATAAATCCTGCTTATACAACCAATAAATTAATTTTAAATCAAATTAATTAATTAATCTCTAGATATTTATCTTGATTAACTTCTTCGATTAATCACCTTCTAACTACAGTAAGTAATTAGTCTTTAATTAATTCTACAAATTAATTATCCTAAATCATTTA
Source organism: Allium cepa (assembly GCA_030765085.1). Taxonomy (NCBI): domain Eukaryota; kingdom Viridiplantae; phylum Streptophyta; class Magnoliopsida; order Asparagales; family Amaryllidaceae; genus Allium; species Allium cepa. The sequence continues at coordinate 192,800,517 of CM060943.1, forward strand.
TAGTAATTAACATTTAATTACTTTATTTACAATTAATTACAATTAATTACATTATCCTTAATTTATCACCACATTATTAATTATTTCTTAATCAAACTATTCTTAATTTCATTATTAATTACATTAATTAATGACCTCTAATTCAGATTTAAATTAAATTACTTTATTTAATTTAATTACATTAAGTGATTAATTTTTAATTAAACACAATTATTAACCACCTTGATTAATATCAACCAGTACTTAACTACCCTTAATTACTCATATTAATAAATTAATTATCCCATAATTAATTATCTCCATTTAATTAATCCCTTGATTAATTACAAAAGTAGCTGTGACGCCCCACCTCTATACCCACGCTAGCCAAGAACACTCCGGAGAAGTGCTGTCAACTAGCACGGAGAATAAGGCTGTTGAGGAGCGACCATCCATGTAATTGCTTATCACACGGTGGCTATAAATAATCTTCGAAAACAAACATAGAAATAATCATATCACAAATCAGTCACAGATATCCATATCACAAAGGCGGAAGAAGATATGAATATATAACTAACACATGAAAGTGTACATCAGAGTAGTGGTCAATAAGATCCACGATAATACAAAAGAATAGCAACACGTGCTATACAAAAGAATACAACTATGAGTCTGTATCTCAAGTGTATACAACAAAAACTGCTAATCTAAACAGTTAGCCAAAAGTCAGAGTGATGAATCCCTGGGAAGAAGTCAAGCAGAAGCACCTGTAACATCTCGGTCTGATCCGAGTATTATTTAAGAAAATAATAAACGGATCAGTCTAGCTATAAATATCAGATGACATGATATAACATAAAAGATATGGCATAAACATAAACATCCATAACGACATACCGCTATAAGTATGTAAATAATGATCAACAGAAGATCAATCAATAAGAGATAATCAATATCACAAGAATCTTCTCAAAGATTCGAAGGGGGCATCATACCCTAAACTTGTACTCATAACAAGTCAATGACATAAATTCCAGAAATCAACACGAGAAATCCAGAAATCATAAAAAGAGAAAGAGGCCTATCACATGACGGTCCGAAGACCAAGGGGAGCTACCCCGCATGTGTGAATGGAATCACACAGATTGAGGTCAAGACTAACCAAAAAGCAGAAAGGTATGTGTGAATGGAATCACACAAGTGGTGTCTAGTCTAACCTCGCAATGAAAGAGACATCGCGCAATTGCTAGTCTAATTCATAAAGCGATCATCAAGATCAACGAGAAGTGTCAATTACACTAAGCTAGTAAATATAGAAGTTAGCTTCATGTCCCATAACCACTTGCTTACTTAAATATTTACGAACAAACTGTAAATCTTCACTAATAAAATTGTCACAAGAGGTTCAATCGAACAAGTCCAAGAATTAACCGACGAAGTGAACGCAAGCGTTTCATACCACTTGTTTTACTAAGTCGTTTAATTAGATTTCTCATCCGAGTGAGGTAAAGGCTTGTATATACTAATAGATTGGAAAACGGTTTAAGAAAAGAGCTTTGTTATTAAAAATAGAGTTGAAATTGTTTGTTAAAAGAGTTTTGATATTTACTACTAGTATTGAAACCTTTATATTATAAAGTGACAAAACACATAAGCAAGTGTAAAAACAATCAGTCACAAAGATCGCATACGGAGATGCGAATAAAATCCCAGGAAATCAGCTCAATGTTTTTCAGATAAGATCCCCTACGGAGGGGGTCCAGGGGGGTGGCAACCCCCCCAAGGTGGGGGTGCGGGGGCAACGCCACCGCTTACGGGGTTCGACCTGCCCGGTCAGGTCGCGGGGGTCCAGGGGGCAGCGCCCCCGGCGGGGTGCAGGGCAGCGCCCCGACCAAAACGGTACGACCTAGTGAAGATAAAATGAGGTCTAACGACCTAAGGACTCAAGGGTCTAACGACCTAACGACTCAAGGGTCATACGACCTAACGACTCAAGGGTCTAACGACCTAACGACTCAAGGGTCATACGACCTAACGACTCAAGGGTCATACGACTCAGCGACTCAAGGGTCCAACGACTCAGCGACTCAAGGGTCCAACGACTCAGACCAAAACGGTACGACCTAGTGACGATAAAATGAGGTCTAACGACCTAAGGACTCAAGGGTCTAACGACCTAACGACTCAAGGGTCATACGACCTAAGGACTCAAGGGTCTAACGACCTAACGACTCAAGGGTCATACGACCTAACGACTCAAGGGTCTAACGACCTAACGACTCAAGGGTCATACGACCTAACGACTCAAGGGTCATACGACTCAGCGACTCAAGGGTCCAACGACTCAGCGACTCAAGGGTCCAACGACTCAGCGACTCAAGGGTCCAACGACTCGGCGACTCAAGGGTCCAACGACTCGGCGACTCAAGGGTCAACGACTCCGCGACTCAAGGGTCAACGACTCAGCGACTCAAGGGTCCAACGACTCAGCGACTCAAGGGTCCAACGACTCAGCGACTCAAGGGTGAACGACTCAGCGACTCAAGGGTCCAACGACTCAGCGACTCAAGGGTCCAACGACTCAGCGACTCAAGGGTCCAACGACTCAGCGACTCAAGTGCAGAAAATTCAACAAAACGCTAAAAATTGGAGTTTTTTGCCAATCCAATCCAAACCAAATGCTAACATGCATGCAAAAATGATAGGGAATCATTCCCAACAGTCCAATATAGTTATAGGCTAGAATTGTGAGATAAAAATCTCACCTTTGCACTAAAATTTATGAAGATGAAGCTTGAAAGCAAGGAGAAGCAATCCAAAGCTTGAATCCAATATCTTCTACTTGAATTTGGAGTTGAATGATGGAGTTGCAATTGAATTTGAGCTTGGAGTTTTAATTTCCCATTCTCTTCACCATTAATGCCAAAGCTTGAGTTAGTTAGGAAATTTATGAAGAGTGAGGAGAAGAGGGTTGGAACTTGGACTTAATAGGCTAAACTAACCCAAAGTCCAAAGCGGGAAAAGTTAGTGAAATTTCACTAACTCCAAACCTATCGATGTTTATACTTAAAAAGTTGTAAACGACATTTCGAACTCAATGGAAGTGGTCTCGAGTCCTAATTTGACCGTTTGCAAAAAGTAGTTTTTCGGACCAAAATCCGATTAACGATTTAATATTTAAATAAGAATATTTAAATGTAAACTCGATAAATATGCGGGTTGTTACAGACTCCCCTCCTTAAAGAAATTGCGTCCTCGCAATATATATATAAGGTGGAAATAAAAAGTAACAACCATGAAAGCATATTAACACAAGAGAAATTTGAAATAAGAAGTTCACCTCAAAGGGCAGGAGTAAGCAAGTCCGGATGTGTACGCTCGATGAATTCTCTGGATTCCCAAGAACAATCCTTAGGATTTGAGGACCATTGAACCTTTACAAGTGGAACATCTTTATTTCGAAGTCGTTTAACCTCAGAAGCTATAATTCGAATAGGATGCTGCTCATAAGTTAAATTCGGCGAAACTTGAATTTCTTCCACAACAGCAGGCTCAAGAATAGAATCGGAATCCCGAAGGCATTTCCGTAATTGAGAAACGTGAAATACATCATGTATAGCAGAAAACTGAGCTGGCAATGCAAGGCGATAAGCCATGGAACCAATACGTTCAGTGATAGGAAATGGCCCAATATATCGAGGCGCTAACTTCCCCGATCGACTGAAACGTACAACACCCTTCATAGGTGAAACACGAATAAAAACAGGATCCCCAACAGAAAATTCTAATTTCCTTCTTCGATTATCGGCATAGGATTTTTGTCTACTCTGGGCTTCTTTCATCCTATGTCGAATAAGTTCAATTTTTTCCGTGGAATCACGAATAAAGTCTGGACCTAAAACCAGCTTCTCACCGGCCTCAAGCCAACAAGAAGGAGATCGGCATGGCCTTCCGTAGAGTGCCTCAAAAGGTGCCATACCAATACTAGATTGGAAGCTATTATTATAGGAAAATTCAACAAGTGAAATATGATCTTCCCAACTTCCACCAAAATCAAGCACACAAGCACGAAGAAGATCTTCAAGAGTTTGATTCACACGCTCGGTTTGTCCATCGGACTGGGGGTGATAAGCGGTGCTAAAATTAAGCTTCGTTCCTAAAGCTTTTGAAGACTCTTCCAAAATCCACTAGTAAACAATGGATCACGATCGCTAACAATAGAAGTAGGGACTCCATGCAATTTTACAATTTCCTTGACAAATAGTTTGGCCAAAAGAGGAACGGTTCGGTTAGACCAAACCGGAATAAAATGGGCGGATTTGGTAAGTCTATCAACAATCACCCATAAGCTATCATGACCCGAACGAGAACGGGGAAGGCCATCTATAAAGTCCATGGAAATTTGATCCCACTTCCAAATTGGAATTTCTAAAGGTTGCAATAACCCACCAGGCCTTTGATGTTCGGCCTTGACAAGTTGGCAAGTCATGCAACACTTAACAAAGTTAGCAATATCAGATTTCATTCCCTTCCAATAATAAAGTCGCTTCATATCAGCGTACATTTTACTACTACCGGGATGAATGGTGAATTTAGAACAATGGGAATCTTCTAAAATATCTTTACGAAGATCTCCAATATTTGGTACGATAAGTCTACCAAATTTTCAAATGCCGCCACGAGAATCAATATCATAGTCTTTCAAACCTTCAATATCAATTTTATCCTTAACATTTTTGCCAAGAAGAGCCAATTCAGAATCTAGCCCTTGAGCTTCAAGAATGCGGTCTAAAAGAGAAGGATGAGCCTCAAGGCTACATAAAACAAGCGATGAGCATAAATCGGATACGCGCTCTCGAATCTCACAAGTGGATAAGATCTCGAGATCGTTCCATTCGGATATCATCATAGAAACAACTGCTTGTTGCTTACGGCTAAGAGCATCGGCAACACGATTACCCTTACCGGGGGTATAAAGAATATCAAGATCATAAGGTGCAAGGAACTAGAGCCAACGCTGTTGACGTAAATTAAGTTCTTTTTGAGAAAATAAATATTTCAAAGACTTATGATCCGTGTAAAGAATAAATTTCTCTCCCAATAGATAATGACGCCACATTCGAAGGGCGAAAACAATAGCCGCGAGCTCTAGATCATGTGTGGCATATCTAGTCTCGGCCGGCTTCAATTGCCTAGAAGCATAAGCAACAACACGTTTTTTTGCATAAGAACGGCACCCAAACCAACGTGACTAGCATCGGTATAAACAACAAAATCTTGATTCCCCTCGGGAATAACAAGAATAGGAGCATCGGAAAGGAGTTCTTTCAATTTCTGAAAAGAGGCTTCACATTTGTCCGACCAAATGTATTTAACTCCCTTCTTAGTCAAGCCAGTAAGAGGCACGGCAATCTTAGAAAAGTCTTTAATAAAACGACGGTAATAGCCCGCCAATCCGAGAAAACTACGAATCTCTGTCACACTCTCCGGTCTCTTCCAATCTTGAATAGCTTCAATCTTTGAAGGATCCACAGATATCCCGGATTCGGAAATAATATGACCGAGAAACTTCACACGAGATTGCCAAAAGTGGCATTTAGAAAATTTCGCCTTTAATTGATTACTCCTAAGTGTTTCCAATACAATCCGAAGATGTTTCTCATGTTCCTCCTCGGTTTTTGAATACACAAGAATATCATCAATGAATATGAGAACAAACCGATCGAGGAAATCTTTGAAAACTCGATTCATGAGGTCAACGAAATAAGCTGGAGCATTCGTTAACCCAAATGGCATAACAAGCCATTCATAAGATCCATATCGAGTACGGAATGATGTCAACGGAATGCTATCCTCAGCGATACGAAGCTGATGGAAACCGGTAGCCAAGTCCAATTGTGAAAAGACCTTAGCACCACTAAGCTGATCGAATAGATCATCAATCCGAGGTAAAGGATATTTATTTTTAATAGTAAGATCGTTAAGCTTGCGATAATCAACGCAGAGCCTCAGAGTACCATCGGATTTCTTTACGAAAATAGCCGAAGCTCCCCAAGGCGAGGAACTAGAGCGAATAAATTGCCTCGTCTCCAACTCAGATAATTGTTTACGCATCTCCTCATTTTCCTTATTGGACATGCGATAAGGAGGACGAGTAATAGGTTGAGCTCCAGAAACAAGATTAATTCTGAACTCAATTGCTCGTTTAGGTGGTAAACCTAAAACGGGCTCGAATATGTCGGAAAATTCACGAACAACATGAATACAAGAAATAATATCATCTTCATCATCATCATCGTTATCACGAGGATTTAAAGAATATAAAGATGCCACCAAACATGATTCTGAATCTTTAAGATTAACAGAAATATGTTTAACAGATTGTGGATGTCGGAGATGAATAGTCCGCTCTGGACATAGGATATGGGCTTGATAACGGTTAAGCCAATCCATTCCCAAAATTATTCCAAAGCCTAAGTAACGCATGACATGCAAATCGGCTAGGAAAGAAAAATCACATAAAATAATCTCCACATCTTTACAAAGCAAACTAAGAGTTGCGGATCCACCAACAGGATTCGCAATTTTTAAAGAAGTCATCAATGCAGTAACACTCAAGGAAAAAGTGTCTACCAGTTCCTTTGATATAAAGGAATGGGATGCACCCGTATCAAAGAGAACTCTAATAGGTTGATCATGAAATAAAATAATACCATCAAGAATGGAATGAGAAATACCTTGGCCACGAGATGTGTTGCCAGGGGCTTGAGCCACATTTAACTTTCCCTCATTCCTGCTTTTACGTTTGAGGCATTGATGTATAAAGTGATCTGGGCTCTTACAATAGCGACAAGATTTGGGCTTAGAGCACTTATTCGCATAATGATCCCCAGACCCACAGTTGAAGCAACTCGCACCACTAGGAGAAGGATACTTTGCCACAGGGGTTGCCTGCTTACCCTTTTTGTTGGGATAAGGACCCTTGAATTTGTTTGGCCTCTTCTTGTTGTTGAAGTTTGGTTTAGCGCCTTCCACTTCAACATCACTCTCTCTATCAGCCTCTTCAAGACGAAGAGCGATATCGACGAGTTGATCAAATGCGACTTCTAGTTTCAGGAGCAGTGGCTTCTTAAGACTCTTATTTAAGCTATAAACGAACCTCTGGTTCTTCTTCAATGGGGTGCTGATGTATTCAACCCCATATTTGGAAAGCGACTCGAAGGCTGCGACGTAATCAGTCACAGAGGATTGACCTTGAACAAGGTCTATAAAACGTCGAGCCAAGCTTACTTTCCCAGCTTCTGGTACAAACTTTAACTCGAAGCGTCCCTGAAATTGCTCCCAGGTGAGATCCGCTTCATTAATTTCTGAAATAAGAAGTTCGTACCAGTCCAATGCTCTCTCTTGGAGCATGCTGGAAGCCACCTGAACGCGGTGGAGATCGATAAGATTCATGCGAGAAAAGATTCGATCGCATGATTTTAACCAAGCCTGGACCTCGATGATATTTTCCGAACCTTTGAAGGGCTTCCCACCCAAGTTGGTGTAATCGCTGCACAAGCGTGCAAATCCCGACTTCGGGTGAGTAGGTTCCGGGTTAGCTCCAGCTGCTTGAGCATTAGTTACTAAATCAAGAAGCTGTTGAGCAGTCATAAAAACTCCATCCGGAGGAGCAGCACCAGATGATCCAGTTCTGGGACGGCCTGGTCTAGACATTCTCTTCCTTTAAGAAAGAAAGAAGAGAAGGAAGAAGGTTATTTACCAATGAACATCAAGCAATCCTGATAGATAAAACAAGGAATCATAAAGGAAATAGGATGAGTCGGTACGAAGACTCAAATTAATCCTATGGTATGACTCCTAAGATAGACCTAGGACGATGATCCTTGTTAAGTTATTCTACATTGTTCCGAAGTTTAGCTCCGATACCAAGCTGTGACGCCCCACCTCTATACCCACGCTAGCCAAGAACACTCCGGAGAAGTGCTGTCAACTAGCACGGAGAATAAGGCTGTTGAGGAGCGACCATCCATGTAATTGCTTATCACACGGTGGCTATAAATAATCTTCGGAAACAAACATAGAAATAATCATATCACAAATCAGTCACAGATATCCATATCACAAAGGCGGAAGAAGATATGAATATATAACTAACACATGATAGTGTACATCAGAGTAGTGGTCAATAAGATCCACGATAATACAAAAGAATAGCAACACGTGCTATACAAAAGAATACAACTATGAGTCTATATCTCAAGTGTATACAACAAAAACTGCTAATCTAAACAGTTAGCCAAAAGTCAGAGTGATGAATCCCTGGGAAGAAGTCAAGCAGAAGCACCTGTAACATCTCGGTCTGATCCGAGTATTATTTAAGAAAATAATAAACGGATCAGTCTAGCTATAAATATCAGATGACATGATATAACATAAAAGATATGGCATAAACATAAACATCCATAACGACATACCGCTATAAGTATGTAAATAATGATCAACAGAAGATCAATCAATAAGAGATAATCAATATCACAAGAATCTTCTCAAAGATTCGAAGGGGGCATCATACCCTAAACTTGTACTCATAACAAGTCAATGACATAAATTCCAGAAATCAACACGAGAAATCCAGAAATCATAAAAAGAGAAAGAGGCCTATCACATGACGGTCCGAAGACCAAGGGGAGCTACCCCGCATGTGTGAATGGAATCACACAGATTGAGGTCAAGACTAACCAAAAAGCAGAAAGGTATGTGTGAATGGAATCACACAAGTGGTGTCTAGTCTAACCTCGCAATGAAAGAGACATCGCGCAATTGCTAGTCTAATTCATAAAGCGATCATCAAGATCAACGAGAAGTGTCAATTACACTAAGCTAGTAAATATAGAAGTTAGCTTCATGTCCCATAACCACTTGCTTACTTAAATATTTACGAACAAACTGTAAATCTTCACTAATAAAATTGTCACAAGAGGTTCAATCGAACAAGTCCAAGAATTAACCGACGAAGTGAACGCAAGCGTTTCATACCACTTGTTTTACTAAGTCGTTTAATTAGATTTCTCATCCGAGTGAGGTAAAGGCTTGTATATACTAATAGATTGGAAAACGGTTTAAGAAAAGAGCTTTGTTATTAAAAATAGAGTTGAAATTGTTTGTTAAAAGAGTTTTGATATTTACTACTAGTATTGAAACCTTTATATTATAAAGTGACAAAACACATAAGCAAGTGTAAAAACAATCAGTCACAAAGATCGCATACGGAGATGCGAATAAAATCCCAGGAAATCAGCTCAATGTTTTTCAGATAAGATCCCCTACGGAGGGGGTCCAGGGGGGTGGCAACCCCCCCAAGGTGGGGGTGCGGGGGCAACGCCACCGCTTACGGGGTTCGACCTGCCCGGTCAGGTCGCGGGGGTCCAGGGGGCAGCGCCCCCGGCGGGGTGCAGGGCAGCGCCCCGACCAAAACGGTACGACCTAGTGAAGATAAAATGAGGTCTAACGACCTAAGGACTCAAGGGTCTAACGACCTAACGACTCAAGGGTCATACGACCTAACGACTCAAGGGTCTAACGACCTAACGACTCAAGGGTCATACGACCTAACGACTCAAGGGTCATACGACTCAGCGACTCAAGGGTCCAACGACTCAGCGACTCAAGGGTCCAACGACTCAGCGACTCAAGGGTCCAACGACTCAGCGACTCAAGGGTCCAACGACTCGGCGACTCAAGGGTCAACGACTCCGCGACTCAAGGGTCAACGACTCAGCGACTCAAGGGTCCAACGACTCAGCGACTCAAGGGTCCAACGACTCAGCGACTCAAGGGTGAACGACTCAGCGACTCAAGGGTCCAACGACTCAGCGACTCAAGGGTCCAACGACTCAGCGACTCAAGTGCAGAAAATTCAACAAAACGCTAAAAATTGGAGTTTTTTGCCAATCCAATCCAAACCAAATGCTAACATGCATGCAAAAATGATAGGGAATCATTCCCAACAGTCCAATATAGTTATAGGCTAGAATTGTGAGATAAAAATCTCACCTTTGCACTAAAATTTATGAAGATGAAGCTTGAAAGCAAGGAGAAGCAATCCAAAGCTTGAATCCAATATCTTCTACTTGAATTTGGAGTTGAATGATGGAGTTGCAATTGAATTTGAGCTTGGAGTTTTAATTTCCCATTCTCTTCACCATTAATGCCAAAGCTTGAGTTAGTTAGGAAATTTATGAAGAGTGAGGAGAAGAGGGTTGGAACTTGGACTTAATAGGCTAAACTAACCCAAAGTCCAAAGCGGGAAAAGTTAGTGAAATTTCACTAACTCCAAACCTATCGATGTTTATACTTAAAAAGTTGTAAACGACATTTCGAACTCAATGGAAGTGGTCTCGAGTCCTAATTTGACCGTTTGCAAAAAGTAGTTTTTCGGACCAAAATCCGATTAACGATTTAATATTTAAATAAGAATATTTAAATGTAAACTCGATAAATATGCGGGTTGTTACAGTAATTATCCCAATTACTTTATTAACACATTATTTTCACTAATTACATTCAGTAATTACATTAATTACCTCCTCAAGTAATTATGCTCCATTGAATACACTAAGTGATTATACAAATCAAATCATCAAATGATTTCTTAAATTAATTAAACTAAATTAATTAACTTAAATAAATTAATTACAATAAGTAATTAATTTCTTAATTAATTTTATCAAGTAATTACATTTAACAATTTATAATGGATTATCTAATTACTCTAATTAATTATCAAAAATCACATATATGAATTTAAGTAATAATCCTTTAGTTAATTATCATGATTTCATTTCTACGTTTATTCCTTAATTAATTCCTAATTATAAATTAATCTAAATTACTAATTTATAAATTAAATACATAAGTCATTCATTAATTAACTTATTCATTAAATTATTTTAATACCTTAGTTATTCCTAAGATAATTTATTTCTTTACTAATGACTTCATTAATATCTAAGTGTGTTAGAACCTTACCTTCCAAAAATTTAAATTTGAATTCCATTTGGAATTTAAGATTCAAAAATATTATTTATTTAAATTTAAATATTAATCAAATTTAAATTCAATTTATAATCTTGTAAATAACATTAATTACGTACATATGAAACTTATATAAGAAAGCCTTTCAATTCAACTATTTGAATCTTTATTTAATTTAAACTTCCAAAAGACATTTATGTTTTAAACTTGCAATTAAAACAATTTATTTAACTTCCATTCAAAAGAACTTTGTAAAAACCAATTCAAATATTTATTTGGAAACAAATACTTTTTAAAACGAACTATTTGAATTTAACTTTGCTTTATACATTTAGATTTTAAACCTGATTTATTTTTCAGTTTTGAGTTCATTAGTTTAATTTTGAGTTTAAAACTTTTGATTTCATTAGTTTAACTTTGATTTTAAAACTTGGGTTTTAACTTGCTTTCGAAAAACTTGATTTTTAATTCTTGATTTAAAAATCCAAATTCGTTTCTAAAACTTAGATTAAAAAGTTCACTTGAATCTATATTTTGAACTTTTAATTTCAAACACAATTTAAGTTTTGATTCAGATTTTAAATTAAATTTAAAATTTGAAAACTGTCAGGCTGTAAATCTGACAGGTAACCCATATTTGATTGTTTTAAACTTTATTTTTATTTAAATTTGAATTCAAAAGTAGATTTAAATTCATACTTCAACTAGATTTACACTTTATTTAATTCCATTATTTATTTATAAATAGATTCCAATTGAATTTGTTTTAGAAACAATGCTACTGCCAGGTTTTACAAAAAATCTGGAAACAACCACTGACTCGAGAGAAACCAGAATTGCTTCGAGTCTCCCCTTCCTCTACTTCGTGTCAAACCCTCGAATAAACTCGCGTCTCCCCGAGTTAAAACCCTGCACACGACCAAAGAACTCATCACACTTTAATGGCACGGTGCACGTGCACTGTGGCCCCAGCCACCTCCGGCCACCCCCATGAACCTTAACACGACGCCAACTACCGCCAGTCACGATCACGACCCCCAGAGCCACCACGGCAATCTGAAACAAAAGCGAGTTCGAAACTCCACCTGGAAACCAAAAATCAGGTTCCTCTCGAAACCAGGAAACTCCACCGCACTCCAAACTCAGTCCACCAGAGCACCAGCACCTCCGGCCACCACTTCATCCATGACCGAGCTACTACCCTCCAGAGTTCCAGCGAACTCAATCGCTCCTAGGCCACGCGACAAATCAAACATCACAGTACTTCCCAAACTAGGTTTAGAAACTTAAAACTGCCACCGCCACCACCACCGTGATCTGCCACCACTTCAACCAATTTTCCCACCATCACCGATGGTTATACTATCATCTCTGGAAATTACAACCTCTCAGATCCTCGAGAACATCAACAACCCCTCAAATACTAATTCCCAGTAAAAACAGAACTACACATTCAGTTTGCTATTAAAATTAGTGATTTCATTTTTAACGATCATTATTTTGGTTAAGTATTCAGTTCATAACCCTGAATCAATGAATTCAAATGTTTGAATTTCATCCAGAACTTAACTTTGTTGTTTATTTTTAGTTTCCAGGGCAATACACAATTTATTCTCACTCAGATAAATTTTTAAACTTTGACAAATGATTAGACAATCAATTTTTGTTTATAACATAAATTCTAACAATGATTTGATCCAGAGATAAAGGATTTTAAACTAAAGCTATAGTTTTAAGAACGGGAAATATAGGTGTTTACAGATATTCATAAACATGTATACATCTTACATCCAAAAATGCACAGAAATTCACTAACATATATTCACACAAACCCACCTATTTCATACATAGATCATGCAATCAGATTTATATATTTAAGCTTTTTAAAAATAAATGTTACTCACCTTGCTTGTAAAAAATAACAGAGCACCCTGGATATTGAAATAGCTCAAACTATAAAAACTCGAGACTGTTTTGAACTTCTTGTTAAATTCATCTTGCTTGCTTATTATTGAATAATGGTTTCAGTTTATATTTGAGTTTGCATAGAAATGAATAGGCTTGCAATAAAATCTTCCTGTGCTTTGATATGCTTAGAATGAATTGGAGGATAAGTATATATAGAAAAATAAATTTGTATAGGGTAGGTGTTATCTGGGTTAAACACATGCAAGTACAAATATTGCTTTTGTTTGTATCAGGCCATATCTTTGTGTTAGGAGGCTGAAAGGATTTGAACAATTTCGAATGGACATAAGGTTGTGCTAAGTAAATGTAAGCATTAATTGTTAATGTACTCTTGTTTCCTACTTAGCTAATTTAATCATTTCTTATGTAGATATTTTAGTTAGCTTACCACTTCTCTTCTCTAACCTGCATACTATATTTGTTTTAAACTTGAAGTTTATTCTTGTCAGAATCTTAAACTACAAGCTAAAGACCTATTTTATATTTAGATATTTTGCTTTTTCTTACTTTGTTTATTTCTTACCTTGTATATTTTCTTCACAGGCTACATTCATATGTATACAAAGCCTGATTATGTTACACTTATACCAAATAGGCATTTGTACTTTATATATATATATATATATATATATATATACACACACACACTTGCCTGCCTAGCTTGCTTTTTATACCTATGTACATATACATTTTCTTTTCTTTACATTTTGTTCTTACTTTTTTTTTCATTTATTTTACAGGCATATACATATATTTTTTATATGAAGTTGTTTCAGTCATTGTTATAAATTTTAACTTATATATTTATTTACTTATGGGTTACTTTTATTTTAAACTTAAACAATTAAATGCTTATGTTAAGATTTATAAAGTATTATTTTATTTAACATTTTTGACAGACTTTATTTTAAATCAACAAATCATAGCTTCTTTAAAAAATATACATGTATTAAAATAGCAACTTCTATTTATTTTAAAAACCCATTTTCAAAGATATTACAATATTGATATAGTTTAAATATAACTTATTGTTAAATTAAAAATAAATTTTCAAAAGGAACAATCCTTTTTAAAATATAAATACATATTTATCAAGCTATATTTTTAAAACAAAACAAAACAAAACTTTTTATTTAAGTTAAAACTCTAGGCTAAAACCATTTTAAACAAATTAACTTTATCTTGAGTAATTTAAAATCATATGGTCATTTATTAAGTAGCCTAATATTAAATTTCTAAATTATCAAAAATATTAGAATTAGAAAACATGTATGTTTATTAAATTTAAAAAAAAAACTTATCTATTTATAATATATACCAATATATACATATATACATTATAATAGAAACAATTTAAATTAGCTTTTAAAAGATAAATTATCAGTTAAATATTTATTTAAAAGAAGATTATTAAATCAATTTGAATCTTATAAATAATTATTATCAAATCAATTTAATTTTTAATGTCGATTATTGAATTGATATTGCCCCAAATTTCCGGGATGTCACGGCTTGAGTACATTGTGTAGCTTGTTTGACTTTTGCAGTTCACTGGTCTTGCATCATGTTTATACATACATTCAAGTGTGTATATATGTGTATGTTAGCTTGTGTTTTGAACTTGCATTTTGAACTTTGGTTTCTGTTTGAAAACTTGAACTCTATAGCTTGAGGTCTACATGCTTATGCTTCTATTTATGATGCTATGCACTCTGGCCTGTTTCGCTATCATGTGTATATATGTGCCATTCGTTCATTTGCTTTGGCTTCTCTCTGGTCATGGCTGGTCTTGTGATGTATACACTGTGTATTTTGTGTCACGGTAATCATTTGTGTTGTCGTTGAGTATTATCATGCTTTGAGTAATGTTGGTTGTCTTGACCATTTAAACCTGCACATTTGGTATTCAAGTTCATTGGCCTGCCCTTGGTTTCTTATGCATAGCATATGGAACTGGTTCACCTGAGTTTGCCTTCATGTACAGTCTGTTTGACTCGATTACTTGATGTAGTCTTGTTCTCTTCATGTTTCACCACTGTTACATTGATTTTGTACATACTGCTTGTATTTTTGGACTATACCTATGTGGAATCTAGCTTTAAAGCTCGGGTTTGACCTTGTGCTCGTGTCGTGACTTTATTTATATTGCACTTGATTTGAACCCAGCATTTAATTTGGGTTTGACCTTGTGCTCACTTGTCCCTGTTATTCAAAACCTAAGTAGGATGGAACCTATGAAAAATCTAGTGGAACATTGTTTTGTATCCGCTAACTTTTATTCAAAATGATTTTACAAAAATTATATCTTGTTTTCAAAATGTTTTCAAAACCTTCCTTTTAAAAGAATCAAAATCATCTATCCTGGTTTTAAATACTTTTAGCCTCAAAATAATCTTTAATTTCAAAATCAAGTTATCCTTAGTTTTAAGTTTAATAATAATATATTTAACTTTTGATATTTATACTTAGATTTGAATATAAAATTATAGTAAAATTTTATATATACTAAAATATTATTCTCTATATTTATTTATGTATTTAACTATAGTTAAGTATAATTATAAAAGTTTAAAATAGTTTTAATACAAGATAAAAGTTATTTAAAAGAAAAACAAAACACCAATATTTCCTTTGGGATGCTGACATGCTCAATACACCCATGTCGACATAGTGTCAGTTAATTTCAAATTTTAATTTTCAAAATAAGTGTCTATTCATCATATCTCTTCACGAATGGACATGGCTGTTGTTCTTCTATAAATAGGGGCTGTTTTCAACGAATTTTTAATCATATTTTCTGGTTTTCATTTCTCTTCTTCTTCCACATTTCTTTATACTTATTACTACCATTACTCTGCCGAAATCAACATTGAATCTAACTAGATTATCTCTGGTTTGATTCTCTATCACTATCTTAACAAGATCCTCAGTGCTATTCAGAGTTATAGGCTTCTTTGTAATCAATTAAACGAGAAAAGGTGTGATTGTGGCCTTGGAAATCAGTCAAGCAAGAAAAGGTGTGATTATAACCTTGGAAATCAAATGGGTGAACTTGTTGCCCATGAAATCAAGTATCTCTACCCAGATGATTGTGAATCTAGAAGGTGTACCCCGTAGCCTATAAATCGAGGGTGTAATTGTACAATTTCTTTTGAAAGGAAATCTGTATTTGTGTGCGGGACCGGATGTAGGGTAACTCCGAAATAGTATAAAATTCGGTGTGTTCTTTCCTTTACTACTTTTACTTTATTTTTGCATCTGTTTTTGATTCTGTGACCATATTTGTGTCTGAATATTGCATACATTTTTGTTCAAATTAACAAAAACTCAAAAAGATTTAATAATTCCATAAAACACTATTCACCCCCTCTATTGTTTATCCTAGCCTTAAGATCCGTAATCGGCATTTCTCACATTTGGTATAGGAGCAAGGTTTTCTTATTTTCATAACCTGAATTTTGAAAAGTTTTCAAAATGGCTACCACCACTGGTAACACTAGTATTTCTATCACCAGTTCATTTGTAGAAGGTCAGTCTACTGTTAGACCACCATTTTTTAATGGCAGTAACTATGCATATTGGGAATGTAGGATGAAAATATATTTACAATCTGTAGGATTAGACACTTATAATATCACACAAACTGAATATTCTGAACCCACAAATGATTTTAAAGAGTGGACCGCTGAGCAAAAGACTGTTGCACAAAATAATTCTAAAGCATTGAATATTCTGTTTTGTTCACTTGATAGAAATGAATTTAATAGAGTGTCAGTTTGTAAGTCTGCATATGAAATCTGGAAAACTTTGCAAGTTACCCTCGAAGGAACAAGCAAAATTAAACAGACCAAAATTTCCATGCTCACAAATCGGTTTCAATTATTTAAAATGAATTCTAATGAGTCTATTTCAGATATGTATAGTAGATTTCAGGATATTGTGCATTCTCTAATATTCTTGGGAAAGGAATTTTCGAAAGAAGACCATGTCAGAAAAATTCCAAATTCTCTTACTCCAGAATGGGATCAAAAGACACTTGCGATCGAAGAGGCAAATGACATCAGTACCTTAAAGATAAAAGAATTAATTGGAAATATAATGTCGTTTGAAGTCTAAATGATTGGGAGAAGAGAAAGCAAAGCATATGAAAAGAAATCAATGGCATTTAATGCATTGACTAATGGATCAGACTCAAACAGGGATAATGATGAAGAGATAGCCTTGATGACCAGGAATTTTTGGAAATTTATGAAATACAGAAAGATGAACAATTTCAATTGAAACAACTATAAGAACACTGAAAATCAGAATGTAGTGCCAAACAATGTCAAATGTTTCAACTGTGGTGAACCAGGCCATATCAAAAGAGACCGTCCGTATCCAGAAAGGCAAAATCCTCCTACAAACAATGATTCAGTAAAGAAATAGAAGCGTGCATATACTGCTACTCTAGATGACCCAGACTCGTCCTCAAGCGATGATGATCAGAAGACAGATAATTCAAATTTGTGTTTCACGGCAGTTCATGACTCCGACGAACTCAGAGAAACGGACTCAGAAAAAGGTACACATTTACCATACAATTGGTTGAAATTGCATGCTTAGAATTAGATGCTTGATTGATTGATTTTGAATTGGTGTATTATTTGAATTTTAACTTTTTACTATTATTTTATTATTTTATTATTATTTTTATTAGTATAATAATATATATGGAATATACTTTAATTCTAATAACATTCCAGATACATATAGATAATAAAAATAATAAGTGTGTGTGTGTGTGTATATATATATTAGAGTACATAGGAAAAATAAATCATAGAAATTCACAAGCACATGTCGACATGGTCCCTACCATGATGTCGACATGGGTACAGAATTTGAAATTCAAAATTTGAATCCAAATGGTCGAATTTCCCTCTACCTTTTCACTTCATTCAATTCTCTGAAAAGGCATTTTTGACCAGAGAACATGTCCTTTGAGAATCTATTTATTCACTATCTTTTATCGCATCTTTTCACTCTTATTTTCAAATTCAAACTCTCTTTTCAAAACTTCAAGCTCTTTACTCTATGCTCTAATGGCTTCTTCAAGCAACCCCTCCACCATGAGAATTTCCAGAAAGATAAAAGAGCAACTCTTTAATGATCCAGAGGCTATAAAGGCATACATCAATTATGCTAACTATGCAAAGTCCATCCCGAAAAATTTGCTATATTTCAAGATTTCTCTTCTTATGAAATTGATTCTCTTTTTGCAAACAATCAAATTCTTAGTCTTGTTGATGCTTCTCAAAATGATTTTGTTTCTTATCCAAATCCTGTCAAAATTTTCTATCTTAATTGTGGATTTTATAATGGAAACGATGATGAAATTTCGAGTAGTGTCAAAGGCACTAGAATTGTTTTGAATTGTGATCTTTCGGGTACCATTCTCAATTGCAAGAGTACGGGAAAGGATCTTTCTAATTGTAAAATCGATGAAAATGATCGTGAGACATTTCATCACATTCAAAGGAAATGATAATTTTGAATTCAAAAATCAAAATTTTCGACCAAAAGCTAGAGTTGTCAATCTTCATTTACAACATACTTTGACCCCAAGATCGGGAAATTTTAGCAACCCCACTTCAAAAGTTTGCAAAGAACTTTTTGCTATTTTTGGAAATTATGATATTAATTGGGCGCAAGTTATTTTGGATGAACTTCGTCCCAAAAATCTTGAAATGGGTGAGAATACTTTGTATCATAGAATTTATCTCACTCGTATTTTTAACCATTTTGAAGCGGTTTTCAAAGGAGAAGAATTTGTTTCTAGAAAAGTTTTCAATCATTCCAACATTTCGCTTATGAAAATTCCATTTGTTTTTCAACCCTATGAGACTTTTGCCGAAAAGGAAGATCATTTGGCTCATGAGGATATGGAAGAAGAAGAAGAGGAAGAAGAAGAAGAAGGGGATGAAATGGAAATTGAAGAACACGAAGAAGGTGAAACTTCTTTGGAAAGCATCGACTATCCTCCTAATCCATCTAACAAAACCATTTTCAAAAACGAAAAGACTATTGTTGAGAATCAACAGATTCTTAAATGATCCGTTAGTAAGAAAATGGACAAAATTTCATCCAAGATGAACAAGTTTACTTCCAAAGTCAGCAAGAAGCATGGATTATCTTCATTGTCATCATCCTCTAAATAGTTCTACATTTTCGTATCTCATTGTATTTGTTTTAGTTTATTTTGATTTGAATGTCCATGTAGTTCTTTGTGCTTAATCATTGTATCGTGTTATCATGAAATGAAATTGATTTCCTTTTCTGTTATCTAGCTTATCTTATCTCCAGAATAAATGTTAGTATATTATATAAATATATATATACACAATTATTCACAAAATCAAAATAAGCCATCAAAATTCACTACACCATGTCGACATCCCCCCTATGACCATGTCGACATGCACTGGTCAGAAATGACATTTCATTTTGAATTTGAAATTTGAATAACTACCTTATGTCTATTTATTTCAAATGAATTTCTGCACCTATAACTACCTATTCTTCCAGAATTCATCACCGAATATCATTTCTTATCCACTTTGTCTCTCATTCTTCTCACAAACTCGAATTTGGCTAATCCAATTCATAATCTATCAGAAAATCTTGAAGAGGCTCTTAATTCTTTCAAGAATATTCTTTCGTTCAGTCTACGTAACCAGCAACACTTAGAATTGAGTCAAATGCAGATGACTAAAGAGCAAGAAAGGTATTTCGATGCAATACGATGGATGATTTCCTCCCTGCACAAGGATGATAACGAAACACATCCTCTATCTCTCACTAATGATAATGAAAATTGGGATGCCATTAAAGCAAACCCTATATTTGGAGAAGAAGGATGGGTGGAAGTTCCTCGTAATGTTTGATTTGATTGATTTGTTTGATTTGGTTTGAATGATTTGGTTTATTTGATTTGAATTGTTTGATTTGATTTGATTTGGATTAATATTTGGTGTAAAAAACATGTATAAATATGCATTAATATTTATATGATCTTTAATTAATTATCATGTCTATCAGTATAATTATCTCTTAATCTATCTTTATGTACTTCATTTGTATAGTTTAGTAATGCACGTACTCTAGACCAAGAATGAGGGAGAGTTATATAGTTGGAGATTATATAGTTTGGAGTTAGTTTTTTTGATGAAAAAGGGGGATAAGTATAAAATAGGATAGTTAGGCATAGATTGAGAGGGAGTTATTAGAATAGAAGTAATATTTTATAAACAATGGTTGTCATCGTCAAAAAGGGGGAGATTGTTAGTCCGTGAGATGATGGTTTTGATGACAACAAACTTAGAGTAGGATTATAAAATATAGATACTAAGATTATAGTTTAGAAATATATGTATATGGAGGATTTAACCATGCAGGTACCAAGAATGAAGACTGTGCAGTATAGAGATTCAAGATATCAAGATTGAAGACTCATAAGTACCAAGAAAATCAAGATTATCAAGAGTTCAAGATTTCAAGTAATTTTTTTTAATTAGGAATTTTGTCAAAACTCCTAGAAAAGCACTGGCATCTTAAAATCAAATTAATTCGTGGAATGGAATCCACTTCGAGCCTGTTAAAGGGATGGAACCCTAAGTAGGATGGAACCTACGAAAAATCTAGTGGAACATTGTTTTGTATCCGCTAACTTTTATTCAAAATGAGTTTACAAAAATTATATCTTGTTTTCAAAATGTTTTCAAAACTTTCCTTTTAAAAGAACCAAAATTATCTATCCTGGTTTTAAATACCTTTATGCTCAAAATAATCTTTAATTTCAAAATCAAATTATCCTTAGTTTTAAACTATCTTTTAATAATAATATATTTAACTTTTAATATTTATACTTAGATTTAAATATAAAATTATAGTAGAATTTTATATATACCAAAATATTATTCTCTGTATTTATTTATGTATTTTAACTATATTTAAGTATGTTTACAAAATTTTAAAATAATTTTAATATAAGAAAAAAGTTATTTTCAAAGAAAAACAAAACACCAAAATTTCCTTTGGGATGTCGACATGCTCAATACACCCATGTCGACATAGTGTCAGTTTATTTCAAAATTTAAATTTCAAAAGAAGTGTATATTCGGTATATCTCTTTACGAATGGACATGGCTTTTGTTCTTCTATAAATAGGGGTTGTTTTCAACGAATTTTTAACCATATTTTCTGGTTTTCATTTCTCTTCTTCATCCATATTTCTTTATACTTATTCCTACCATTACTCTGCCGAAATCAACATTGAATCTAACTAGATTATCTCTGGTTTGATTCTGTATCACTATCTCAACAAGATCCTCGGTGCTATTCAGAGTTATAGGCTTCTTTGTAATCAATTAAATGAGAATAGTGTGATTGTGGCCTTGGAAATCAGTCAAGCGAGAAAAGGTGTGATTGTAGCCTTGGAAATCAATTGGGTGAACTTGCACCCCGTGAAATCAAGTATCTCTACCCAGACGATTGTGAATCTGGAGGGTGTACCTCATTGCTTTGAAATCGAGGGTGTAATTGTACCATTGCTTTTGAGAGGAAATCCGTACTTGTATGCAGGACTAGATGTAGGGTAACTCCGAACAGTATAAAATTCGGTGTGTTCTTTCCGTTACTGCTTTTACTTTATTTTTGCATCTATGTTTGATTCTGTTATCATATTTGTGTCTGAATATTGCATACATTTGTGTTAAAATTAACAAAAACTCAAAAAGATTTAATAATTCCTCAAAACACTATTCACCCCTGCTCTGGTGTTTATCCTATCCTTAAGATCTGTAATCCGCATTTCTCACTAGTTCTATTACCATAGAGCTGCATGAATGATAGTTCTAGCAACTCCAATCCAGAACCAACCTCCTCCTCTGAATGAATGTGTAAGCTAAAGAGTGCTAGATGACCCTCTTGAACAAATGCCAACCATCTTAATAGAAAAATCGCTCCGAACAGCATGAAATTCCAATGAATGACGTCCTGCTCCCAACAAGCAACCAATAAGTGCACATCAACTATTGACTTACATAGCTTGTGATAAGTACATGTGCTAAGGCAGCATTGTACTACCTTTTAATCCATATCTCTGTATATTCCTCTAGGAGCTTGGGCTCACTCCAAACTTAAGTCCATCCCAATGACTACGCCTTCTAAGCTCCATTACATCCTACTCATGAATCAATTTCAGTGACCTCCAACCTTTTGGGAGCTAACATATGTCTTGAGCTCTAAACAATGGAGCGAATCACCATCTCTCATTATTATAAAAGCTTGGTGCTAATGTAATGTCATCGAAGCACTCCACAACATGCACTTATACATTAAGACCGAGCACTTCTTTGCTCGATGTCGATACGGCTTCAAACGGTTTTGTTGTTCGGAATTAACACTTCTCCCTTTCCATTCTTCCCCGTACTTGTATTTTCGCCCTTCAAGTGCTTATTTCGTTATTCACTTTCTTGATAGATATCATACTTGAGACATGAGTGATGCGGACTCTGACTCCGAGAAATTGAATTTTTCAAGTATTGAAATATAGAGAAATTTGAATTCGTATTATTTTATAAAAGATAATGAATTTTTTTAGAATGTGAATTCTGAATTTATATAACATTGGAAAATTAATATGTGGAATGTTTATTTTCAAAATTTATAAATAAATCTATTTTTAAGAGAAACAGATGCTTTATTTATTAATTTTTTTAATTATTATAAAGAGGAATTAAGGAGTGTTTAGATTATTAATAATCAATTTAAAGTATATTTAGAAATTTGACTTAAAAGAGTTACATTAAAGCTTATGGTCGATGTCGTAAAAATATGATAAATTGAAAAAGTAATTGTAATAATTATTAGAGAGTACATTCTATAATATGAATGACGTGAACATAAATTTCGAAAAGAAATAAAGGAATAATTCATTTCCTTTTCTTATTGGGTATATTTTCAACCCAATCCCATTTAAGAATTAAGCAAATGAGAAGTCCACTTCTCGTTTTCTCACTTACTGTACATTCTAAAACTAGTAAAGAAAACCAAGTCCATCTCTTCCTCCCTTTCAACCTTAGAGCAAAAATCAACTGTTTTAATTCCAAGAAAATTCTAAAAAAAATCCAATAAGATTAAGGTAAGATCTTAAGCCTTTTTCTGTCTTCTAGACCAACTGATTTTAGCTTTGGTTTAGTTTTGAATCCCTCTTTGTTCTCTTGTGTATATTTGTTTTAGGGCTTGGTTAAATAAGTGAAGACAGGTTGTTGTATGATGTTTTTGGTAA
Organism: Allium cepa; assembly: GCA_030765085.1. Classification (NCBI taxonomy): domain Eukaryota; kingdom Viridiplantae; phylum Streptophyta; class Magnoliopsida; order Asparagales; family Amaryllidaceae; genus Allium; species Allium cepa. The sequence continues at coordinate 192,823,834 of CM060943.1, forward strand.
GGGATTTAAGGAGTTAAGGAGGGTAATCCTCACCGCTATCTCTAATTTAAGTTTCAAGTTATTGTTCTTTGGAGTGAATTGTTTGTTTGATGATCGTTTAGTGTTGTACTGTCTTTTTGAGCACAGACTGTACAAATAGGATTGTTAATCATGTCAAAAACACGTATAGTAAATTGATTCTTAGAGACCTGGTGTTTGGTTGAAGTTTATATATTGTGTGTAGTTTTGGTAGTAAATTTAAAATTTAGTTAGTGGAGTTACAATGGTCGAAATTGGTTATATTGTCATCGGATGGCGGGAGTTTTCATGCTTCGGGCAACGTCACCGGTCAACCGATAGCTTCTACTGATCCACCGCTAACGGTCTACTGGTAGGAGATCGCGGTCGACCGATCCGATATTTCCAGGCTTTCTTTTGTTTATGTTTTAGCATGTTTCCTTATTTCCTTTTGTTTTCCTTTTGGCTTTCTTCTGCTTTCTGATTTCTATGCTTTTTGGAATATTGATAGTTTCGTATTTCCGAGGAAATTTCATTATTCTAATTGTTTAGAATGATATATATATATATATATATATATATATATCAATTAGATATAGTATGGAAAAATTATCATTAAAAGTTTATATTAAAATATATCCTTTAAAAATCACTATTAAAGTTTATATAAAATATACTGTTGTTTTCAAAATTCGGGTTTTCAAATATGGATTTGAATCATACACTTAAATTTATTTGATGAAGAAAGATTGCTATAGAATTTTTAATAATAATAGCGTTTTTAAAGCTGAAAATAAAACTATATATAATAGGTTTCTATATGTATATAGTAGCATATTTCATAAATACATTTATTTTACGGTTATTAGACCAATATTTAAATGATTTTAAAAGAAATAATTTTTATTAAAAAATATTGCTTTTATTAGATGAGAAATCTAATTAAAGGGTTTAGTAGTACAAGTGGTATGGAAAATTTGTATCACTTTAACGGTTATTTCTTTGATTCGTTTGATAGACTATTTTACTTGAGTAGATCCTACAATCTTTTAATAGATATTCTATCACCGAGTGGTTATGAGACATTGGGCAATGCCCGTTTGATTACTGACTGAAAGTATTTAATAATTTTGATTAGCAATGACCATTTCGAGGTCGCTTTTGGGCTCGTCTTCTGGTCGGCATAGCATTTGGGCTCATCTTATGGTTCAATGTAGCTTTCATGCTCATCTTCTGGTCAGTGTAGCCTTCGTGCTAGTCTTATGGTTTGATGTAGCCTTTGTGCTCTTCTTCTAGTCGTCATAGCCATTGTGCTCGTCTTATGGTTTGGCATAGCCTTTGTGCTCGTCTTAAGGTTCGGCATGCTATATGCTCATCTTATGGATGACTTGCTTTCATGTGTGTCCTTTGGTTTATGATTCGTTTATGAGATTTTGATTTTTGACTTGCTTTCAAGCTAGTTCTTTTGGTTTCTGCTTGCATCCATTCTTATCTTTTGATTTGGAATAGAAAAATATTTTGATTCACTATATTTAAGATAATTTCTTGTAATAAGCATGGTATATTTTATAATCTAATGAATTATTATGATTACGCCAACTATTATTTAGATATTAGCGTATTATATAGTTATGACTATATTATTGAAATTTACTTATATTATGCCTATGATCTCACACTTATATAATTATATGTTGTCTAATCTGTTTATTATTTATTAATAATCGAGTCGGACCGAGACTTTTTAGGTACTGGAACTCATTGACCATAGATGTTGGGCTAGCTTATGAAGATAGATATATTTAGATATATAAGCATATGTTTTTAATCGTTTAGGTCCTAGACCTTTATGCATATTATACCTTTGTATGAGTTGCTAACTTTTATGCCATATATATATATATATATATATATATATATATATATATATATATATATATTTGAGTCATTTTTGTCTACATCTACGTCTATATTATGCGATTCTAGTATTTTTATTTTGTAGACTCACATATGTATTTATCTTTGTGTCTATATTATATATATTCAACTATATTCTATGATTTTGTGTTCTTTGTGTTATATTATATTGTCATATTATGTATTTTTATGTTCATACTATCCAACGTGTTTATTGCTTTGTGCCGATACCGTACACGTCATATATGATTCACGAGGTAAAGTAAAACATGTCGGTGTAGATCAAGGGAACATTCACGGTTGGTCGCTTTTAACCAGCCTTATTCTTCGTATTAGCAGACAATATTACTATGTAATATTCTTTGTTAGTATGGGTATAAAGATGGGGCGCTACAATCAAAATTTGGTTATAGTCCGAATAAGCATCCATTAAAGAAAGTAACCGATGTCTGATGGTCCCGTCTACTAGCTGGTCAATTATGGGCAGTGGGAAGCGGTCCTTTATGAATACTTTATTCAAGTTTGAATAATCAATGCATGTTCACCACTTGTCGTTTGCCATATTGTCCAACATGGGTTTTGATACCAATTCAGGATACAAAGCATTGCGGATAAACCTATTCCTTCAACTTATCCACTTCCTCCTTCATCGCAGCGGATCACCCCTGACCCAAATTGCGTCTATTGCTTTACAAGTGAATATTTTAGGTCCACATTCAATGCATGGTATACTATTTTCGATGATATCTCACACATATGTAATGCGTCCAAGCAATTGCATCCAGGTTTACTTGGAGAAAACTGACCAATTCCTTTTTCAATCATGCGCTGAGCTAAGATCCGATCTTAAGGACTCGAGTAGGATCGTCCTTATTGACCAGTACATTGATCATCACTCAACTGGCGCTTCTCGAACTTCCTTTGACTGCTTCCATGGATCCATAGAGTTAAAGAATTTGCTATGGTTGTCGAGCCATGGCTTGGGCATTAATCGCTATACATCCCTGCACTTAATGCAGATAGCTTTCTCTACATTCTTCCCTTTCTCCTACCACTTTGCCTCTCTAAGATTAACAATGTAGCATTCCCAACTTGCGCTTTGGTCACCAGGAATCGATCCAAACTCATTTGTACCGACCCGTATTTACATATTGAAGGATCGTAAAATATTATTTTTAAACTCGTATGAGGTCATATGACTCAATAACTTTGGAAATCCTTATAAGTGACATTTTCGATATTTAGAATTTTTCCGGACGATTTTACCCTGAAAATCTATAGCATCTATAACTTTTTATAGAAGCTGAATTAGCATCCGAGACAACTTTGATTGGAAAGATATGATAGTTTCCATTTAAATGGAGTGGTCATAATAGCAATTTGGACTTTCTGTCTTGGAGATATGGTTATTTGAAGATTGGCAATTTTTAGTGCAACTTAGTGAGTAATTAGAGAGTTTGGGAGCCAGCCCACTAATTCATTTATAGTTTGGAGGCTATAATAGGCTGAACTATCTTCATCAAATCACTTTTACCACTTCTCAAATAGATATAAGATCCCATTGACTCATTCTTCACCCAAAACCTTTTCTTTTCTCCTCCAAATCAAGTCTTAGTATTAGGGGTAAATTTGTAAGGGGATTCATTAGAGATCTTCAAATCTACATTTTTTAGGAGGAAATTAAATCTTGACTGTTGACTTTTGGGTTTGTCTTGATTTGCATGCAAAGCTTGGATTTTGGAGGTTTTGGTAAGGGAATTATCATATCTCACCTTACTATATATGTATATAGGTTTTAACATGTTTTGGATCTATTTACAAAGTCAAAATTAAGTTTTAATGTTGTTTTATAACCCAACCTTTAGTAAAAACGTGGATAAATAGATTTTTAATATTATAGACATGTTATTTTGACATATGATTGCATTAATATGTGTTAGGCTATATAGTAGGCACATTGTATGATGACTTCTATAATTGGTTGTGTAGTTTACATGTTTGAATGTTTTTTGGTGTATGTATAGTATTTATTTATACGTTTATATGGTTGAAAAAGCTGATCGTAGCGAACTAGAGGTTGGAACCATGGAGTCAGACTTCGACGGATAGGGTCTAGAGAGTTTAGAGTTGTATTATTGCATAGGTGATTCATTAGGATCAAAGTGTTGAGTGTAGAGATGGAATCGGCGTGATGTCAATGGGTTGAAGGAGGTACATTTTCTAGTTTAATAGAGCATGGTCCGGTATGAGATAGTACGGTAAGGCTTGGTCCGGTATCGGATGGCTCGATTGTTGACTCCAGGAAGAGAAGGCATTGGCTTGGGCCATGGCGGTCCAATGGTGGAAGACCGGACACGAATTCCATTTTGGTAGGTGCTTGGCCCGACAAAGGGAAGACCGGACAGGATATCTTGTCAGATAGCTAGTTGGTTCGGCTAGTGAAGCACCAAACATGAAATCTTGTCCAGTATTTATTTGGTTTGGTGATGAGGGGCTGAATAGGAAATGTTTTTCGATGTCTTCGGTTTTGCTATAGGAGGTTTTTTTTTAGGGTTTTTGCTTCAGTTGGGCATGGAGTGGCTTTGGGCTATACTTGGGGTACGCATGGTGGTTTTGGGAGGTTTGGAGCTAGGATGGATGACTCCGGGATAGCTCAAGATGACCTTGGAATGGCAACCAATGAAGTACAACATCTTTGATGACTGAATGTAGTGAGTGACTATAACATCTAGTGATGGACTGAAAGGATGATTTTTACACGATAGCTCATAGAGTAGAATATGAGGTTGTGAAGTTCATGAGTGGGATAGGGTAGCCAGTGTGTACCAAGGATAGTTTGCGTGCATCTATGTATTTGGACATCTACGTGTGTCCAGTCCTTAGCCATCTCCATAAGCATTTGTCGAGCACCTATGAGGTTGTTCTACTATCAGTATGTGCGCTAAGGGATTGATAGGTAAATATGAATTTGTAATGCTCATTATTATGATAGGGTAGCCTATGTGTACCCAAGGTAGCGTATGTGTACCCATATTCTTAGAGATCTACGTGTGTCCAACACCTAGCCATTTGCGTGGGTAATGAGTTAAGAATTTGTAGGATTTATTGTAGATGTAAAGTACTGGAGTAAGGGATTCAAGGCTATATGATGGATGCTAGTTTGTTGTATGCTTAATGTGTTGTGCGATACCCTTATACCCCATATTTTCCACGTGTGCTAGTAGTTTAGCATATGCTGTGTTTGTTTTCTAACTCTTTGGATGCTAGGAAATGATATGTATGGTTCTTCACACCCTATGCCTCCCATTTACTATATATTGTTTTTATACAATTTTGAGATGATGTACCTCTCACACCAGACCTTTGTCTGACCCAATGTTTTATGCTTTGCTTCTTATCATCTCGGGTACTCTTAAATGAGTAGGCTAGGGAAAACAGGTCTGGATAGCAGATAGAGCTGTACAGAGTATAAGTAGGTGACAATGCTTTCGGTATCTATATTTGGAGCTTACTATCACTTATATTCCACTGTGTAGCACTGTGGAGCTATACTAATTTTTATATTCCATTAAAGTTAGATTTAGATTTTATTATAGAAATTTGGGAAGTATAAACTCTACTATTTTAGTTTTTTAAATAATCTGTGAACCTGTTGCACTTTGATATTCTTATGTATGGTTTATTTGATTAAATCACTTTTTCGCCCGGTTTACATCTATTTTATTATAATATTTTTTGGCTGCACACCATGAGATGTTCTATAGGTTCTATATTTGGATTTTTATAATTCACAACCTTAACCACCATCCTGCATTGGTTGAGTACCCCACAGCGCTTTGTATAGGTATTTTTAGTACTGGACGTGTGGAGCGGTCATCGCATTTCGTATCAGAGCTTGGTTTGCATAGACAACCTAAGTTGATATTAGATCCGTTAGAGATAATGAAGGAGCTATCGCCTTAGAAAGGATCAAGCAATATATGAAAAAGCATATTGTTATATTTCAGTTTTCAAAACTATATAGTAGTATATAATAGTAAGTCTCATTGCACATTTGAGTAATATTGTTACAACTTTCCTCTATGATAGACTGATCATTCTTATTGCATTTTGTAAGAATGGACATGCATGTTGGGAACTTTGCACCATAGGCTAAGGATGGAAGGGTCATTAGGATACCTAACGACTCGAAAGTGCAGGAAGAATCCATCAATTTGATGGTGAGCGTAATGCGAGCAGCCTAAAGAGGAGATACAGGGATATTGGAGAGTGGTGTTCAAAAAAAAGGGCAGAAGGTTGATGTTCCTCAAGAAGAAGCCAGATCGTAGGTAGACAGATGTAGAAAGAGAATGAAGGACAATGAAGGTGAATTAATCCTGGGAGAAAGGTGACCAAAAGATAGGCATGTGGGTGCCGAGGTGCTTTAGTTGCACCTAGAGGGGTTATATCAGTGAGGACTGTAAGGACCCAAAATATGGTGGGAGGAAGTGGTTCAATTGGGTAGGGCTAGGCACATTAAGACATATTGTCCAGAGCAGGTTAAGAAGGTGCGGTTCTAATAAAGAATGGCCCAAGGAAGAGCGAAGGGAAGCCTATTTTCTAAAATTGTGAGGAGAAGGTCTATAATGCGAAGGCGGGAGGCAAGAAGTGCTACAACTTCAACAAGCTTGGGCATATCAAGAAGGAATGTCTAGAACCTCCTAGTAATAAGAAGGATGAGTGTGATTACGCTTTGTGCAATGTCCCAACTTCATTTAGTGCTCCATTGATGAAGAAGAAGGGGGAAAGTGTCATTATACAAGATATGTGTTCTATTCCCGATACACCTATACATTTTTATTCGATATCGGGGCTTCATATTCCTACATATTTAGTGATTTGGTAGATAGACTAGGATTGAAACCTAAGGTAGTCGACTGACCTTTAAATTATGACGAGCCAGCCTCTACATGGTTCGTCGATACTTAGCCTTATCGATTCATGGATGTTTGTTTGTTGGTGACTGATTTGTTTTGGGTCTCATGAAGTCTGTATTAATCTATGGATGGGATGGATGAGGAGATATGAAATAATGGTGGAATGTGAGTGGTTGTTGGTAACGGTAGGGATGGACGATGGGCGTAGATTGGAGATAGGTTGCCTACTTGATAATTAGGTGATAGTTAGCTTTTCATATTTCCTCGAGATCCCTCATAACGAGTTGTCAACTGTTCTTATAGATAGAGAGTATTTGGACATATTCGAGGAGATAACCAGATTACCACCACCTAGAGTGATCGAATTTCATATAAATTCGGTGAATAATGCCAGAATGATATTTATGCCATCGAGGCATATGGTATCGAAGGAGTAGAAGGAACTAGAGGTGTAAGTAAATTACCTATTGTGATTAGGGTTCATTCGATGAGATATATCTAAGTGAGGAGCATCTGCTATGTTAGCCACTAAGGAAAATAACTCTCTGAGATTGTCTGTAGATTATCATAAACTAAATAAGATGACGAAGAAGAATAAGTAATAACTTACACATATTGATGACTTGTTCGATCAACTCCAAGGTACTAGGGAGTTCTCTCAGTTGGACCTTATAACGAGGTTTCATCAACTGAGAGTGGTGAAAGAAAGTGTGCCAATCACGGTGTTTCGTATGTCGTTTGGATTCTATGAGTAATTGGTTATGCCATTCGGGCTAAACAACACACCTATATACTTTGTTGATCTTATAACCATGTTTTAAAGGATCAACTAAATAAGTTTGTACTTGTATTCACGGGCGATATCCTTGTTTATTCGAGGATGGAGGAAGAAAACAAAAACCATTTTAGGATTGTGCTCGAAGTGTTGAGGAAGCACCGATTGAAGGCGAAATTTTAGAAGTGTCACTTCTGGATGAGGGAAGTCCGATTTATGTGTTACGTTGTTCCCGAGAAGTGTATTGCTGTAGATCCTACGAAGATGGTAGTAGTACAAGACTGGAATTGACCCAAAACCTCTACAGACATGAGAAGTGTCATTGGCTTTGTGGGGTAATATAGACGTTTTATCAAGGACTTCTCTAAGGTAGCAACACCTCTAACCATCTTGATGAAGAAGAATCATATTTTTATTTGTCATGTGAGGTGTGAGCACATCTTCATAAGTCCAAAGGAGAGGTTAATGAATGCACTGGTGTTAGTCATTCCGAGCAGCACTGAGATGTTGACAGTATACACAGACGCCTACAGTACTGGACTAGATGTAGTAATGACGCAGAGGGGAATGGTTGTCACATATGCCAGTCGACACTTGAAACCGCACGAGAAGTATCCGACTCAAGATTTGGAGTTGGCTGAGATTGTATTAACTTTGAAGATATAGAGGAATTATTTGCTTAGGAGAGGTTCGAGTTGTATACATACCACAAGCCGTTGAAAAATCTATTCCCAGAAGGACCTTAACCTTTGTCAGCGATTATAGTTAGAATTTCTAACCTCCTACGACTTTGGCATTTCCTATCGCTAGCAAGGAAATGCAGTCGTTGATGCATCGAGTAAGAGATATGCCAGCATGGAAGCAATGATCCTAGAGTCGAAGCGGTAGGAGTTTATCGTTGGTTATTATTTTAGATCCCAATGTTAGCTAGAGCAGGAAGTGTTAGCTAGCCTGATGATTAGACCTTCCTTGATTGAGAGGATCGGAGCTAGTCAGAAGAAAAACGCTAGACTAGTGGAGATCATGGCGAAGATAGAGGAAGGAGTAGTGTCCGACGAGATAAATCAGTACAGACTCGACCATGATATTTGGCTCTGTAAGGATGGGAGATTGTTTATTCCTGATGTCGATGGGTTGAGAGATGGAATGCTACGTTGCATTCAACATTAGCTATGCATCTCAATAAAATGTATTGCGACATGACGCAGACATTTTATTGGGAAGGGATGAAGAAGGACGTCGAAGCATTCATCTTCAAGTGCATGAGCTAATTGTTAAAGGCAGAGTAGAAGAAGCGATGGTTTACTACAACCGCTCGAGATTCCCAAGTGTAAATGGGAATTTTTTTTGATGAGTTGGTGAAAGCAGAGTAGAAGAAGCCGATGGTTTTCTACAACTGCTCCAGATTCCTAAGTGTAAATGGGAACAAGTTTCGATGGACTTCGTCGATGGATTGACGAGGACCAAAGGGGGATACGATAACATTTGGGTGATAATCGATAGATTGGCAAAGAATGCTAGATTTATACTAATCAAGTCTAGTAGAACGACATCCAAATTGGTCAACTTGTACGTTAAGTGGGTTATGCGGATCCATAGTACGCTGAAGAGCATTATGAGCAACCGAGATGTTGGGGATGGAGCTACATCTCAGCACAGCCTATCACTCACAAGTTGATGGGTAGAGTAAGAGGATGAATCATATTTTGTAAATCTCTTGCGAGCCTGTATTTTGTATTTCGGTAGCTCATGGGACAATCATTTGCACTTAGTAAAGTTCGCATATAGCAACATTTAACAGTCAAGCATCAGTATGGCACCATTTGAGGCACTATATGGCCGATCTGAAATGCTACTTCTTTTTAATGGAATGAGGGCGAGAAACTAATATTTAGGTCGGATATAATTAGAGAGACTTCGAAGAAGATCGAAATCATTCGACAATGAATGAAAGTTGCTTGGGATAGATAGAAGAGCTTTGATGATAGGAGAAGACATAACTTAGATTTCTCCATCGGTGATATGGCATTTCTTAAGATCTCTTCGCTAAAGAATATTGTTCGCTTTGGTACTAAGGGCTAGTTGACACCAAGATTCATTGGTCCTTTTCTGATACATAGGAGGATCAGAAACCTAGCATATAGTATCGACTTACCTCAAAAAATGGTGACCGTGGACAATGTGTTCCATTTATTCCACTTGTGGAAGTTTATGCACGACTCAAGCATAATAGTCAAACCGGATCAGCTTGATGATATCGAGATTGAACGAGAAGACTCGAGACCTCATAGGCCTATTCATATCGTCATATGTGATATGAAGTAGCTTAAGAGAAAGACGGTGAAGCCGATGAAGGTTCAGCGGGATGAAAGCGAAGCCGACTGTATTGGAAGACTGAGGAGAGCATGGAGACCACTTATCCAGAACTCTTTACTTAGTGAGCCTTCTATTTATCACATATATATGGTAGTTTAGTGTCCTACATGCTAGGGTAGCTATGTATATCACTATCTACTTCTGTGTGCATGTTTGATGTTTGATATGTTTGCTTATGGATGTTAGGCAAGCGGGTAGCTATGTTTGATTTTATCTTATTTTATTGCGGATTTGGAGAAAGAAATCCCCAAAGAAGGGAGAGTGTGATGATATATAATTTAAGTATCAAAGGATCATAAAATATTATTTTTAAATTCATATGAGGTCGTATGACTCCATAACTTTGGAAAATGCTTATTAGTGACAGTTCCTACATTTAAAAAAAAATTGGATGATTTTACCCTTGAAAATTTGTAAAGGCTATGACTTTTTGTAGATTTCGAATTAGCATACGAGACTACTTCCACTAGAAACATATGACAGTTTCCCTTTTCGTATAGAGGTCATACTATTAATTTGGAATTTTTGGCTAGAATATATGGTTTGTAACGACCCGCCTTTTTGGATAGTTTAAACCGACGATCTAATACACATGTCGATTCCAAACCATTCAAAAGGGCAGATATTTATTGGGGTAAATAAGAAAAGAAAAGAAAGAGAAATAAAGGAAATGAAACAACACAGAATCTCGCAGCGGAACGATAAAATATAATAGTCAAATAAACAGTTCATGAAGCTGTTTACTATACTTTGACAATTATTTATACAACATTTATCAGAGTTATACATATACAACAGAACAATTTAAATAATGCAGCAGACAGCATGATGCACAGATAATAATAGTATACCAAATCTTCGTCTTCATCCTCCAGAATAGATCTTCAAAAATCTGAAAAACTCAGGACTGACCCGAGCGTAATGAAAAGACAAAACACTCGAGTCAGGACTAAAACATCCTTATGAAAGTTAAATCAATCGTAAATAAATATGAGTGTGACGGCGTCAGAGATGTTTACGGGGTTTGACATCTCATATCCAGTGTCAACATGCATGTAATAACTTAAGAGATGTTACGGGATTTTCCATCTCTTAAGAATCCGTTAAACTATCTACTATGTAGTAATGTACGCTAAGTAGATAATGTCTATCAGTAATATAAAGTATCAAAATAGCGTTAAGGCGTTACCATAATCCCCCTTAACACATTTTATAATGCCATAGTCTATACAGCACCGTAAGCCCCACCGTAAACTAGTGGTTATCAGAGGGTACCCCATAGGTATAACACAAAGCATAACGTAGTGGTCGCGAATAGGATAATCAGTATGACAAGGTACATGAGGCGATACCAACTAGGATACTAGTAGTTGCGTGATCCGGACTGATGTTGGGCATAGCCAGCAGCCACCCCAATACCGTGAAACAACACTCCCAAATCAAGGGGTGCACCAAAATTGCATCACAAATGTAATAGAATGGTATCGAAGAAGCGTGTCCGCTAGAGGTGGCGAACCTCAATGGCCCGGCGCGGCTCCTGTTTTAGTCATGTCACGGGTCATCCAATATCGTTCTCTTTCTTCGGTCAACGCGTTCACCAAATCATCCACTTCATTCTGGATCTACACTCCGCGTATAATAGTTATTAAAGTGGTGTTCGGTATCGATAGAGAGTATGTCCATATCCGATCCGGTCTCTTTAATAACTACGTATTATTACAACGTTGGATCTTTTACATTTCTAATCGATTCATAATTGATATCAAAATATCATATTCGCTTTAAAAAAAACAAATCCATTTCAAATATCATCGTATCTTTCAAAATATAAGGTTCGCTTTCAAAAATCATTTTTCGCATCAATATCTCGTTTCGATTTCAAAATCATTTCGAATTTCAAATTTAGGTTGCAACTTCATTTAACTCAATTCGTATTTAAATTCAAGATTTAAATATAAACATTTCACCTTATTAACCATCTTGAAATTTTTTAGAAAATAGTTCTAAGTAGTTTAAAAGTAGTTTAAATAATTAAAATAGTTAAAAATACTTAAAATCTTTAAAATGGATTTAAAATAGATAAATTAGTTTAAAATAATTTAAATTGGGTTAAGTAGATTAAAAATAGATTAAAATAGCTTAAGTATTCAAAATGGTTTATATAACAGAGTAATTTGGAAAACAAATTTAAAACAGCTTCAAAATCAATCCATTTCAATTATAACTTCCCAATTCAAATCAATTCCAATTTCCATTCTACCGATTCAATTTCGATTTCAATTCAATCAACGTCAATTTTTACTTCGAATTAATTCAATTTTTCATTCACCTTTAATTTATTCAATTTCAATTTATATCGATTTGGAGCTTGATTTCTCAAAATATCAATTTATAACACTTAACAAAATTTCCAACAATATTCAAGTTTAAATCCAAATTTCAAATATGATTCAATTCCAAACTCGATTTCAAAATATCATTTTTTTTATATATCGCTTTTACTTAGTAATATTCAAAGCTTGAATTAAGGTTAAATCTTTAAACAAATCAATTTTGAAATTCAATCACATCCTGATTTTAAATTCCAAAGTCTCCACTTAATTTTTTTAGCAATTTCTTTTGACCAAAATTAATTTCAATATTCCAAACTCAAATTTCGATAAATTCGAATTTTTATAAATTGATTTCTATTTATAACTTTTAAATCAAAACATTTAAACAAATTTCGAATCGACGATTTTTAAAATTATTAATTTAGCCAATCCGGTGTCCGTATATAATTTTCTATCCTATGGCCAAGTAATTATTTATTTCAATTAAATGTCAGGGATGAATATATATTACTTAAATCAAATCATAGTGTCATATGTATGCATAACAGTATATATAAGCAAATAAACATCCAAACATTTAAATATCAACCAACAACATCCATCAAAATACATCATCCAATAGACAATACAATTCATAGCAATTTCATAGTTATCAATGTCAGGTAATTTAATCGCAATTCAATTTCAATTTCAATTTCAATTTAACTTTCAATTTAATTTCAACGATTAATTCAAATGACAATCTATATGACAATTAAATTTTATCAAACAACGACAAATAAAAACATAACACTTTATAATGTCAATTTAACTAGCATAAAGATATTCAGTACGTTGTGAGCGTTATAAAACACTCACCTTGATTTCAATGTAGTTCCAGCGTTTTATTTCGAATAAAATTAAACGAGCGTTTAATTTTATCCAAAATTTTCTCTATCTCCAAACGATTCCAATCCAGCTCCATAGCGTAGTGCTCGACAAAACGAAGCCAACGCAATTCGTTTCGTCCAAAACGGACCTCGTATGAAAAAGTTATACACGTTTAAAGTTTGTACAATTTTAATATAATCAATTTTACAATTTCTTTTATATATTTTTTTATACTCAACTCAATCAGAGCCATTGATTCTTGCCTTCAACAATCTGGACCGCACCTTCTTTCTCCCTCCAATTCACGTTCTTCTCCCAGGTTAGAGACGCAACATAGAACCCATCAAACGCGGCCTAGGGTTCCAAATCGCGGCCACCACGATCACTTTTGCATCGATCAACTAGCGCCACCTCGAAGCCCATCACCAGTGCCACCTACGCCGTGAGCAGCACGAAGCTCGGCCTCTCATCTCCCCTCGAAAAACGTGTTGACTTTGTGGTCAAGTTCCCGACGATCCGTTGACCCAATCACGATCATGACCGTTGGATTTGTAGATCTCGTCGAGATCTACAACTTTGTAGTTGAGAGTTTTTGCTAATTCTTCACGGATTTGGAGATAATTGAGGAGGAAGTTCGACAATTTCTGGCCTTCGAAAATGAAAGTGGCGGCTGGTCAAAAAGAGTTAGGGTTTAGAGCAAATGGAAGAGGATGGGTCCTTTTATAGAAATTGCAAAAACACTATTCACCGAAAAATTTTCGAACTCCAAACGAAGCGTGCCAGCAGGCGTTTCTAAGGTTTACTCCACGTTCCGGACACAATGGAATAGGTTTCGGAGGCTAATTCGATCATATGTGTTAGTTACGGCAATAAACGATCAAATTTAAATTAAACCGATTCAACTAATTTCTATGCGTTTTGGCTTGCCTCGGACAAACGGTAAATCCGATTGACGCGAAATTTGAAACCTTACAATAATATGACATTACAGATCCGATGAAACTAGTTTCGTCGAAATCCGAGACTTTTTGAAAAATGACTATTTTAACTCGTCAAATTAATATTAAAACAATTTCAACGCGTTTCGAGCTGCCACGGTCAAACGACAACTCCGATTGCTACGAAAATTGAAATCCGATAATAACTAACTATTATGGATCCAATAGAAATGGTTTCGTCCAATTCTGAGACTGTTCAAAATTGGCTACTTTTCAATCGCTAATTAAATATTAAAATATTCAATTTTCACAAATAAATTTTAAATTCCGTTTTAAAAGTTCTATAACATCACTATAACTCCAATATGATAAAATAAAATATTACAAATCATTTTTAATCATATTAAACCCGTTATTCAATTTATCCAATAAATCCCAATTTTAAAATCTTATTAGCTCTATTAAAATCCCCATATAACTTACATTCAATTTGAAAACCAATTTGAATCATATTAAATCAAATTTCAGTTATTCGCTCTATTTTCATATATTAAATTTCAATATCAAATTAATCATATCAAATTCGGAATTTAATTGTTCAAACATTTGTAATATTAAATTTAACATATTTGATTATTCTTAAATCACTATCTTTTGAAATATTCAAAAGGAACTTATAAAATGTAACAAATTCAAATTATAGAACAACCATTTTCATTAAAACAGTTATTCAATTCCCGTTATTCAATTATTCAATAAATTCCAAATATTAAATTTAAACAATTTAATTGTTCAATATTTGATGGATTTCAATATTGGATTTTTAAATAAAAATTTCATTATTAGTCAATATACTATATTACATCAAATGAGCTCTACATTATTATTAATCAACAGTTAGAGATAATGCACTCAACTAATATATGAACTTTCATTTCAATTTCAATTGGTTCACAAATTCAATTCGACTAACTAAATGAATAGGTAACTTAAATAATTATCACCGTTAACCGTTAATTACTTATAAGTTTATTATTTACAAACAAGCGTCACAATTACCTATTCAATACAAATTCATTCAACTACCTTTGACTACATATCATTTCGATTAGTTTGGGATTTCATTCAATTCATAAATAATTAACTTAGATAAAATCTTGTTGCTTTTCATTCTAGTTATTATTATTCCAAATGACTTACAATTTTTTTCTAACTCTAAATCGCGAAATCTTATTAAATTAGCTATTTTAATTATCGAAAATTTACGGGTCGTTACACTCTTCCCCCCTCAAAACTTTTCGTCCCCGAAAAGGAAAAAGAAGGGAAAAGGAACTAAGTAAAGAATTCAACATTTGGTATATTTTATTCAAAATTATCCACTTATAAAACAATGAAATTCCATTTATAAAGTCATAACTACGCTTCCACTAACTTACTCCAAACGGCTTTCTAACTTTAAAAGTTAGTAATCAAAACAAGTTATAAAAAATTTTAAAACTTGAAAATTTTTCCAACACCCGGATTTTACGGAAAATTTCGGCAGAGTCTCCTTTGCGCGGCTCGATCGAAAAAAAAATGACAGTATATATATCACAAATATACATCTCATCAGGTGATGAGGCATCCCGAAGGGAAAAATGTAAAAGTACGGTATGTAATCCGAGATATGTACCTTATATATTGTTAGCGAGCATATATGGCTAATATAGCGCGAAAGCGAGCTCCAAATGCGAAGCAAGCGCAATCCGCACATACTAAACACTCAATAACTAAGTTAGAACCATGCATATAAAGATAGATCGATATACTTAGCCTACACATATATATATAACATATTTAGCTTTAAAACTGAGATTCCAATTTCAGGATAGCAAACAAATCTTAGTTTTAGGTCACCTAATTGATAAAATTCGGCAACTGAATCTAAACAAAAATTGTTTCATTCATTTCATGCTTTCCGGAATGTCCAAAATCATCGAATTCGGACCATACGTTCAAAAATTATGGCCGTTTTACTTAGAGGATATGCCTCAGCCTGGGCAATGAATTGCGCAGGTCAGCGACGTTCACCCACGCTTTCGACCTTCTAAACGACATCAAAACACAAAATACTTAAAACAAAAGTTTTAGCTTAAGTTCATAGCTTTGCAGAAAGTGCAAGATCATCAAAATCAGATAAACCAGTCAAAAGATATGGCAAAAATACTAAGGGTGTATACTACTGATTTTACTTATTTTTACACAGGACAGCGAGTAACATTCAAGTTTTTAACCTAGTAGACGAAGGAATTTTCTCAAGTTATCTAAACAAAAGTTGTGCTATAGTTTCTATGCTTTTTGAAAAGTCCAAGATCGTCGAATTCTGTTCAGCCATTTAAAAGTTATGGTTGTTTTCGTTTCAGCATATATTGGACAATTTTGGGATTTTTTCCAAAATTTGCTTTTATTATTTCAAAGTACAAACCATCAAACTTCAAATTTTCTAAAGAACAATCATAAACACAAAGTCATTTATTTTCTTATTCATCCATGCAATAGGTTTACATTCAATTTGTTTCCGATTTATTCAAGTTTGTTTCATTCACATTTTAAATTCAAGTCAAATTGGCTTCAATTTAAATTGAATTCAATTATATTTAATTTCACTTTGCTTCAAATTTGAATTTAATTATTTTAAAAGTTTATTCCGTTTATTCAATTCCATTAACACTAATGAATTCTACTTAATCAATTTTCATCCATCTAACAACCAATGCAATATCAAACATTAACATCCATCCAAAATCTACACTAAATCAATTATACATTTCCAAGTCAAATTTAATTTCATACACTTCCAAGTTTATTGACATTTAGTTATATTCAAATTTAATTAGTTTCCATTTACCAATTTATATTTCATTAATTTAAATTCATTCATTCATTTATATATATCATTCATTTTACAGCTTAAATTTCTTTTATATTTACAACTATCAAAAGATCTTCACATTTTATTATTCATTCTCACACTGGTATATTATTTCTCTACTTATCCTTATTAGCATTTTAAACCTTTTAAGTATTTGGTAAGTTATAGTTATGCAAATAGAATGTAGTTAAACAACATACACTTCTTTTCATTTAAAGTTGAATTTTCAATTAATTAATTTTTAGGTCATTACCTAAATTTCACTATAATTTAATTTCACATTTACATTCACATATAGTATTTCCATTTTATATTAACATAATTGTGAATCACCTTTAAATGTTAATTTAAATTCCAATTATTTACTAACAATTTTTATTTATATTTGCAAACCATTAATTAAATGCATATTTCATTATTCAAACCTATACTTGTATATTATCCAATTAACAATTCATATAACATTTTTGAACTTCTTAAATATTTTGGTAAGTTATATCTATGCTATAGAATGAAATTTAATACTATGCGAGTTTTACAGTTTCAATTTTATTTTAAGTTCATAATTTCGTAATTCTAAGGATTTCTACTTCAATTGATATTTTCACTTAGCTCTTAGGTTCATTTCTCATTTCACAATTCAGAAGTTCCTTAATGATTCAAGTCTAAATTCATTTCAATCATTTAAAAAAAATCATTAATTATTAAAGGACTTAAGAATTCCAATCCCGGTTTCATTTCAAATCAAGTTTTAAAATAATATATACTTATATAATTTATATATCAAATCATACTATAGAGAATACAAAATAAAATAAAATTTGAATCAAAACAAGGTTTAGACAAGCTGTTAAGTGGTCTCCCCCACTAGGACTCTCGAAAATCAACACCGATGATGCGTGCACTCATCACCGAAATCATTTTCTAACGTCAAGAGAAGGGAATATAACACTTATCATAAAAAAAATCCTTCGAAAACAATTTCAACACAAGTATACTATCATATAATACTCGTATTATATTTTTTTCAAATTCTTGTAAGTCAATTTCAAACACCGGAATTTAAATTCCCAAATCCAAGTTAAAATTCATTTATATTCATTATCAATTGTGTTTACAAGATTTCATTTCCCTAAATCCATTGTTATTTAATCAATTGTTGTAAATATTGACTGATCAAACAATAACGATAATAATTTAATATTATCATCTCCTAACAATCAATTCAATCAAAATGAATAAATATTCGAATAATTCTTTTATATAAAATATATTCCAAAACGATATTGTGTTGGTTTGTCCTATTCGAGTGTTTAGAAATTCCTATCGATGCCTTGGCGTCCCAAGTATCGACCAGAATTCATAAATACTCAACGGAACAAAGTTAACACAATATAAAACCATTTTATATCAATTAACAAGTACGCTCTCTCATATACACTCAACTCATTCATGTAGTTTACCTCTATTTCAATGAGTTATTCCCCACTAGAGCCAAGGTTTATCGCTAAACCAAAGCTCTGATACCAATTGTAACGACCCGCCTTTTTGGACTGTTTAAACCGACGATCAAATACACATGTCGATTCCAAACCATTCAAAAGGGCAGATAGTTATTGGGGTAAATAGGAAAAGAAAAGAAAGAGAAATAAAGGAAATGAAACAACACAAAATCTCGCAGCGGAACGATAAAATATAATAGTTAAATAAACAGCTCATGAAGCTGTTTACTATACTTTGACAATTATTTATACAATATTTATCAGAGTTATACATATACAACAGAACAATTTAAATAATGCAGCACACAGCATGACGCACAGATAATAATAGTATACCAAATCTTCGTCTTCATCCTCCAGAATAGATCTTCAAAAATCTGAAAAACTCAGGACTGACCCGAGCGTAATGAAAAGACAAAACACTCGAGTCAGGACTAAAACATCCTTATGAAAGTTAAATCAATCGTAAATAAATATGAGTGTGACGGCGTCAGAGATGTTTACGGGGTTTGACATCTCATATCCAGTGTCAACGTGCGTGCAATAACTTAATAGATGTTACGGGATTTTCCATCTCTTAAGAATCCGTTAAACTATCTACTATGTAGTAATGTACGCTAAGTAGATAATGTCTATCAGTAATATAATGTATCAAAATAGCATTAAGGCATTACCATAATCCCCCTTAACACATTTTATAATGCCATAGTCTATACAGCACCGTAAGCCCCACCGTAAACTGGTGGTTATCAGAGGGTACCCCATAGGTATAACACAAAGCATAACGTAGTGGTCGCGAATAGGATAATCAGTATGACAAGGTACATTAGGCGATACCAACTAGGATACTAGTAGTTGCGTGATCCAGACTAATGTTGGGCATAGCCAGCAGCCACCCCAACACCGCGAAACAACACTCCCAAATCAAGGGGTGCACCCAAATCGCATCACAAATGTAATAGAATGGTATCGAAGAAGCGTGTCCGCTAGAGGTGGCGAACCTCAATGGCCCGGCGTGGCTCCTGTTTTAGTCATGTCAGGGGTCATCCAATATCGTTCTCTTTCTTCAGTCAACACGTTCACCAAATCATCCACTTCATTCTGGATCAACACTCCGCGTATAATAGTTATTAAAGTGGTGTTCGGTATCGACAGAGAGTATGTCCATATCCAATCCCGGTCTCTTTAATAACTACGTATTATTACACCGTTGGCTCTTTTACATTTCAAATCGATTCATAATTGATATCAAAATATCATATTCGCTTTAAAAAAACAAATCCATTTCAAATATCATCGTATCTTTTAAAATATAAGGTTCGCTTTCAAAAATCATTTTTCGCATCAATATTTCGTTTCGATTTCAAAATCATTTCGAATTTCAAATTTAGGTTGCAACTTCATTTAACTCAATTCGTATTTAAATTCAAGATTTAAATATAAACATTTCACCTTATTAACCATCTTGAAATTTTTTAGAAAATAGTTTTAAGTAGTTTAAAAGTAGTTTAAATAATTAAATAGTTAAAAATCTTTAAAATGGATTTAAAATAGATAAATTAGTTTAAAATAATTTAAATTGGGTTAAGTAGATTAAAAATAGATTAAAATAGATTATGTATTCAAAATGGTTTATATAACAGAGTAATTTGGAAAACAAATTTAAAACAGCTTCAAAATCAATCCATTTCAATTATAACTTCCCAATTCAAATCAATTCCAATTTCCATTCTACCGATTCAATTTCGATTTTAATTCAATCAACGTCAATTTTTACTTCGAATTAATTCATTTTTTCATTCACCTTTAATTTATTCAATTTCAATTTATATCGATTTGGAGCTTGATTTCTCAAAATATCAATTTATAACACTTAACAAAATTTCTAACAATATTCAAGTTTAAATCCAAATTTCAAATATGATTCAATTCCAAACTCGATTTCAAAATATCATTTTTTTTATATATCACTTTTACTTAGTAATATTCAAAGCTCGAATTAAGGTTAAATCTTTAAACAAATCAATTTCGAAATTCAATCATATCCTGATTTTAAATTCCAAAGTCTCCACTTAATTTTTTAACAATTTCTTTTAACCAAAATTAATTTCAACATTCCAAACTCAAATTTCGATAAATTCGATTTTTTATAAATTGATTTCTATTTATAACTTTTAAATCAAAACATTTAAACAAATTTCGAATCGACGATTTTTAAAATTATTAATTTAGCCAATCCGGTGTCCGTATATAATTTTCTATCCTATGGCCAAGTAATTATTTATTTCAATTAAATGTCAGGGATGAATATATATTACTTAAATCAAATCATAGTGTCATATGTATGCACAACAGTATATATAAGCAAATAAACATCCAAACATTTAAATATCAACCAACAACATCCATCAAAATACATCATCCAATAGACAATACAATTCATAGCAATTTCATAGTTATCAATGTCAGGTAATTTAATCGCAATTCAATTTCAATTTCAATTTAAATTTAACTGTCAATTTAATTTCAACGATTAATTCAAATGACAATCTATATGACAATTAAATTTTATCAAACAACGACAAATAAAAACATAACACTTCATAATGTCAATTTAACTAGCATAAAGATATTCAGTACGTTGTGAGCGTTATAAAACACTCACCTTGATTTCAATGTAGTTCCAGCGTTTTATTTCGAATAAAATTAAACGAGCGTTTAATTTTATCCGAAATTTTCTCTAGCTCCAAACGATTCCAATCTTGCCCCATAGTGCAGTGCTCGACAAAACGAAGCCAACGCAATTCGTTTCGTCCAAAACGGACCTCGTATGAAAAAGTTATACACGTTTAAAGTTTGTACAATTTTAATATAATCAATTTTACAATTTCTTTTATATATTTTTTTATACTCAACTCAATCAGAGCCGTTGATTCTTGCCTTCAACAATCTGGACCGCACCTTCTTTCTCCCTCCAATTCACGTTCTTTTCCCAGGTTAGAGACGCAACATAGAACCCATCAAACGCGGCCTAGGGTTCCAAATCGCGGCCACCACGATCACTTTTGCATCGATCAACTAGCGCCACCTCGAAGCCCATCACCAGTGCCACCTACGCCGTGAGCAGCTCGAAGCTCGACCTCTCATCTCGCCTCGGAAAACGTGAAAAACGTGTTGACTTTGTGGTCAATTTCCCGATGATCCGTTGACCCAATCACGATCATGACCGTTGGATTTGTAGATCTCGTCGAGATCTACAACTTTGTAGTTGAGAGTTTTTGCTAATTCTTCACGGATTCGGAGATAATTGAGGAGGAAGTTCGAAAATTTCTGGCCTTCGAAAATGAAAGTGGCCGCTGGTCAAAAAGAGTTAGGGTTTGGAGCAAATGGAAGAGGATGGGTCCTTTTATAGAAAATTGCAAAAACACTATTCACCAAAAAAATTTCGAACTCCAAACGAAGTGTGCCGGCAGGCGTTTCTAAGGTTTACTCCACGTTCCGGACACAATGGAATAGGTTTCGGAGGCTAATTCGATCATATGTGTGAGTTACGGCAATAAACGATCAAATTTAAATTAAACCGATTCAACTAATTTCTATGCGTTTTGGCTTGCCCCGGACAAACGGTAAATCCGATTGACACGAAATTTGAAACCTTACAATTATATGACATTACGGATCCGATGAATCTAGTTTCGTCGAAATCCAAGACTGTTTGAAAAATGACTATTTTAACTCGTCAAATTAATATTAAAACAATTTCAACGCGTTTCGAGCTGCCACGGTCAAACGACAACTCCGATTGCTACGAAAATTGAAATCCGATAATAACTAACTATTATGGATCCAATAGAACTAGTTTCGTCCAATTCTGAGACTGTTCAAAATTGGCTATTTTTCAGTCGCTAATTAAATATTAAAATATTCAATTTTCATAAATAAATTTTAAATTCAGTTTTAAAAGTTCTATAACATCACTATAACTCCAATATGATAAAATAAAATTTTACAAATCATTTTTAATCATATTAAACCTGTTATTCAATTTATCCAATAAATCCCAATTTTAAAATCTTATTAGCTCTATTAAAATCCCCATATAACTTACATTCACTTTGAAAACCGATTCGAATCATATTAAATCAAATTTCAGTTATTCACTCTATTTTCATATATTAAATTTCAATATCAAATTAATCATATCAAATTCGGAATTTAATTGTTCAAACATTTGTAATATTAAATTTAACAAATTTGATTATTCTTAAATCACTATCTTTTGAAATATTCAAAAGGAACTTATAAAATTTAACAAATTCAAATTATAGAACAACCATTTTCATTAAAACAGTTATTCAATTCCTGTTATTCAATTATTCAATAAATTCCAAATATTAAATTTAAACAATTTAATTGTTCAATATTTGATGGATTTCAATATTGGATTTTTAAATAAAAATTTCATTATCAGTCAATTTACTATATTACATCAAATGAACTCTATATTATTATTAATCAACAGTTAGAGATAATGCACTCAACTAATATATGAACTTTCATTTCAATTTCAATTGGTTCACAAATTCAATTCTACTAACTAAATGAATAGGTAACTTAAATAATTATCACCGTTAACCGTTAATTACTTATAAGTTTATTATTTACAAACAAGCGTCACAATTACCTATTCAATACAAATTCATTCAACTACCTTTGACTACATATCATTTCGATTGGTTTGGGATTTCATTCAATTCATAAATAATTAACTTAGATAAAATCTTGTTGCTTTTCATTCTATTATTATTATTCCAAATGACTTACAATTTTTTTTCTAACACTAAATCACGAAATCTTATTAAATTTGCTATTTTAATTATCGAAAATTTACGGGTCGTTACATGGTTGTTTGAAGATTGGCAGTTTCTAGAGCAGCTTAGTTGTTAATTAGAGAGTTTGGGGGCAAGCCTACTAACCCATTTTTGGTTTGAAAGCTATAATAAGCTGAACCATCATTCCCAAATCACTTTTATCATTTCTCAAATAGATCTAAGCTACCATTAACCTATTGTTCACCCAAAACATTCTCTATCTTTTTCTGCAAATCAAGTCTACGTCATATATTCATGGTAGATTAGCAAGGGGGTTCGTTAGAGAACTTCAAATCTACATTTTTTGGGAGGAAAATTAGATCTTGGCTATTGATTTTTGATTTTGCCTTGATTTGCGTGCAAAACATGGATTTTGAAGGTTTTGGTGAGCGATTTATCATCCCTTGCCTTACTATATATGTATCTATAGGTTTTAACATGTTTTAGGTTCATTTTTGAAGTTAAAATTAAGTTTTAATATTGTTTTAAAACCTAATTTTTAGTAAAAAACGTGAATAAATGGATATTTGTTGTTCTAGACATGTTGTTTGGACATATGATTGCCTTCATTTGTGTTAGGCTATGTTGTAGGCACTTGTATGATTATTGCTATGATTGGCTGTGTGGTTTACATATTTATATGTTGTTTGGAGCATGAATGGTGTTTGTTTGTATGTTTATGTAGTTAAAAATGCTCATTGGTACCAAAGAAGGTAGGAACCGTGGGGTTGGACGTCAATGGATAGGCTCTAGAGCATTTGGAGTCGTATCGTTACATAGGTGATGCATGAGGATTGATGTGTTAAGTGCTGCATTGGAATTGGTGCGATGTTGATGTGCTGAAGGAGCTACAGTTTCTGGTTCAGTAGAGCTTGATCCGATATGAGATAGTTCATTGAGGCTTGGTCTGGTATTGGATGGCTCATTTTTGAATCCAGGATAAAAGCCATTGGCATAGGCCCATGGCATTCCGGTGGTGGAAGACAAGACATGAATTCCTATCTAGTATATGCTTGGCTCTACAAGGGGAAGATGGGATTGGAAATCCTATCCAATAGCTAGTTGGTTCAGCTAGTGAAGGACCAGACAAGAAATCTTGTCTGTTAGTTATTTTATTTGGTGATGAGGAGCCAAACATGAAATGTTGTTTGGTGGCTTTGGTTCGGCTATAGGAAGGGGACCAAACAAAAACATGGAATGATATTTTTTAGGGTGTTTGCTTCAGGCTCGACATGGAGGGGCTTTAGCAATACTTGAGCTTTTCTTGGTGCTTTGGAAGCTGCCTTGGAGTAGGGATGGATGTCTCTGGGATAGCTTAGGATGACCTTGGAATGGCAATCGAAGAAGTACGATAACTTCAATAACTCGATGTGGCGAGTGACCGTAGCATATATTGATTGACCGAAAGGAAGAGTTTTGCGTGATAGCACATAGAGTAGAATATAAGGTTGTGATGTTCTTGAGTGGGATAAGGTGGCCGGCCTATACCTAGGATAGTCTGCGTGTACCCATGTGTTTGGACGCCTGCGTGTTTCTAGTCCTTAGCAATTCGCATAGGCATGAGTTGGGCATCTATGAGGTAGTTCTATTTGTTGAATATGCGTTTATATGATTTTGTTTGATGATAATAAACATATATACATTCGTTTAAATGTATTTGTTAATGTACTATTTTATTTTTCACAGGTTAAATAAATATTTGCTGAATAAAATTAAACAATATAGAATTTGAATTCAAACGAATATTTTATTCAAACAAATATTTATTACAATTTTGAATATTACAAATTCAAGCTCTCACTATACACTATACAACTTTGATATAAATTCAATTACATCACAATTCTTTTCTACATTCAAAACCTCACTACATATCACTCACACTCGTATTTTTATCTTCAACTTCTTTCCATTTTGAATCCAGCATCTGAGCAATCTGCAAAAATATTCACTAACGCAGTAAAATTGAAAAAGAAATATTTTTGCAATATAAAATAAAATATGATTTTTGAAAATATTATTTGCCTCAGTTATTTGGGTTTTTCGTCATGATTTATAGTTGAATTCATCACACACGAACAATGTGACATGCACAGTGTATCACTGTACATGCCACAAGGCCGTGCACACCGATATACACTTGATAATGCTACAGGACAGGTGAGCACAAGGTCAAACCCAAATATACAAACAGGTTCAACTCAGGTGCAATATATTCAAAATCTCGTCAACAGCACAAGGTCAAACCCGAGTTTTTGAAACTGGATTCAACACAAGTGAAATTTCAAAAATCAACATGAGCGGACGCAAAGACCAGTAATGCAACAGTGATATGCACAGATGCATTCAAAGTCAAAACCAGTTGCAACATGGATGTCACAAGCAAATACCAAGTGAACAAATACATGTTGAACAAATGAAAACAGTATGCAAGCTCGAGCACAAACTATGAATACTGCAACAATATCCAGTATGAAGTATCAGACTCAATAGCAAGTTCAGTTTGGCAATGCAAAGACCAGTTCATGCATGCATCAGTGACCAAACACAGAACAATAAGCTCAAACCAAACATATGACATCACAGCAAATATGACAGCAAGCTTCAACTACATGGAGACGAGACCAAATACACAAGTTCACATGTATGCAGATCAGGTCCAGTTACAACAGAGAATCAAGTCGACCAGGTAGCAATGATGATAATGCAACACAGTAAAGACACCAATGATACATGAAAAATGCACAGCTCAACGCAACAAAGCACAAATACATGAAAAATGCAGTAACAACCAGAATGGATGCAGTGAAACAAGGCAATGCACTATGCAGTGCACAACAACAAGTCCAGCAGCTCAAGTAACAAAACTCGAGTGCAGCAGTGAACAAAACTGAAATTCAAATACCAACTGCAAATATCCAAGTACAGCATGAACAAGACTACATGAACACTATAGGCCGAAACAAAATGCAACAAAAACAAGTGTACAACGACAATAACCAAGGCACAAAGGAATTTCAAAATTATACATGCAAATTCGACAAGCAACTGAAGGCAACAGGTCCAGTTACAATAAAGACCAAGTGCAGCATCAGGTCGGGCACGAAGGAATGTGAAAGAACAGAATTACTCACATATATGCAACATTTTTTTATGTACCAATATACTATGCAGTGAAGCCAAAAGAAGCTACAGAGTAACCATGGTCAAAATCAAGTGGCCGAAGTCAAATGAATACAACATCGCTGGTGACCACAAAATTAATCAACAAGCCGTGGATAGCAAGGATATGATGAACAAGTCAAAATCGTGGTGGCAAAAGAAAATTGACCAAGTTAAACATCAGTACCGTATGATTCAAGTAAATAGAAGAAGTCAGAATCAATCTCAAACATTCAAGCATCATCAAGTGGCCGAGATGAATAATTGACAAATTCAAATAAAATATATACGACATAAATACAGGGGGGTCGAACCCTATAAAAGTGATTAACATCATCAGCAATTTAATGATTCGAGTTCGAGCTAAACTGAGAATAGTAATCATTCATCTCGAATTAAATCGAGTTCAAAGTTCAAGCAAGTTAACAAGAAAAGCGAAAAGCATAAATTACATAACGGATTCTTTGAACCGAACTCGACGAAATAGAAGCATCCATATGCGAAATCGAAGAGACGATTATTCGACAAAGCAAGCATCCAAGATTAGAAATTCTAATCATCGAAGCGGCGCTTCAATTTCAGAAAAGCCCTAATTTAAGAGAAAAGAGGAATAAGATCGAAGGAGGCCATTATTTTCATAGCAAAGTAGCGTGATAAAATAAAAGAAGAAAATTGACGGGGCATTTTTTTTCTCGTGATTATTTAGGCCGGCTAAGAAGTTTGGGCTAACCTTTTATAATTAGGGTTTTATTATTTAAATTGTTTTAAACTTGCAATTTCTTTTTTAAAACGATTTTAATTTTCTACTCGTGTGACTAGGGGACAAACTACGTGTCGTAGTTTGGGAATCCGCAACTCGGGGGCTGAGTTATGGCAAGGTTTTGAGCGTAGAGTTAGGATAGTCAATAGCGGGTATAGCGAGTTTACATGTGTAAGCGAGGGACTATCTAATTTCTAGTAGAAACCTTGGGTGCAGCACCTAGGCAGGGTTTTGCCGAAGCTGGGTAAATTTTGTGTTGTTCTGTTCTGCATTTTATTATTCTGATATTATCTGTGTTGTGTTTATTTTGTTGTGATCTGTGTTAAAATTAATATACACTTCCGCAATAATTTTTATAATTAACACTATCACCCTATTTACCCCCCCCCCTCTAGGGTGAAATCGATCCTACAAGTGGTATCGGAGCTAGGAATAAAAGCCGTTTTTTATTAGATTTTACAAAAAACCAATTGTTTATTTTAAAGAAATTGAATTTTTAAAATGGCTTCTTTTTATACCGCTTTTGCTGAGGGTCAATCCATAGTTAGACCACCAATGTTCAATGATGAATATGCTTATTGGAAAAATAGGATGGAAATCTTTCTGAAAGCCATTGACGCTTGGAATATTGTTGAGACAGGTTATAGAACACCGACTATAACTGTAGATAATCAGGAAGTAGATAAGCCAAAGGAACAATGGACGGAACTAGAGAATAAATTACAAAATACTAATGCTAAAGCTATGAATTCTATTATCTGTTCATTGGATCAATTTGAATTTAATCGTGTCTCACATTGTCTAACTGCGCAGGAAATATGGCACACACTAGAAGTGACTCATGAAGGAACATCTCAAGTCAAAGAATCTCGCCTTGCCAAGTAGAAAATATGAGAATTTCACAATAGCGAAGGAAGAAAATGTCAAAGAGATGCATGGACGACTTTCCAATATCGTTTACAAATCAAAAGCTCTTGGAAAATCATACACAGAGTTGGAGAAAGTCCGAAAAATCCTTCGAGTCCTTCCACGAAAATTTGAAGCAAAAGTGACTGCCATTCAAGAATCAAAAGATTTGAAACAAATGAAAGTCGAAGATCTCATCGGAAATCTCACCACTTATGAGCTAGAAATGAAATTCAAGGAAGAGCGTGAAGGAGGAGATACTCGAAAGAAATCAATAGCTCTCGAAGGAACAACTGAAAGTGATGACAATGACGATGACAATGCAGTAGCAGAATTGGAGCTGTTAATAAAGAAATTCAAAAAGTGGAATTACAAATATGGAAATTCAGCTCGAATTCAAAAGGCGAAAAGCAGAATAGCCAAAGCACTAGACTACTCTGAAGAACAGGAGATCGTCTGTCATAAGTGCAACCAACCCGGACACATCAAGACTAATTGTCCTCGAAATCGACGCGACTTTGGAAAGAAACAGAAAAAGAAAAGTTTTGCAGCCACTTGGGATGAAATGGATGAGAATGATAAAAGTACTAGCAGTGAGAGTGAGAAAGCAGATATGTGCCTTCAAGGAAATATAACTGATAGCGACGATGAAGAGCCAAGCGAGGTATCAAAACTTACTCACTCTGAATTACTTATTTATTTCCACGAAGTAAATGGCTGTTTTGAACAACTTAGGGAGAAATATGCTAAACTTGAATCACAAAAAGTTACTTTAATAGAATTAAATGAACAACTTGACCAATTAGTTAAAACCTATCAAAGTAGGATCCCTAAGTGTGATAAGTGTCCAACATTCGAAGTGGAAATAAAAAAAATCAGAAATCATTATAAAATCACTTGAAAATGAAATTCTGATTTTAAAAGAGAATGAAAATACTAGGAGAGAGAATTCTATTAAAAAGTGCACACAATTGTTAAACGAAAATGAATCTCTCAAAACACAAGTCCAACAATTGTCAACGACTTTAGATAAATTTTCAAAAGGTGAAAAATAGTTGAATATTCTATTACGAAAGCAAACTGTTAATACGGTTAGACAAGGACTTGGATATAGTAAATCGAAAATTCTTGAAAGCAATATTAATCAAGTCAACTCTATGTGCACAATTTGTAGAAAATATGGACACAATCACAATAATTGTTGGTATAGACCCAAACATGTGAAAACTATACCGATTTGGGTTCCAAAAGGTACAAATATAAAAACTCTCAAAGTTAAACAAATTTGGGTGCCGAAGGGAACAATTATAAATAGTTTTAGGTCTCCAAAAAATTATTTTTCAAAATATTCTGCCACTAACAATCATGGACCTATAAAAACAAATAGGTCACATAAATCCTTTTCCGTGTAGGTGTGGTGGCAGGCTAAGGAACAACAATAGTGCTACTTGGATTCTGGCTGTTCCAAGAGCACACCGAGCGACAAAGCAAAGTTCCTTAGCCTAGTATAAAGGTGACAGAATCACAACGGACAACAATGAAAAATATCGTAAAGGTAAAACAGGTAAAGGTATATTTATTTGTAGATATATTAAATCTGATAATCTGCACCATATTCTGAATTAAAATCAGCCAATATTTAGATGATGAAAAGATGATGATTTTGATTCTGACTTATTCAACATAGTTGGCCAAGTATGTTCTTATGCCAAAAACACTATAATAATCTCTAGATTCTTTGAATTACTTCAAAAATATCAGTTTGGATTAAAAATAGTGTTTTGTTGGATAATACAATTGGTTATAATACGGCTAACTCTATATTCACGGTTTTTGATTATTAACACGGCTTCATTTCAAATTTAAGAGAATGTCATTTAAATTGCTGTTAAAATTGAGTTTGAAATTTTTGGTGCACACTTCATGGTTCGGTCAATCAAATTCAATTAATGATGATTTTGAGTGAAAGAGAAATTCAGATGCAGATTACACTGGTAATCTAGTTGATAGAAAAATTACTAGTTGAACGTGATTTTTGAGACATTTAGTAACTGCATCGTTTTTCAAAGAAAATATCTGCATATTCTTCATTTCAAATAATTTTCAAATAGCATAAAATTTTCTTTTAAAACCCCCTGGAGAAAATCATTTTTGACCATATTTTCAGATTAGTCATTTTTGAAAAATTAATTTCATAATTATTTTTGAATTTGATTTTAAATGACTATTTTGACTAATCTGACTCCCTAATGTTTATCGAAAAGAAAAATAGTGATTGAAAAAGTGATGATTGTTAATATTGATCATATATTATGACTCGAGACTGTATAATTAGTAAATTTCTTTAGAAATTTAGACAAGAGTTATAAAACTTTTTGTTGGTAAACAATTCCATGACCATCTCTATATCTATCATATTTCTAACAACCATCACTCATCAAAATTCTATATAGTTTGTCAATATGTGGTACTTTAAACAGGAATCGTTCGTTTTTCATTTTCACTTTTTTTAAAAAAAAATTAATAAAAATAATAAATAAATACCGAAGTATTCACTCTCATTTAAAAGTCCTTACGGTTATGCATAGGTGAATTACTTGAAATTTGTTATGTGCTTCCATGCTCATTTAAAAGTCCTCACGGTTATGCATGTATGGAACGCATATCAAAACTTGATTTTTAAAATAAACAAGTTGATTCTAATCCCATTTAAAAGTCCTCACGGTTATGTGTGGTTATAAGATACTTGAATTCATTTTTAAAAATAATAATTGGAATACTACTAATCTCATTTAAAAGTCCTAACGGTTATGCATGGTTAATAGATATTCAAATTCCTGATATAAATATGCCACAAATAGACACAACTGTATGGTTTTATATGATGACATCATTCCCATCATTCTAAAAGTGGAATATGCGCCTAATAAAATATTTATGATTTTTGTTTGATTTTTTTATTGAAATTTAATATTTATATTCAATTGAGTTTTAATATTGAATTAATATCAATCACTTTATCTCTATTTTATCTAACACTATTATGTTTTTGCTGATAACAAAAGGGGGAGAGAAAAGTTAAGATTTTGTCAAATAAAATCAAGCAAAGGTCAAATAATTTTCCATTTTGCATCTAGGCTCATTTGCATATTTTTATTTGTATGCATATATGTAGGGGGAGCCTTGTGTAGAGAGGATGCATTTAAATAGGGGGAGCAATTAGAGCATATGAATGATCATATACATTTAACATATTCAAAATCTTAAATATATGTTTGTTATCATCAAAAGGGGGAGATTGTTGAATATGCGCTTATATGATTTTTGTTTGATGATAATAAACATATATACATTCGTTTAAATGTATTTTTTAATGTACTAATTTATTTTTCACTGGTTAAATAAATATTTGCTGAATAAAATTAAATAACATAGAATTTGAATTCAAACGAATATTTTATTCAAACAAATATTTATTACAATTTTGAATAGTAAAAATTCAAGCTCTCACCATACACTATACAACTTTGATATAAATTCAATTACATCACAATTCTTTTCTACATTCAGAACCTCACTACATATCACTCACACTCATATTTTTATCTCGAACTTCTTTCCAGTTTGAATCCAGAATCTGAGCAATCTGCAAAAATATTCACTAACGCAGTAAAATTGAAAAAGAAATACTTTTGCAATATAAAATAAGATATGATTTTTGAAAATATTATTTGCCTCAGTTATTTGGGTTGTTCGTCATGATTTATATTTGAATTCATCACACACGAACAATGTGACATGCACAGTGTATCACTGTACATGCCACAAGGCCGTGCACACCGATATACACTTGATAATGCTACAGGACAGGTGAGTACAAGGTCAAACCCAAATATACAGACAGGTTCAACTCAGGTGCAATATATTCAAAATCTCGTCAATAACACAAGGTCAAACCCGAGTTTTTGAAACTGGATTCAACACAAGTGAAATTTCAAAAATCAACATGAACGGATGCAAAGACCAGTAATGCAACAGTGATATGCACAGATGCATTCAAAGTCAAAACCAGTTGCAACATGGATGTCACAAGCAAAGACCAAGTGAACAAATACATGTTGAACAAATTAAAACAGTATGCAAGCTCGAGCACAAACTATGAATACTGCAACAATATCCAGTATGAAGTATCAGACTCAATAGTAAGTTCAGTTTGGCAATGCAAAGACCAGTTCATGCATGCATCAGTGACCAAACACAGAACAATAAGCTCAAACCAAACATATGACATCACAAAAAATATGACAGCAAGCTTCAACTACATGGAGACGAGGCCAAATACACAAGTTCACATGTATGCAGATCAAGTCCAGTTACAACAGAGAATCAAGTCGACCAGGTAGCAATGATGATAATGCAACACAGTAAAGACACCAATGATACATGAAAAATGCACAACTCAACGCAACAAAGCACAAATACATGAAAAATGCAGTAACAACCAGAATGGATGCAGTGAAACAAGGCAATGCACTATGCAGTGCACAACAACAAGTCCAGCAGCTCAAGTAACAAAATTCGAGTGCAGCAGTGAACAAAACTGAAATTCAAATACCTACTGCAAATATCCAAGTACAGCATGAACAAGACTACATGAACACTATAGGTCGAAACAAAATGCAACAAAAACAAGTGTACAGCGACAATAACCAAGGCACAAAGGAATTTCAAAATTATACATGCAAATTCGACAAGCAACTGAAGGTAATAGGTCCAGTTACAACAAAGACCAAGTGCAGCATCAGGTCGGGCACGAAGGAATGTGAAAGAACAGAATTACTCACATATATGCAACATTTTTTTTATGTACCAATATACTATGCTGTGAAGCCAAAAGAAGCTACAGAGTAACCACGGTCAAAATCAAGTGGCCGAAGTCAAATGAATACAACATCGCTGGTGACCACAAAATTAATCAACAAGCCGTGGATAGCAAGAATATGATGAATAAGTCAAAATCGTGGTGGCAAAAGAAAATTGACCGAGTTAAACATCAATACCGTATGATTCAAGTAAATAGAAGAAGTCAGAATCAATCTCAAACATTCAAGAATCATCAAGTGGCCGAGATGAATAATTGACAAATTCAAATAAAATATATACGACGAAAATACAGGGGGGGTCGAATCCTACAAAAGTGATTAACATCATCGGTAATTTAATGATTCGAGTTCGAGCTAAACTGAGAATAGTAATCATTCATCTCGAATCAAATCGAGTTCAAAGTTCAAGCAAGTTAACAAGAAAAGGGAAAAGCAAAAATTACATACCGGATTCTTTGAACCGAACTCGACGAAATAGAAGCAGCCATATGCGAAATCGAAGAGACGATTATTCGACAAAGCAAGCATCCAAGATCAGAAACTCGAATCATCGAAGCGGCGCTTCAATTTCAGAAAATCCCTAATTTAAGAGAAAAGAGGAATAAGATCGAAGGAGGCCATTATTTTCACAACAATGTAGTGTGATAAAATAAAAGAAGAAAAGGGACGGGGCATTTTTTTCTCGTGATTATTTGGGCCGGCTAAGAAGTTTGGGCTAACCTTTTATAATTAGGGTTTTATTATTTAAATTTTTTTAAACTTGCAATTTATTTTTTTAAACGATTTTAATTTTCTAGTCGTGTGACTAGGGGACAAACTACGTGTCGTAGTTTGGGAATTCGCAACTCGGGGGTTGAGTTGTGGCAAGGTTTTGAGCGTAGAGTTAGGATAGTCAATAGCGGGTATAGCGAGTTTACGTGTGTAAGCGAGGGACTATCTAATTTATAGTAGAAACCTTGGGTGCAGCAATAGGTAGGGTTTTGCCGAAGTTGGGTAAATTCTGTGTTGTTCTGTTCTGCATTTTATTATTCTGATATTATATGTGCTGTGATTATTCTGCTGTGATTTGTGTTAAAATTAATGTACACTTCTGCAATAATTTTTATAATTAACACTATCACCCTATTCACCCCCCCTCTAGGGTGAAATCGATCCTACACTATTATCGGTATGTATGATAAAGGATTGATATGTAATTTTGAAGCTATGATGCTCATTATTAGGACAGGGTAACCTACGTGTACCTAAGGTAGCCTATGTGTACCTAGGTTCTTGGACATTTATGTGTGTCCGACCCCAAGCCATCTGCATGGGCAATGAATTGAGCATATATTGGAATTATCATATATCTGAAGCACTTAAGTGAGAATGCAAGGCTGTATGATAGATGTTATGTTTTTTATGTGCTTGATGTGTTGTTTGATACACCCAATACCCTATATTTTACTTTTGTGATAGTAGTTTAGCATAAGTTGTGTTTATATGATAACACTTTGGATGCAGGGACATGTCAGGTATGGTTCTTCATACCCTGTGCACCTATTCATTATATATGGTTTTTACAGTATTTTGAGATGATGTGTCGCTCAAACCAGACTGTTATCTGATCTGAGGTCATATTCTTTACTTCTTATTATCTTGAGTACTCTTAAATGAGTAGTTTAGAGATAACAGGTTTGGATAGCACATGGAGTTGTACGGAGTTCAAGCAGGAGACTACGCTTTCACATATCAATATTTGGAGCTTACTATCACTTATATTCCACTGTGTAGTGCAATGGAGCTATACCAGTACTTGTATTACATTAAAGATAGTTTTAGAGTTTATTCCTAAGACTTGAGATGTATTATAAACTCAACTATTTCGGTTTTTTATATAATCTGTGAACCTGTTGCTCTCTGATGTTCTTATTTATAATTCATTTGATTATATCAACGTCTCACCTATTTTACATCTATGTTATTATATTATATTTGTCTATGCACCTTGAGATGTTTTATAGGATTTGTGTTTGCAATTTATACTTTACACCCTTGGCTACCATCCTGCATCGGCCGAGTACCCCCATGGTGCATTTTACAGGTATATTGGGGATCAAAAATGTAGAGCGGTCGTCGCACCATTCTCCGTGGGAAATTTCATCACCCAACACCAAGAGCCAGTGCTATTATAAAATCTGCAAGGGTCGATCGGCCTAAAAAGCAGTTGTATGCCGAATACTCATCCATAATTACAAACTTCTAAACTCACATAATCTTTTGGTCTTTATCTCTCGATTCGATGGACAAATCAATAGTCCTAATGGATTGCTTCACCTTACCAGTAAATCCTTAAATCCTGGATTAACAAGGCTTAATAACCTTCATACTTTTCTCATCTGATCAAATGTTCTTTTGATTAGAATATTCACTGTATTTCCACTTTCCAATAAGACTCAGTGCACCATAGCAAAGCCTGCAACTGCATTATGACCAAAGGTAGAAGGTTGGCGCTTCAACCCCATGAGAATCCCTATTCCAAAACATGACATTATCATCCATCAACTTTTGTTGCTTAGCTAGAGCTTCATCTTTAATGGTGAAGTACCTTCTTGTGGTATGTGCCTTAATGGACTCGCATACCATTCCATCTAATTCTTGCTTTTCTCTACTGGATGAGGTCCTCCAACTATGGTGTTAGTAACAATCCTTCCATCTCGTCGCCTGGGCCCCTCTCCACTGGGTCCATGTTGGTTCCTTTGGGCATGCAGCATTTTGGGTCCAACATTCTACCCGCATTCCTGAAGCTCTCTAATGTACTGCTACAATTTCTTTTTTCTTACCAACTCTTCAATAAAATTTCTATGATTCCTACACTTATTTGTGTCATTCCCATGAGTTTCACGAACCCGACATAACTTTCCAGAGTGCTTTTTTGCCTCAGTCGCCTCTCTTTTAGATAGCTTTTTATACCTTTATGTGCCTTGTGTCGCAAGGTATATGTTTTTAAGTGTATCATTTAGAGGCATGTACTCATATGGCCTCATATTTCTTAGACGCTTCTTGGCATCATTTTTCCTACGCCAAGATTCATGATTTTTTCCCTTTGATTACTAGAATTGCCAACATTCATAGGCACATTACCGGTTCTCTAGCCTATCGGTTCAATAGCTATATTATTTTGAATTACTTCCTTCAACTTTCCACCACTAGTCTTCCTAGCAACCCGACTTGCTTCTTCCAAATGCAAGAATTGATTTGCCTTTTGAAGGACTCCTCCATAGTTATTGGCCATTTCATCCACATCCATTTCCCAAAACCATATCCGGATGTATGCCCCGGACCAATGCCATCAACACCATGTTCTCATTTGAAATATTTACCACAATAACTACAACATTAAACCTATTCAGCAAACCTTTCAACTACTTTGCAGGTCCTTGAGAAATGCTCAACAAGGACATCACATCCTTGGGTTGGACGGTGTGGAGCATGGACTACTCTAGAAACGTCTTTGCTAACTCATCAAAAGTCAAAATGGATTTCAATATGAGCCGAGTAAAACACATCGATGCGACCCCATCCTAAAAGATAGGGAAACACCTGCATCGAACTAAATCTGCTGCTTTGACACCATCCATGTTACACTCGTACTTGGATAAATGCTACCTAGGGTTAGCAGTCCCATTATACAATGACATTGAAGGCATTGCAAATTTCTTGGAATACTCTTCCCTCAAGATGTTCTCCGTGAATGGAGTTTTGCTAAGAATAGAACCCCGGTCTTCATGTCTGCTATATGCTCGTCACTGGCATGGTACTTCGAAGGATCAATATCAAGGGTTGCACCAAGTTTTGACTCTACAAATAGTCTCAGTTTTATCATTGACATTTGGGTTATGCGGTCTTTGAAAGAACCATATCTTTGGCTCTTACTTGGTGTGTGGTTTGCTCCATAAAGGTTGTTTGAACACCAATATCTTAAGCATCAACCTCTAGTCCATCCTTAACACTAAAATGTTGTAAATAGTCTTTAAAATTAGACAAGTTGATAGCTTCAGTTCCTTGCCCCCTAAGGGCCCTGAATACAGGTCGGTACTAATTTGATTTCGATCTGTACCGATGGGAATTCCCTTAGCAGGTACCTTCTGTGATATCCCGGAATTTTTGGCAATATCAGTTTAATAATCTGTGATAAAATTTAATTGATTTAATAATATTTGTTAATAATAATTTGAATTGATGTAATAATCTTCTTTTAAAATAAATATATAAGTTAAATTTTATAACAATGACTGAAACAACTTCATATAAAAAAATAAATTCTAGCCTAGGTTTAAAATTAAATAAAAAGATTGTTTTGTTCTTTATTTAGCTTTATAAAATAAGCAATTTATTTATGAAGTGATTTCATTTATGAATTGTTTTAAATTAATAATGAGTTATTTTTAAACAATAACAATAATGAAATATTTTAAAAATGGATTTTAAATGAATCAAAATTTGTTATTTTAAACTTATGTATATACATATATACACATATTTTGGGAAGCTAGGATTTATAATAAAATCTTTCAACAATGTTTAAAAATAAAACAAACTTTATAAATATGAATGTAACCTGTTGAAATGCAAAATAAAATAGTAGTAAATGAATATAATATTGGATAGTTAAGTTTTAAAGTAAAATAACAATAATTAAAACAAGGGTATAACAATAACTAAGACAATTTTTAATATACATGTGAAGTACGCCTTAAAGGTTGAATACAAGAACAAAATATAATATGCAGGCAAGTATAGTAATAATAAAATTGTCTATGCATGAAGTAAAAACAAAACAGACTAAAAGTATATATGTACATATAAAAATAGGCAAGAATCTTATATATAGGAAGTTTAGATATGCTGCTAAGTAAAGTATCAACATACAAAAGCGGATAAGTATGAACATAGAAGGAGGAAACCAGACAAGTAAAAGAAACATCAAAATACGAAAGAAGATATGTATGAAACATAAAGTACTATTGCATTTAATACCATCATCTCAGCATACAAACTTAAGCCAATTCGAATGGTGCAAAAATCAACTCAGCCTCCAAAATAAATAAAAAAATATCTTGCCTGATAAAACAAATTCTTGTACCTGCAAAGAAATTGTTGTCTCAGATGCCACCTTCCCCTATAAGCTTCTTTTAATACATGCCTTCTTATTCAGTTTGTTCAACATAGCATAGCATAGCAAACATTTTTATTTTTTTTATAACTGAAGCATCATACATCAACAAAAGCAACAAGGTTAAGGAAAATTAAGCAAACAATTTCTCAGTTTTAAAGTTTTAGCTGTTTCAAAACAAGAATGCTCTGTCCCTTCCAAATGCAATGGTGAGTGACTTAAATTTTAAAATACTTAAGTGTATATGTGGCTTAATTATTGTCTGATGTGTGTGCATATATCTTAATGCATTCCTGTGTTTATGGGTTAATGCTTGAATGTGTGTTGGCAACCTGAAATCATCTCTGTTTAAAAAGGTGATTAACATCATAATCTAAAAATAGTTAAGTAAAATTGTTCTGCTACATGCTTCTTACTGGAATTCATTTGTTGAGTATACTTTTATTTAGTATA
Source organism: Allium cepa (assembly GCA_030765085.1). Classification (NCBI taxonomy): domain Eukaryota; kingdom Viridiplantae; phylum Streptophyta; class Magnoliopsida; order Asparagales; family Amaryllidaceae; genus Allium; species Allium cepa. Next base: position 192,862,559 of record CM060943.1, read on the forward strand.
TATCTGTGTAAGTTTGAATATTGTGATGAACATCACTGTGTATCACTCTGACCTTGGTTCCAGGCTTAAGTACACATCAAAATTTATTTGTTCTTATTTTCAAGTTTTAACAAGACTTAAGGTTTGAACATATAATGCGAGACGTGGGTTTAAAATTGTTTAAAAGAAAAATAGTTAGTATTAGCTCTGAAAAATTATAAAACAACAGTAGAAACTAATGTCAGTTAAAACTCAACTATTATAATTCATGGATTCAGGCAATAGAATCTAAAGCTAATACAAAAATTTGAATTTTGAAACTAAAATCAAGATTTTTAGTGAAGGGGTTAGAGAGTAGTTCTGGGTTCATCAAAGAAAGGAAACTCGGGTACCTCTGATGATCTATGAGACTGGAAGGGGCGGGGCTCTGCTGGATGATGGAGTAGTGAACGAAGTACCTAGGAAAAATGGTAGAAGAGGTGGATGATCATTGTGGTGTTGATGGTAGGCGTTTTCTGTTTTTAAACCTAGTTTGGACAGTGCTGGAAGTTTGATTGTCGCGAGGCCTAGGAGCGATCGAGTTCGCTGGAACTCTAGGGAATGGTTGCGGGGACATGGTCGAAGCTGCAGCCGGAAGTGGTGGTACTCCGGTGGTCGGAGTTTGACGTGCGGTGTTGTTTCCAGATTTCGAGGGGAACCTGACTTTGCGTTTCCCGGTTTGGATCAGGAGAACTCGATTTTGTTTCGAGTTGTTGTGATGGGTTTTGGTGGTCCTGTTGTCATCAGGTGATGGTCGATGAAGTGTGGAAGGGCTGGTGGCTGGCCGGAGATGGCCAGAGGGATGGTGCACGTGCACCGTGACGTTGAACTCTGGGTAGTTTGAGTGCAGTGTGCATATAGCCTGTAGCAATGAAATTGGAATTATCTTGTTCCAGTGAGCTGTTATTTAACCTGATGAGTTGCTTGAGCTTTCAAACAAATTCAAATGAAACTTTAAACTTGTATTCAAGATTTAAACAAAGTTTAAATCAGTTTGAAGTGTGAATTCAAACTACTTTTATTGAATTCAAATCTGAAATAAGGTAAAGGTTTTAACTATTTAAAAGGGAATTCCAGTTTTCTAACCTGATAGTTCAGTTTCTAAATTCAATTCAAATTTGAAAACTGAAATTCAAACAGGAATTAAACTATGTTTTAAATATTAAGTTAGAGTATAGATTCAATTGAAATTTTGAATCTAAGGTTTTAAAATGAATTTGGATTCTTAAAAACAAGAATTTAAAATTAAGGTGTTGAAAGCAAGTTAAATCAAAGTAGATTTATAGATACAAATTTTCACGAATTCGAATCTGAAATTTTAAAACAGTTTTTTTTAATCTGAATGTTTAAATTAAGTAGCTAGAGTAAAGGCTTTTCTTATATAAGTAATAAGTGTTATTTACAATTATTTTTAACGATTTTTGGATAGAATTGGATCAATGAAAAAAAATGATCATTTTGAAATTTAAATTAAAAATGTAATTTAAATTCATATTCAAGAGTGTAATGTTTTACACTTTAATGCTAATGAAATCATTATAAGAAATGGATTATCTTAAAAATAATTAAGATATTAAAATGACTTAATGAGTAGGTTAAATTAAGGATGACTTCTTTATTTAATTAATAATTTAAAATTAGAGATAAATTAAGAAGTAAATTAAGAAATGTTTTTAGTTAATAAAGATAATTAACTAACGGATTATTTGGATTATTAATTAAGGTGATTAAATTTGATAATTAATTAGATTAATTAATTTAAATAAACTACTGTAAATTGTTAAAAGTAATTACTTGATAAAAGTAATTAAGAGATTAATTACTTATTGTAATTAATTTTGATGATATGATTTAATTAAGTTAATTAATTTATTTTAATTAATTTAAGCAAATCATTTGATGGTTTGATATATGAAATTACTTGGTGTAATTAATGGAGCAGGATTACTTAGGAAAGTAATTAGATGATAATTACTGAATGTAATTAATACAATATGATTTGTAAGTAAAGTAATTTGGGTAATTACTTTTGTAATTAACCAGGGGATTAATTAGTGGAGATAATTAATTATGGAATAATTAATTTATTAAATAAGTAATTAAGGGTAATTAATTACTGGATTGTTATTAATCAAAGGTGATTAATAATTGTGTTTAATTAAAGATTAATTACTTAGTGTAATTAATCTGAATAAAGTAATAAATTTAAATGTAATTAGAAATCATTTATTAATATAATGAAATTAAGAGTTGATAAATTAAGTAATAATAATGAAGTGATTAATTATTGAAATTGATTAAGGATAAATGTAATTAATTATATTTAATTAATAAATGAAGGAATTAAATGTTATTACTATGAATACTTTAGGATAATTATTTGTAAAATTTATTAAGGACTGATTACATATTGTAATTAGAGAATGATTAATCAATGGTGATTAATCAAGATAAATACTTAGTGGATGATTAATTAATTAGAGTTATAATTAATTAAAGATTGTATAAGCAGGATTTATAGATGAAGTAATTAATTGAATTTACTTTAAATTAATTAGAGATAGAAGTAATTAATTTAATTCACTTTAAATTAATTACAAATGGTATGGTTATAAATCATTGCTTATAGATGAATGATATTGATATTTATTGAATGGTTGTAAACTCTGATATGAGATGAGTAATATGGATGCTTAGTTAAAGTATGATAATATGGATTATCTGTTTATTATCTGTTTGAATGATAATATGAATTATCTGTTTATGATAATGATGTGACTATCTGCTGAGATATTTGTGAATTATCTATCTGTGTATATATAGATAATGAATTGAATTGTTTTAAACTTTAAAACAACTTGGCCTTAAAAGATACGTTTTGGATTTCGATGAGACCGGGATCGGGTTTCCATATTTGGATATCCGAAAACCACATCAATCCAAATCAGCGACAGGTCGTGAATCTGAAGGGAAGATGAAGATTCAGAATGCAAGGGTTATCGTCGTTAACTCTGAAGGTGATTCCAAAATGAGTGTAACGAGATAATGCCTTCGGTTTCGTTCGAACCCGGAACGAACTTGTATGGATTGAATGCTTTCAACACATCGTCAGGTGGGCGATGAGCATTCTAAGAAATGTATTCTCTAAAGGTGATCGCAGCCTCAAGCCTCATCAACCGGGAATGGCTAAAACAGGGGAGGTGCAGCAAGGTTAGGTGGGTCATGCCCAAGCAGGACAAGGATATTCCCCTGTCTAGATGTCCCTTATTTTTGGCTGTGTGGGCGGTTGGTCATGACAACTGCCGGGGTTTATCTTGTTCGGGACTGTTCAGTAAGGAATGGTTCCGGCCTTGTGTTGCAGGGGATGAAGGGAGTAATCCTCGGTACGGTGATCTAGGCCCCGTACTGTGACGGGCGGTACCCCAGTAGCCCTGCCATTGTATGGAATCCACAATCCAATAAGTGCCAACGGTTTTGATTGTATTACCCACTTCGGTGGCTAGTAGCTGGAATTTAATGAATGTAACAATTTCGGCTATTTTCTATTTACTTGAAAACCCTAGACACTATTATAATATCACAGAATTTCCTATCAAATGTTTTGGTTAGCGTAAGGTAAAAACTTTTCCATGTTTATGTGTGGTGAAGTCTTACGTGATATCCTTTGTTTTCAAAAGATTTTTAAAGTTAAGCAACTTTAACCTGTTACTCATACCAGACCCATGTCTGACCCGGAGTTTATTTTTGTTTTTCATAAACTCTCGGGTACCCAAATTTTTACGGGTAGCCAAGGGATTCAGGTTAGCTTTGACGAATTCTGGAGGAGCAATGGAGCAGGAGGCTTCAGCGTTATAGATATACTTATAGTTCCGCTGTGTTGGTATTTCTGAGTCATATTGTTGAGTTGTTTTGTGTATTGAATTGTATTAACTAGACAGGTGTTTATAACTGTCTAGTATGTGATGTATTATCTGTATAACTCTGATTGAAGTTGTATATTATGTAAATACTTATGTGATTATTATAATTTATTCGTTCCGCTGTGAGATTCTGATGTTATTGTTTCTTCTTCTCTATCTTTTCTACTTTCTCACCTCTTTCTTTTCTTAAAAACGATACGGTTTCCTGGGCATAGGAAGCTGGGTCGTTACAGTTGGTATCAGAGCGCTAGGTTGAGCGAATACCTAGGCTCTAAAGTGTTTCTTTCTTGAGAGAGCGTATTTGTAATTTTGATATATATTTATATATTTATTGCTACCTATTTGTTGGGTTACCTGTTCGGGTTTTCCAATATAAGTTATAAAGGTAGATAGGGTAGTGGTGAGTATAACACGACTATCAATGGTTGGAAGTGTATCTGTCGAGACTGTAGATCTATTACCGTCTCGAGTGAACTTTGGATGGTGTAAGGATTTCAGTGATCTCTGAAGTAAACCTGTTAAGGGTCGGAGTTCATTTTTGAAGTATAAGTTTGGATGAGCTAGATTTTGGATCTGTCGGTTGGACAGAAGCGAGTGATGTTATCTTGATACCCTAGGATGTATTAGCTGTGTGATGAGACACAGTGACTATGGATGTCTCCGAAGATGTTTCTTTGGAACAAGATTTAGAAGTGTGTCTGCTCGGTGTTGTGGCTGCGATCAACAGGGTGCTAGTGTTTGGTTTGAGGTCCGAGTTTCTCGAAGAGCCTTGGATTTGGAATTTCTTGGCATTGGTGTCCGCAGTGCTGTTTGGAGTATTTTGGGTGTTTGCAAGGAATTCTTTGGCATTTGAGTCAACAGTGGCAGCTCGGAGTGTTCTGTGTGCCGTCAAGGAAGTCTTCTGGCTTGGTAGTTTTTCTTGAGGTAATTTCACAGCAGCAGAGTGGATCCCATTTCTTCGATGGATTGGCTAGTTAAGTGTGGGTTGTTCTGTTTGGTGTAGAGAGAACAGTTTTTCTTGGAAGTAAGCTGGGTTGATCGCAAAAGTGACTTGCGATAGTTTGAGCGTTCTCTTGAGTTTCAGAGAAATTTTTCTGGATATCTTTAGGAAGTCAGAGATTTTCCAGCATCTGGAGATTGAGTTTGGTATCAACTGGATTCCAGAAGTGATACCGATGGTTCCTGGAGAGTGAGTTAGGTGAAGCAGCTCAGTTTTGAAGTAGCTTCTGAGTTTTCTTTATGGAGCTGTTCTGGGATTGTGTTGTCCAGTCTGTGCATGAGTACATCATCAGTATTTTCATCTGCTCAATCAGAGTTGCGCAGTGGAAGCATGGTGGCAGCTATTTTTAGAGTGGAAGCAACTGGAGTTGCAGTGCTTGGATTTGGGAGAATTTCTACAGGAAATTTTCAGGATCTTAGGGTCAGATTGGCAGGTGCATCTGTTTTATCTCTTTGGATAAGAGAAGTGAGATCAGTCTTCTGATTTTGGGATAGAGTTGTATTCTGAGTTTTGAGTTGATCTTGGAAAAATCATTTTCTTGGACTGTTTTTGGGTTCAGTTTTAAGGGCATCAACATGAGTTGAGCTGATCAGTAAGGATATAGGCAGTCCAGGATCGTCCGAAGGATTTGGTGGATAAGCGACGGAGGAATTTGGATTCTGAAGTCGGAGATTTGATTTTGGATAAGTGTTTGGTCTTCAGGAGTGAATTGTCAGTTTGGATAACTGAGATTCGTTGTGTTTCACGTATATCTGAGAGAGTACGTGTAAGATTTATCTCTAGTTATAGAACCAGTTGTTCAGGGAGTTTTGGTTGTTGATTCAGACTTGTCTGTAGTCTGATATCCTGTTTTGTTTTGTAGATCTAGGTGAGTGGGCTCTGTAGCTTAGTAGTATTGGTTGTTTGGATTATGTAGAGCGAGTATCCCAGTATTTATACTTGGGAAAACTCGAGAAAATTCTATCTAGAATTCTGTCTAGATAGTTAAATTTGTTTGATTTGATGAATTGGTTGCTATGATTGTTAGCATATGATTGATATATGCTTGTGTTTTAAAATTTAATCTTAAGTTGGATTATTAAATTACCTTTGTTTTAAATTTCGGGGACGAAATTCTTTTAAGGGGGGAGGAATGTGATATCCCGGAATTTTTGGCAATATCAGTTTAATAATCTGTGATAAAATTTAATTGATTTAATAATATTTGTTAATAATAATTTGAATTGATGTAATAATCTTCTTTTAAAATAAATATATAAGTTAAATTTTATAACAATGACTGAAACAACTTCATATAAAAAAATAAATTCTAGCCTAGGTTTAAAATTAAATAAAAAGATTGGTTTGTTCTTTATTTAGCTTTATAAAATAAGCAATTTATTTATGAAGTGATTTCATTTATGAATTGTTTTAAATTAATAATGAGTTATTTTTAAACAATAACAATAATGAAATATTTTAAAAATGGATTTTAAATGAATCAAAATTTGTTATTTTAAACTTATGTATATACATATATACACATATTTTGGGAAGCTAGGTTTATAATAAAATCTTTCAACAATGTTTAAAAATAAAACAAACTTTATAAATATGAATGTAACCTGTTGAAATGCAAAATAAAATAGTAGTAAATGAATATAATATTGGATAGTTAAGTTTTAAAGTAAAATAACAATAATTAAAACAAGGGTATAACAATAACTAAGAAATTTTTAATATACATGTGAAGTATGCCTTAAAGGTTGAATACAAGAACAAAATATAATATGCAGGCAAGTATAGTAATAATAAAATTGTCTATGCATGAAGTAAAAACAAAACAGACTAAAAGTATATATGTACATATAAAAATAGGCAAGAATCTTATATATAGGAAGTTTAGATATGCTGCTAAGTAAAGTATCAACATACAAAAGAGGATAAGTATGAACATAGAAGGAGGAAACCAGACAAGTAAAAGAAACATCAAAATACGAAAAAAGATATGTATGAAACATAAAGTACTATTGCATTTAATACCATCATCTCAGCATACAAACTTAAGCCAATTCGAATGGTGCAAAAATCAACTCAGCCTCCAAAATAAATAAAAAAATATCTTGCCTGATAAAACAAATTCTTGTACCTGCAAAGAAATTGTTGTCTCGGATGCCACCTTCCCCTATAAGCTTCTTTTTATACATGCCTTCTTATTCAGTTTGTTCAACATAGCATAGCATAGCAAACATTTTTATTTTTTTTATAACTGAAGCATCATACATCAACAAAAGCAACAAGGTTAAGGAAAATTAAGCATACAATTTCTCAGTTTTAAAGTTTTAGCTGTTTCAAAACAAGAATGCTCTGTCCCTTCCAAATGCAATGGTGAGTGACTTAAATTTTAAAATACTTAAGTGTATATGTGGCTTAATTATTGTCTGATGTGTGTGTATATATCTTAATGCATTCCTGTGTTTATGGGTTAATGCTTGAATGTGTGTTGGCAACCTGAAATCATCTCTGTTTAAAAAGGTGATTAACATCATAATCTAAAAATAGTTAAGTAAAATTGTTCTGCTACATGCTTCTTACTGGAATTCATTTGTTGAGTATACTTTTATTTAGTATATATCTGTGTAAGTTTGAATATTGTGATGAACATCACTGTGTATCACTCTGACCTTGGTTCCAGGCTTAAGTACACATCAAAATTTATTTGTTCTTATTTTCAAGTTTTAACAAGACTTAAGGTTTGAACATATAATGCTTGTATTAACAGAGACGTGAGTTTAAAATTGTTTAAAAGAAAAATAGTTAGTATTAGCTCTGAAAAATTATAAAACAACAGTAGAAACTAATGTCAGTTAAAACTCAACTATTATAATTCATGGATTCAGGCAATAGAATCTAAAGCTAATACAAAAATTTGAATTTTGAAACTAAAATCAAGATTTTTAGTGAAGGGGTTAGAGAGTAGTTCTGGGTTCATCAAAGAAAGGAAACTCGGGTACCTCTGATGATCTATGAGACTGGAAGGGGCGGGGCTCTGCTGGATGATGGAGTAGTGAACGAAGTACCTAGGAAAAATGGTAGAAGAGGTGGATGATCACTGTGGTGTTGATGGTAGGCGTTTTCTGTTTTTAAACCTAGTTTGGACAGTGCTGGAAGTTTGATTGTCGCGAGGCCTAGGAGCGATCGAGTTCGCTGGAACTCTGGGGAATGGTTGCGGGGACATGGTCGAAGCTGCAGCCGGAAGTGGTGGTACTCCGGTGGTCGGAGTTTGACGTGCGGTGTTGTTTCCAGGTTTCGAGGGGAACCTGACTTTGCGTTTCCAGGTTTGGATCAGGAGAACTCGATTTTGTTTCGAGTTGTTGTGATGGGTTTTGGTGGTCCTGTTGTCATCAGGTGATGGTCGATGAAGTGTGGAAGGGCTGGTGGCTGGCCGGAGATGGCCAGAGGGATGGTGCACGTGCACCGTGACGTTGAACTCTGGGTAGTTTGAGTGCAGTGTGCATATAGCCTGCAGCAATGAAATTGGAATTATCTTGTTCCAGTGAGTTGTTATTTAACCTGATGAGTTGCTTGAGCTTTTAAACAAATTCAAATGAAACTTTAAACTTGTATTCAAGATTTAAGCAAAGTTTAAATCAGTTTGAAGTGTGAATTCAAACTACTTTTATTGAATTCAAATCTGAAATAAGGTAAAGGTTTTAACTATTTAAAAGGGAATTCCAGTTTTCTAACCTGATAGTTCAGTTTCTAAATTCAATTCAAATTTGAAAACTGAAATTCAAACAGGAATTAAACTATGTTTTAAATATTAAGTTAGAGTATAGATTCAATTGAAATTTTGAATCTAAGGTTTTAAAATGAATTTGGATTCTTAAAAACAAGAATTTAAAATCAAGGTGTTGAAAGCAAGTTAAATCAAAGTAGATTTATAGATACAAATTTTCACGAATTCGAATCTGAAATTTTAAAACAGTTTTTTTTAATCTGAATGTTTAAATTAAGTAGCTAGAGTAAAGGCTTTTCTTGTATAAGTAATAAGTGTTATTTACAATTATTTTTAAGGATTTTTGGATAGAATTGGATCAATGAAAAAAAATGATCATTTTGAAATTTAAATTAAAAATGTAATTTAAATTCATATTCAAGAGTGTAATGTTTTACACTTTAATGCTAATGAAATCATTATAAGAAATGGATTATCTTAAAAATAATTATGATATTAAAATGACTTAATGAGTAGGTTAAATTAAGGATGACTTCTTTATTTAATTAATAATTTAAAATTAGAGATAAATTAAGAAGTAAATTAAGAAATGTTTTTAGTTAATAAAGATAATTAACTAACAGATTATTTGGATTATTAATTAAGGTGATTAAATTTGATAATTAATTAGATTAATTAATTTAGATAAACTATTGTAAATTGTTAAAAGTAATTACTTGATAAAAGTAATTAAGAGATTAATTACTTATTGTAATTAATTTTGATGATATGATTTAATTAAGTTAATTAATTTATTTTAATTAATTTAAGCAAATCATTTGATGGTTTGATATATGAAATTACTTGGTGTAATTAATGGAGCAGGATTACTTAGGAAAGTAATTAGATGATAATTACTGAATGTAATTAATACAATATGATTTGTAAGTAAAGTAATTTGGGTAATTACTTTTGTAATTAACCAGGGGATTAATTAGTGGAGATAATTAATTATGGAATAATTAATTTATTAAATAAGTAATTAAGGGTAATTAATTACTGGATTGTTATTAATCAAAGGTGATTAATAATTGTGTTTAATTAAAGATTAATTACTTAGTGTAATTAATCTGAATAAAGTAATAAATTTAAATGTAATTAGAAATCATTTATTAATATAATGAAATTAAGAGTTGATAAATTAAGTAATAATAATGAAGTGATTAATTATTGAAATTGATTAAGGATAAATGTAATTGATTATATTTAATTAATAAATGAAGGAATTAAATGTTATTACTATGAATACTTTAGGATAATTATTTGTAAAATTTATTAAGGACTGATTACATATTGTAATTAGAGATTGATTAATCAATGGTGATTAATCAAGATAAATACTTAGTGGATGATTGATTAATTAGAGTTATAATTAATTAAAGATTGTATAAGCAGGATTTATAGATGAAGTAATTAATTTAATTTACTTTAAATTAATTAGAGATAGAAGTAATTAATTTAATTCACTTTAAATTAATTACAAATGGTATGGTTATAAATCATTGCTTATAGATGAATGATATTGATATTTATTGAATGGTTGTAAACTCTAATATGAGATGAGTAATATGGATGCTTAGTTAAAGTATGATACTATGGATTATCTGTTTATTATCTGTTTGAATGATAATATGAATTATCTGTTTATGATAATGATGTGACTATCTGTTGAGATATTTGTGAATTATCTATCTGTGTATATATAGATAATGAATTGAATTGTTTTAAACTTTAAAACAACTTGGCCTTAAAAGATACGTTTTGGATTTCGATGAGACCGGGATCGGGTTTCCATATTTGGATATCCGAAAACCACATCGATCCAAATTAGCGACAGGTCGTGAATCTGAAGGGAAGATGAAGATTCAGAATGCAAGGGTTATCGTCTTTAACTCTGAGGGTGATTCCAAAATGAGTGTAACGAGATAATGCCTTCGGTTTCGTTCGAACCCGGAACGAACTTGTATGGATTGAATGCTTTCAACACATCGTCAGGTGGGCGATGGGCATTCTAAGAAATGTATTCTCTAAAGGTAATCGCAGCCTCAAGCCTCATCAACCGGGAATGGCTAAAACAGGGGAGGTGCAGCAAGGTTAGGTGGGTCATGCCCAAGCAGGACAAGGATATTCCCCTGTCTAGATGTCCCTTATTTTCGGCTGTGTGGGCGGTTGGTCATGACAACTGCCGGGGTTTATCTTGTTCGGGACTGTTCAGTAAGGAATGGTTCCGGCCTTGTGTTGCAGGGGATGAAGGGAGTAATCCTCGGTACGGTGATCTAGGCCCCGTACTGTGACGGGCGGTACCCCAGTAGCCCTGTCATTGTATGGAATCCACAATCCAATAAGTGCCAACGGTTTTGATTGTATTACCCACTTCGGTGGCTAGTAGCTGGAATTTAATGAATGTAACAATTTCGGCTATTTTCTATTTACTTGAAAACCCTAGACACTATTATAATATCACAGAATTTCCTATCAAATGTTTTGGTTAGCGTAAGGTAAAAACTTTTCCATGTTTATGTGTGGTGAAGTCTTACGTGATATCCTTTGTTTTCAAAAGATTTTTAAAGTTAAGCAACTTTAACCTGTTACTCATACCAGACCCATGTCTGACCCGGAGTTTATTTTTGTTTTTCATAAACTCTCGGGTACCCAAATTTTTACGGGTAGCGAAGGGATTCAGGTTAGCTTTGACGAATTCTGGAGGAGCAATGGAGCAGGAGGCTTCAGCGTTATAGATATACTTATAGTTCCGCTGTGTTGGTATCTCTGAGTCATATTGTTGAGTTGTTTTGTGTATTGAATTGTATTAACTAGACAGGTGTTTATAACTGTCTAGTATGTGATGTATTATCTGTATAACTCTGATTGAAGTTGTATATTATGTAAATACTTATGTGATTATTATAATTTATTCGTTCCGCTGTGAGATTCTGATGTTATTGTTTCTTCTTCTCTATCTTTTCTACTTTCTCACCTCTTTCTTTTCTTAAAAACGATACGGTTTCCTGGGCATAGGAAGCTGGGTCGTTACACCTTCCAGCCATTCTAGTGTTCCTCTATGCTTTTCCAATGGAATGTTCCTTCTACTTTTGCTTTCCATCCCTTATGTTCTGACCAGTAGCATATGCGTTCTTCTCTTTAGATCCATCAGGTGATGCCTCTCGCTGCTCCTCTTGACCCTTTGAGACTGTTGAGTCGGTAAGGCTATGCTAGCATCCATTTTGTCACGTAGAGCTATCTAACTATCCACTATCTTTTGATTCAACTCCACCATCATCTTATCAAACTATACTCATGTTACCATCTCCTAAGGGGAAGATGGTTCTGCCAATGCTATTATCGATTGGTTAGTTACCTCATCATGGTGGGAAGCTCCTTCATCTCCAGTAGCGATTGCTCAAGATCTACCAGACTTTCTTATTGGTGGCATTGATCTTAATATAAATTTATTCATACTTAATATTAAGACCTTCTAGATCTTACTCCTAGATGCTCTAATCCACAATAGATAGATAGATCCATGCCTAAGAATCTCTCAGTGAAAGCATGAAAAATGTTGAGCTATAATGTGGCACAACACCTCCTAATTCGAATTAAAAGAAAGATATCTAACTATGAAAATTAAAAAAGTAAGAGGTGTGAGAATTTTTATATTGGTTTGGTAAATCTGAGGCCTACATCTACGTAATGTTATTATATGAAGTTTTCTATCGCAAGTACAAGGGATTTACTTATCTAACAGCCTCAAACTGCAAAAAAATAACTTCCTTCATGATAAGCTCATGTAGAGAGAGGGTGAAGAAGGTAAAGTGCCAAAAGTACTTCTTCAGTTGATATATGCTTGCTATTTATATGGAAATCGCCCAACGAAATCGCCAGATCTCAAAATACCAAGTCTAACACCAGATCCGATAACGTTGGTGGGAGACAATGTCCCTTGGCCGATAAAATCACATTAGCATCGATCAGAAATGACTAGTACTGGCCTGATTTGTTGATGGCTAGTTTTACTATCCACTTTCACTTAGACATTTTCAATCCATATAGCTCCAAGCACTTTCATCATAGAAATCAAGTCACTATTGAGTGGTTCTGACACATTCTACTATTTGCCCTTTTCTTCGGAGCTTCTTTGGAACTATTCACCTACTCCATTAGAAATGGACCGTAGGACGATCACTCTAGTCAACCATTGATAGACCAAAGCCCTAAGGTAAGTCAGAGCACCCAAAATTATGCTTGTATCAAACTAGGAATATGTTGGTACGTATCACTTTTATTAGTGAAATTTTTACTCTAATCCTTTGAAGTTTGTTTCATTATCCATCCAACTATGCCTTTGAGTCCTTGAATCGCTTCATCTTCATCCTGACATCCATACTCAAAGCCGCTTGGCCTAAAAGACAGATATCAGTATACATGCATACATATATACGTACATACATACATATATATAATTATAATTTTAAACAATGTTTTTCATAGCCAATGCATAATAAAGGGAGAATGTTTATGTGGGGATGCAAATTCCAATACCCAAACATGCGCATATTAACTATTTATGATATGTTGTACTTACACAACATACAGTAGAGTATATTTGGATATAACAATACATGTAAAGTATAAATTTGGTTATCTATGTCATTTGATAAATAAATAAATCAATCAATCTAATCAAATGGAGAGAAATAAAAGGCTTCTCTCTAAGTAAAAGCAAGTCTACTCTCAATAATTGAAGCAGTTTCTTCTCTAAATTAAATTAAACAAGTAGTAGTTATACAGAAATACATATAAGAGTAAATTTGATATACTCTAAGTTATATAAACAGTAATTTATGTAGACCTTTTAACAAATTTAAATAAAATAAAGATTTTATTTAAAATATTTTTAGATTGGATATAAAATCCTCTTTAGACTTCATAGGCCCAATAGATCCAAAATAGAATACTATTTTGAAATCTACCTCCTTCACGCCCTTTCAACCGGCTCGGTTCCTCCAACATAGTTATTAGAGCTCAAATAGTTTATGTAGTCTAAATTAGTCTTGTTAAGGTCAACTAATTATACTTACCCATTTAGTAGAGTGTCCATAAAAGTAGTGTCTAATCTGAGTTTAGGTAATCAAGTACCTGCCCTGCCCGACTACTTACCTGGCTCGGAAGGTGAAGTGAGCCCAAAGGTTATCCCTAAGTGAAAAGGCCCAACTTGAATTTGAGCCTTGGTTTTCAAAATATGAATGAAAATGTAAAAGATATTTTGAATTTAAAAGTTAAATTTTAAATATGAAATAAAATTTAGAATAATTATAAAATGCATTTTGAAAATTATTTTGAAAATAAATAAGTATTTTGAAAATTACTTAAAATTTAATTAATTGGATAAATTAATTAATTACATAATTAGTTAAATCAAAACATATATATGATTGATATATGTATATAAATAACTATAAATCTTATAGTATAACATGCATATATATTTATCTTAAATTGTTTAAGGTTAAAATAATTTTGAATTTAAAATATTTAATTCAAATTATTGTAATTAAATAAAATATTTATTTAATAAATAAATTAGCCATATGTTAATTAATAAAATAGATGTATGTATATAATGACATATGTGTGTAAAACTATAAGTGTTATAGTTAATATTCATCTTAAATTATTTAGGATGAATAATATAAAAAAATTAATTTTAAGAGTAATTTATTTAATTAGTTAATTGAATAAAAAATTAAAATTAATAATATATTATTTAATTGATAATATTCATAATTATATATGTATAAGTCAATTAAATTATAAAAGATTATAAATAAATTAAACCATATGATATGAATGTAAAAATAAGTGGAACTCGAAGGAAACCCAAATTAGATTTAGGGAGTAAATACATATGTATTGTACATATAACGTGACATTAGATATGTCTCACACTTGAATCATGTGGATATTTCAAAAGAAATATATTATTCCCCAAATCGATATCACTCAAATATATGTATATGTATATTTATATATAAGACTTTGATTCTATAATATAGAAGTTGCCATATACCATTTATATATTAATAGATTATTTGCATACTATTTAGTTGTTGATATTCTTCAAACTAGAGATGTTATGTGTGTTGCTATTAATATATTGACTAGACGACGTAACATACATGCACATATTTGTTGACATTCCTCAAGGTACGTGCATTATACATAGACCATCATGAAATGGCAGGTGCAAGTGAATAATCAATTTCGATTTGTTGATATTCCTCAAGGTCAGGACGAGATTAGGATAAGGACCACAGGTTAGGAGTTATTTATGATACAATTAATAAGGAGTTATCCATCGCACGTAGACCTATGATTTGTTGATATTCCTTAGGGTTAGAATCCCAATGCATGGAAGTCCTAAGGCCCTCTTGGAAAATCAAATGATTTCTATTTTTTCTTTAGGTTTTGAGAAACATAAAAATCTAATGGGATCCTTGTTAGAAAAATGATTTGGTAAAATTTAACTTCTATAATATTGTCATTACGTTTTCTATATAAAGTTTATATAATCTTACATCGGTAAATTTCTATAACTAATATAACTAATAAAATATTTATCAGTTGAAATATATAAAATTATAGATTGACAAAGAATTATAGCATATACTTACCTTAAATCTTTGGCATGTTATCGCTTCAACACCCATACAAGAACCTATCTATACACTATTAAACATAGTAGTAACTTGGTCGTTTAAGTGTCAATTTGCCTAAGACATTGTATTGTTTGAATGAGTTTTGAAACCTCAAGAAATAAAAGAATATAGATATATGATCCATGTACGATCACTTATAAATGTTATATGGTAAACTATCATAGTTCGTCATGTACAAAACTCCAATGAAATTAGTTCATTGCAAATTAGCGAATAAACCATTATGTGTAATTGTTTATTCAATACGATTGATTATAACAAAGATTTCCTTTGATTGGTTTGACCATTTTAGAAAAAAGCAAATGCACAATAGTGACGTAACTTAGGCGTGGTTGAGATAAAGAGAGTGAATTATCAACTCTAGTTCATAAAGTGATGTTGGGAATGAGAATTATATAAAATAGTACTAGATAGTCAATATGGAATGATAGATATAATTTGAATTGTGTTGTCCATATAAAAAATTGTTTTCTGTAAAATTCATTTCTACGGGTTTAATATATCTGATAAAAAACTATCAATTATAAATTAGTTATTGTAAAATAAATAAATATTCTATAGTAAGTAGTTGAATGGAGCTTCATATTTCTTATGGTATTATGATAATGGAAAATATAGTGGTAACATGCCATATAATACTTGTTAATGGATGCATCATAATATGAAAATTGTTTTCATAAATATACCAAATATTATGTTTGAAATAATAATTAATTGTAGTATTCAATTAATATGAATATAGTTTTATTTCATTATGAATGTTTTGAATTTTCTTTATGAAATAAATATACTAGAATAATCGTGCTTGTTGCATTAGCTATATAACATAGAAGTGTCTATTACTTTTATAATTGTTTTGGAATTAAGGACAAAACACCAGTTTAGTGGGAGCGACTTAAGTGTTAGTGAATCTTTAGATTGGTACCTAAAGATGTATGTAGTTGAAAGTCTAATGATATTAAAAACGGTTACATGTGTTTTATTTAATTCACAAATGGATTAACATGAATGAATATGTGTATTTAATACACAGGTAATGTTTTCATGGTAAGTTCACTGAATATAAAACAGAAGTATAAAATATATCATGCAAAGGAAATAATAAAATCCGATTTGATCCAATAGGTGAGTATATAGAAAAATAGCTCCAATAGTACGTAAATCAATAAAAATTCAACCTGAAAACTCACTTTTCGCTATAATACATAACAATGCATCGATAAGGAGTAAATAGACTTTGTTGAACAAAGTATTATTGATAATGAGTAAAGTTGAGTTAACTTCTTTCTGTAAGGTCAAGTATTTAAAAGTAAGTACATAAATACATAAGGTTAGGTACTATTTCATCTAAAAAAAAGCTTACAAAATCATGCAAGATAAGAGTTGATAAAACAACCCCAACATATGCTTAGCTAAGGAGTTGATAGGTTGCGTGAGCCGAAAGGCTACAAATAATATTTACCAATGAGGGATCTTGTGTGAACCACCCTAAAGTAGTTTATGACTGATTAATGTGGATTGACCAATTTATGTTATAAACATAAGTTCATAAACCCAAGACTTAATCAGTTTATACATATATATAAGCAACTCGTAAAATGTTTATGAACATGTATTTCGTTGCACTAAGAAACAATTATTGTTTCAAGAAACACCGATTTCATAGCGAAGGAGTTTCTTTTAGAAATACTGGTAGTAAAATGGATTTGGATATGATCCAAAGATAAAAGTGATAATGAAGGATGGAATAAAATTAACCGAACTAAATAGACACGCCACATTAGAATGTCTAATGATAAATCTTAAACATTATAGGGAAATTATGAGTTTAATTATTATCGAGAAAATAACTTCCCCGGCATTAAAGAAGCCCTTAAGAGTATTAACTCTACCATATGGCACGAAGCACAAATCCAGGAATGGACTCCAAATGCGTTTATCCAAAAATGATTTTAATATTGGTACCCACAATGATATGATCCATCCACTGTAAAAGTGTCTTCAAGAAGAAGATCAACGCCACTGAAATATAAGCCGCGCTGATAAGAATAACATCGCACATTTAAGTTGTCGAAACTAATGTAATAGAATCATCTTTCAATGTGCTTTAGTTAATTCAGATTTTACACACAAAATTTATCGCTGAGTAAGACTATGAGTTTTGGTACATATATGTTGCAACAAAAGTCCTAAATAATGGCATAGAATAGACTGTTTGAACATAACAATCAAAATTTCTTAAAGTCAGTGGGAGCGTTGACTATGTTTGTGAGATATGATCCAAGAAATGATATGAAAGTGTATTCGGTAAGCATCCGAGTTAAGTATTTTAACAGAGAAATGGAATAATTTGAATTTCGGTCAAAACTTAGAGGAAGCGTGTATCTATAAGAAAGAATATTAATAGGTACTAAAATATATTGCTCAAAACTACAAGTAAAAAAACAAACTTATGCTTCTTAATGATGTATCCAAGTTAAAATCATTTCAACTTTATTATTTGATGCTCGACATTGGTTTTGAAAATGTCATCTTTTATAATCGGTATAAAAGGATGATGGGATTATCCCAAATGATAGAAGCATACATGATATTAATTTTTTTAACATGGAGCATGTAAGATATATTCCTTATGCATTGATAATAGGAATTATCATATATGTTTTATTGTCTACAATATCACACATCCATTATGTATTTAATACATAAATCTAGTAACAAATCTGAATTAAGATCACATAATGATGGTTTAGTTGCTCTTGAGTATTTATGAAACACTTGAGAATTGTTTAAAGAATAATAAAAACCCTATAAATGAGTCCCTAGAATCAAATTTAATTATTGATGTCGAGTATAGTATGTCAGTTCTAAATTCTTGTTCAAACATAAGTTAACAACTTTAAGTTGGAACGCGCCAAATAGTAAGTAGTAGCTGATTAACCAAAGGAAATATAAGAAGTATAAATAAATGCACAAATTTATAATTGAGCCGAGGGTGATTCCAACTATTAAAATCCTATGAAATTGTTATAAGATAACTATGTTGTGATACAGTTCGTGAAAGAACATTAGAGCTCACTATAAGTCGAGAGACATACTCAAATAGTTCCATAAGATCAATGCAGTTTATTAGCATCAGAGAGAGTTAATTGATAGAGTTGATAACTAGAACAAAATACCATAGCCGTTCACTAAGGAACTGATCCGATTATTTTGAGAATACTGATCGATGGAATTGTAATAAGATTTCATTATTGACTCTATGTGCAAGTAGGAGATTAATAAAGTTAGTGGTATGCCCTAGGGGTAATTGTGTAGTTTGTACATATATCTAACTCTATGGCTAGTCTTGTTAAAAATAAAAGGTGTTTCTCTATCTATTATATACTTGTAATATAGTGATATAAATAATTAAGTAGTTAATTTAAAGTATGTAGGTAGAAAATCCTTAAATGATATGTTATGTGATAGTAATTAGAAAGAGTTGTAATCAAGAGAATTCTATCACATTGAAAGTAAAATATTGTTGTAAGTGTTCCTATTTAAGATGTTTTGAGAAAGGATATGGATTAATCATTAAGACAATAGTAAATAATGCTCTCAGATGTTAGATAATGTATTTCCGGTGGCGGATGGAGGTACTAAGTTGCTACGTACTAATAGTTTTTGGATAATTATGTAATGACCTGCTCGATAGTACTCTGTTGGTTAATATAACTAAGGTCAACCAGAAAATCTCTAGGTGACGGTGTTACATAATCAACTTTCGAATACAATGGAACTTAAATGTGGACACTCCACTTTGATTATAGTTAAATCATGGTATGGCATCCATTGAACACTATAATTGGATCTGAACTGAAGAATGTGAAGTGAAACACAATACAACGGAGAATTTGTCTCCTCGATTATATGCGTTTAGATTTGTAACGACCCAGGATTTCTAATAATTTAAATTTGAATATTTAATTGATTTTAAATATTAATAAGTGAAATTTATAAGTCGAATAAATTTTATTTCGAATAATTGGATTTAATTGGATAATTAAATCGATGATTTAATAGTTGAAATTCCAGAAATAATTTAAAATTGGGTTAAATATGATTGAAAATGATTTGTAAAATTTTATTTTATCATGTTGGAGTTAGAACGATATTTTAGAACTTTTAAAATCGAATTTAGAGTTAATTTGTGAAAATTGAATATTTTAATATTTAATCGACTACTGAAAATAGCCAATTTTCGAACAGTCTCAGAATTGGACGAGACCAGTTCCATTGGATCCGTAATAATTTGTTATTATACGATTTCAATTTTCGTAGCAATCGGAGTTGTCGTTTGACCGTGGCAGCTCGAAACGCATCGAAATTGTTTTAATATTAATTTGGCGAGTTAAAATAGCCATTTTTCAAAAAGTCTCGGATTTCGACGAAACCAGTTTCATCGGATCCGTAATGTGATATTATTGTAAGGTTTCAAATTTCAAGTCAATTGGATTTGCCGTTTGTCCGGTGCAAGCGAAAACGCCTAGAAATTAGTTTAAATTGGTTTAATTTAAATTGAACGTTTATTGCCATAACTCGCACAGATGATCGAATTAGCTTCCGAAACCTATTCCATTATGTCCGTAACGCGAGGTAAACCCTAGAAACGCTGTTCACCGCGCATAAATCGGAGTTCGGAAAATCCGGAATGAATAGTGTTTCGTTCGATTTTCTATAAATAGCCCTTGCCTCTTCACAAATAAAAAAAAATATAACCCTAATTCTCTACAGCCGCCACCCCCTTCATCAATGGCCAAAAATATCTTTTCTTCCCCCTCTCTTTTCTCTAAATCCATTAACAATTAGCCAAAGTTTTCAACTAGAGAATTGTAGAGGGGAACGAGCTCGACGTATTCAACGGATATGATCGCGAATGGAGCTAAATATTGTGAGATAATTGGCCGCGTTTGGGGCCGGTTGCGCACGCAATTCTAGGAGCAGGGGTTGACCGAGCTCTATGGTACTGGAGCCGAAGGTGGAGCTCGCGAAGGGGGTCAAGATGGAGGTGCCTGATCAAATTTTTATTGAGCGAGGAAGTTGCAAAATCAAAACCTAATTTTGAAGCAATGGGTTCCTACGCGTGTAATCACCTGTACGTGAATGAGAAGAGGAAGAAGGGGGGGGGGGGGGGACGTGCGGTCTTGATGAAGATGTAGGAGATCTATGGTCAATATTAGCTAGGTTTAAAAATTATAAAGAAAATTGTTGTAAATTATTATATAAAAATTCGTGTAACTTCATAAATGCATTTTTTTTGTCATACGAGGTCGAAAACGTGCGAAACCAGTTGCGTTGGAATCGTATGGACGAGCACTACGCTATGGAATTGGATTGGAGTTGATTAGAGTTAGTGAGAATTTTGGGTAAAATTAAACGTCCGTTTAATTTTATTCGAAATAAATCGCTAAAACGAAATTGAAATCAAGGTGAGAACTTCTCACTCGATCGAATCAGTTTCGATTTTTATTTTAAATAGTTCTATTTAAAATATTTGAATGCATGTTTGAATGATGATTGTTATCTATTGATTGTTAAAATAGACATTATGCGCTGTTAGTAAGCGAATGTTATTTATTAAAAACATATACCGCGAATATTTCATAAACAGTGAAATTGGTATTATATATAATAGCAATATATATATATATATATATATATATATATTGGCATATGTATATATTGCAGTTGTTGATTTCCTGCATTGTATAGCGGATGAGACCTTATTGCGCCGTCTATTAAGCGGATAATATTTAATAATCTCATATACCGCGATAATTCTGTACTAGAGCGGAATTGGTATTGTGCTAATGTTTTTTGGATGCAGGGAAACAGGTTGGAGGGATCCAACGGGATTCATCAACTGTATTGTTTTATTTACAGATATTTTGATATTTGTTGATTATCATATCGATATATGATATTTGGATGTCGTGATTGACTATTTGGTTATGTTGCATCATCGGATCCATTTTAGAAGTTTTAAAATAATGATTTTTGGTTTTTAAAAGGAATTTTAAAGTGATTTTCAAAAGTATACGTTTTATTAAATTTTGAATTGTTAAAATAAAGAAACGTTAAAATTTTAATGTTACAAAAATATGATTTTTTGCGAAATGTAAGCGAGAAGTGATTTTTGAAATAAATAGTGATTAATTTACAAAATGGTTTAATTGGGAATTTTGAATTATTATAAACGGTTTATATAAAAGATTTATAAAATTGATATTTATAAATAAAAAATACTGGAATTATAAAACGAGTTTTTATAAGTAATAAAGTGAAATAAAAATGGATTTCATAGGTGAATTGAGATTTATAAATTTATGAAATATGAAGATATAAAATGGATAGATTTTGTAAAATATAAGATTTATAAGTAATCAACCTATAAATCGGATTTTGGCATTTAAAATGAGATATAAAAAGGGTTTTTATTAATAGAAGTTTATAAAAATATAAATGGAGTTTATAAATGTTGTTTATAAATTCGAAATCCATAGAATTTGATAAGTTGGATATAGGAATATATGAAAGGAATTATATTCACAATTTTGGACAGTGAATATATTATTAAATGAAATGGATATGTTTTTGGGGAAGGAACATTATGAAATGAAGTTAATGATTTTAAAGACGTTTTAAAATGTATTATGAAACGAAACCATAGATTTCAATATTTATTGTTGAAATAGACGTTTTCGAGAAAGAAGGAAATGGTGGATTATAACACTGTTGTTATAGTAAATGATTTCCGAAAGGAAATGTTTTATATAGTATTGGGATTTATATATCTATCTAAATTTCGAATCCCTATACTAGTGATTTTGGGTCGTAATAAAGATGTTTTACGCAACATTCGTTTTGTCCCAAATAAATGTGTTAAGAGAATGATTTCCTTAAAGAATGAAATATATACTTAATTTCGATATTAAGTATATGGAATATTTTCTATGTATTGAAAATAAATGGATTTGTGAATTACTTATTAATAAATAAGTATGGAAATGTTTTTCCAATGTGAAATGAAATGTTTTGAGAATTTATCTTTTTGAAGATAAATTGAAAATGAATAATTGAAATCGTATATTCATAAATATTTTGGAATGTAAATTCACGATGGAATTTATAAATTTAAAGGGGAATTTGTTTAAAATAAATGTTGATTTATTTTTGAAGTGTGGGAATTAATTTACGGATTTGGAGCGTAAATATAAAGTAAATCGTTAAGGATTTATTTAATTGGTTTAAATGAACCATGTTGAAATGAAAGTATTTCGCGTAAGGAAAATGTTTGAAATTGGTTTTCAAAAAGTGATAAAGGTGAAAAGTGATTTGAAAATTTGTTTTCAAATGTTTGAAGTGTGGGAAATTTTATATCTAGTAAAGATATTTTGGAAAGTAAATAATTTGTGAAATTACTTGGAATTTGGTGATGTTGAGCATGCCTATTGATAGTTAAATAATCCGACTATCAATATTTACCTTTAAATAGGTATTTGTTGTGATTTGCTTGAATTTTAATGCCACACTTATTTTTGAATAAGCGCTCACTATTCGGGTAAGCCGGGAAAGGACTTTGGGGTCGTATAACCCATTCCGAGTATGTGATACGTCGTTATGGATTGCATTTGATGACCGGTGTTGAAGACCGGATGTTTGTGAAAACGGAAGGATCACCGTCGAGTTACTCTACATCGGCTGATCTCCGATATAGAGGTTTTATCACCCTTAGTGACAGGAAGTCCGGTCGTGATTAGTGAATATTCGGAATGCAAGGACTTCTTTGTAAGTGCCTTCGGTTCTGTTCGAGCCCGGAACAGACTTGTATGGATTGTATATCTGACATTACAAATTGAGATATAAAACTGATTTATTTCAAATATATTTCTGTTGGTGGCGGAGAACTTATTCTCTTAGCTTAACACCCTTCTCTGAGACGTACGAGCTCAGAGGTTATATAGTTGAAGGTTATTAGTGATATACTCCCAATTTGGTAGTGTGGCATGCTGAGTGTTGCTGTGAAGTGATCATTGTGTTGATCATTTGTGATAGGATCATTTATTTGATCATTTATCTTGGTGATCATTTCTATGATCATTTGTTGACCCAAAGCACGGCTTTTGTATAAAGTGTGGCTTTGTGGACGAGATTTCGTCGGACCTCACACCCCGAAAATGGTCAAAATAGGAAGGATGCGGCAAGGTTATTAGGGGGTAGCGCCCCTTTAGTGTATGTCATTCCTTCTAGATAGAGGTGGTATCATGGTATGGAGCCCAGATATTTAACCTATGTTGTTGCTGCAAATTTTGTGGTCGTTGGAAATCGAGGATCCTCGGATAGATCGGTTACGATCGGGGGATGACATATTCGTGTCAGTAGTTACCCAGTTAGGGGTAACCCGGCCTTGTGTTGGCAGAGATCCGGTTTGGTTCTCGGTACGTCATTCCAGAGGCGTTTCCATGTGGCAATGGAAAGTTCCTTGGCCCGACCATTTGTTGGAAATCCAAAGAAACAATACGATCTTGTACGGTTTTAGTTGTACAACCTGCCATGGAATGTGGCGGTAACCTGCTATTGAACATGGTAGCTATAGTAGGCATACGATAATGGTCGTATGTTGGCTAAGATTTATATCTTTACTTTCGAAATGAATTTTTCCTACACTATGCACTAGTAATAATATCCAATGTTTCTTTTTAATGCGTATCAAGCATCTTTGACTATCATAAGGAGAAATCTCCTCCGATTCTGCGTTTGCATTGTGTGTGTGTGCGGGAGGCCTTATGGTAGT
Source organism: Allium cepa (assembly GCA_030765085.1). Lineage (NCBI taxonomy): Eukaryota > Viridiplantae > Streptophyta > Magnoliopsida > Asparagales > Amaryllidaceae > Allium > Allium cepa. Next base: position 192,886,806 of record CM060943.1, read on the forward strand.
CTCATTTTTAAAAGCATTGCGAATTGACTTTAAAAGTATTCCTCTATTTATTTTCAAAGATAAATAAACTGTTTTGAGTTCTCACACCAGTCACATGACTGACTCGGAGTTTATTGTTTTCCTTTCTAAACTCTGGGTGCCCACCAATTTCCACACGGGCAGTCAAGAGTTAAGGTTTATCAGGATATTCTGGAATTTAGGAGTTGCTGGAAGCAAGTTGGATGGCATGGCGTATTACTAGTATATAGTATTTCTTTTCCGCCGTTGATGTCATTTGTTGTTGTACACTCCGATGTAATGAAATGAAATGTAATGTAATGTAATAACTGATATAGTTCTTTGTTTAAAGATTATTCATTTATCTATTATATGTTGTTCTGCTGCGATTGTGAGATTCTGATATTGTTCTGTTATTTCTTCTGTTCTGTTCTATCTTTTTCTATCTTCTTCTACTTTTCTTTTTCTAAAACCCTAACGGTACGGTTTTTCGGCTTTCGATTGCTCGGCAGTTGATACAATGGACGTATTGATGTCGGTTTTCGTTAATGAAAAATCACGATCGTTACATTTTCTATCAGAGCTTATGGTTAAGCGACAACCATGGCTCTGTTGGGTATTACTCATTAGAGATAGAGTCAGTAGTACTCTAGAATAAGTTTGAGTGTAATAATAGCTATGAGAGCGTATTTGTTAGTGAATATAAAATTGTTTTATATTGCGATGATTGGTTTATTGAGTGGCATATGAACCTTCGTCAGCACGGTCCGGACAACTATGCCGAAGGGGTTTATAAACACTTGGATAGAACAATTCGACACAGTATTGTTTTAAATTGGGTAAATGAAATAATTTTGCCTTGATTATATTTTTATATATAAAGGAATAATTTTTAGAATTTTTAAAGTGTATATAAGTTGATTGTTTAGTTGTTTGAAACATCTAAATAAAAGAGTAATTGTATAAGCAAATGAATTATAAGAATTGAATTATAATTAAAGTGATTTACAATTGCGAAATAAACTTATATATATAAGAAGTGAAACTATATGAATATATTTATGGATATGAGTTGTAAATAAAAAATGAATTTAAAGTTAAATGGAAATTTACTTTAGAATGGGAATCTGAATTGGATTTATAAGTGGGAATTTAAGTTATGTAAAACCAAATGATGTTTAAATGAAGTATAACTTAAGAGATGTTGAGTGAAGTTGATATTGGTATCAAAGTAAATTAATAAAGTTAACCAATTAAATGTAAATAATTGATATGAAATGATGGATGTAAGTGTTAATTCATTAAAATCTAATGTTATTGAAAGTTGAATAATTAAATGAAAATCAATTTAAAGCAAAAGAATTTGGTTGTGTTGAATATACATTGGCTGTTATATGATTATTAGTTGATTGTATATAATTCATTAAGTGTTAATGAAATTGAATTAGTGAAATTGGAAGCTATGTAATTGAATTCAAATTGGTAGTAAATAAATTTGAATAGAATTGAATGTGAATTGGATTTAATTAGTTAATGCAAACTAATTAAAATTGAATATGAATGAATGTTAGTTAAATCCAATGTTAATGAATCAAATGTGATCTAAATTGGAAAACCAATTCATTGAATATTAATGAGAATATGAATGAATATTTAGTTGGTTGATGGTTTCATTTGTTGCTTTAGTTGCATTTGCTATATTGGCATATATAAATGTTGCTATATGATGTATATTGATACTATTTTCATATATGCATGATTCTTATGTTGTTGTTGAGTGTTTAGTAGGTGCGGATTGCGCTTGCTTCGCATTTGGAGCTCGCTTTCGCGTTATATTAGCCGTATATGCTCTCTAATAATAAATAAGGTACATATCTCGGATTAAATATCGTACTTTTACACCTTTTTTTCCCTGCGGGATGCCTCATTACTTGATGAGATGTATATTTGTGATATATATACTGTCATTTTTTTTCGGATCGAGCCGCGCAAAGGAGACTATGGCGAATTTTTTCGAAAATTTAAGGCGTTAGAAAAATTTTGAGAAATTTTGGGAAATTTGTAAAACTATAACTTTGGTTTTGGAATTGGAAATTAAACGATATAGTTTGGTTTTGAAAAGATAATTAAGTATAGATTTGAAAACTTAGTAAAGTTTGGTAAGAAGTTTAACTATGGATTTTGGGAAAGTTAATAGATTCTGTAACTTTTCTTACTTGGTAATTTCGAGGACGAAATTCTTTTAAGGGGGGAAGTCTGTAACGACCCAGGATTTCTAATAATTTAAATTTGAATATTTAATTGATTTTAAATATTTATAAGTGAAATTTATAAGTCGAATAAATTTTATTTCGAATAACTGAGTTTAATTGGATAATTAAATCAATAATTTAATAGTTGAAATTCCAGAAATAATTTAAAATTGGGTTAAATATGATTGAAAATGATTTGTAAAATTTTATTTTATGATGTTGGAGTTAGAACGATATTTTAGAACTTTTAAAATCGAATTTAGAGTTAATTTGTGAAAATTGAATATTTTAATATTTAATCAACTATCGAAAATAGCCAATTTTCGAACAGTCTCAGAATTGGACGAGACTAGTTCCATTGGATCCGTAATAATTTGTTATTATAGGATTTCAATTTTCGTAGCAATCGGAGTTGTCGTTTGACCGTGGCAGCTCGAAACGCATCGAAATCGTTTAAATATTAATTTGGCGAGTTAAAATAGCCATTTTTCAAAAAGTCTCGGATTTCGACGAAACCTGTTTCATCGGATCCATAATGTGATATTATTGTAAGGATTCAAATTTTAAGTCGATTGGATTTGCCGTTTGTCCGGTGCAAGCGAAAACGCCTAGAAATTAGTTTAAATCGGTTTAATTTAAATTGAACGTTTATTGCCGTAACTCGCACAGATGATCGAATTAGCTTCCGAAACCTATTTCATTGTGTCCGGAACGCAGGGTAAACCCTAGAAACGCTGGTCACCGCGCGTAAATCGGAGTTCGGAAAATCCGGAATGAATAGTGTTTCGTTCGATTTTCTATAAATAGCCCTTGCCTCTTCACAAATAAAAAAAAAATTATAACCCTAATTCTCTACAGCCGCCACCCCCTTCATCAATGGCCGAAAATATCTTCTCTTCCTCCTCTCTTTTCTCCAAATCCATTAACAATTAGCCAAAGTTTTCAACTAGAGAATTGTAGAGGGGAACGAGCTCGACGTATTCAACGGATATGATCGCGAATGGAGCTAAATATTGTGAGATAATTGGCCGCGTTTGGGGCCGGTTACGCACGCAATTCTAGGAGAAGGGGTTGACCGAGCTCTATGGTACTGGAGCCGAAGGTGGAGCTCGCGAAGGGGGTCAAGATGGAGGTGCCTGATCAAATTTTTATCGAGCGAGGAAGTTGCAAAATCAAAACCTAATTTTGAAGCAATGGGTTCCTGCGCGTGTAATCACCTGTACGTGAATGAGAAGAGGAAGAAGGGGGGGGACGTGCGGTCTTGATGAAGATGCAGGAGATCTACGGCCAATATTAGCTAGGTTTAAAAATTATAAAGAAAATTGTTGTAAATTATTATATAAAAATTCGTGTAACTTCATAAATGCATATCCTTTTCATACGAGGTCGAAAACGCGCGAAACCAGTTGCGTTGGAATCGTATCGACGAGCACTACGCTATGGAATTGGATTGGAGTTGATTAGAGTTAGTGAGAATTTCGGGTAAAATTAAACGTCCGTTTAATTTTATTCGAAATAAATCCCTAAAACAAAATTGAAATCAAGGTGAGAACTTCTCACTCAATCGAATCGGTTTCGATTTTTATTTTAAATAGTTATATTTAAAAAATTTGAATGCATGTTTGAATGATGATTATTATCTATTGATTGTTAAAATAGACATTATGCACCGTTAGTAAGCGGATGTTATTTATTAAAAACATATACCGCGAATATTTCATAAACAGTGGAATTGGTATTATATATAATAGCAATATATATATATTGGCATATGTATATATTGCAGTTGTTGATTTCCTGCATTGTATAGCGGATGAGACCCTATTGCGCCGTCTATTAAGCGGATAATATTTAATAATCCCATATACCGCGATAATTCCTTACTGGAGCGGAATTGGTATTGTGCTAATGTTTTTTGGATGCAGGGAAACAGGTTGGAGGGATCCAACTGGATTCCTCAACTCTATTGTTTTATTTACAGATATTTTGATATTTGTTGATTATCATATCGATATATGATATTTGGATGTCGTGATTGACTATTTGGTGTTGTTGCATCATCGGATCCATTTTTGAAGTTTAAAAATAATGATTTTTGGTTTTTAAAAGGAATTTTAAAGTGATTTTCAAAAGTATACGTTTTATTAAATTTTGAATTGTTAAAATAAAGAAACGTTAAAATTTTAATGTTATAAAAATATGTTTTTTTGCGAAATGTAAGCGAGAAGTGATTTTTGAAATAAATAGTGATTAATTTATAAAATGGTTTAATTGGGAATTTTGAATTATTATAAACGGTTTATATAAAAGATTTATAAAATTGATATTTATAAATAAAAAATAATGGAATTATAAAACGAGTTTTTATAAGTAATAAAGTGAAATAAAAATGGATTTCATAGGTGAATTGAGATTTATAAATTTATGAAATATGAAGATATAAAATGGATAGATTTTGTAAAATATAAGATTTATAAGTAATCAACTTATAAATCGGATTTTGGCATTTAAAATGAGATATAAAAAGGGTTTTTATAAATAGAAGTTTATAAAAATATAAATGGAGTTTATAAACGTTGTTTATAAATCCGAAATCCATAGAATTTGATAAGTTGGATATAGGAATACATGAAAAGAATTTTATTCACGATTTTGGACAGTGAATATATTATTAAATGAAATGGATATGTTTTTGGGGAAGGAACATTATGAAATGAAGTTAATGATTTTAAAGATGTTTTAAAATGTATTATGAATCGAAACCATAGATTTCAACATTTATTGTTGAAATAGACGTTTTCGAGAAAGAGGGAAATGGTGGACTATAACACTGTTGTTATAGTAAATGATTTCCGAAAGGAAATGTTTTATATAGTATTGGGATTTATATATCTATCTAAATTTCGAATCCCTATACCAGTGATTTTTGGTCATAGTAACGATGTTTTACGCAACATTTGTTTTGTCCCAAATAAATGTGTTAAGAGAATGATTTCCTTAAAGAATGAAATATATACTTAATTTCGATATTAAGTATATGCAATATTTTCTAAGTATTGAAAATAAATGGATTTGTGAATTACTTATTAATAAATAAGTATGGAAATGTTTTTCCAATGTGAAATGAAATGTTCTGAGAATTTATCTTTTTGAAGATAAATTGAAAATGAATAATTGAAATCGTATATTCATAAATATTTTGGAATGTAAATTCACGATGGAATTTATAAATTTAAAGGGGAATTTGTTTAAAATAAAGGTTGATTTATTTTTGAAGTGTGGGAATTAATTTACGGATTTGGAGCGTAAATATAAAGTAAATCGTTAAGGATATATTTAATTGGTTTAAATGAACCATGTTGAAATGAAAGTATTTCGCGTAAGGAAAATGTTTGAAATTTGTTTTCAAAAAGTGATAAAGGTGAAAAGTGATTTGAAAATTTGTTTTCAAATGTTTGAAGTGTGGGAAATTTTATATCTAGTAAAGATATTTTGGAAAGTAAATAATTTGTGAAATTATTTGGAATTTGGTGATGTTGAGCATGCCTATTGATAGTTAAATAATCCGACTATCAATATTTACCTATAAATAGGTATTTGTTGTGATTTGCTTGAATTTGAATGCCACACTTATTTTTGAATAAGCGCTCACTATTCGGGTTTGCCGGGAAAGGACCTTGGGGTCGTATAACCCATTCCGAGTATGTGATACGTCGTTATGGATTGCATTTGATGACCGGTGTTGAAGACCGGATGTTTGTGAAAACGGAAGGATCACCGTCGAGTTACTCTACATCGGCTGATCTCCGATATAGAGGTTTTATCACCCTTAGTGACGGGAAGTCCGGTCGTGATTAGTGAATATCCGAAATGCAAGGACTTCTTTGTAAGTGCCTTCGGTTCTATTCGAGCCCGGAACAGACTTGTATGGATTGTATGTCTGACATTACAAATTGAGATATAAAGCTGATTTCTTTCAAATATATTTCTGTTGGTGGCGGAGAACTTATTCTCTTAGCTTAACACCCTTCTCTGAGACGTACGAGCTCAGAGGTTATATAGTTGAAGGTTATTAGTGATATACTCCCAATTTGGTAGTGTGGCATGCTGAGTGTTGCTGTGAAATGATCATTGTGTTGATCATTTGTGATAGGATCATTTATTTGATCATTTATCTTGGTGATCATTTATATGATCATTTGTTGACCCAAAGCACGGCTTTTGTATAATATGTGGCTTTGTGGATGAGACTTCGTCGGACCTCACACCCCGAAAATGGTCAAAACAGGAAGGATGCGGCAAGGTTATTAGGGGGTAGCGCCCCTTTAGTGTATGTCATTCCTTCCGGATAGAGGTGTTATCATGGTATGGAGCCTAGATATTTAACCTATGTTGTTGCTGCAAATTTTGTGGTCGTTGGAAATCAAGGATCCTGGGATAGATCGGTTACGATCGGGGGATGACATATAGTTACCCAGTTAGGGGTAACCCGGCCTTGTGTTGGCAGAGATCCGGTTTGGTTCTCGGGACGTCATTCCAGAGGCGTTTCCATGTGGCAATGGGAAGTTCCATGGCCTGACCATTTGTTGGAAATCCAAAGAAACAATACGATCTTGTACGGTTTTAGTTGTATAACCTGCCATGGAATGTGGCGGTAACCTGCTATTGAACATGGTAGCTATAGTAGGCATACGATAATGGTCGTATGTTGGCTAAGATTTATATCTTTACTTTCGAAATGAATTTTTCCTACACTATGCACTAGTAATAATATCCAATGTTTCTTTTTAATGCGTATCAAGCATCTTTGACTGTCATAAGGAGAAATCTCCTCCGATTCTGCGTTTGCATTGTGTGTGTGTGCGGGAGGCCTTATGGTAGTCTCATTTTTAAAAGCATTGCGAATTGACTTTAAATGTATTCCTCTATTTTGTTTTCAAAGATAAATAAACTGTTTTGAGTTCTCACACCAGTCACATGACTGACTCGGAGTTTATTGTTTTCCTTCCTAAACTCTGGGTGCCCACCAATTTCCACACAGGCAGTCAAGAGTTAAGGTTTATCAGGATATTCTGGAATTTAGGAGTTGCTGGAAGCAAGCTGGATGGCATGGTGTATTACTAGTATATAGTATTTCTTTTCCGCTGTTGATGTCATTTGTTGTTGTACACTCCGATGTAATGAAATGAAATGTAATGTAATGTAATAACTGATATAGTTCTTTGTTTAAAGATTATTCATTTATCTATTATATGTTGTTCCGCTGCGATTGTGAGATTCTGATATTGTTCTGCTATTTCTTCTATTCTGTTCTATCTTTTTCTATCTTCTTCTACTTTTCTTTTTCTAAAACCCTAACGGTACGGTTTTTCGGCTTGCGATTGCTCGGTAGTTGATACAGTGGACGTATTGATGTCGATTTTCGTCAACGAAAAATCGCGACCGTTACAAGAATCACGATCATATGTAGCCAACTCAAAATCAAAGTCTTTGGCCTGAGCAATATGGTTAATTTTAATTAGTATTATTATTGAATAAAGAATTTTGTGTTTGGAATTATAAATTTGAATGTGGACAATGTTGGAAATTTGACCAAAACAAAAATTTATAAGTCCATATGTGATATAGTGTTGATGAAGAGAATTGATGTAAATAATCGTTACCAATAAGCAAAGTTTATAACATTAAAATTGGATTTCACCAAAAAATGCGTACGCATATATTTACCAAAATGTCACTTCACTAGCTAAGGTGACGAGTGAATGCTAATATTCAAATAGTACTATATTAATCGCTAACTGAAATTACACCCACAAGTCGCGCTACAACATTGATTGATTCTCCGAATAACACATGACTTGGTTGATTTACAAATAGTTACAAATTAATTAATTAATATTTTTGAAATATTAATCAATTCTTAATTTATTTGATGTTGTGGGTGCCTTTAGTATTTTATAATAACATTTTTTAATTGGGTGTGTATATAAAAGTTGTATATGTATAAATTGATATATGATGTCCATATGCGTTTAAATTTGATTTAATTGCAATTATTTGCTAAATGTAATTAAACAAATTAAAGGCCCATCTTGCCTTATTCATGACAAGCTACAGGAAGAAAAAGGAGGCTTGAAATCTAGTGATTGGATCTAGAAAATGAAGGGAGGAGTAAGGAAGGTTACATCCATAAATACCTTACCTTTCAATCACTTGCTACACTTAATCACTCTCTTTCAAAACCCTACCCTACGTCTTCATTTTCTGACATTCATGGCCAAAAATTAAAGGAAAAAGAAAAGAAAGATAAATTGTTTTAATTACATCCAATTAAATTTGTTAAATAAAAGATGGTTCTCCTTATCTTGTAAAGGTAGGAGACTGATTTAGATTTGAATATAGGAGCGTCTATCAATCAAGGTGCATTCAAGGGTATCTATTAGATATGATCTATTTTATTTTATATGTATATTCATCATGATGTTATTTAATTATTTTTATGAATTAGTATATGCATATGTTGTCCACCTTTAATTTTATATGTATAGGAAAAAAGCTTTTGAGTTTGTTGATTTAAATTCGATTTGAAAATAACAACAATGGTTTTGATTGTCAATTCTTACTGTTTTCTTTATGTTGATGTCGGTGTTGTGTTAGATATAAATCTAATAACTAATTATATATACATACATACATATATACATATATAGTTGGATGTCTATGGTAATTACATTGTTTCACATTTAGTTTTCTGGTTGAAAAAACACATACACATATTTGTATATTTGTATTAAAATTAATTTGAAAACTACTTTACAATGGATGTTTGAAAAACATTTATATATACACACAAACACATCTTAATATTGAAGAAGATATGCTTTTAATGTAGAAATACACATGTATCAACATTCTAATTTTGTTTAATAAATTTTACTTTATTATTTCTCATAACATATCTACATTTTAGTTTACTTTACATTACTAACATATAAACATAGGTTGTATTTGAATTTACTGATTAAGATCTATTTTCAAATTATTTCACAAAATCAAGTCATTGCATGTTTTGGAAATAAATCTTGACATCAAAATAGTTGACTTGGCAACATTAATTTAGAATAATTAAGTGATTCATTAATAACACATACATAGAGATACATACATACAGATACTTATATATATTAAGTATATTTACTTACATAAACATATACATATACATATACATATACATATACATATACATATACATATACATATACATATACATATACATATACATATACATATACATACACATACACGCACATATATATATATATAAAGAATATTTAGACATATATACATATTCACATGTGACTTTATAAAATGATTTGGACAACCAATGCATATGTAAAGGGAGAATGTGTTCATTGCGGTGTAAATCCCAACACCCAAACATGTGCACATTAACTATGTACAGAATATAATACGTTGCACTTACACAATATATGCTAAGTAACATACGTTAAGAGAGAGAAATATAACTAAAGGGAGAGGAACAAAATGTTTCTCTCTCTAAATAAAACTAAATCTCTCCTCAATAATTGGATACGTTAAGAGAGAGAAATATAAGGTTTTCTTTATAAATTAAATTAAATAAGTAACATACACACAAATACATATAAGAATATAGTTGACATACTCTAATTTATATAAACTTTAAATTTATGTAAACCATTTTAAAAAATTAAATAATATAAAGATTTATTTAAAATATTTTTAGATTGGATCTAGAACCACTTTAGACTTCATAGGCCCAACAGATCCAAAATAAGAATTTATTTTGATATCTACCTATTTCGTTCGCTTCTAACGGCCTGGTTCCTCCAATAAAAAATAATAACAGCAAGATCCCTAAGAGATTTATTGAGTCCCATAGTGAACTTCTTGACCTTTTTAGATGGAGTAGTGATCATAACTGTCCTAGATTGAGCAAAAGTGTGAACCCATTGGTGTACTCCTTCATGGTCTCCTCATCTTGTTAGAGATACTAAAACTTCTTCGCTTGTAACCCTTCTCGATCTTAGAAATAAAATGAACCTCGAATCTCCTTCAGAACACTCCCCAATTCATAGCATACTCACCCACCTCTCTAATCACGACAACAGACTCATACTAAGCTTCCTTATGAATTTGCCTAGAAATAAATCGCCCTTTATCCAAACTCTCAAGTGTTATATCCGCTCACAAAACTATTTCACATCTAAAGGAATAAAGATAATATTCACACTAACACGTAATAAACTAAATGCATGTCAAAACAAAGAGATATAAGAGTCTGTATCACGATACATCATTCAAATGGTACATCGAGTCTTATATACAACATGTCTCAAATGAATAAAGTATAATATGTCTTATATCTCTATAAATTGCTTCCAGCTAGTATAACCCCCTCCACAAAGTCAACATATTAAAGAAACAGAAAACAAAAGAGCCAACAAAGAGAGGGTCCAACATAAAGTTTTATGGAAAGAAAATATATCCGGTCTGTATATTACTAATATGCTACTATATCATTGCAATACAAAATGGTAATATAAAAGGTATGAAACTCATATCTCCACCTACGCCTTCACCTGCATCAAAAAATTAGCATATTTGTACTGTATGAAAGAATTAGTGATATGCCCTATGGCCAATCATGCAATTTATTATAATATCTAACTATGTAGTAAATCATGTTCGTGGTACGATGTATGTTTTCCTTTATATATTTTTTATATTATGATATAATTAAATAAGTAATTATTTAAATTATATAATAATAAAATCATTAAATAAAATGTTATGTGATTATAGTTACAAATAATTGCAATCCTGAGAAATTAATAACAAAATAAAATGTCATCTTGTATTGAATATCCCCAGTCAAGATGATTCTAGAAATGATATCGATACGTCCGTTGAGACCAATGTCGCTAATGATGTCCAAATGTTGGTAGTGTATATATGTGGTCGTGGGGGGGGGGACCAAGTAGTTACATACTCATAGTTATTGGATAACTATGAAATGACTCGTTCGAGAGTTTCCTATTGGTTGATAAACTAGGTTAAATAAGAAATTTTAGTATGACGATGTTCATAGCTCTCTTAACTTGATAATACTATTAAACTTCAATGCGAATACTCTACTTCGTTAAATTATTTTATATGATCCATTAAGCGACTGTAGCTAGGTCTGAGTTGAACACTGGAAATGAATCACTATTCAATAGATAATTCGTCTTGTTAGTTGTATGTGGTTAGTATCATGGTCAACTATAGTAAGATCAAAATCAAAATCACTGCTCAGAGTAGAATGATTAATTAATAACTGTTATTATTGAATGAATGACTTTGTTTTTGGAATTTATTTTTGGGATTAGAGCCAAGTTGAATATGGATAATTTAGATTTTGACAATTGCCAACTTCAATATATCCTAAAGTGATTCAGTGTTAATGAAGAGAACGTATATGTAATATCATAACTAAATGGTACCGCTTGAAAAATGTGAAATTTGATTTCATCAAAAAGATTTATTAGTAATTAATTCGGCCAAACTACCACACTACTAGCTGAGGCAATATGTGAATGTTAATATTTGAATTAATATCCATCACTGATTAAATTCACACCACTAAGTCTCACAACCCCTTTTATGACTTTTCAAAAAACCACGTGATCTAATTATTTTATAAAATGTTGTAAATTAATTATATATAATAAATGTTCGTTATTAATTTACTTGATGTTTTAGGTGTTGTTAGTAACTATTTACATGTATATCTAAAAGTTACATATGCATGTACGATATGCAACATCGATATGTATTTGTACAAAAATTGGACGAACGCCTCCAATCAAATTTATAATAATAGATATAGTAAAAATATAATGCAGAAAGAGTAAAGTAAACATAGATTTATAGTGATTCAGCCATAATTGGCCTACATCCACTGTTCGTTTTTTTCCCTTCCTTATAATTGAGCCCTTACAAATGTTTCAATATGAAATACAATAATTTTTTGCTATATATTAGAATCATAAAAATCTATTCAGTTATTTATATTTGGCAAAGGCTCAAGGTTTCAAAAACTGTCCATACAACAATTAGAAGCTTGGATATTTATTAGAGTACGGAGGTCGTAGGGTTATTCCGACAAATTAGGTAATTTTCATGTATAACTTGCTCGGTTCAGATATTTCCATATATTAAAGATATAATCATTTATTTCTAAATATATTTGGATTTATTCCATATATATCTTATTTGGTTTGGCTTGGAAAGCTTTGTTCAGGGTTGATTGGTTTAGTGATAGGCACATGGACACCTTGCTAGCCATGTTCCTACAACTCATTCCTTGGTTCAGGCTCTCTTGGCTTCTCCTAGTTCGGCCCTCACATCAAGTACTCTTAATCGGTAGCTTCCACCGAATAGCATTTCATGTTCAGTCCCTAAGCTACTGAATAAGAAATGTTGTTCGGGGGTTAAACTACTGAACATGATCTTTTGTTCGGGAGTTTAAACTATTGACTTGAACTTGTGTTTGGGGGTTTAAGCTACCAAACATGATCTTCAGTTTGTTGTATGAACTACCAAAAATGATCTTCTATTCAGTGCTTAAACGACTAAATAGAAGTTTATGTTTGGTTTATCCCAACTATTGAACAAAGGGAGGTGCTACTCTTTCCAATTTCTTTGTCTTTCTTAACTCTCTTGCCTTTATCCAACCATTGTATTGAGGCTAAACTCCTTGGGTGTAAACGCCTATAACACTTGGCCCCTAAAGCTTGGTTCATAGACCATGGGGCGTGCTTTGTTGAATACCCCACCAACTTACTCCTTCCATCGTCCAATATTCAATTCTAACCCTGCATCCAATCTGGTTTAGTATGTTCACAGTTTGGTGGTCAACACTGGGTTCAGCATCATCCCTGTTCTGTGCCTAACAAAGCTGTCTCCCTATATAAGCCCCTAAGTGTAACAACCTCGGTCGAGATTACCTAGAACTAAAATTTAAAATATGGTTCAATTAATTAATTGAATAAATTTGGGGAATTCATGGTTATTGCGTATCCAAATTTCAAAGAGGATTGGAATGAGAATAAATTAAGAATTTATTGAATTTTCCTTTTTGTAGATAATTCTTCTATTAATAATATGTAAACAATTTGGTGAAAATGAATAAATAAATTGTATGGAAATAATTTCATTGTTTGAAATATGATTTCTCAATTAATGGTTTATTTTATTAAAATATGGAGAATAACTTTCCAATTTAGAAGGTTGTATTTAATTTGATAAGATATTTCAATATTAGTAAAAATATGAGATGTTGACATGTTATTTATTTTGAAAAATGTAGAAATCAATGTTAATTAAATTAGAACATTTTTTAGTTCAAATTAATGTACATAAAGTGTTAAAATGAAACAATACAAATTGGCAACACTTTTGTTCTAGGAAAATTAATAATACTGTAACGACCCGGAAATTTCCATCCCGAAATTTCCAGATAGTTAGTGAAAAGAAGAAAGAGAAAGAAGAAAAAAATAGAAGAAGAACAGAAAAGAAACACACAATCTCACATTTGTAGCGGATAAAATATAATATCACATAGATAATAGTCTTACAAGAAGAACTATATCATTACACTTATATCTTTACACATCAGAGTTACAACCATTTTCAATTAGTGGACAGTTTAAAACAATATTTCTATTTACACAACTACAAAATATACACAGTGGGTACGCTCCATACGCTCCTGTTATCCAGCTCGCCTCCTGAGCTCCAGAACGTTCTTACCTGAAAATCTGTAATACTCGGTCTGACCTGAGCATTACATCAAAGTAACACCCGAGTCAGGCTGGAAACCAGCGTGAGCAAACCCATTCAACAAGAATACAAAAGCATGCAACACTTATAAACCCGGGTACTTATATCAATTTACAAATTTACAATTTGTTATAAACATTACTGCATCACACCTTAATTTCTAAGTACTAGACATAGGTTAAATGGACCCATCCATTTCATTCTATTGATTCCACACATCAAATTATAAAGAATCGAAGTGGTTTCAGATATCTACTATACCCGACTCCGGTCTCTTCGAATTCAATATCAACTTAACCTAAATTATTCAAGTGAGATACAATTCTACTTAAAATACAGGATGTCATAGTAATTCATTATCAATAAATAACCACACCTTCACAGTTAAATCAAACATTTCATATCACATAGCATTACGAACCATATATTAGGGATAACAATAACTCAAAGGCTTCCACCATTATTCTATTCATCCTTTAATTACATTTAAGTAATTAACCTTTAATTAATTCCACAAATTAATTATCCTTAACCCAAATCAGTAATTAACCTTTAATTATTCCATTAATTACTACCATAAGTATTAATTCCCCTTGATTTAATACATCAGTAATTAACTACCCTTAATTACTTCATCAATAAATTGATTATTCCTAAATATCTCTAATTAATCCCTTGATTAATTACAAAATAATTTAATCCAAATTACTTTCACAATTCCATCTTCCACTAATTACATCCAGTAATTATCATTAATTACTCTACTAAGTAATTATACTTCATCAATTACACTAAGTAATTATGATCATATCATCAAGTGATTACAATTAATTAAATTTAATTAATTAATTTAATCCAATCAAATAAGGCTCCATTAATTAATTAACAATAATTAATTACATTATTTCTTAATTAATTACATTAATTAATCATGCTTAAATTAGTTACTTTCCTTAATCAACTTTAATAATTGTAAACAGCAATTAATTATTCTTAATTACTTCATAATTACTTTTAATTACATTTATAAATCTTTTGATTTATTACACCCAGTAATAAATCCTTAATTACTTACCAGGTAATTATCCATTTAAAATTTCCTCCCACTAAGTAATTTTCCTTATCTTAACTACCTCCGGTAATTTATTCATCAATTACTTATCTTCAGTAATTACTCTTATCAGATCTTTTTAAGTAAGCATACTTAATCAATTACCCTGTGACTATTTTTAATTAATTAACAAATTAATTAACTTAACTTAATCACGTTCACCTCATAAATCATAACTGAATAATTTACCCCCTAATTACTCTTTTACCAATTTAATCCTCTCATATTTAATTAATTAAGTTAATTAATTACACTTAAACTCCTTAACTAACTTAATTAATCTCAAATTATTTAACCATAATTATCTTTAGATAAACCTTATCTGAATTATGCATATTTTCTAATAGATTTCTTTTCTCATTCCTCAATGGGTTATTTTAACTTTTCAAATTAAAGTTAAACCCATCATAACCTTTATTCAAATATTTAAAGTAAATAATTTTATCAAGTTTTAAACATTTATTTGAAACAAAATTCATTTTTTTTCTGCTTTAAAACATTTTAAACTTGAACAACTTTTTTTTTATATAAAAAAATATCACAAACTGATCTAAATTAAAATTCTGGATTCATAGTCAATATGAAAACTGTATTGAAACTTAATTTTTGAACTTAACTAAAACTTGCTTAAATTTAAAACTTTCATTTTTAAAAACTTTGGATTCAAAAGTTTCATTTGAATCAAATTTAAATTTTGGATTTTAAAACCCCTATTTAAATCCTGCTTAAATTTTTTGAATTTCATTCATGTTTTCAAAAATGAATGCTGTCAGGCTTATAAACCTGAAGCAAACTCCTACCCGAGATCAACTAACAACATCTTCGAGACAAAATCCAAAAAGCTTCGAGTTTTCCCTTTCTTCTTCTGCTAGTTCTCATATCAACGCACTGCTCCAACGTCCATACTAAAACCCGAAGAGAACATCGCGTAATCCCATCGTTCACCTCGGAGCAAAACCCATAGCCAAAGTTTCAGATGCCAGGGGATATACGTGCATATGCACATCATCATCAGTCGATTCCGACCATCCACGATTATCTCCCCACGTCAACTGGCATCCCCACATCCAAACCCAACTACCAGATTCCTCCATCTCAACTCGAAATAGAATTCGAGTTATCTAAATCAAACCTAGAAACAACATATGCAGTCACTCCAACCCAAACCTGAAATTGCCACGCCTGCCCAATTCTGACCATCGTAGTCACTGACACTCCGGCCGAAGCTTCTTCTACATCCAGACATCCATCACCCATAAGCTTGAAGCTCTCGATGCACTGAGTAACCCGAAATGCTTGAATTCCCAAACTCGACTAAAACTAGGGTTCTAGAAAAAACTCGACAACCGCAATCACCACCATGAATTTCATCCCCAACGATGATTTTTCCTAGCTTCTCCTAACCCCCTCCATCACCTGGAAGAACCCTAAGCCTCCTCGATTCATGGATTACCAAAAGTTTCAAATAATCCTATCTCCAATAAATGCCATACTGCAACTTAACCCCTCTACTAAAAAATTCTAATTCCAGTGTTAAAAATCATATTTCAATTGATGTTTTCAATTTATAGTACTGGATTTACAAATTATACAGTATGAATTACAATCCATATCAACATGCATTGATGTTTTCATATGTTTTTCAGAGACATCAAGCTAAATTTTAACTTATTTAGATTTTAAATATTAACTTAAGATAAAACAAACAACTTTGATTAATAAATTTTCATTCTATAGGAACTAATTAAATATGAAGATTTAAAACAAATTTTTTTCTTCTGCCTGGAAAACAAACAGAGCAGGATTTTTTTAACAGTATGCACAGAATCACGTATTCACATTAAACAGTTACTTATAATCACAAGTAATACTTATTCATTTCAGTTTTCTAGCATGCAACTGATCTTTTAACTTTTTAGATTTGAAAAGTTACTCACCCATCAAGGAGATGCAGAGCTTTGAAAAAACTGGATTGAAATCTGCATGCATTTGTATATTGATTCCAGAAACTGAACACTTGAGTTGCTTTAAACCAAAAATGCTTCAGGTTTGTTGTTTGGTCTGAATCATGAATGTTTTGGGCTTGCTTGACATTTTGATTTTGCATTGCAACTAGAAACTGAATCATGTACTTCTTGAAACAGAATTGAATCTGGATTTGTTATAGGATTTTTGATTTCTGTTATTTTTTTATATACATATATATTGTTATAGAATTGTGAAATTATCCAAGAGAATGAGAGATAATATGAAATGTATACATCCTCTTCTTCTAATTATAATTGACACTTGTCAATAAACCTACCCTTTTGCTTACATTTGTAAATCCATATCTATGTGTATTTATATGATATCCTATATTAGCTTTTATATTTATAAATGTCTTTATATTTTCAAAGTATATATTTATTCTAAAAGAAATTTAAAATCTTTGTAAATTAATTTCCTAATTAACTAATATGTCTTCTTAATTTATAAATACTTTTCTAATTATAGGTTATAAGTTATTTGTTATTTAAATGAATAAATGTTTCATGTATTTTAAATTTCATATCTAATTTACAAATCATAATTATTAATCAATAAATTTTAAAAGAAATAAAACAAATATTTTTATAACTTTATCTTAATATTCAAACTTAAGTCAAAAATATATTTTTAAACAAATAAAACATTTATCTTATATATTTAAAATCATACAGTTATTTCATTAAATAGCTTTGAAAAGCTTAATTCAAAAATAAACTATAATTTCCCAATTTCAAAGTGTTAGACTTTAATATATATATATATATATATATATATATATATATATATATATATATATAGACACACACACACACACACATTATAAATAGAAAACAAATTTATTAACTTAATAAAAGACAAATTGACTAATTAATTATTTAATAAAATTATTAAGTCAATTCAAATTTAATTACAAAAATTATCAAGTTAATTTAATTTTGAACATAGATTATTAAATTTATACTGCCAAAATTCCGGAATATCACATTCCTCCCCCCTTAGAATCTTTTCGTCCTCGAAAAGGAACGAAGCCAGAATTTATTAAAATGCTTAAAGTCAGTCAAAATATTCTTTGATCATTTTTCAAACACTTTTAAAATCTATATAATATTGCCAACATAGTTTTTATAAAAATACTTTTATAACTCGATGTCTCAACAAGTCCATCCTCGTTCTCATAGAAATTCGGTCACACGTTGATCAGGCGTAAGACTGAAAATCTATAAATACTTAGCAGACTCATTTTCACCATCCAGTGAAAATACTTTTGAAAATAATTTTTATTGAAAATATAGAAACAGAAATATCTTTGGTGAGAATGCTCTGGAAATCATCGCCCCCATCCATGGTCGCAGTTAACCCGATGGTTACGTTGTCGTCCCGACAAAATCCATAGATAACTGTAGGCCTCCACGCCCCTCGATTACACCATGGAACCCGCTACAGATCGCAGTTACAACTGGGGTTACGTAGCTATCACAGCAAAAACCCATATAACTGTAGGCATCAGCGCCCTCGAATTTCGCTGCCAAAAGAATGAAACTTCTCCACTCCACTTGACCGTAGATCGCAGTCTATCGATGTTGCGTTGCCTTCCCGGCAAAATCAAGTGTAGACCGTTGGCACTCATCCTCCACACGATTTTCGCTATGGTCCCCACAGTAGATCGCAGTGACATCAAGTTACACTATCGTCACAGCATAACCCAAATGCCCCTGTAGTCATCAGCGCCCTCGACTTTCGCTACCCAATAATCCTCATGAACTAGTTTGTCCGGACTCCTCATAGGATCAACTTTAGAAACCCCCCTTGGGGCTCAAGGCAGCACCACCCGGTGGTACTCCTGAGAAGTTCATTCCAAGGGAGCGCCTTTTTCCCCAGAGCATCATCAAAACATTTTATACTATATATATATATAGTATCTTTAAATCATACACCTAGTATGATCTCATACAAGTTCCTTTACATAAAATCGATTATCCCAAAATCGATAGTTCTCAAACTAGGCTTTCCAAACTCAATATTGATTTTACCCAAAAATCAAAAAGCCTTTCCAAATCCATAGGTTACCAAAACCTTTTCCCAAAATCCCCATATGATCCTTTACACACACACACACACACACACACATATATATATATATATATATATACAGGTATATAATTTTTTTAAAACTTTGGATTATTTCAAATTTGTATAAAACTCCTTTATACTTCAAACACCTCCAAAAACCATTTTCTTTCGGCAAAAGATTTATCAAGGGGAGTTTTATCTTATATAACAAAGATATATAACTTTTTTTATTCAAAATCAAATATTCAAATTTGATTACTCTTTTCAATATCATTTTCATTCAAATCCGTACGATGTACACATATCATCCGTACGCTATACCAATCTGATCGCTCCCTCGATCACAAAATTTCACTTCCAAACTAGTATCGTCCACCCGACTTCCTAGTGCGGACTCAGATCTGGTTTCTTGATCAAAAACCGTCATTCTCCTTGTATAGCCTAACTATGATAGAGAATATCCAGAACCAATCAACAATCCATATCCAGGTTCGCCGTCGAAAATCGAGTGAAAAAAATCCCACTCGGATCGATATAACTATCTCGAAATTCTATGCTCGAATCTAGATCAAATCACTATGCGAATAGAATAACATACGTACACCCTACGTATTTACCTTTATTGGTTATTAGCCAAATTAATCTCTTTCTATTCACATTCACTTTGATTTTTTTTCACTTACCCCCAATTGCTTCAATCTATTTGGATTATCACCTCTATTCTTATCTCGATTGTGTATTTTACCATTAACAGTTTAAACTCTGTCCAGTTTAAATTTAGAAAATAGCTTGAATAATTTAAAAATAGATAAGTAGTTGAAAAATAATTACTAGTTTGTAAAATAGCTGTAAAATAGTTCAGTAATTGAAAAAAATTGAAAAATAGTTAAATAGTCATAGAAATTTTAAATAATTGCAAAATAGCTATAAAATAGTAATTGGTAGTTGAAAATAGTAATTAGTTTATAAAATAGTTAGAAAATTGTTAAACAGTTTCAAAAATAATTGTAAAACAAATATAAGATAGTTTGGCTTTTAAAAGAAAGGTTGTATATATAATGAATAGCTTGGAAAATAGGTTTATATTAAAACAATTTATATTAAAATAGTCCAGAGTCAAAACTGTTCACTTCCCAATCTTCATTCTTAATCAACTCAATTTAAATTCCACTTCCACTTAAATTGACCCAATTCCAATTTAAATAACTTTAATTTCCATTGAAATTGATTCAACCCCAATTCAAGTTGAATTAACCTCAGTTTCTTTCCACATTTAACTTTATTCAACCTTGATCTCAAATTCTACTAATTCAAATAAATTTCAGTTGTACTAGTTTCCAGTTTTCAATTCATTTCAACTCCAGTTTGAATTAATCCCAATTTCAAACTCCATTTCCAAATCAAGTTAAATTATTCTTGATTTCCTCCCAAATCTAATTCAAATTCCATTTTAATTTAAAACTATTCAACTTTAATTACAATTCCAAATTATTCAAATCAATTCGGACTAATTTCAAATTAATCCAATTCAAATTTTCCATTTGAATTTTATACTTATACATCTTTAATCACAAATTCAATTAATTCAAATCAAATTCAATTTGATCTAATTTCAATTCAAATTCCCAATTTAAACCATCTCGAATTATTTAAATTCGAGTTAAATTCACTAAGGTTGGTTTAACCCTTTAAACCAAGTTAACCTTTTTTAAAAGCTTTTAAACAATTTAATTTATTACCCAATTTTATCTCAACAATGGATATATTACCATACTCCATTCCTCATTCATTTAAGCAAATCCAATTTCACAATTTAAATATTTCCAATAACAATGGGATGATATTATTCAAATTATTATAAAACATCCATCCATTTCCAATTCCAGATCTCAAACCCATTTTGAGATCACACAAACTCCAATTCAAATTAACCATTTAACTTTCCAAGTTAAATTCCAATTCCACCTTAAAATTTCCAAATCAGGTTGATCATTCAAACTTATTTAACTTCTTCCAAGTTAAATTCAATTCAGTCAAATTTACACAATTTGAATTCCTATTCAAATTTCAAAATACTTTCTCATCTATAAGTTCAAAAACTTATCACTTGGGTTTTCACATCTCATTCCAAATTTAAAACTCAACATTTAGAGTTCATTTCAAACCACCTTTGGTTTTTAACTCAAAACAAATTTCTTTAAATTTTCAAACAACTCTTGTTTGAAATAGGACCATTTCATTCAATTTCATTAAATAATATTATTTGTTATTTCTTTAAATTAATTACATCATTAATTAATCACATTCGGTAATTAACTTATTTCTTAATTTCCTTTATTAAGTAATTGTCCCTTAAATTACTTACCTTTAGTTACTTCATTAAGTAACTCCCTCTTATTTATCAATTCCAATTATTATCCATTTATTAATCTCATTAAATAAAGTTTAATTAATTACATAAATTAATTGATTATCCTTATCCTGAAACTTTTCCAAAATTCAAGATTTAATTTTAGTTTGGTTGTATTTTATTACCACTTAATTCTTACTATTACTTTTAATTTAATTAATACTACAACCAATTCCTTAATTTCTTATATAAGATTCATTTACTTTTGAAATCATTTAAAAACCTTTATATAAGAAAATAACAAGTACGCTCTCATATATATATATATATATATATATATATATATATATATATATATACACACTCAACTCATTCTAGGGTACCACTTACCCTATCCTTAATGAGTAATCCCTCTAGAGCCAAGGTTCTTGCTTAACCTGGCTCTGATACCAAATGTAACGACCCGGAAATTTCCATCCCGAAATTTCCAGATAGTTAGTGAAAAGAAGAAAGAGAAAGAAGAAAAAGATAGAAGAAGAACAGAAAAGAAACACACAATCTCACATTCGCAGCGGATAAAATATAATATCACATAGATAATAGTCTTACAAGAAGAACTATATCATTACACTTATATCTTTACACATCAGAGTTACAACCATTTTCAATTACTGGACAGTTTAAAACAATATTTCTATTTACACAACTACAATATATATACAGCGGGTACGCTCCATACGCTTCTATTATCCAGCTCGCCTCCTGAGCTCCAGAACGTTCTTACCTGAAAATCTGTAATACTCGGTCTGACCCGAGCATTACATCAAAGTAACACCCGGGTCAGGCTGGAAACCAGCGTGAGTAAACCCATTCAACAAGAATACAAAAGCATGCAACACTTATAAACCCGGGTACTTATATCAATTTACAAATTTACAATTTGTTATAAACATTACTTCATCACACCTTAATTTCTAAGTATCGGACATAGGTTAAATGGACCTATCCATTTCATTCTATTGATTCCACACATCAAATTATAAAGAATCGAAGTGGTTTCGGATATCTACTATACCCGACTCCGGTCTCTTCGAATTCAATATCAACTTAACCTAAATTATTCAAGTGAGATACAATTCTACTTAAAATACAGGATGTCATAGTAATTCATTATCAATAAATAACCACACCTTCACAGTTAAATCAAACATTTCATATCACATAGCATTATGAACCATATATTAGGGATAACAATAACTCAAAGGCTTCCACCATTATTCTATTCATCCTTTAATTACATTTAAGTAATTAACCTTTAATTAATTCCACAAATTAATTATCCTTAACCCAAATCAGTAATTAACCTTTAATTACTCCATTAATTACTACCATAAGTATTAATTCCCCTTGATTTAATACATCAGTAATTAACTACCCTTAATCACTTCATCAATAAATTGATTATTCCTAATTATCTCTAATTAATCCCTTGATTAATTTCAAAATAATTTAATCCAGATTACTTTCACAATTCCATCTTCCACTAATTACATCCAGTAATTATCATTAATTACTCTACTAAGTAATTATACTTCATCAATTACACTAAGTAATTATGATCATATCATCAAGTGATTACAATTAATTAAACTTAATTAATTAATTTAATCCAATCAAATAAGGCTCCATTAATTAATTAACTATAACTAATTACATTATTTCTTAATTAATTACATTAATTAATCATGCTTAAATTAGTTACTTTCATTAATCAACTTTAATAATTGTAAACAGTAATTAATTATTCTTAATTACTTCATAATTACTTTTAATTACATTTATAAATATTTTGATTTATTACACCCAGTAATAAATCCTTAATTACTTACCAGGTAATTATCCTTTTAAAATTTCTTCCCACTAAGTAATTTTCCTTATCTTAACTACCTCCGGTAATTTATTCATCAATTACTTGTCTTAAGTAATTACTCTTATCAGATCTTATTAAGTAAGCATACTTAATCAATTACCCTGTGACTATTAAGTAAGCATACTTAATCAATTACCCTGTGACTATTTTTAATTAATTAACAAATTAGTTAACTTAACTTAATCACGTTCACCTCAGAAATCATAACCGAGTAATTTACCCCCTAATTACTCTTTTACCAATTTAATCCTCTCATATTTAATTAATTAAGTTAATTAATTACACTTAAACTTCTTAACTAACTTAATTAATCTCAAATTATTTAACCATAATTATCTTTAGATAAACCTTATCTTAAATATGCATATTTTCTAATAGATTTCTTTTCTCATTCCTCAATTGGTTATTTTAACTTTTCAAATTAAAGTTAAACCCATCATAACCTTTATTCAAATATTTAAAGTAAATAATTTTATCAAGTTTTAACCATTTATTTGAAACCAAATTCATTTTTTTTCTGCTTTAAAACATTTTAAACTTGAACAACCTTTTTTTTTATAAAAAAAATCACAAACTGATCTAAATTAAAATTCTGGATTCATAGTCAATATGAAAACTGTATTGAAACTTAATTTTTGAACTTAATTAAAACTTGCTTAAATTTAAAACTTTCATTTTTAAAAACTTTGGATTCAAAAGTTTCATTTGAATCAAATTTAAATTTTGAATTTTAAAACCCCTATTTAAATCCTGCTTAAAATTTTTGAATTTCATTCGTGTTTTCAAAAATGAATGCTGTCAGGCTTATAAACCTGAAACAAACTCCTACCCGAGACCAACTAACAACATCTTCGAGTCAAAATCCAAAAAGCTTCGAGTTTTCCCTTTCTTCTTCTACTAGTTCTCATATCAACGCACTGCTCCAACCTCCATACTAAAACCCGAAGAGAACATTGCGTAATCCCATCGTTTACCTCGGAGCAAAACCCATAGCCAAAGTTTCAGATACCAGGGGATATACGTGCATATGCACATCATCATCAGTCGATTCCGACCATCCACGATTATCTCCCCACGTCAACTGGCATCCCCACATCCAAACCCAACTACCAGATTCCTCCATCTCAGCTCGAAATAGAATTCGAGTTATCTAAATCAAACCTGGAAATAACATATGCAGTCACTC
The DNA here is from genome assembly GCA_030765085.1 of Allium cepa. Lineage (NCBI taxonomy): Eukaryota > Viridiplantae > Streptophyta > Magnoliopsida > Asparagales > Amaryllidaceae > Allium > Allium cepa. The sequence continues at coordinate 192,911,598 of CM060943.1, forward strand.
CTACCCAAACCTGAAATTGCCACGCCTGCCCAATTCTGACCATCGTGGTCATTGACACTCCGGCCAAAGCCTCTTCTAAATCCAGACATCCATCGCCCATAAGCTTGAAGCTCTCGATGCACTGAGTAACCCGAAATGCTTGTATTCCCAAACTCGACTAAAACTAGGGTTCTAGAAAAAACTCGACAACCGCAAACACCACCATGAATTTCATCCCCAACGATGATTTTTCCTAGCTTCTCCTAACCCCCCTCCATCACCTGGAAGAACCCTAAGCCTCCTCGATTCATGGATTACCAAAATTTTCAAATAATCCTATCTCCAGTAAATGCCATACTGCAACTTAACCCCTCTACTAAAAATTCTAATTCCAGTGTTAAAAATCATATTTCAATTGATGTTTTCAATTTATAGTACTGGATTTACAAATTACATAGTATGAATTACAATCCATATCAACATGCATTGACGTTTTCATATGTTTTTCCTAGAGACATCGAGCTAAATTTTAACTTATTTAGATTTTAAATATTAACTTAAGATAAAACAAACAACTTTGATTTATAAATTTTCATTCTATAGGAACTAATTAAAGATAAAGATTTAAAACAAATTTTTTCTTCTGCCTGGAAAACAAACAGAGCAGGAATTTTTTTAACAGTATGCAAAGAATCACGTATTCACATTAAACAGTTACTTATAATCACAAGTAATACTTATTCATTTCAGTTTTCTAGCATGCAACTGATCTTTTAACTTTTTAGATTTGAAAAGTTACTCGCCCATCAAGGAGATGCAAAGCTTTGAAAAAACTGGATTGAAATCTGCATGCATTTGTATATTGATTCCAGAAACTGAACACTTGAGTTGCTTTAAACCAAAAATGCTTCAGGTTTGTTGTTTGGTCTGAATCATGAATGTTTTGGGCTTGCTTGACATTTTGATTTTGCATTGCAACTAGAAACTGAATCATGTACTTCTTGAAACAGAATTGAATCTGGATTTGTTATAGGATTTTTGATTTCTGTTATTTTTTTATATACATATATATTGTTATAGAATTGTGAAATTATCCAAGAGAATGAGAGATAATATGAAATGTATACATCCTCTTCTTCTAATTATAATTGACACTTGTCAATAAACCTACCCTTTTGCTTACATTTGTAAATCCATATCTATGTGTATTTATATGATATCCTATATTAGCTTTTATATTTATAAATGTCTTTATATTTTTAAAATATATATTTATTCTAAAAGAAATTTAAAAGCTTTTTAAATTAATTTCCTAATTAACTAATATGTCTTCTTAATTTATAAATACTTTTCTAATTATAGGTTATAACTTATTTGTTATTTAAATGAATAAATGTTTCATGTATTTTAAATTTCATATCTAATTTACAAATCATAATTATTAATCAATAAATTTTAAAAGAAATAAAACAAATATTTTTATAACTTTATCTTAATATTCAAACTTAAGTCAAAAATATATTTTTAAACAAATAAAACATTTATCTTATATATTTAAAATCATACAGTCATTTCATTAAATAGCTTTGAAAAGCTTAATTCAAAAATAAACTATAATTTCCCAATTTCAAAGTGTTAGACTTTAATATATATATATATATATATATATATATATATATATATATATATATATATATATATATATATATATATATATATATATATATAGACACACACACATTATAAATAGAAAAAAAATTTATTAACTTAATAAAAGACAAATTCACTAATTAATTATTTAATAAAATTATTAAGTCAATTCAAATTTAATTACAAAAATTATCAAATTAATTTAATTTTGAACATAGATTATTAAATTTATACTGCCAAAATTCCGGAACATCGCATTCCTCCCCCCTTAGAATCTTTTCGTCCTCGAAAAGGAACGAAGCCATAATTTATTAAAATGCTTAAAGTCCGTCAAAATATTCTTTGATCATTTTTCAAACACTTTTAAAATCTATATAATATTGCCCACATAGATTTTATAAAAATACTTTTATAACTCGATGTCTCAACAAGTCCATCCTCGTTCTCATAGAAATTCGGTCACACGTTGATCAGGCGTAAGACTGAAAATCTATAAATACTTAGCAGACTCATTTTCACCATCCAGTGAAAATACTTTTGAAAATAATTTTTATTGAAAATATAGAAACAGAAATATCTTTGGTGAGAATGCTCTGGAAATCATCACCCCCATCCATGGTCGCAGTTAACCCGATGGTTACGTTGTCGTCCCGACAAAATCCATAGATAACTGTAGGCCTCTGCGCCCCTCGATTACACCATGGAACCCGCTACAGATCGCAGTTACAACTGGGGTTACGTAGCTATCACAGCAAAAACCCATATAACTGTAGGCATCAGCGCCCTCGAATTTCGCTGCCAAAAGAATGAAACTTCTCCACTCCACTTGACCGTAGATCGCAGTCTACCGATGTTGCGTTGCCTTCCCGGCAAAATCAAGTGTAGACCGTTGGCACTCATCCTCCAGACGATTTTCGCTATGGTCCCCACAGTAGATCGCAGTGACATCGAGTTACACTATCGTCACAGCATAACCCAAATGCCCCTGTAGGCATCAGCGCGCTCGACTTTCGCTACCCAATAATCCTCAGGAACTAGTTTATCCGGACTCCTCACAGGATCAACTTTAGAAACCCCCCTTGGGGCTCAAGGCAGCACCACCCGGTGGTACTCCTGAGAAGTTCATTCCAAGGGAGCGCCTTTTTCCCCAGAGCATCATCAAAACATTTTATACTATATATATATAGTATCTTTAAATCATACACCTAGTATGATCTCATACAAGTTCCTTTACATAAAATCGATTATCCCAAAATCGATAGTTCTCAAACTAGGCTTTCCAAACTCAATATTGATTTTACCCAAAAATCAAAAAGCCTTTCCAAATCCATAGGTTACCAAAACCTTTTCCCAAAATCCCCATATGATCCTTTACACACACACACACACATATATATATATATATACAGATATATAATTTTTAAAACTTTGGATTATTTCAAATTTGTATAAAACTCCTTTATACTTCAAACACCTCCAAAAACCATTTTCTTTCGGTAAAAGATTTATCAAGGGGAGTTTTATCCATTATAACAAAGATATATAACTTTGTTTATTCAAAATCAAATATTCAAATTTGATTACTCTTTTCAATATCATTTTCATTCAAATCCGTACGATGTACACATATCATCCGTACGCTATACCAATCTGATCGCTCACTCGATCACAAAATTTCACTTCCATACTAGTATCGTCCACCCGACTTCCTAGTGCGGACTCAGATTTGGTTTCTTGATCAAAAACCGTCATTCTCCTTGTATAGCCTAACTATGATAGAGAATATCCAGAACCAATCAACAATCCATATCTAGGTTCGCCGTCGAAAATCGAGTGAAAAAAATCCCACTCGGATCGATATAACTATCTCGAAATTCTATGCTCGAATCTGGATCAAATCACTATGCGAATAGAATAACATACGTACACCCTACGTATTTACCTTTATTGGTTATTAGCCAAATTAATCTCTTTCTATTCACATTCACTTTGATTTTTTTCACTTACCCCCAATTGCTTCAATCTATTTGGATTATCACCTCTATTCTTATCTCGATTGTGTATTTCACCATTAACAGTTTAAACTCTGTCCAGTTTAAATTTAGAAAATAGCTTGAATAATTTAAAAATAGATAAGTAGTTGAAAAATAATTACTAGTTTGTAAAATAGCTGTAAAATAGTTCAGTAATTGAAAATAATTTGAAAAATAGTTAAATAGTCATAGAAATTTTAAATAATTGCAAAATAGCTATAAAATAGTAATTGGTAGTTGAAAATAGTAATTAGTTTATAAAATAGTTAGAAAATTGTTAAACAGTTTCAAAAATAATTGTAAAACAAATATAAGATAGTTTGGCTTTTAAAAGAAAGGTTGTATATATAATGAATAGCTTGGAAAATAGGTTTATATTAAAACAATTTATATTAAAATAGTCCAGAGTCAAAACTGTTCACTTCCCAATCTTCATTCTTAATCAACTCAATTTAAATTCCACTTCCACTTAAATTGACCCAATTCCAATTTAAATAACTTTAATTTCCATTGAAATTGATTCAACCCCAATTCAAGTTGAATTAACCTCAGTTTCTTTCCACATTTAACTTTATTCAACCTTGATCTCAAATTCTACTAATTCAAATAAATTTCAGTTGTACTAGTTTCCAGTTTTCAATTCATTTCAACTCCAGTTTGAATTAATCCCAATTTCAAACTCCATTTCCAAATCAAGTTAAATTATTCTTGATTTCCTCCCAAATCTAATTCAAATTCCATTTTAATTTAAAACTATTCAACTTTAATTACAATTCCAAATTATTCAAATCAATTCGGACTAATTTCAAATTAATCCAATTCAAATTTTCCATTTGAATTTTATACTTATACATCTTTAATCACAAATTCAATTAATTCAAATCAAATTCAATTTGATCTAATTTCAATTCAAATTCCCAATTTAAACCATCTCGAATTATTTAAATTCGAGTTAAATTCACTAAGGTTGGTTTAACCCTTTAAACCAAGTTAACCTTTTTTAAAAGCTTTTAAACAATTTAATTTATTACCCAATTTTATCTCAACAATGGATATATTACCATACTCCATTCCTCATTCATTTAAGCAAATCCAATTTCACAATTTAAATATTTCCAATAACAATGGGATGATATTATTCAAATTATTATAAAACATCCATCCATTTCCAATTCCAGATCTCAAACCCATTTTGAGATCACACAAACTCCAATTCAAATTAACCATTTAACTTTCCAAGTTAAATTCCAATTCCACCTTAAAATTTCCAAATCAGGTTGATCATTCAAACTTATTTAACTTCTTCCAAGTTAAATTCAATTCAGTCAAATTTACACCATTTGAATTCCTATTCAAATTTCAAAACACTTTCTCATCTATAAGATCAAAAACTTATCACTTGGGTTTTCACATCTCATTCCAAATTTAAAACTCAACATTTAGAGTTCATTTCAAACCACCTTTGGCTTTTAACTCAAAACAAATTTCTTTAAATTTTCAAACAACTCTTGTTTGAAATAGGACCATTTCATTCAATTTCATTAAATAATATTATTTGTTATTTCTTTAAATTAATTACATCATTAATTAATCACATTCGGTAATTAACTTATTTCTTAATTTCCTTTATTAAGTAATTGTCCCTTAAATTACTTACCTTTAGTTACTTCATTAAGTAACTCCCTCTTATTTATCAATTCCAATTATTATCCATTTATTAATCTCATTAAATAAAGTTTAATTAATTACATAAATTAATTGATTATCCTTATCCTGAAATTTTTCCCAAATTCAAGATTTAATTTTAGTTTGGTTGTATTTTATTACCACTTAATTCTTACTATTACTTTTAATTTAATTAATACTGCAACCAATTCCTTAATTTCTTATATAAGATTCATTTACTTTTGAAATCATTTAAAAACCTTTATATAAGAAAATAACAAGTACGCTCTCATATATATATATACACACACTCAACTCATTCTAGGGTACCACTTACCCTATCCTTAACGAGTAATCCCTCCAGAGCCAAGGTTCTCACTTAACCTGGCTCTGATACCAAATGTAACGACCCGGAAATTTCCATCCTGAAATTTCCAGATAGTTAGTGAAAAGAAGAAAGAGAAAGAAGAAAAAGATAGAAGAAGAACAGAAAAGAAACACACAATCTCACATTCGCAGCGGATAAAATATAATATCACATAGATAATAGTCTTACAAGAAGAACTATATCATTACACTTATATTTTTACACATCAGAGTTACAACCATTTTCAATTACTAGACAGTTTAAAACAATATTTCTATTTACACAACTACAATATATATACAGCGGGTACGCTCCATACGCTCCAGTTATCCAGCTCGCCTCCTGAGCTCCAGAACGTTCTTACCTGAAAATCTGTAATACTCGGTTTGACCCGAGCATTACTTCAAAGTAACACCCGGGTCAGGCTGGAAACCAGCGTGAGTAAACCCATTCAACAAGAATACAAAAGCATGCAACACTTATAAACCCGGGTACTTATATCAATTTACAAATTTACAATTTGTTATAAACATTACTTCATCACACCTTAATTTCTAAGTACCGGACATATGTTAAATGGACCTATCCATTTCATTCTATTGATTCCACACATCAAATTATAAAGAATCGAAGTGGTTTCGGATATCTACTATACCCGACTCCGGTCTCTTCGAATTCAATATCAACTTAACCTAAATTATTCAAGTGAGATACAATTCTACTTAAAATACAGGATGTCATAGTAATTCATTATCAATAAATAACCACACCTTCACGGTTAAATCAAACATTTCATATCACATAGCATTACGAACCATATATTAGGGATAACAATAACTCAAAGGCTTCCACCATTATTCTATTCATCCTTTAATTACATTTAAGTAATTAACCTTTAATTAATTCCACAAATTAATTATCCTTAACCCAAATCAGTAATTAACCTTTAATTATTCCATTAATTACTACCATAAGTATTAATTCCCCTTGATTTAATACATCAGTAATTAACTACCCTTAATTACTTCAACAATAAATTGATTATTCCTAATTATCTCTAATTAATCCCTTGATTAATTACAAAATAATTTAATCCAAATTACTTTCACAATTCCATCTTCCACTAATTACATCCAGTAATTATCATTAATTACTCTACTAAGTAATTATACTTCATCAATTACACTAAGTAATTATGATCATATCATCAAGTGATTACAATTAATTAAACTTAATTAATTAATTTAATCCAATCAAATAAGGCTCCATTAATTAATTAACTATAATTAATTACATTATTTCTTAATTAATTACATTAATTAATCATGCTTAAATTAGTTACTTTCATTAATCAACTTTAATAATTGTAAACAGTAATTAATTATTCCTAATTACTTCATAATTACTTTTAATTACATTTATAAATCTTTTGATTTATTACACCCAGTAATAAATCCTTAATTACTTACCAGGTAATTATCCATTTAAAATTTCTTCCCACTAAGTAATTTTCCTTATCTTAACTACCTCCGGTAATTTATTCATCAATTACTTGTCTGAAGTAATTACTCTTATCAGATCTTATTAAGTAAGCATACTTAATCAATTACCCTGTGACTATTTTTAATTAAATAACAAATTAATTAACTTAACTTAATCACGTTCACCTCAGAAATCATAACCGAGTAATTTATCTCCTAATTACTCTTTTACCAATTTAATCCTCTCATATTTAATTAATTAAGTTAATTAATTACACTTAAACTTCTTAACTAACTTAATTAATCTCAAATTATTTAACCATAATTATCTTTAGATAAACCTTATCTTAAATATGCATATTTTCTAATAGATTTCTTTTCTCATTCCTCAATTGGTTATTTTAACTTTTCAAATTAAAGTTAAACCCATCATAACCTTTATTCAAATATTTAAAGTAAATAATTTTATCAAGTTTTAACCATTTATTTGAAACCAAATTCATTTTTTTCTGCTTTAAAACATTTTAAACTTGAACAACTTTTTTTTTTATAAAAAAAATCACAAACTGATCTAAATTAAAATTCTGGATTCATAGTCAATATGAAAACTGTATTGAAACTTAATTTTTGAACTTAATTAAAACTTGCTTAAATTTAAAACTTTCATTTTTAAAACTTTGGATTCTAAAGTTTCATTTGAATCAAATTTAAATTTTGAATTTTAAAACCCCTATTTAAATCCTGCTTAAAATTTTTGAATTTCATTTGTGTTTTCAAAAATGAATGCTGTCAGGCTTATAAACCTGAAACAAACTCCTACCCGAGACCAACTAACAACATCTTCGAGACAAAATCCAAAAAGCTTCGAGTTTTCCCTTTCTTCTTCTGTTAGTTCTCATATCAACGCACTGCTCCAACCTCCATACTAAAACCCGAAGAGAACATTGCGTAATCCCATCGTTTACCTTGGAGCAAAACCCATAGCCAAAGTTTCAGATACCAGGGGATAAACGTGCATATGCACATCATCATCAGTCGATTCCGACCATCCACGATTATCTCCCCACGTCAACTGGCATCCCCACATCCAAACCCAACTACCAGATTCCTCCATCTCAACTCGAAATAGAATTCGAGTTATCTAAATCAAACCTGGAAACAACATATGAAGTCACCCCTACCCAAACCTGAAATAGCCACGCCTGCCCAATTCTAACCATTGTAGTCATTGACACTCCGGCCAAAGCCTCTTCTACATCCAGACATCCATCACCCATAAGCTTGAAGCTCTCGATGCACTGAGTAACTCGAAATGCTTAAATTCCCAAACTCAACTAAAACTAGGGTTATAGAAGAAACTCGACAACCGCAAACACTATCATGAATTTCATCCCCAACGATGATTTTTCCTAGCTTCTCCTAACCCCCCTCCATCACCTGGAAGAACCCTAAGCCTCCTCGATTCATGGATTACCAAAATTTTCAAATAATCCTATCTCCAGTAAATGCCATACTGCAACTTAACCCCTCTACTAAAAATTCTAATTCCAGTGTTAAAAATCATATTTCAATTGATGTTTTCAATTTATAGTACTGGATTTACAAATTATACAGTATGAATTACAATCCATATCAACATGCATTGATGTTTTCATATGTTTTTCCCAGAGACATCAAGCTAAGTTTTAACTTATTTAGATTTTAAATATTAACTTAAGATAAAACAAACAACTTTGATTTATAAATTTTCATTCTATAACAACTAATTAAAGATAAAGATTTAAAACAAATTTTTTTCTTCTTCCTGGAAAACAAACGGAGCAGGAATTTTTTTAACAGTATGCACAGAATCACGTATTCACATTAAACAGTTACTTATAATCACAAGTAATGCTTATTCATTTCAGTTTTCTAGCATGCAACTGATCTTTTAACTTTTTAGATTTGAAAAGTTACTCACCCATCAAGGAGATGCAGAGCTTTGAGAAAACTGGATTGAAATCTGCATGCATTTGTATATTGATTCCAAAAACTGAACACTTGAGTTGCTTTAAACCAAAAATGCTTCAGGTTTGTTGTTTGGTCTGAATCATGAATGTTTTGGGCTTGCTTGACATTTTGATTTTGCATTGCAACTAGAAACTGAATCATGTACTTCTTGAAACAGAATTGAATCTGGATTTGTTACAGGATTTTTGATTTCTGTTATTTTTTTATATACATATACATTGTTATAGAATTATGAAATTATCCAAGAGAATGAGAGATAATATGAAATGTATACATCCTCTTCTTCTAATTATAATTAACACTTGTCAATATACCTACCCTTTTGCTTACATTCGTAAATCCATATCTATGTGTATTTATATGATATCCTATATTAGCTTTTATATTTATAAATGTCTTTATATTTTTAAAATATATATTTATTCTAAAAGAAATTTAAAAGCTTTTTAAATTAATTTCCTAATTAACTAATATGTCTTCTTAATTTATATATACTTTTCTAATTATAAGTTATAACTTATTGTTATTTAAATGAATAAATGTTTCATGTATTTTAAATTTCATATCTAATTTACAAATCATAATTATTAATCAATAAATTTTAAAAGAAATAAAACAAATATTTTTATAACTTTATCTTAATATTCAAATTAAGTCAAAAATATATTTTTAAACAAATAAAACATTTGTCTTATATATTTAAAATCATACAGTTATTTCATTAAATAGCTTTGAAAAGCTTAATTCAAAAATAAACTATAATTTCCCAATTTCAAAGTGTTAGACTTTAATACACACACACACACACATTATAAATAGAAAACAAATTTATTAACTTAATAAAAGACAAATTCACTAATTAATTATTTAATAAAATTATTAAGTCAATTCAAATTTAATTACAAAAATTATCAAATTAATTTAATTTTGAACATAGATTATTAAATTTATACTGCCAAAATTCCGGAACATCACAAATACTTGGCTAGTGAATCTACATATTAGCCCTTTTAGCCCAAACTAGAGAAATAAAAATATGAATGTATGTATATTGTTTCTCATTCCCATTTCAACATCAAAACCAAAAAAGTACTCTAAGTCTAACAACCCTTTTTCTCAAATTTCCAAATTAAAGATAGAAATCAAAGGGCTTTTGTTCAATTTTAGTGTATGTTGATAATGTAATTCCATCTACCTATCTATGCATCCAATTAGGGATTAATTCGCTTTTAATTTCTGATTTTGATCATTCCTATCCAATCTTTGACCCTATCTAGGTTGACGTTGAAATAAGAAGACAAAGGAGGTTCTATGCTAATATATTCCATTCTGAGTTTTTTTAGTTGAGTTTGTCTCACAGTTTCTAGTCTAAGATGAGTGTTTCCTACTGTAATATGAATTTGGTTAAATCTTTAGTGTATATCTTAATATATTGATGAATCCTTTGTTTATTTGAAGTTGGTTCTCTGTTTGTTGAAAAATCACTTAGGGAATCATGACTTTCATTCAATTATACATGTATATATGCTTGCATGTTTGCTAGTTTAGTACCCGGATCATTAGAGAAGCAACACAGGAGAAATGAGCAAAATTTGATCTTCGAAGAGCCATTGGAATCGCCCAGGAGTCAGCTTAGGCGAGGCTTCTGATGGACCGAGATGCCATACTGGTGCACCAGTCGCAACCTGGACTTGACTCCTAGGTAATGTTCTGGTGTTCTTCCATTGACCCATTCACCACTTGTTTTCCCAGCTATGAGCGACCCGCCTTTCTCTCCATAGAAAGACGCATCATTTGTAAGTAAGAAAGGGAAAGAAAAGAGAAAAGATAGAGAAGAAAGAAAGAAATAATGTCAGAATCTCAACAGCGGAATGAATAAATTATATTAATCACATAATTTATTACATAGTATCATATACATCAGAGTTACACAGCTTATACAACACACACTAGACAATTATAAACACATGTCTAGTTATACAACACAAGATATAACTCAAACTAACGACTCGGAGACCAACACAGCGGAACCATCTATATATATCTACAAACGCCGAAGCATCCTGCTCCATTGCTCCTCTAGAATTTGTCAAAGCTAACCTGAATCTCTAGGCTACTCGTAAAAATTTGAGTACCCAAGAGTTTAAGAAAAACAGAATAAACTCTGGGTCAGACATGGGTCTGGTGTGAGTAAACGGGTTAAGGTTCTTAACTTTAAAAACATTTGGAAGAAAAGGATCACGTAAGACTCCCTAAACATAAACATGGGTAAGTTTTTACCTTACGCTAACCAAAACATTTGATAGGAAATCCAGTGATATTATACTAGGGTCTAGGGTTTTCAAGTAAAATACAGAAATAGCTGGAATGCTTACATCTCACGTTCCAACATAGTTGGGCACAATCAATACGTACAGCACTTATTGGAGATTGGATTCCGTACAATAGCAGTGCTACTGGGGTACCGCCTGTCACAGTACGGGGCCTAGATCATCATACCGAGGATTACTCCCAATCTCTTGCAACACAAGGCCGGAACCATTCCTTACCGAACAGTTCCGAACAAGAAAACCCCGCGGTTGTAGCTAGCGACTGCCCACACAGCCGAATATAAAGGGACTCTAGACAGGGATAAATCTTGTCCTACTTGGGCATGACCCACTTAGCCTTGCTGCACCTTCCTTATTTTAGCCATTCCCGGTTGATGAGGCTTGAGGCTACGATTACCTTTATAGAACACATCTATCTTAGAATGCTCATCGCCCACCTGACGATGTTCTGAAAGCAATCAATCCATACAAGTTCGTTTCGGGTTCGAACGAAACCGAAGGCATTATCTCGTTACAGTCATTTTGGAATCACCCTCAGAGTTAACGACAATAACCCTTGCACTCTGAATCTTCACCTTCACTTGAGAATCACGACCTATCATTAATTTGGATCGATGTGGTTTACCGATATCCCAATCTGGAAACCCCATCTCGGTCTCATCGAAATCCAAAACGCCATCTTTTAGGTCCAAGTTGTTTTAAAGTTAAAACAATTCAATTCAAATCATTATCTATATTCACACAGATAGATAATTCACATATGTACAGATAGATAATCCATATCACAAATCAATCCAAATCATCTCATATCACACATATTTCATCAGAGTTATCAAACAATCAAGGCATTCAACATCAATCAGCCATCCATAAGCAATGATCCATTAATCACACGTCTATAATTAATTTAAAATGAATTAAATAAATTACTTCATCTCTAATTAATTTAAAATAAATTAAATTAATTACCTTCATCACAATAAATCTTGCATATTTAATCATTAATTAAACAATTAATTAATCGTCATCTTAAATAATCACCCTTAATTAATTATCCTTTAATTACATTAAGTAATTAACCCTTAATTAATTATACAAATCAATTATCTATAAACCATTAAAGTAATTAACCTCAATTACTTCACTAATTATAATTAATTACATTAATTCTTAATTAATTACAATTAATTAATCACCTTATAATCATTTATTATTAATTAATTATTCTTAATTAATCAGTCCTTAATTACTCTCACTAATTACATTAGTTAATGATTCTCAATTAATTACTACCATTAATCAACTTTAATTAATCATAAACAGTAATTACCATCCTGTAATTACTTACCTTAATTAATTAACTCCTTGATTAATTATATTAATCCTTTGATTGATTACACCAAGTAATTGACCATTAATTACTTCTACTAAGTAATTTATCCTTTAATTACTTCCTATTAAGTAATTCCCTTTAATTAATTACATCTAGTAATTATACATTAATTACATCCTTAAGTAATTACACTTATCAATCTCATTAAGTAATTATACTTAATCAAACATCAAATGATTAACTTTAATTAATTAACAAATTAATTAACTTAAGTTAATCATATTCATTTCATTAATTACAATTGGTAATTATCCCTTAATTACCTTTTGAACAAAGTAATCAATCCTTAATTATAGATTAATTATGATTTAATTATTAATAAACCTTAATTATCAATTAACAAAACTTAATAACCAATTAATTAATCCTTTAATTAATTATTTAATCAATCTTTAATTACAATTAATTAACCCTAAATATTAGTTAATTTTTTAGCAAAGGCTAGCGGGGTTAACAGGGCCCCTACCTGATTTTATTGCAACAACACAATAAAATACATAAGCTTGTCCAACGAATTGGAACAAGCAATAAGAAAAAAACACATAGAGACTAACAAGGAAAGTAAAGAAGTTAAAAACAAGCACACCAAGCAAACAAGAGAAGAAGAAAAAACACTGTCAACCAAACTAACTCCACACATCTCTGAATCGAGTGGGAATTGTTGGTATAATCATCATTGCCTGGTAAATATCCTTCTTCAAAACGTCCCATAACACATCCCCGTCCCTCCTCTTCTTTTCAAAGCATATCAAATTTCTCTCCAGCCACACAATTGACATATACTTTTTCAGACAGATTGTAATGCATCTAGCTTTCAAAGTCCGCCACCTAGTAGCTTTATATATCATATCAAGATCCACAGCCCTGAGCCCAGACAGCATATTACAACCAGCAACCCTCATCATTTTATCAAAGAGTACCAAGGTATATGAACATTGAAGAAACAAGTGGTGAATAGTCTCCGCAGCAGTATCACAGAAAAGGCAGTTCAAACCAGAATCAAAGCCCAACTCCATTAACTTGCTTCTAGTTAACAATGCACTCTGAACAACTTTCCAAAGCATCAGGTTGTCCTTAGGAGTTGAATCAGCAGACCATATAACATCACACCATTTAAATGCAAGACAACCAGGTCTTTGCAAATGTTTATACACAAGTGAAACAGAGTGAGGTTTGGCATCCCAATACAATGCATCAACATCAACATCAGGGTAGAGTTTTCTTTGTATTTCATTCCAATAAGACCTAATGACTTGATTTGTTGAGAAAGGCAGTTGCAAGTGACCATAGTTAATGTAGTCAACAGCAAAAGCATCAGTTGGGATGCCAGTTTGAATCATTTGCTGATTGGTGAGAAGCTGAATCAATAACACCCCCTTGTCAACCCAGGGATCAAACCAAAATTTAACAGCAGAAGAGATGGACATCTTGTGAACAAGGAGGGGAAGTAGAGTTTCACGGAGACTAAGCATCTTTCTCCATGTCCAACTGCATGTATTAGGCACTGCCATAGTCCAGAAATTAGACCTACCAATTCTGTATGACCAAACCCACTTAACCCAGCTAGAGTTCTTCCTGACTAGTATAGAGTTCAAATGTGTACTGAAGGCAGCAATATTCCAATTGATAATATGCATGACTCCCAAGCCACCAGATTTCAAGTCCTTCTCGAAGAGACTGAAAGAGCATGGAAGTGGTTTCCTATTGTTGATGGAACCAGTCCAAAAGAATCTGAGCATAGCACTTCTAACCATATGTAGAAGCTTAACTGGGAGAATGTAGGCTTTGGACCAATAAACAAGCATGGAAAATGCAACTGATTTGATAAGCACTAGCCTACCAGCTTGTGTTAAGAATCGATTGGACCACATGTCAAACAAGGAAACAATTTTAGTGTAAAGTGGAAGGCAATCAGCAGTCTTGAGTCTAGAAGTTAAAAGAGGGAGGCCAAGATACATCATATCCGTATCCATACTCTGAAGACCAAAAAGTTACTTTATTGGGTTTGAGATAGCAGATGTTATCCCAGCAAATGTTATACCAGACTTTGAACAATTAAGTTGCAAGCCAGTCATCATAAAAAAATTAGACAAAGTATTTAAGACACACTGGATTGAAGGAAGGTGAGGCTTTGTAAATATCATGATATCATCAGCGAACATGAGAGTAGTAACATTAGTGAGCTTACATTTAGGGTGATACCTGATTAAGCCAGAAGAGTACTTGGAATTTATGTATCTTGTTAAAACTTCCATCACAATAATAAATAAGTAGGATGAGATTGGATCGCCCTGCCTAATTCCTTGTCTACTTTTGAAATATCCAACCGGTCTACCATTCAAGACAATGGAAAAGCTCGGAGTTGATATGCATTCATACACCCACCCAACAAAAGGCTTGGGAAAATTCATTAAGGCCATAATTCGAACTATTGAGGACCAGTGTATGGTGTCATAAGCTTTGGTAATGTCTAACTTTAACATTGCAGAAGGAGTTGCATTTGATCTGGCATACCCACACAGCAGTTCTTGGGCAAGAAGAATGTTGTCAAAGATTGAACGGTTAGGAAGGAAAGCTACTTGATTATTCGATATAATATCAGGGAGAACAAGCAAAAGTCTTGAAGCAATAATTTTCGAAATACACTTGTACACCACATTACAACATGATATAGGTCTAAAGGAAGTAACAGAGTTAGCTTCAGGACATTTTGGGATGAGAGCAATGTTAGTAGAGTTAACTTCTGATAAGAGAGTGCATTTGTTAAAAAAGTTGTGAACAACTTTGCAAAAATCAACATGAGCAATATCCCAGCAATTAACATAGAAATGAACGTTAAATCCATCAGGGCCACCACTCGATTTTCTGTTCATAGCAAAAAGAGTTTCCTTTATTTCCTCATCAGTAACCTGTTTAACAAGCAACTCAGCTTGGAAACAGGATAATGATGGAAGTGATATTTCATTCAACATATCAAGTTCAGGGGTAAAATTGGAGGAGTTACCAAGTAAGTTTTCAAAGTAATCAAAGAAAGCTGCATCAATGTCGTCAGGGGTGGAGTGTAAAGTTCCATCAGGAGACAGTATAGTACGTATATTCTCTTTAGCTTGCTTTATTTTGATCGAGGAATGAAAAAACTCAGTGTTACGATCACCAAAATTAAGCCACTTACAGTGCAACTGCTGTTGTTTCATTCCACTTTCAATATCAAGGGCTTTGTTGAGAAGCACACAAAGCTTGGCTTCCTCCTCAGCATCAACCAGGTCATGAGGGTTGTTCATCATAGTCTCCTGAGCTTGTTTATACTTAGTCTTCAAAGCAGTAGTTTGTTTAGAACCATTACCATACTTTTCAGCTGACCATACCCTCAATAGCTTTTTAACAAAGTTGAGTTTCCTGCAAAGAATAAACATTGGGTTACCATAACAATACGTGGACCAAGCTTTACTGACAATTGGTTTAAATTCAGGGGAGAGAGTCCAGTCATTAAAAAATTTAAAACTTCTTTTACATTTTTAACATAGGGACCATTTGTAAGAATCATAGGGGAATGATCGGAGAGGATTGGGTGGATTAGGTTAACAGAGAGATTAGGCCAGGCAGAGAGCGCTTTGAAGTTAATGAATGCATGATCAATAGTGGAGAAAGTTCTGAGACCACGCCTACTTTTGTTATTCCATGAAAATCTAGCTCCAGAAGTATGAAGCTTGAAGAGGTCAGAATAAGTTATGGCAACACTTAAAGGTAAGATGTGCTTAGGGTGTAAAGGTTGGCCACCAAACTTATCATCAAGCTGATAGCAACAGTTAAAATCACCGATGACCAGCCATGGATGCGATTCTTGCCTAAGGAAAGGCAAGAAATCAAAAAGTTTTTGCCTTGAAGCAGTGGAGTTGTCTGCATAGATGAAGGTAAGGTAGAAAGAAGTTTTGGATGTGAGACAGTTGATTTTTGTGTGGATATGTTGTCTTGAAGCTAGAACGGAGGTAACAGTATAAACAGATGGATCAAAAAGGATTAAAATCCTACAATATTCAGTTTCAGATAGGTTATGGAGGAACTTCCAGTCAGGGTTAACATAAGAAGCAGCTCTTAAAGATAAAGGGAGATTGAGTTTTGTTTCAAGAATAGCAAATATTTTGAGATTGTGGAAGAAGATAAGACTTTTAACTTGATCAAGCTTCAAATGACTGTGAGCACCCCTAATGTTCCACACACCAATATTTTGTATCATCATAATCTAAAGAGATTGGTGGGAAATGTTTTTTCTACTCCTAGTTGCAGGAGATTGCGAATCAACAGGTAATGTCTTGTTTTTTGGAAGTTTTTTGGTTGTCATTCTGGTATAATTGTCTTTGCTACCGTGGCTAGTTACCTCACACAATTGCTTTTCTTTGTCACACCATCCTGGTATAGTAGCATTATGAACATAAGGGAAATGAGTAGCAGTAGAAGGTAAGGAAGGTGACAAGTTATGGTTTAGGGGATCAGGAGAGATAGAAGCATAAACATTTGGGTTTAAAGAGGTAGATGACAAATTTCGTTTATTTGGAGCAGGATGAGATAAGAATACTTCAGAGATATTTGGAAGTCTTGATGATGGAACATTCTGCATTTCACAGACGAGGTCAAAAAAGATTTTAGCAAGAGAGTTAAAAAAATTGGATTCAGATGAGGTTGTGTGATGGATATTTATGTCAAGTGGTGCTTCCTTTAATGTCTGATCATTGTACTTATGTGGAAGTATAACTTCATGCTGAAATATTACAGGACTGTTGTGTACATGCACAGGTGACACACCATGCACAGAGACAATATCATGAGAATTCCCACTTTTAGTTACTTGGAGGCAGTTAGCTGAAACAACCAGGCCAACTTCGAGTATTTCTCCTTCCTCAATACTAACAACATCATCTGTTGCTTTTTCCTTAACTACTAGAGCTGTTTCATTAACTACCCCAAAAAATTCCTCATCAAGCACTTGAAAACAGTTCACCATGCTAATATCATTTCCATGAAAAGCAGAAGGTATTTTTTTTATGTTTTAATGCTCCATCCACAGTACCTCCCTCAACATTTGCAGAGGAGAATTGCATTTTCTTGGTGCCAACAAACTCTGCTTGTTTATCTCCAACTTGCAGAACAATAGCCTCCTTGTTCTTACTTTTGGAATTGTTAACTTTTGTCCATACCTGTTTGAGATTACTTTTTATACCTGACTTACTATACTTCTCCTTAACTGTATCCTTAACACTTTGAGTGACTGGTACTTCATGGTTTGCATCCTTTGCCACTTTTGATGCAAAAGAGCAATTATGTTTCGTGTGTTCAAATTCACAACAACTAACACACACCACTGGTTTCCACAAGTATTCAACTGAAACTAGTTGATCACTCCCATCCATTAGCTTGACAAGAAAGTTATCAACTAATTCCTTGTCAGGAGAGACCTAAACAAGGAATTTTGCAAAAGTTATCCTCTCCAATCTCTCAGCTGACTGATCCATGCACAGAAACTTTCCAACCCTATTTTCCAACCAATTAACTCCATGATGCGACCAGGCGTACAAGGGTATATTATATAACTTGATCCAAACTGGAACAGAGCGTATTGTCCCACAACTGTTGCCCACTGTAACATCCCAAGGCTTAATGATAAACAGCTTATTTTTCATGATAATTGGATCTGCCTCAGAGATTCTATGCTTATCCTCAGATGAAGAAAAGCTGAAGAGAAAAAGGAAACCATCAGATTTGACTTTAACTTCACCTTTAAGCTTCCAAACTCTCTTCAGGTGATGCACAACAAAGACATACGATAGGGGCTTATCCAGGAAAAACCCCACAAGGTAGTCTTTCCAAACTGCAGTGCCAGCATTAATTATTTCACTGGAAGGCACAAGCACGTCACCAGAGAAAATAAGAGGAATATCCTGGGCAATGTAAGTGCCAGTGTTACGAGGTTTGGATTTAAAAAGAGAAGACCAAGGCACCGAGTCAAGCGAAGGAGGTTGATTCAATGGAGAAAAAGGGCAGTGGACAAGAGAAGGAAGCGAGGAAGAAGACGTCTGAACAGCGAAAGGTTGAGGAGGAGGGTCAGGAGAAGGTGGAGGAAGGATGGGATGGGACGCTGTAACAGGGACAGACTGTAGTTGCGACAAAGGAGGAATGGTTGAGGTAGACAAGGGAGCAGAAGAAAGAATGGCGTGGTCAGAAGTTCGAAAAGAAGAAAGGACAGGAAGGGATGGAGAAGAAATAGTCCCTATGAAAAATCAATTTAAACTTGAAAATACATGAAAACTTTGGGGACAGGGAGACTATGTCGCCCTGACCTTTGGTTAAGCCGGTTTTATAAGTGGCCGTGCACTATGCCTCATAATTGTGGCCGCTGGGATTCGATCTGGTGCCACTACAACTACATGTAGCAACTCCACTATGTCTTAACCACTGGACCACTAGTACTTGGCAAAACTTTGGGGACAGGGAGACTATGTCGCCCTGACCTTTGGTTAAGCCGGTTTTAAAGTGGCCGTGCACTATGCCTCATAATTGTGGCCGCTGGGATTCGATCCGGTGCCACTACAACTACATGTAGCAACTCCACTATGTCTTAACCACTGGACCACTAGTACTTGGCAAAACTTTGGGGACAGGGAGACTATGTCGCCCTGACCTTTGGTTAAGCCGGTTTTAAAGTGGCCGTGCACTATGTCTCATTATTGTGGCCGCTGGGAATCGAACCGGTGCCACTACAACACAATGTAGCAACTCCAATCTGTCGAAACCACTGGACCACTAAAACTTAACTTCAATTATAGATTAATAATTTATTAATTATTAATTAATAAAGCCTAATTATTAATTAATAAAACTTAACTAAAAATTAAGTACTTTTTAATTACAAGTTAATTAATCTCTGATCACCTAATTAATCAAACTTAATTCCTTAATTAATTAATCTTTAATCATAAATTAAAAATCTCTAATTATCTAATTAATTATACTTAATTATAAATTAATTAACTTCTAATTAATTAACTTATAACCTTCAATTATTAAATAAATTAATTAAATCAATTAATTACTCTTAATAATTCCTTAGTTAATTCTTAATCATTATTAATTTAAATTAATTACTTATACTTAATTTTCCTTAATTAATTTAATTAATTTCAACCCATTAAAACCTTAATTATCTTAAGATAACGCATTATCTTAATTAATGACTTAATTATCATTAAAACATTTTATCTTAATAATTAATTTCGCTTAATTAATTCAATAATTAAGTTTTAAAATAAACAATTATTTAGCTTGATAAATTAAGGTTAACAAAGCTTCCTTTAGATACTTAAAATATTATAAAGTAATAGTTTTTAAAAATAGTACCAAATTTGAATTTAAAACTTGCTTTTACTTTAAAATTTTATTTCTAACTTAACTTTTAAATCAACGTAAAACTTTGCTTAATAAAATTTAAGTTAAACAAATGTCAAAACCTCTTAACAGCTGCTTAAGAAAACAATTATTTTATACAAAATAAATTTACATAAGAAGATTTAAAGTAAATCAAAGTTTAAACTTCAAAACTTTTTTAAAACCTTTTAAAAACTATTCAACATTTGCATCAAGTCATACCTGAAATCCACTTGGGTCCAACCTGAGTTCTTTTTCCATTTCAAATTTTTTTATTTTAATTTAAGTTTAAATTCTAAAGAAAACTGTAACCACTACAACAGATCATAGGTTAAAACACTACCACCTACTTCGAGTTCCCACTTGAGCCACGCACTCAAACACACGAGCATCCCTTCGAGTCGCACACGAACCCATTTTCCAGATGCGAGAAATCATCGTCGTGCACGTGCACTGTCACCGGAGCCACCTTCAATCATCCACGGCAACTTCGACACATCGATCATCGATGCAGCAACCCTCTCCGATCACCAAACCCGAATCACAAGCCCTCGATCAAAAATGAGCCATTCAGTTGAAAACTTGAACTAGTCAACATGATCAAATCCACCTCGATCTTGCGCCTCCGACCATCAGACGACGTGCAAACCTGGCCATTCCATCTCTGATCATCCATGAAGCTACCTCCAAAATCCCATCAAACTCGATGCACTGGAGAAGAAATAGTGAACTCGTTTTCCAGACTCGACTCACTTAGGGTTTTAAACCTAAATCGACCAAAATATGACGCCACAGGGATTAGTCGCCACTACCACTATTTTTCTCAACACCATTGATCCTTCCTCTACCTCCAATCGAAAAACCGACCACCATTGTTCCTCAGGCCACCCGTAAATGCTCAAACCCATAATCCAGACATCACCAAAATGCACTCTCAATACGTCATTAAAAATTGCGATTTTCTTTTAAAAATCATATCTTCCAGAGAAAATTTAGTTTACATAATTGATTCATCCAATTACAACATTCGATTTTAACATTGATTTAGAATGTCACTGCATTTCCTAATTTCCAGATGATTTTCAACCATAAGATACTTGAATCTATTTTTAATACTTAGATTATAATTAAATTAATCTATTTTGTTTGAATCCAAGTCCTACCAGTTATTTAATAAAAAGAACTTGAAGTTTTGATTGTAACTCAAATTCTGTAGTAAGGAAGCAGAGAAGATAAATGCAACCAGACATGCACACATGAATACAATCATCTATATACAAAGGCACGACTTACATAAACATATAGATGTAGAGCATCATCACAAAATATCAAAAGAAACCATTTTTTCTACTTAAACTTTAATTTTTAAAGGTTTACTCACTTTTTGAAAAGCAAAGTCTTTGGAAAGAACTGGGATTTCGAAAACTGAAAGGCTTGCAAATAGATCTAACTTGAAAACTTGAAGAAATATAAAACTTGAAAGCTTGCTTTAGGTTGCAAATCTTAAGATGTTCCAGGCTTGAAAATTTGTTACAGGTTGTCTTGCTTGAACTTTTGAAAACATATTGTTGCAGGCTTATTGTTTGAGATGACTACAGACCTCAGATTGAAAAAAAGGATTACATGGTTTTTAAATTTTGGTTTGAGGAATGCATTCAGATTTTAAAATTCTTGTATTTGTCTTGAGGAATGAATTTCAGGCTTGATAAAAGATGATTACAGGGTTTTGATTCTTGCATTTCTGGTTCCGATATTAGTTTACAAGTTTGAGGAATTCCAGATTTGAAAGTTGTTTGAACTGAGAAGTGTATTACAAGGTTTGGTATAAAAATGGTTACAGGTTTGAGAAGGTTTTACATGGTATTGGTTAAGGAAATTTTCATTTTTTCTTTGATTTTGAACTCAGATTAGAAAAAGGAAATGAAGGGAAAAGATAGAAGTTTCTATGAGTAAATTTAGATTTTATTAAAATTAAAAGAAAATTCAAATAAATGTGGCACTTGTCCAATATCACACTTAATTATTTAACACTTGTTATTTAAAGGGTTTATAACTTAACACTTGTCATCATTTATATATATTTATTTTATAATGATTTTAAAAGCCCTTTAAAATAGATTTCATAATTAATTAGTAAGTTTATTAATATATTAATGCTTTTCTAATTTTGAATAAATAAAACTTTTAAAAGAAAAGTAGAATAAAAACCAATTAGATTCTAAATAAAATCATATAAAATTATTTAATCCATTTTTAAGTGCTAAATTAAAAGCTTTTGTATTTATTCCTATTAAATAAATACTCTTCCAAATTACTATAAACAAATTTCTTTAAAAAGAATAATATAAAACAATATCTTATTTTAAAATAAAAACCTTATCCATATATTTTAAATCCAAACTATATTATTATTTTTATTTTAAGATATATATACTTTTTAAATTCAATTTTTTAAATTCAAATTCAAAGTCAATTTAAAATCCAATTTAAAATCAATTCAAATAAATATAGATATCATTTTAAACAAACACATTATTAAATTTGTAAATTATTATCCCATTTAAAAATAACTTAAATACACTCATATATATATTTAAACACATTTATTAAATTTGAAAATAATAAGTCTATTTAAAATCTACTTATAAAATAACACAATTTAAATTCGTAAATTATTATTCCACTTAAAAATCTATTTATAACTATATTTAAAAACGACTCATTTTATATATTATTGTTTGAAATAACATTTTTTACCAATTTTAATTAATTAATTAAGAGATTGTCACATTTTAAATTCCTTTAAATTCTGGGATATCACATTCCTCCCCCCTTAAAAAAATTTCGTCCTCGAAATTTAAAACAAAAGATAATCCAAAGTTTTTATTTTATTTCAACCAATTCAAGCATATATATCAACAAATCAAACAATTTCATCCAAACAATTATTTCAACAAACAACGTTAGCTTTCCGGACCAGACCTGGATAAGCTCCCTAAAATTATCAAGAGCTTCCCAGTTATAGATACTGGAATACTCGCTCTACTGAATCCAAATTAGCTGCACTACTAAGCTACTGAGCTCCTACTCATCTAGATCTACAAGAGATCTGGCCACAAACAAGATCGACTCAACTGTCAAACCCTCACAGAACTACTGGTTCCAAAACCAGTGATATATCATACATGTAATCCCTGAGAGATACGTTCAATACATTGAATCCCAGTCTTCCAAACTGGCAATTCAACCCTTATATGCTAAACACTTATTCCAAATTCTTCTGTTTCTTAACCAAAAAACTCTACTGACGATCCTGGGCTGCCTACATCTTTTCCGATCAACTCAACCTTCGCTGATGCTTCTTGAAACAAACTGGATCAAAACAACCCTATAAAATGATCTCCTCAAGATCAACCAAAATCAAGAACAAACTCCACTTCACAAACATCAGAAAGCTGAACTTACTTCTCCTATCTGGAAAAGACAAAACCGGTGCACTTGCCAATCTGGCCTTAAACCCTGGAAAAAAATTCCTGTAGAAACTCTCTAATCCAAAACACTGCAACTTCGTGTTGCTTCCATTCTAGAATTGCTGCCACCTTGCTTTCGCTGCACAACTCTGATCTGGAACAGATAAGAATGTCGTTCGATGAACACGAGCACAAACTAGATAGCACATCCTACAAATATGGTTCAACGGATCCATAAAGAGAAAACACAGAAGTTCCATACAATCCTGAGCCGCTTCACCAAAAACCTCTCTCTATTAGACATCCTTCTACCTAGCTAAACCAAATGATACGCAACTCGACCTCTAATGCAGACAAACTTCTGACTTCCCCGAAGACATCCAGAAAATCTCTGACAACTTCTATAACTCGAGAGAACACTCAAACTATCGCAAGTCACTTTTGCGATCCTAGCCAATCTAATATCCATAAATACTGTTCTCTCCTTATTAATTAGAACAGCTTATTCTCGACCAATCCATTGAAGAAACGGGTCCACTCCGCTATTTCTGAATTCCACCTCTAGGAAACCGCTAAGCCAAAAGATCTTCTTGTTGGCACACAAAACACTCCCAGCCGCAACACTGCCACAGATACCAAAGACTTCTTATCCAAAGCTCCTTTGATCCTCAAAATACGATCAACCAATCCCACACAGAACCTTGAGATAGGCAGACATCTCCTCAAGAGACTTGGGCCTCAATCTAAACACAAACTCAGTCTCGTCACTGATGCAGGCACACTTCCTTATACTTTCTCCAAAAGAAACATCTTTCGGAACATCCCTAGTCACTGCATAACACAACGCAGCTACTCCATCCTGAAGTTGCCAAGATACCATCACACACTTCTGCTCAACCAAACAGATCCAAACTCTAGAAAATCCACTCGTACGAGTGTGATCATCTAACACTTCAATGATGGTCTCTGAACCTTAACAGGTTTCCTTCAGAGATTGGTGAAATCCTTACACCATACTGCAAAGCTCACTTGAGATGGTATTGGGTCTACAGTCTCGACTGATACTCTTCCAACCTCAACACTTGAACTTTTTCCGTTGGTAGTCATGCTATACACACCACTACCCCATCTACCTCTAGAATTCATATTGGAAAAACCCGAACAGGTAATCCAACAAATAGGTAGAAATATATATATATATATATATATATATATATATATGTATAGTTATATATAAAAATTACAAATACGCTCTCTCAAGATAGACACCACTCCAGAGCCTAGGTATTCACTCAACCTTCCTCTCTGATACCAGGTGAGACGGCCTACCTTTCTCTCCACAGAAAGACGCATCATTTTTAAGAAAGAAAGGGATAGAAAAGAGAAAAGATAGAGAAGAAAGAAAGAAACAACATCAGAATCTCAACAGCGGAACGAATAAATTATATTACTCACATAATGTATTACATAGTATCATATACATCAGAGTTACACAGCTTATACAACACATACTAGACAGTTATAAACACAAGTCTACTTATACAACACAAGATGCAACTCAAACTAACGACTCAGAGACCAACACAGCGGAACCATCTATATATATCTACGAACGCTGAAGCTTCCTGCTCCATTGCTCCTCCAGAATTCGTCAAAGCTAACCTAAATCCCTTGGCTACTCGTCAAAATTTGAGTACCCAAGAGTTTAAGAAAAACAGAATAAACTCCAGGTCGGACATGGGTCTGGTGTGAGTAAACGGGTTACAGTTGCTTAACTTTAAAAACCTTTGAAAGAAAAGGTATCACGTAAGACTCTCCACACATAAACATAGGTAAGTTTTTATATTACACTAACCAAAACATTTGATAGGAAATCTAGTGATATTATAATAGAGTCTAGGGTTTCAAGTAAAATACAGAAATAGCTAGAATGCTTACATCTCACGTTCCAACATAGTTGGGAACAACCAATACGTACGACACTTATTGAAAATTGGATTGCATACAATGGCAGGGCTACTGGGGTACCGCCCGTCACAGTACGAGGCCTAGACCACCGTACCGAGGATTACTCCAAATCCCCTACAACACAAGGCAGGAACCATTCCTTACTGAAAAGTTTCGAACAAGACAACCCCATGGTTGTAGCTAGCAACCGCCCACACATCCGAATATAAAGGGACTCTACACAGGGGTAAATCTCGTCCTACTTGGGCATGACCCACTTAGCCTTGCGTCATCTCCCCTGTTTTAGCCATTCCCATTTGATGAGGCTTGAGGCTACGATTACCTTTATAGAACACATCTATCTTAGAATGCTCATCGTCCACATGATGATGTTTTGAAAGTAATCAATTTATACAAGTTCGTGACGGGTTCGAACGAAACCGAAGGCATTATCACGTTATGCTCATTTTGCAATCACCCTCAGAGTTAACGACAATAACGCTTGCACTCTGAATCTTCATCTTCGCTTGAGATTCACGACCCATCGTTAATTTGGATCGATGTGTTTTTCGGATATCCAAATCTAAAAACCTGATCCAGGTCTCATCGAAATCCAAAACGCCATCTTTTAGGTCCAAGTTGTTTTAAAGTTAAAACAATTCAATTCAAATCATTATCTATATTTACACAGATAGGTAATTCACATATAAACAGATAGATAATCCATATCACAATTCAATCCAAATCATCTCATATCACGTATCACACATATCTCATCAGAGATATCAAACAATCAAGGCATTCAATATCAATCAGCCATCCATAAACAATGATCTATTAATCACACATCTATAATCAATTTAAAATTAATTAAATTAATTACTTCATGTCTAATTAATTTAAAATAAATTAAATTAGTTACCTTCATTACAATAAATCTTTCTTGTTTAATCATTAATTAAACCAATTATTAATCATCATCTTAATTAATCACCCTTGATTAATTATCCTTTAATTACATTAAGTAATTAACCCTTAATTAATTATACAAATTAATTATCTACAAACCATTAAAGTAATTAACCTCAATTACTTCATTAATTATAATTAATTACATTAATTTTTAATTAGTTACAATTAATTAATCACCTTATAATCATTTATTATTGATTAATTATTCTTGATTAATCAATCCTTAATTACTCTCATTAATTACATTAATTAATGATTCTTAATTAATTGCTTCCATTAATCAACTTTAATTAATCATAAACAGTAATTACCATCCTGTAATTACTTACCTTTATTAATTAACTCCTTAATTAAATATATTAATCCTTTGACTAATTACACGAAGTAATAAACCCTTAATTACTTCTACTAAGTAATTTAACCTTTAATTACTTCCTATTTAGTAATTCCCTTTAATTAATCACATCCAGTAATTATACATTAATTACTTTACTAAGTAATTACAAGTATCAATCTCATCAAGTAAGTATACTTAATCAAACATTAAATGATTATCTTTAATTAATTAACAAATTAATTAACGTAATTTAATCACATTCACTTCATTAATTATAATTGGTAATTATCCCTTAATTACCTTTTAAACAAAATAATTAATCCTTAATTACCGATTAATTATTCTTTAATTATTAATTAATAAACCTCAATTATCAATTAATAAAACTTAATAATCAATTAATTAATCTTGTAATTAATTAGTTAATCAATCTTTAATTACAATTAATTAACCCTAAATATTGGTTAATTAATACTTAATTAACTTCAATTATAGACTAATAATTTCTTAGTTATTAATCAATAAAGCCTAATTATTAGTTAATAAAACTTAATTACAAATTAAGTACTTTTTAATTACAAGTTAATTAATCTCTAATTACTTAATAAATCAACCTTAATTACTTAATTAATTAATCTCTAATCATTAATTAAAAATCTACAATTATCTAATTAATTATACTTAATTATAAATTAACTAACCTCTAATTAATTAACTTATAACCTTTAATCATTAAATAAATTAATTAAATCAATTAATTACTCTTAATTAATTCCTTTGTTAATTCTTAATCATTATTAATTAAATTAATTACTTATACTTAATTTTCCTTAATTAACTTAATTATTTTCAACCCATCAAATCCTTAATTATCTTAAGACAACACATTATCTTAATTAATGACTAAATTATCATTAAAAACATTTTATCTTATTAATTAATTTCACTTAATTAATTCAATAATTAAGTTTTAAAATAAACAATTATTTAACTTGATAAATTAAGGTTAACAAAGCTTCCTTTAGATACTTAGAATATTATTAAGTAATTGTTTTTAAAACTAGTTTTAAATTTGAATTTAAAACTTGCTTTTACACATACCTTTTAAAATTTTATTTCTAACTTAACTTTTAAATCAACTTAAAACTTTGCTTAATAGAATTAAGTTAAACAAATGTCAAAACCTCTTAACAACTGTTTAAGAAAACAGTTATTTTATATAAAATAAATTTACATAAGAAGATTTAAATTAAATTATAGTTTTAATTTCAAAACTTAAATTTTAAAACCATTTAAAAACTATTCAACACTTGCATTAGGTAATACCTGAAATCCACTCAGGTCTAACCTGAGTTCTTTTTCCATTTCAAACTTTGTTTTAGTTTTCAATTTAAGTTTAAATTTAAAAAAAACTGTAATCACTACAACAGATCACAGGTTAAAACACTACCACCTACTTCGAGCTCCCACTCGGGCCACACACTCAAACACATGAGCATCCCTTCGAGTCACAAACGAACCCATTTTCCAGACGTGAGAAATCATCGTCGTGCACGCACACTATCACCGGAGGCACCTTCGATCATCCACGGCAACTTCGACACATCGATCATCGATGCAGCAACCCTCTCCGATCACCAAACCTGAATCATAAGCCCTCGATCAAAAACGAGCCATCCAGTTGAAAACTGGAACTAGTCAACATAATCAAATCCACCTTGACCTCGCGCCTTCGACCATCAGACGGCGCGCAACCCTGGGCACTGCACTCTGATAATCCACGAAGCTACCTCCAAAATCCCATCAAACTCGATGCACCAGAGAAGAAATAGTGAACTCATTTTCCAGACATGACTCACTTAGTGTTTTAAACCTAAATCGACCAAAATCCGACGCCACAGGGATTAGCCCCCACTACCACTATTTTTCCCAACAGCACTGATCCTTCCTCCTCTTCCAGTCGAAACACCGACCACCATTGTTCCTCCGGCCACTCGTAAATGCTCAAAACCCATAATTCAGACATCACCAAAATGCACTCTCAGTACATCATTAAAAATTGTGATTTTCTTTTTAAAAATCATACCTTCCAGAGACAATTTAGTTATATAATTGATTCATCCAATTACAACATTCGATTTTAACATTGATGTTAGAATGTCACTGCATTTCTTGATTTCCAAATGATTTTCAAACATAAGATTTTTTAGTACTTAGATTATAATTAAACTAATCTATTTTGTTTGAATCCAAGTCCTAACAGTTATTTAATAAAAAGAACTTGAAGTTTTGATAGTAACTCAAATTCTGTAGTAAGGAAACAGAGAAGATAAATGCAACCAGACATGCACACATGAATACAGTCATCTATATACAGAGGCACTACTTATATAAACACATGCATGCAGAGCATCATCACAGAATTTCACAAGCAACCATTTTTTTTCTAATTAAATTTTTTAATTTAAAGGTTTACTCACTTTTTGAAAAGCAAAGGCTTTGGAAAGAACTGGGATTTTGAAAACTGGAAGGCTTGCAAACAGATCTAACTTAAAAACTTGAAGAAATATAAAACTGGAAAGCTTACTTCAGGTTGCAAATCTGAAGATGTTCTAGGCTTGAAAATTTGTTACAGGTTGTCTTGCTTGAACTTTTGAAAACATATTGTTGCAGGCTTGTTGTTTGAGAAGACTACAGACCTTAGATTGAAAAAAAAAAGATTACAGGGTATTTAAATTTTGGCTTGAGGAATGCTTCCAGATTTTAAAATGCTTGTATTTGTCTTGAGGAATGAATTTCAGGCTTGATAAAATAGGATTACAGGGTTTGATTCTTGCATTTCTGGTTCTGATATTAGTTTACAGGCTTGAGGAATTCCATATTTGAAAGTTGTTTGAACTGAGAAGTGTATTACAGTGTTTGGTATAAAAATGGTTACAGGTTTGAGAAGGTTTTACAGGGTATTGTTTAAGGAAATTTTCAGTTTTTCTTTGATTTTGAACTGAGATTAAAAAAAGGAAATGAAGGGGAAAGATAGAAGTTTTTATAAGTAAATTTAGATTTTATTAAAATTAAAAGAAAATTCAAACAAATGTGACACTTGTCCAATATCACACTTAATTATTTAACACTTGTTATTTAAAGGGCTTATAACTTAACACTGGTCATTATTTATATATATTTATTATAAAATGATTTTAAAAGCGCTTTAAAATAGATTTCCTAATTAATTAGTAAGTTTCTTTATTTATTAATGCTTTTCTAATTTTAAATAAATAAAAATTTTAAAAGAAAAATAAAATAAAACCAATTAGATTCTAGATAAAATCATATCAAATTATTTAATCCATTTTTAAGTGCTAAATTAAAAGCTTTTGTATTTATTCCTATTAAATAAATACTTTTCCAAATTTCTATAAATAAATTTCATTAAAAAGAATAATATAAAACAAAATCTTATTTTAAAATAAAAACCGTATCCTTATATTTTAAATCCAAACTATATTTCTATTTTTATTTTAAGATATATTATCCTTTTTAAATTCAATTATTTAAATTCAAATTCAAAGTCGATTTAAAATCCGATTTAAAATCAATTCAAATAAATATAGATATCTATTTTAAACAAACACATTATTAAATATGTAAATTATTATCCTCTTTAGAAATAACTTAAATACATACATACATACATACATACATACATACATACATATATATATTTAAACACGCTTATTAAATTTGAAAATAATAAGTCTATTTAAAATCCACTTATAAAATAACACAATTTAAATTTGTAAATTATTATTCCATTTAAAAATCTATTTATAACTATATTTAAAAACAACTCATTATATTTATTGCTGTTTGAAATAACAATTTTTACCAATTTTAATTAATTAATTAAGAGATTATCACATTTTAAATTCCTTTAAATTCCGGGATATCGCAAGTTGATTCCCTGAGATTGATTGCTTGATTTTGGTGTTGCATTTCATATCAATTTCATTGATATTTCTGAATTTTGAATGTATTGATGAATTCATTTTGATGTTATATACCAAAGAGTAATTTTATGGATCTTGGGAGTAAGACCCACATTTGATGCACATTTTCAAATCGAATTTATAAAAGGCTGATTTCTAAATCAAACCATTTTATAAATATCTTTCTTAAGGACAAATCTAATTTCTATGTAAATAGTTTAAAAATATACATATACATACATACATACATATATATAGTGTGTTATTCTCTTTGAAAATGGTTCTAAAAATGATTTGGAGCATGATTTGAAAAGTACTTATATATATATATATATATTTCTGCTATAATCAATGCTCACCAAAAATGATTTTAATGCAAGGAATTTTATAAAAATTGCACGATATTAATCGAATGAGGAATTGATTTAAACGGTTAAATAAAACGAGTGGTATGGAGCGCTCCCGTTTATTTTGCCGGTTAATTCTAGGACTTGCTAGACCGAACCATTGCTACACAGTGGAGTTTAAACGTTTGGGTAAGACCATGTGGTATAGGACACATTGTCGTTATTTATTCAGTTTCTATATGAAAGTATTTTACACATTTATCAACGATTTTCTGACTTTCCTTCGAAGTTTGTAGGACTTGTTCCAATCTTGGAGTTTATATGTCTTGTACCTATCTTGATGTTTTTAGGACTTGTTCCTATCTTGATGTTTATAGGTCTCGTACCTATTTTGAAGATTATAAGACTTGTTCCTATCTTCATGTTTATAGTCGTACATATCTTGATGTTTATAGACTTATACATCTATCTTGGGGTTACATGGATGTAGATGAATTTATTTCACTAATCTTGGAGTTTGGCGCCTCCTTCCTTTTTATGGGATTTTTGGATTTCTATTTGTGAGATTTTTGGTTTTGATGTTGTTTGAGTTATCGCCAAATCATTTTAGGGATTTTTGCTTTTAATAAGCTATCTTGACTTTTAGAATTTGCTGATTTAAAGTTATTGATGCATTTTTGATATTTTTCGATATATGATTATATTTGAGATCTACTTCACTTTATCTGTCATTCATTTTTGCTAACTCATTTATCTTAGTCTAGACTGATCCGTTTATTATTTTTATAATACTCGGGTCGAACCGAGATGTTTCAGGTCCTCCAGCTTGATGCTTATATATGTGATGTTATGATGTATCTTATGTCAAGCTACATTCATTTTGTGTACATATTCATATTTTGAGATGTAGCACTTGTATATGTGTAGTCTACATCATATATCTATTTTGGGATGGTTCGAACTTATATATATTTTTATTACACTACGTCTGATCTATGATTTTGTGATCTATATTTATTATATGTTTTTCTAGATTTGATTATAGCTACCATAGTTTTGTTTTAAGCCTGAATTGTATACGTCGATTCCAATTGATTAAAGAAATGTATAATATATTAATCGATGTACCAATGCTTGCTTAAAGTAAAATTCATGGATGGTTGTTGTTAACCAGCCATGTCCACTGCACTAGCCGATAATATTACTTTGTTAGTGTGGGTCTCGGGGTGGGGCATCACACGAAGCCTCCAATCATCGAACAACCTTATTCATTTTTTTAGATTCCTCCACTTTCAAGACCATTTACCTCCCCTTCGACTATAGATGCGGATCCTTACTCCAACATTTCCCTATCACTACAGTTGTTGTCCCAGGCTATCAATAGATCTGGTAACTTCTTTTTATCCATTTATATACTCATGTTACTGAATTTCTTGCTTTGATTCATGTTTAGTCAATATGGGGTTGTGTTGGTGGTTAGGATTTCCACATTCAACACTTGTAGACTAATTCACTCATGAGGAGTGATTCAAAAGGTCGTGCCTTGATGGCTAAATTCTCTAGATAGGGTGGGCCTTAAAATCTTAAGGTTATGGTTTTATTGTCCTACATTCGGCCCCTGGATAACAAAAGGTACTATATCACTTGTTATTGATTGATTTCATATGATTCTCGCCATTGATGGGAAGTTTGCACCACACTGTTTATAACCCGATATATTTCTATTGTGCCTGCGTACGCTCACTTATACATAAGCATCCACACACACATATCAACACTCACACACTCTACGATGGAGCACGAGATAGGTTACTATATCTTAGGTATGTCGAGTCATCGTCGAACCTATTCGTAGGTTACCTCTGTGGGACTGGCTCCATCTTCATCTCCCACCCCTTCGGATCCTTCACCATCGAGGCACAAAATTAACTAGCCTATTCTGCTTGCTCTCTTGTATATGGATTTGGGCCATAAGAATTGTCGGTCGACCCTATTGATTCCGAGGCCTCTAGCCAAAACTCCTAGTAATTGGACTAATTGCAACCACTCATGCCTTCCTAGGGAAGATCTTTTTCTGCCTACCCCTATACAACAGGCTCATGCCTCACCAAAAGGATATATGGCTTACTCTAGATATCACCATGCGGTGGGGGATTCACCTCCTCTTCCCTAATGGATCACAGATTTTTCGGTGGAACTAAAGATTGCTCCATCCTAGTTGCATCCTAATGGCTATGTATTTTGACTAGTCTATACATAATTTTTATACGGGATTTTTAGGAGCCCCATACTCATCATCAGGTCCAGTTTCTCTATGCGATAAAGAGTAATCTTATAGTGGAAAGTAAACTCTAGGCAGCTGAAAACTTATGTTCCATGTACAACATGTTCAAGAAGGAATATTTGTTCATCCGAGATGACTCTCCATGCTTCCATCGCTGGCATTTCTTATGTAAGTCTCTTTCTACCGCATGTTTCCTCTTATATTCATGGTTCTATGAAATCCTATGTTGAATATAAATCTTACCTCTTTTATACTTCTCTTCCAAGTGTTGCGAAAGTAGCAATAGGGGAATATCTAGAGGACATGTTTTGGAGACTCCAAAATATCCTCATGGAACTTCATAAGGTTCCTCGTTTAGTTACAAATGATAACTTAAGATAGCTTCGGCTGTTGGCCGTTGGTTGCTTAATCAGGAAGGGCAGGTTACACTTTACTCATAAGCCCAAAAAGAAAAGGAAAGGGAAAGCTCAGCTACTGGCGAGATAAGTGAAGCACCATCCTCTCATCCCTTCGTTTCTGGTGCCATTCTGACCAAAATCCTGCCAGAGTTGCCCCCACTGTTCTTACAAGTTCGATGGAGCCAACATTAGGCTCCTTCAGGATCGAACCTCATAAAGGCGATCCATTCATAACCTTAAGGGAATAGGATGATGATAACATCCATATGAAGACAGCTGAGAAGGCAGGCTCCCATTCCTATGATGGCGAATGCACTGCCTCTAACTGTAGAGAAGCACACTCTCTCCGACAAATCGACTTAGATAACTCACTTAGTTTAGAGGTGGGAGAAGCCCTACACCGCATTTTTGGTTTCGAGGAGGTGGAAAACATCATTCCTAGAGATATTACCATTTTTGATTATCTTTTGGATCCGGAGCTACGAATTGATTATGGGGATTCTATGCCAATAGCGAAAATCCAGCATCATTTGGAAACTCACAAGAACCTCAAGGGTTAGTCTAGATGCCCTATACTTTTACATATACACACGCTCTCACACATCTGTGCCATGTTCATGTGCCTTTTAGGCGTTTTCCTAGTTCTAATTTTCTGACTTTATGAAATTGTAGGAAGCATAAAATCAAAAGGAGGGAAGTTGCTATCTAAAATGAAGTAATTAGGGCTAGGGGCGCCTGTCAAGGACATCAGAAAAGCTACATGTTCATTTGGACCAAGTGAGAATATGGGCTAGCCGGCCATAGATTTTAAGATAGGGGAGACTGTATTTTATTGCCTAGTTGGGGACAGTGGTGACCAAGATCCTAAAGATGGCTCTAGAAAAAGATCTCGATCCCTCAATAGTAAATCATGATCCAGGACCCCTGTCCACACATCCAAATCTCATCGAGCTTCACCTTTTCTTGTATCAAATTCAAAATCTTCTAAGCAGCAATAATAGATGGATAGGAAATGAGCAATTGTCCCAACCCCCAGAAGCAAAGATAGAGGGAACGATAAAGAAGGATCAGTTATCATTATTGACAAGCACATATCCAATTTTTTTGAGTTTCAACAACCCTACCAGCCTAGAGACCCTCTTGCCTGCTTGCTTGCTGAGGCGCCTCTCATAGAGCTAAAGAAAAATGTGGTATAATGTAAAGTTGAGAGGACCTCTCTATAGGAAAGATTCAAGGCTGAGACTACTAAAAAGGCCACTGTGTTTGGCAAAGTAAAAAAAAATACAGGTGGATTGCAATGACATGAACAATCAACTTGATCAGGTAGAAGGGATTCTATATGAAATCTACTTTAGGATTTTCATCGAGAAGAGCTTAGTCTGGATGGACGATTATTAAAAAGTCATGGCATCCATCTATAAATGGTTGATTGTAGAGGCCAAGACTGCCGATGAACAGGGAGGCCCACCCTTCCACCAAGAAGATGTTGACACTCTCTTTAAGTAGAGGAAAGGAAGGTCGTTCTCCTTGGATATTTAAATTTGGTGGAGGCGAAAAAGCATAGAAAGAGGAGGAAGAGAAGAGGAAGAATGGTGGCTCGTCCTCAAGGGCAACAACGCAAGTTCAAATTTCGAAACCAGTCGTTTACGCCCCCATACACGATGTTCCTCTGAATATTTTCTACATTTCTATAGATGCCTCTATGACAAGTTAGCCTTGGGAAATGCCTCTGCTACAGACCTTATTCAGCCTCCTTGTAGTGTTCCAAGTTGACCTAAAGGAGGTACGACTCTTCTTTATAGTTACAGTCCACTGCTAATTACATTTGAGTTTGTTCAGAAAATTCGTATCTTACGGCCCTCCTCGTTCCCACGTAGGTGATACACTCATAACATATATTATTAAGGCTACAATTACTTCCAAAACTTTATTATCAAGGACTGTGGCCCCTGGCCCCTCTAATTCTCCTGTCGGTGATGCCCGTGACAAGATAATCATTGCCCTCAAGGCCAACATCGACCTAGAGATATTAGGACATAGAGTCTATGGAGGATGTCGTAAAGCAACAAGTCCTAGTGATATTTCCTAAGGAGATGACAAGAATTAATATCAAAGTCATGGAGAAGCTAAAGAATATCAAGAAGAAACAAGATGAACTTGATGAGGCAGCCGCAACTGAGTAGGAAAAAAAGGAGAATGAAGTTGAGCAGCGGTGCCTTATGTCTCACGGCAAGAAGACCAGTTCCAAGTCCTGGTCCGAATGATAGCGGCGTTCGCATTTCCCTTTTTTCTTTAGAATAACTTCTAAGTATTCCTTTTTTGTAATAAAGATTTTTGTTAACGTTCGCCCAATTTTGATGCGTTGATTAGGGCACGTATACATTATTTTTGTAGATCTATGCATCTATTTTTCAAATATTTGGGTATCTTGCAATGTTGACTCTGGTGCTTATCTTCTTTACATATCTACTTTTATTCCTACATCGCCCCCTCTTTTTTATTTATCCTACTTGTTTTTTGTTACATATATAACCATGTATACTCTAAGTGAAGTTTCTTTAATAGCTGTTCTCTCCTCCTAATAGACTTATGCATTTCCCGATTGAGGGCACTTTGTTCCACTATTGTTGAGAAGAGAGTTGAGCCGATCAACAATGGTGGATGCCCAGTTAAGGTCACTTTCGTCTGCCACTACCATTGAAGAATTCAAGCTAATCTTCAACGTTGGACAGTCGATTAGGGTCACTCTGGTCCAACATTGCCGGCACGAAGTTTGGGCCAATCATTAATGAAAGATACCCAGTTTGGGTCACTCTAGTGCATAATTGTTGGCGAGAGATTTAGGTCGATCATCAATGGTGGACATCACGCTAGGGTCATTTTGGTCCACTATTATGGACAAGAACTTTGGACCGATCATCAATGATAGACACCCAGTTAGGATCACTCTAGTCCACCACTAACGGCAAGAAGCGTGGGTCGATGGTCAGCTAGGTAGGAACACTATGGTCCACCACTACCGGTCAGAAATTTTGTCGAAAATCAATGGTGGACACCTAGTTAGGGTCACCTTGGTCCATCATTACCAGCCATAAGTTTAGGCCAATCATCAATGGTGGACATCTATTTAGGGTTAATATTTTCCACCACTACTGGCAATAAGTTTCAGGGAAGAAGCTTTCAGTCATAGCAACACCACTTACCCCAGCTTGAAAAGTTAAGGCCTATCGCGCATACACGATGCTTTCTATGTGCTAATGTTATTTCGATGTGCGTAGGTTATAACGCAAAACTATATTTCAACCTCACCATCTGTCATAACAAGATTTCATGGAAATCACATTTTATTAGAATTCATTTCATAACTATTTGAATGACAAGTTTACAATATAATTACCAAAATAATAGAAAAATCAAGCAAAATAGCGATGGAGATTCTATGCATTCCACGCTTTTCTGAATATTACTCCATCCACCGTATTGAGGATATAAGACCCATTGCCCAAGTCCTTATGGATAACGTACAATCCTTTCCAAATTGGCCAAGTGCCCCAGTCCGGGGAATATTCATTTCAGCACCAAGTCCCTTTCCTTGAGTAGGTTGCACTTGACCTTAGAATTGTATAGCATAGCTTTGCTTCGCTTGTGTGCTTAAGCCTTTGGGACAGCTTCTTTACGCCTTTCATTAACCAGATGCAGTGACATGTTTAGCAACTCCTCATTTTCATATAGGTCATAGTGAATCCACTGGTGTGACGATACTACCATATCCACTGGTAACATCTCCTCTGGTCCATAGGCCAATTAGAAAAGAGTACGAGTTATGGCCATCTTGAAGGAAGTATGGCAAGCCCATAATGCCAATGGAAGTTCATTCACTCAAGCTCCTTTTGCCTTTTCCAACCACTTCTTAATGAAGGTCCTCAGAACCTTATTAACCGCCTCCACTTTTCCATTAGCCTATAGGTTGCTACCGAAGAGAAGCTCTTCTTTATCTTATGTTGTTGGAAAAAATCGACGATGTCATCACTATCAGACCATAATCCATTGTCTGAGATGACCTGAAGGGGAACGTTGTACCTGCATATTACAATCTGATCAAAAAGTTTATGACCTTGATCGTTGATACCTTAGTAATAGGTTCAACTTCCACCCACTTTGTAAACTAATCAACTACCACGATAGCACACTTGGCTCCGCCATGCGCCATTAGAAGGTCTCCGATTAGATCTATTCCCATACCACAAAGGGCCAAGAGCTAACTATGTGAGCCTATTTGGTCGGGGGCAACCTTGGAATCTTTGTGAACCACTGGCACATGTCACACCTCTTTGCATACTCCACTGCATCCTGGTTTAATGTTGGCCAAAAATATCCAATCCGCAACACCTACTTTGCTAAGGTCTGCCCTCTAGTATGATCTCTACAGCTCCCTTGATGTATGTTTTCCAACACCTCCTTGACTTCCTTTTCGGCAATGCATCTTAGTAGTGGGTTGGAAAATCCTCTTCGATACAACACACCATCCTGGATGATAAAGCCAGGTGCCTTCCATAGAACTTTCCTAGTTTCTTTCCTGTACTTGGTAGTACTACTTCATTCAGATATTTTATTGGCAGTATCATCCAGGACTCTCTTCATTGATAGCTACAATCACATTCACCTTCTCAAAGCTGGGACTAAATAGGATAGCAACGGGTACCGATCCCAGCAAAGGCCAAACTCCTGAACTTGTCAATTTTTCCAGCTCATCCGCATCCTGATTCTCTTCTTGGAGAATGTAGTTTATCAAGTAATGCTCCATGTCCTTAAGCTAAACCTTCACTTTCCCCAAATAGGGTTTTAGGAACTCTCCCTAAGCCTGGAATAACTTAACCACCCGGTTCATAACCAACTGCAAGTCACTATGCATGCACAGTAACCTAATTCTTAGGTCCTTCGCTATCTCTAGCCCTATTATTAAAGCTTCGTATTCCACTTCATTTGATGGTTGCCTTGAACTACAATTGCATTGCATAGCTCAAATTCTTCCCTTCGAGTGTCAACAATATCACCCTTGCACTAAAATCATGCTTGTTCGAAGCTCTATCCACATACATCGTCATTGAACAGCTTCTTCCTCCTGGAATTCCACTTCATCGTCTCTAACAGTGAACACCACAATAAATTCTATAGGGCCTGCACTTTGATTGTTGTTTACGGATGATAGGTAATCTCTTATTGACTTAACTCGATACTCCACTTAGGGAGCCTTCCTAAGGTATATGGTCAGCGAAGGACCTATCTCGGAGGCTAATTGGTTAGCATTCGGATGAAATGCGACTATAAGTAATATATTAACTTTCACGATGCAATTATTTGGCAGTGGGCTAATTTTTCTGGCTTAGGATGCCTAGACCTAAGGTTAAGGAAACGTTTTCTCATGTAATATAATGGACACTACACTCAGTCTTCCTCCCAAACCAACGCTGCACTCAGGGTGTGTGAGGACACCACTAAGTATAGATAGTGGTCTTCTCTTTCCATCGGCATAGAAAGAACTGGAGGCTTTTGTAGATGTTCTATCAAGCTAAGGAACGTAACCAAGCACTCATCCGTTCATATAAAATTGCCTTTCTCTTTCTTATATTCTTCAAAGAATGGACACATTTATCGATCGATCTAGATATGAGCCTGCTTAATGCTACCACCTTCCTATTCAGATTTTGCATTTCTTTTCAAGTTTCAAGGATTATGATGCCTTTCAAAGCCTAGACTTACTTCGGTTTGGCCTCGGTACCCTTAGCATGCATGATAATTCCCAAGAACTTCCTAGAAGATACCCCAAAGGAACATTTCAATGGATTTAATTTCATATAAACTTTCATAGAAACTAGAACATCTCATTCAAGTGTATGATGTGGTCCTTAACCTTTTTTTACTTCACCGGCATATCGTCGATATTCCATAGTCCTCCAGATCTGGCTGATGAACATCTTATTGACTAAAAGTTGGTATGTCACACCTGCATTCTTATGCCCAAATGGAATGACCTTATAGTAGTAGATTCCCAAATCAGTATCGAAACTAGTGTGCTCCTGATCTAGAACATACACCGCAATCTGATTGTATCCTAAGTATGCATCCATGAAGGATAAGAGCTCATGTCCCACCATTCCATCTACTAATTGGTCGATCCTTGAGAGAAAAATGCAGTATTTAGGACAAGCAAAATTTAGGTTAGAGAAGTCAATGAACATATGCCATTTTCCAATAGACTTCCTGACCAAAACCAGGTTTGCATTCCATTTCGTGTATTGAGACTTCGAAAGAAGCCATTGGCTAGCAAGGTCTTCACTTCTTTTTTAAGAGCTTCTAACCACTCTGGTCCTATGCTTCTTTTCTTTTGCTTCGCTATGGGTTTTGTGGAGTCAATTTTCATTGCAGTACATGCTATTGGGGAGGGGGAATTTCATACATTTCTATGTGAGATCAAGCAAACACGTTCTGGTTATCCCATAGAAATCCTATTAATTGCACCTTGAGGATCTGTTCTAGCCTGGATACGATCTTCACAAGCCTCATTAGACAACTGATATCTATCACCACAAATTCTATCGCCTCTCTTGGCTTAGTTGTTGCCCCCTCCCATTCACTCTTGAGCCAACTTCATTGTAAAGATCCTTTGTGAACCCAAGCGGAGGCCCTTCCTTTAATTGTTCTAGGATAGAATTCTTGGTGCAGAATGCAACCTCTCCTCCTTTCCCTTTCTCTTATCATTTGTTCTCTCTAAGTTCTAGTACGTAGCACTCGATGGTGACATCCTGATTCCCTTCCACCATTCCTACCCCATTCAATGTAGGGAAATTCATTGTTAAACACCACTGAGCAACAACTGCGGGAAAGTCGGATAAAGTTGGGAATCTAAGAAAGGCATTGTATGCCGAGAATCCATCCACCAAAATGAAGTCTACTTTTGTATGGATGATCTGGGATAGGTTCCTATCTTGAAAAAGAGATCTATCCTTACTAAAGATATCATGCCCTCTCTTATGAAACAATGCAACCACTGGTTGCAGGGTGTGACATCTTCCATGGACAACCTCATCTTATCAAATGCATCCTTGAATAGGATGTTAACTGAACTTCGACTATCTACCAAAATCCGATGCACCTCAGTCGGCTAAGCATTGCTGAGATCACTAATGGGTTCGTATATGGGTGTTGCTTTTCCCGCAAGCTATTATCGTTGATAGTTATCTCATCTTGTTCTTGACATAGGGCCTTAGTTTTTTGCTTCTCGCCTATAGCATATACAAAACCCTCTCTATTATTTAATGAACCTCTCCATCTCAGCCCAATTTTTGTCGACTACTTGCGGTCCTCCTGCTATATTGTTAATCCACAACCGCCTATCTTTTCCTCGATTAGCACTGGATACTCTATGCCCATTTCCTAATGTAGGCTACCTCAAAGCCCGTTTCATGGGGGCAGGAGGAGCATTTATATCCTTAGCACACTCCTCCAACATTCTCTTCCAAATGTGTTCCTCATTTATTCCTTGCCAATGGCGGCATTTTCCCATGAGATTCATGAAACCTACGGTACTTTCCCATGTTCATCTCAGTTTCTGTTTCTTTCTTCGACGCAGTGTTGCTACATTTGAGTTATGCTTGCTTGGCGAGCTAGATGCTCTCTATATTATCATTTAAATCTGTATAAACATCAAACATCGTGCTAGACCTGAGCCTCCTTCGTTCCATTTTACTTCCACTAGATCTTCTTGGATTGTTGTTTTTTTCTTCTCTACACCACTACCTTCATTGTTTATAACCATGGCATTCACATTATTAGATGCTTTCAATGATTTTACAGCTATTCCAGCCTACCGCCCAACCATGGCCTCCTCTAGTCACTTATATTTTCTACTTCATAGAAGAAATCCTGTAAAGTGGTTGATTTATCTTTAATTAATCTCTAAGCCATCTTCGTGTTAGGGTGAACATTACTTCAAAGTGCCATATGAGTTAACCTTTCGCCGGCATTCTGGAAGCTGGTGGTTGTAGCGTTAAAATGAGTCAAATATTACAACAGCATTTCGTTCTCTCGTTTTTTCACATCCGACAAAGAGTATGAGACTTTCGGTTATTCTATATGAACCAGGAA
Source organism: Allium cepa (assembly GCA_030765085.1). Taxonomy (NCBI): domain Eukaryota; kingdom Viridiplantae; phylum Streptophyta; class Magnoliopsida; order Asparagales; family Amaryllidaceae; genus Allium; species Allium cepa. Next base: position 192,953,808 of record CM060943.1, read on the forward strand.
TTGGGTGATAAAATATTCCTTTAGCATATCCCATTAATGAATTGAGTTGGGAAAAAGGTGGCCAAACCTAATGGTCGCCTAATCCGACAGAAAAAAGGGAAAGCATTTGCACAAAACTTCTTTTGTAGCTTCACTCATCAACATAAGTTGAGTGTACCATTACAGACGATCTATATGATTAGTCAAACCTTGATAACGGTTTATAGTAGGCATTCAGAAGCTTCTAAATTTTCGAGCAGTCTCTATCTCTATAGAAAATGGGCTACTGACTCTTGCCCTAATTCCACGCTCTAACTACTTGTGATGTACGCACTCTCTTTTGATTTGGGCGATATGATCTTTCGGCTCATGGGATGGTTAGAACTAAGTGAATATTCTTGGTTGGGTTGAAAGACTTCTTTCATTTCTACTTTTGTAGTTTGCCATGCGATCTCAGCTACGTTCTCTAATGCGAAATTCATGACGATAAGCTTGCCTTCCTCTAGTGTCCTTCTCTATCAGGACAAGGAGCACTGCCTAGATCAAGGAGGTTCATCCATGGCCTCTCCTTGGTTCATCACCTCTTATGTTCGATTCAGTTCTGAATTGGTGCTCGGGCATAGGGTCTGCCTGAATTCTCACTCGATTCATTTCCTAAGCATTTCCTCGTCCTGCCCTCTGGTACTCCGGAAACGATCCACTACCCAAGTGTGACCTCCTCCTTCTTCCAAACCCTCGAGATCTAGTCTTTCCACTCGTTTCAATGTTGTATGTGGCTGGTTGCATTTGCCCCAAGTGTGCTATGATCTAGTCCATAATTGATTGCTGTTGGGAAGCAAAACGAGTATCAACATCCGTCACAACAAATCAAAGTCACCCTTAGTGATCTTATCTAGTGCTGGAGTACTAGATTAATGGTTATCATATTCTGTTGTAGCTCGGTTAGCGTTTCCACCGGTTCCACCAATCTTGTTCTTAGATTTAAGAGGCATGTTGAGAAGTCTCTCAATGAAAGCACCGAAAACATTTGCAAAATAATTGGGCAAACACCTCTAATCGAATTTTATAATAACATATACAGTAGTAATATAATAAAGAAAGAGTAAAGTAAACACAAATTTATAGTGATTCAACAGTAATGGGCCTACATTCACTGTTCGTTTTTATTTCGTTCCTTACATTTGAGCCTTTACAAATGTTTTAATATGAAATACAATAATTTTTTGGTATATATTGAAATCTGGAAGATCTATTTGGTTGTTTTTATTTGGAAAAGGCACAAGGTTTCAAAAATTGTCCCTATCGCTGTTAGAAGCTTGGATATTTATTGGATTACAGAGGTTATGCTGTTATTCCTACAAATCATGCAATTTTCATGTATAACTTGCTCGGTTTGGATCTTTTCGTATATAAAAGATATGATCATTATTTTCCAAATATATCCATATTTTATTTCATATATAACTTGTTTTGTTCGGCTTAGAAAGCTTTTTTGAGGTTGACTAGTTTGTTGAAATGCAGGTGGACACCTTTTCGACCATGTTCCTATACCTCCTTCCATGGTCTGGCCTCCCCTAGCTGCACTTGGTTCGGTCCTTAAGTATTCTTAGTCGTTAGCTTCCACCAGACAACTTTTCCTATTCGGTAATAAAACAACCCAACAGGATCTTCTGTTCGTGGGTTTAAACAACCAAACAGGTTCTTCTGTTCGAGGGTTTTAGGTACTGAATAGGAACTTCTATTCGCTGTTTAAACTATCAAACAAGGTATTCTATTTGATGTTTAACTACTGAATGGAAGTTTCTGTTCTATTCATCTACATTACCAAACAAAGGGGGTGCTACTCTTCCTAATCTCTTTGTTTTCCTTTAGTTCTTGCCTTTTGCTCTTGTTCCTTTCCATCCCTCTCCATCCTCAACTCCTTAGGCATAAATGTCCACAACAATATGTATTCAAACGGGATTTAAATACAATTATTTACTTAATGAGCTTTGGAAAAATTGTCCATGCAAGCAGACATAATTGGCCAGGCATACAAAGAAAGAGGGAAGGATTGGCTTGATTGAAAATAATTTGGAACTAAAAAGGGAAGTTTTTAAAGAAAGAGAGAGAGATTCCTTTTCTTTCTTTAACAAATTCTTCTATTCATTTCCTCCTCTAGTTTTCTTTTCTCCTTCTACCCTCATCCACGGTTACCTCGTCCATCTCTTTCATGGCTGAATTTTTTTCCTTTCATATACCCAAAATTATAAGAAACCGAATTTATTAAAGTGGTTCATCCATCTATTACAAAGATTGGGTGTTGATTCAAGAATCTAAGGAGAGATTTCTGAATCAATGGTTCATTTTTTCGCTAAATCTATAAGGTATGATCTAAATTTGATTTATTTTCCTAGATGTAATATATTTATCACAATTTTATATGCACATGTCATTACCTCACCATGATTTAAATTTAGTAATATAATTTAAATAACCTGTTAAATGATATTATCATTTTAACTTGATAAATAAAAATCTAAATTTATATATGCATAAAACTATGTTTTAGTTTATGAATTTTTGTTTTAATATTACCTACAATAATATTCTAAACATATTATTTAATTTAATGATTTAGATGTTTCTGCTTGATTTTAATCAATCCGAAACTATAGAGTCTGTTGATACTTTATTCAATTTGATATATGCAAATTTGTTTTTGTAGTATTTTGATTGTTAATTTTTTGATTTAGGCTAAAATTCTATTTACTTACACACACATAAACACACATATACACACATACACATATACACAAATATACATATTTGCAATACGATAGAAAATTTTAGTGTATTATGGATGTATATTTCGAATCAATTGAAAACTGTTTTGGCTTGATCATTATATATGTATGTTTGTATTTCATAATGTTAAGGTGCGTATTTTAGAAACAATTTCATCTATATGTTTGTTTTGCATTAATAATTTTAAAATTGAGGCGATAATACATACATAAATATATATAGTGAATATATACATGGTAGATATAAACCCATTATCTACACATGTATATATTAACCATGTTATTGTTTTTTTTGTTTTTATCATATAAACATATTGTTATCACATATCATTTTGTATGAAATTTAAATGTAATATCAATTAATTGTATGCTAAAGAGGAAAGTGGAATTAGTTAATAATGTCACCATCTATTTTATTTTTGATCTTGATGTAATTACGTCTAGATCTTGTTTTATGTTTTTTCCCATCATTAAACATCAAGCATTATATTCACTACATGTTTAACATATGTCTCACACCATGTAAAAATATGAATATATTTGATATATTTATACCTATTCAAATACTACGCTCAACATAGTTTCATATAATTATGAATGAGACAACCATAATAAAATATGATTTCAATAAATATTAATAAATTGGATATGGTGTTAAACATTAGATATCATAAGCCTACCAAGATCCAATTAAGGATCTGAAATCTACCCAATTTATGGGCTGTCAGATAGACCAGGTTCCTTCAATGGTTCTAAAGTACAATAGATTATGCAGCCTAATTAGTCAATTGTTTGGGCCAACTAATTAAATTTATTTATCTAATATGTGTTTAGAAAAGTAGTGCCTAGCCTTGGGGTTAAATAATCACTATTCTTCCCTCCTTGCTATCGGCCTCACCCGATGGGTGAAGTAAGTCTAAAAGGTTAGCCAAGACATATGGACTAGAGTTATTTGGGCTTTGGGCTGACATTCAAATTAAAATTTGAAAAATAAATCTTTTATATTATGTTTAAAGTTAAGTTTGAATATAAAAGGAATTTTTAAAAGTTATAAAATAATTTTAAAATTTTCAAAATTGTTTTAAGAAATTAGATAGTTGTTTTAAAATTTTAATATAATTAATTAAAATAAATTAATAAATTAATTAAGAGTTAATTAGTTGAAAACATGTATGCACTAATATATGTATGTAACTTTAATTATTATAGCTATATATTTATCCTAAAGTTGCTTAAGGTAGATAAACTAAAATTTTCGAATTATTTAATGTATTAAATTAAATTATTTGATTAAATAAAAGGATTTATTTAAAAATTAATTAACTAAAAGTTTATATATAGGTGATGAACGTATTTTTCTGCATTTTAAACCGTTTGTTTCATATAATTTTATTTTAATAAAGCGGTATTATACGGGTATTTGTTGTGGTTTTGCAGATTATAGATTCCGAAGTGCAACGTTGAAATTAATCGGTCGTGGCGTCCTTTGGTTCAAAAGACAAGCGGCATGAGTGCAACATTTTGAGCACCAAATAAATCAAAGCAATGTCACACTTCAATTTATGCGAAATGAGTTAGTTCACATTTTCACTTCAGCATATGGGTGCAAGCAACATGGGAAACAAATCATATTTATATCTCAAGTCACGTGCTCAAACTCAAAGCAAGGAACAAATTTAATTAATTCAAGCAAGTGGGGACCAACCTCAATCAATGACGTGGCAAGCATGCACATACTTTGATTTAGTAAATATTAGCTGCATATTCTCAAGGTAGCAAACATCAATTCAAAGCAATATGGACCAATTCAAGCAATGATGTGGACGTATATATGTTCTCTTTCACCAATTCAAGCAAAGGACCAGTTCCTCCTAAAAAGTAGCATAATACATAGCCATGATATGAAGCAAAATGGGACACATTCAAAAGTAGCTTACGTATGAATTTGGACCAATTCACATATAAAAGTATTTCAAGCAATGACGTGGCAACTTAACTCTTCACCAATTCAAGGAATGGACCCAGTCAGTACAATTATCTCGGCAAATACTAAGAATAGAACCGGTCCTATTGCTAAAAAGATGGACTGATTTTAGGGGATGAGGCCTATATATACAACATTATACAGCACCTTCAGATGATCTCTTACCTCATCACTTTTCTTCAAGTTTAGATTTAAATTCAGCACTGTTTTTATTTTCGAAGAGAATACGTAGGATTGTTGATTAGATTTAGCAATTTATTTATTCTTGTTCTTAGTTATTTTCTGCACTCTTTTCAGTTAGTTAATAATTATTTCAGTTGTTTGCTCCGTCATCTTCTTTTCCGCAATTTCAATTTCTATTCTGATTTTTTTTACAATTCTATATTTTGGTTGCAATTTCGATTAGTTTCGAAATCGATTTGGAGTATATTATTGTTTTTATTTTCTGTTCAAAATTCACCGTCGAATTCGTTTAACACGCCTAAGATTTAACTATGGATTTTAATTGTTCTAAAATACAATTCCCTGTGTTTGACCTGCATACTGCACGCCTGTGCGCTTGCAGAATTTATTAAAATTTGTGCTTTTCTAATCAATAGAAAAGTCACAACAATATGTATGTATATAATGATGTGTGTGTATACAAACTAAACTACAAATGTTGTAGTTGGTTATTCATGCTAAATGGTTTGAGATGAATAAAAAAATTCTAAAGTTTTATTTATGATAAGATTTAGTTAAATTAGTTAAATAAATTAAGAACTAATAATTTGTTGAATATGATTTAGTTATTAAAAATTGAAAAGTAACTAAATGTGATTTAATCAACTTGTTGCATACCTTACATAATCTGCATTTTTTCGCATACTACCTCACATAATCTGCATTTTTTCGCATAATCTTTCACGCATACCTCACATAATCTTGCTTTTACGTTTCTGCTTATTTTTTTAAAAAAAAAAATCATTCCTTCACAACATCCTGCTTTCACGTTTGCATAATCCCCACGTCTTCACAGTTATTCACGTGTGCCAGTACACATTTTTAATTGCACTTCCACTTTCACATTTTCACGTTAGTTTGCATAAATTAATTAAAAAAAAACATTTTTTTTTCACTGCATTGTTTTCACGTACGTTAGTTTGGTTACTTGCAGTTCCACTTTCACATTCTTGCATGCATTAGTTAGTTTAGTTTTCATATTCACGTAACTATCTCCTACACAGGAGCTTGCATACATTCGTTTACTCACGTAACATAGCAGTGTCATAGCAGTTTCATTTTGCATTCAACACATTCATTCTACTTAACCTTATTTTATTGGGCATGTTTTAAATTTTCTGCATGTAACTGTTTTCATATATTTTCTGTCAGCAGCTTAGTTTTGTGCCTTTCACGAGCATTCACCTGCACGGAGAAAACTTCAACTCAGATAGCAAACATTTATTTCAACACAGACAGCTCCAACTCGGTAAATCTCAACCATTCGCTAGCGCTACTCGGCTGCATTGGACGGACTATCATACACCTCTGTAAGTAATTTTCAACTCTATAGGTGCCCAACTGAAAACTGATTTAATTTACTTTTGGCTGTTACACCTTGATTTGTTTATGCGCGTTTGGGCAAGAAATAATTTTAACCGTTTAGAAAGCCAAAATATTTCATTAAACAAATCAACGGAAATTTCAAATCAAACAAATATGAGCAATCACGGTTCACAACACGGTTCACAACACAGTTCACCGAAATTATCACCTAAATCACATGTTGGAAATAATGAATTTCATGAGAACCGACCATTATCCCTTAGAGACCGATGCTATCCAACACGGACTGTTCAACCTTCGGTTATTTCATTTCCACCTGCCGAAGGAAATAATTTTGAGCTAAAACATTCTTTTATCCAAGGGGTACCAAAATTCACTAGGTCTGAAAATGCATATGAATTTCTTAGTGAATTTGAGTTATATGCTACTACGACTAAAATGCAACAACTTTCTAATGAATCCATCAAGCTAGGACTTATTCCATTCGCACTTCTAGAAAGCGCGAAAAGATGGCTTAATTCTCTTCCTAAAAATTCAATTAAGAGTTGGGACAATTTCGTTACTATATTTTTGAAAAAGTTTTTTCCTTTCCACAAAACTCTTAAAATTCGAACTGAAATCAACCAATTCTCTTAGAATGAAGGAGAAACTTTTTTAAAATACTTTGAAAGGTTCAATCAATTGTTATATAGTTGCCCACATCATGCAATCCCTAAACACGTTTTGTGCCAAATCGTTTATGAAGGGCTTAACTATCAAACAAGATCCCAACTCGAATCAATGTGCGGAGGAGAATTCATGGCAAAAACAGACGAGGAAGCTTGGGAATTTTTAGAAGAGTATTCGGAAAAAAATATGCAATGGGAAACAATTCGTGTTCCAATTCGTGCTCCAAATAGAGGAGTACATGTCATTGACCCATCACATCTTCCTATAGATGCCCAAATTCCTCAAGAAGGAGAAGGACTACCCCATTACTACACACAAGACCAAATCAATGCTATAGCTCAAAATAGTCCTTATTCATCCACATACAATCCTAACTGGAAGCATCATCCCAATTTTTCATGGTCAAATCCTAACAACGTGGCTAGTCCATCACATATGTATCCAATGATACCAAATCCGAATTATCGAGCCCCAACCTCTAATTCTCAAAATTCTCAACCCGCTCCTCAAACAAAACCTTCGAATCAACCATACAGGCATCCTAATTTCAATCCATCAACCCAACCTTCTCAGCCTTCACAAGAAATTGCTCGATACAACTCTCTAAACAAACTGAACAAATCACCAACCGAGATGCAAGAATTGAGCAAATCACCAAACAAAATGAACAAATGATGATAATGATGAAGGATCTCATGAAAATCAATGAGAAAGGTAAATTGCCTATTCAAACCAAAGTGAACCCAAAGTATAACTCTCGAGGAGTAAATCTTTGTGAGAACGAAGATGTAAATCCGGTTAATGCTGTCACCACATTAAGGTCTGGAAAGAAGGTGGACAACCATGTCGGCAACCCCGACATCCTTCTTAAATCTTCCCATGTTCCAAATTCTGAAACTCAGTCGACAACCACGGTTGTCAATCAAAACGATTCTAATTCTTCATCTAAGGTTGGCAATCCCGACCACTCTTCACCTTCTGATGTTGGCAACCCCAACATTCCAGCTCCCTTATCTTCACCCTCTAATATAACACCTTCTTCTTCGAATGAAAAAACTTCCGAACGAGTCTATAAACCCATAGCTCCATTTCCTCATAGACTCAACAAAAAGAAGAAGCCCGCTAATTTTGACCAAATTATTGAAATCTTCAAACAAGTTCGAGTCAATATTCCACTTCTTGATACCATTGAGCAAATTCCTCAATATGCCAAATGTCTGAAAGAGCTATGTACTCAAAAACGTGCCACTAACATTCCTAAGACTGCATTTCTAACTGCAAACACTAGCTCTGTTCTTTCAAATCCCTCCCCAATCAAGTATAAGGACCCCGGTTGTCCTACGATCGGTTGTAAAATCGGTAACACTCACATTAGTCATGCCTTACTCGATCTTGGAGCAAGTGTGAATCTTTTGCCTTATACTGTGTACTGTCAACTTGGACTAGGGGAATTAAAACCTACAAACATTACAATTCAACTAGCTGATCGATCTGTCAAAAAACCATTGGGCACAGTTGAAGATGTTTTGATACAAATCGAGCAATTCTATTTCCCAGTCGATTTCATAGTCCTAGAGACTGCACCTATCTCAAATCCCAATACTCAGATTCATTTGATATTAGGTCGTCCATTTTTAGCAACATCAAATGCTATCATAAATTGTAAGAATGGTCAACTCTGACTTTCCTTTGGGCACCTAACCATTGAACTAAATATCTTCAATCTTAACAGACAACCAAGGGATTTTGATACAGAAGAAGTTGACATGATCCAAACAATTGTTGAAAATGATTTTAGTGATACTACGGAGTCTCTTAGCATGTTCCTAGATCATTTTAATTCCAACTTCCACGAAGATGAATACATTTATGAATTAAATGATATGCTATGCTCTTTTCATAATTCACTAGAATTCAATCAGTTGATGTCTATTGAAGCCTCAAAAGAAGTACGCCCTAAATTAGACCTCAAACCTCTTCCAAACAATCTTAAGTACGCATACTTAGATTCTTTGGAAAATTTCCCTGTAATCTTGGCATCCGATCTCATTAAGGACCAAGAAGAACAACTTTTGAAAATTTTAAGGGAAAATAAAGAGGCAATAGGATGGGTAATCGCTGACATTAAGGGAATAAGTCCATCAATTATTGAACATCGAATACATTTAGTCGACGAGGCTAAACCCACTCGCGAAGCTCAAAGGCGATTAAACCCTAATATGAGAGAAGTGGTAAAGGAAGAAATTATCAAATGTTTAGACAATAACATTATCTACCCTATCTCTGACAGTACTTGGGTAAGTCCGGTACAAGTTGTACCATAGAAGTCTGGAATCACTGTGACAACAAATGAGAATAACGAACTTGTTCCGACAAAGTCAAAACAAAATTGCGCGTTTGCATCGACTATCGAAAACTCAATGCAGCAATAAGAAAAGATCATTTTCCCCTCCCTTTCATTGATCAAATGCTCGAACGCTTAGCCGGTCATGAATATTATTGTTTTCTTGATGGTTACTCTGGCTATAATCAAATTCCCATTGCGTTAGAGGACCAACACAAAACGACGTTCACATGTCCCTTCGGAACTTTCGCTTATCGTCGCATGCCCTTCGGTCTTTGTAATGCTCCCGCTACCTTTCAACGATGTATGATGAGTATATTTTCTGATATGGTGGAAGATTTCTTAGAAATATTCATGGACGATTTTTCAATCTATGGGTCATCTTTTGATCAATGCCTCCTTCGTTCAGAACGTGTCTTAAAGCGGTGTAAGGAGAAATCTCTTGTTCTTAATTGGGAAAAATGTCATTTTATGGTTAAGCGAGGAATAGTCTTAGGTCATGTTGTCTCTAAAAATGGACTAGAAGTTGACAAATCTAAAGTTGATCTTATTGTGGGCCTTCCTCCTCCACGGTCCGTAAAGGATATTCGCTCATTTCTCGGCCATGCAGGATTCTATAGGAGGTTCATTAAAGATTTTTCAAAAATTTCAAAACCTCTTTCGAATCTTCTGGCTAAAGATGTTAAATTTGAGTTTTCCAATAATGTGAAACGTCTTTTGAAACCCTCAAATCGACCTTGACCACTGCACCTATCATCCAACCTCCAAATTGGACTTTGCCTTTCGAATTAATGTGCGACGCTTCTGATTATGCCATTGGAGCCATCTTAGGTCAACGAATCGATAAACTTCCTCGAGTCATCTGTTATGCTAGCAAAACTCTTAATGAAGCTCAATTGAATTACTCAACCACAGAAAAAGAGTTTTTAGCAGTTATCTTTGCCCTCGATAAGTTTAGATCATATCTCATAGGTTCTAAGGTCATAGTTTACACCGATCATGCCGCCTTGCGGTATTTACTCACGAAAAAGGATACCAAACCCCGCTTAATCCGTTGGATTCTCCTTCTTCAAGAGTTTGACCTAGAAATACGAGATAAAAAGGGTTCTGAAAATGTCGTAGCTGACCATCTTTCTCGTATAGTGCATGAAAACTATGATAGCTCTCAAATCAACGATCATTTTCCCGATGAACAAATTCTTTCACTCTCTAGTGCACCATGGTACGCGGACATCGTAAATTATCTTGTCACAAATGAAACACCTTCCCATTGGTCAAAACAAGATAAACAAAAATTTCTCTCCAACGTTCGAAACTTTTACTGGGACGATCCTTATCTTTTCAAATATTGCACCGATCAAATCATTCGCAGATGTGTCCCAGAACATGAATTCCATAGCATCCTCTCTTTTTCACATAATCAAGCATGTGGAGGACATTTTGGAGCAAAGAAAACTGCTGCCAAGGTGTTACAGTGCAGTTTTTATTGGCCTTCTCTTTTTCGTGATGCCCACGAATTTTGCTCCAAATGCGCTAGATGTCAACAAACAGGTCGTATTTCCAAACGTGACATGATGCCCCTAAATCTGATCCTTGTCATCGAAATTTTTGATGTTTGGGGCATCGATTTCATGGGTCCTTTTCCTAATTCTTTTGGAAATCTCTACATCCTACTTGCAGTAGATTACGTGTCCAAATGGGTTGAGGCCATTCCTACCAAAACGAATGACAATAAAGTTGTTGTCAAATTTTTGAAACAAAACATATTTTCCCGTTTGGCACACCTCGAGCCATTATAAGTGATAACGGTTCTCATTTTTGTAATCATGCTTTTGAATCTCTTCTTAAGAAATATTCTATCACTCATAAACTATCTACTCCATATCATCCACAGACCAACGGTCAAGTCGAGATTTCCAATAGACAAATTAAACAAATTCTTGAAAAGACGGTTAACTCCAACAGAAAAGATTGGTCATCTAAATTGATAGACGCCCTTTGGGCATTTCGCACAGCTTATAAAACCAATCTAGGAATGTCACCATACCGATTAGTCTTTGGAAAAGCATGCCATTTACCCGTTAAGCTCGAGCACCGCGCACTTTGGGCAATCAAATACCTTAATTTTGACATAGTAAATTACAATTGTCAGAATTAGAAGAACTAAGAAATGAAGCGTACGAAAATGCAAAGATTTATAAAGAGAAAACCAAATTCTATCATGATAAATCCATACTTCGTAAGACATTCGAAGTAGGTCAGAAAGTTCTCTTATATAATTCCAGACTTCATTTATTTCCAGGAAAATTGAGATCCCGTTGGACAGGTCCATATATTGTGAAAACAGTATACCCTTATGGCGCAGTTGAAATTGAAAATCCTAGGGATGGTTCCATTTCAAAGGTCAATGGACAACGCTTGAAGCCATTTCTAGAGTTTGAACAGCACGAGGACGATGAGTTCGTGGATCTTCACGAACCTAGCTATTCGGCATGAGCCGCTCACTATCTTGCACATATCAGGTTGTATTTTTTTTTAGTTTTTTTCTTCTATTTTGCATTTGCATTCTATTTGACAGTTGGGACACTGTCTCATTCCAGTGTGGGGGGGACGCATATCTCATTCTGTTGTTCATATTTCATAGTGTAGCATCATTTTTTTTAAAAAAAAATCATCTCATTATTTGTTTTCAAATTTCCTTTCAATTTTTTTCATTTCCTAATATTTTTAGGACTTCGATTTATTTTTAATTAGTCAAGACAAAGTAAGTAAGCAGTTGAAGTAAATTGATGAAGATTTTTGTGAATCACTAATTTCAAATGTAAAATATAATGAAAAGTTGAATTATAAGCGATAATAGTGAGGTTGGTATATAAGGGGATTCATAGGTGATGGTTATGAAATCTTTTCTAAACTGTAGTCTTTGTTTAAAAAAATTGCAGATTTAAAGTACATGCGTTGACATCTCAAATCATTAAAGTTAAGTGGTGCTAAGTTGATTTGCATAACACTCTTTAGCTCTTCTCAAAAAAAAAACTAATAAGAAACACCTACAGTCGATAGGTGTGCACACTTGTGAAAGTGTGTGCACTCGCCACGCTCTATACTCTTCTCACGTAAGCCCGCAAGGCAGTGCATGGATGGTATATCTGGCCTCAGCATTCTGAGTTAGGTGTATAAATAATTAAATAAATAATCACCTAAGGATTACCGACCTTTTCTGACATAGTCAGCGTCGGTTTGCACAATCCGCCAAGCTCTGTCCCAACTCTCACGTAAGCCCGCGAGGCAGTGCATGGGTGGTATACCTTGGTCCAAAGGATAGGTGAAAAAAAAAACTAGTAAAGAGAGACTAAGCTTTGAAACCCAAACACTTCTTGACTTTGTTGATTTGGCTTGTTATACAAATGGAAATGAAAAATACCATTTTGAAAAAAACTGTGATCAACAGTGAAGAATTTATTTCATGGCTCCACTATGTTATCGACCGAAACAACTGGCCAAACTAGAATCTAATGTATGAAAACTTGAGTTACATTAAAATTTGTGATTAGTGAGGAACCAAAAATTTGAAGAAGTTGACTAAAACCGATATACATTATTTTGTTGCAACTATTTTGAAGTAAATCGAGTCTCCATCTGTGTAGAATTTTGCATTCATGTAGTACATTAGAATCATCACATACTGCATTTGGATTTTGTGGGTAGTATCTGCTGAAAACCCTCACGAGACACCACTCGTCCTACTAGGGACACCGAGAGGTTTAACGGCTTGTTGCATACGCTCAATGCAATCGTGTTTCCTATGAAAAAAAGATTTAATTAGTTTTTATTTTCTCGTTTATTCGAGGACGAATAAAGTTCAAGTGTGGGGGTATTTGATGAACGTACTTTTCTGCATTTTAAACCGTTTGTTTCATATAATTTTATTTTAATAAAGCGGTATTATACGAGTATTTGTTGTGGTTTTGCAGATTATAGATTCCGAAGTGCAACGTTGAAATTAATCGGTTGTGGCGTCCTTTGGTACAAAAGACAAGCGGCATGAGTGCAACATTTTGAGCACCAAATAAATCAAAGCAATGTCACACTTCAATTTATGCGAAATGAGTTAGTTCACATTTTCACTTCAGCATATGGGTGCAAGCAACATGGGAAACAAATCATATTAATATCTCAAGTCACGTGCTCAAACTCAAAGCAAGGAACAAATTTAATCAATTCAAGCAAGTGGGGACCAACTTCAATCAATGACGTGGCAAGCATGCACATACTTTGATTTAGTAAATATTAGCTGCATATTCTCAAGGTAGCAAACATCAGTTCAAAGCAATATGGACCAATTCAAGCAATGATGTGGACGTATATATGTTCTCTTTCACCAATTCAAGCAAAGGACCAGTTCCTCCTAAAAAGTAGCATAATACATAGCCATGATATGAAGCAAAATGGGACACATTCAAAAGTAGCTTACGTATGAATTTGGACCAATTCACATATAAAAGTATTTCAAGCAATGACGTGGCAACTTGACTCTTCACCAATTCAAGGAATGGACCCAGTCAGTACAATTATCTTGGCAAATACTAAGAATAGAACCGGTCCTATTGCTAAAAAGATGGACTGATTTTAGGGGATGAGGCCTATATATACAACATTATACAGCACCTTCAGATGATCTCTTACCTCATCACTTTTCTTCAAGTTTAGATTTAAATTCAGCACTGTTTTTATTTTCGAAGAGAATACGTAGGATTGTTGATTAGATTTAGCAATTTATTTATTCTTGTTCTTAGTTATTTTCTGCACTCTTTTCAGTTAGTTAATAATTATTTCAGTTGTTTGCTCCGTTATCTTCTTTTCCGCAATTTCAATTTCTATTCTGATTTTTTTACAATTCTATATTTTGGTTGCAATTTCGATTAGTTTCAAAATTGATTTGGAGCATATTATTGTTTTTATTTTCTGTTCAAAATTCACCGTCGAATTCGTTTAACACGCCTAAGATTTAACTATGGATTTTAATTGTTTTAAAATACAATTCTCTGTGTTCGACCTGCATACTACATGCTTGTGCGCTTGCAGAATTTATTAAAATTTGTGCTTTTCTAATCAATAGAAAAGTCGCAACAATATGTATGTATATAATGATGTGTGTATATACAAACTAAACTACAAATGTTGTAGTTGGTTATTCATGCTAAATGGTTTGAGATGAATAAAAAATTTCTAAAGTTTTATATACGATAAGATTTAGTTAAATTAGTTAAATAAATTAAGAACTAATAATTTGTTGAATATGATTTAGTTATTAAAAATTGAAAAGTAACTAAATGTGATTTAATCAACTAGAATCGAAATTAATTAAATATGATTTAATTAATAGGGATTAAAATTAATTAAATATTGGTTATTTATAAGGAATTAAATAAACTAAATATTATTTAATTAAATATGACTCGATTGATAACATACGTATATATGCATTATATAAGTTAAATTAAATTATAATGGTTATATATAAATTAAACATATGTAATTATATATATACACACACAAAATTTAAGTGGAACGCTAAAATAAACTCAAAATAAATTTTGGAATAAGTATGTACGTAAAGTATATGAACCGTGATTTTAGACGTTTCCAACACCTCAATCGCAAGAGTATTTCATAAGAAATACAAACTCCTTAGATCTATATCACTCTAATATATATATACACATATACATACATACATATATATATATATATATTAAAGATTATGAATCTCAAATATATAAATTACCGTTTATCATTTATATGCCGACGTATTACTTACATACTCACTATTTGTTGAGAAAAATCAAGAAAGGGAAGTTATGTGTACCATTAATATATTTCATAGATGAGGTTAGATACATGCATGTATCCATTAAGCAAACTCAAGGTATGTACATTATACTTAGGCCATCATGAAATGGTGGGTACTTGTGAATTATCTCTTTGATTTGTTGAGAAAACTCAAGGTTAAGGTTGAGTTTAGGAAAAAGATTATGTTTAGAAGTTTTATATGATATAATCAATAAAGATTTTTTCCTCTCTTTTGAGCCTATTATTTATCGAGCAAATTTAAGGATGGTATCCTAAGGCAAGTGAGTCCCACATTAATACAGGAATCGAAAGATAGTTATATTTCTCTTATAATTTTAAGGAATATAAAAATCTAGTGGGATCCTTATTAGAAAAGTGAAAAGATGACATTTAAGATTAATAATACTTTAAGAACATTTATTATACAAATTAAGATTATCTACCATAATAAATTTATCTAATTGATCTAATTGATAAAATTGCTTATTAATTTAAATATACTAATGAAATGAATAAAATTTAATAGAGAAATATAAGATAGAGAAATATAAGATATATTGACCTATAAATTATTTGGCATGTTGTACATCAAGACCATGTAAGAGCCAAGTGATACAACTACTAAATACATTCGAAGCTTAGTCACTTAAATATTTATTTGTTTGAGACTATGTATTGTCCTTTATGAGTTTGAACTCCAAGAAAGTAAAAGATTATAGATTTTTGATCCATACTAGATCACGTACAAAAGTAGTAAGGTGATTAGCCGTGTTCGTAACATATGCAGTCTTAATGAAATTATTTCATTTTAAATGTGGAAATAAACCATAATGTAGGATCATGTGTTCTATGTGATTGAATACAAAGTGTCTTGTTGTGTTAAAAACAACAAAAGGCCAAGGACCAAGTAAAAACATGGGAATTTGATCATTAAAATGGCAGTTTCAATCAGTTTATTTAAGCGCAACTTATTAGATATCCTAAAATGCTATGGATAGCCGAAAGCACTTTCATGCCATCTCATGATAAAATTTCCATTAGACTGATTGACTGTTTGAAAGGAAATTGAATGTTTGAGAGAAACTGTAAAATAGACATAGTTGGGATGATACGAGTGAAACATCACCTCTACTTCATGACGAGACATTGGATGCAAGAATTGAATAAAAATTAGTAATATAATTAACACGGAATGAGAAATGTGGTTTCC
Source organism: Allium cepa (assembly GCA_030765085.1). Taxonomy (NCBI): domain Eukaryota; kingdom Viridiplantae; phylum Streptophyta; class Magnoliopsida; order Asparagales; family Amaryllidaceae; genus Allium; species Allium cepa. The sequence goes on from CM060943.1 coordinate 192,970,181, forward strand.
ATTCCAAATTAATTTTATGATAGAAAATTGTTATTTACAAAAAGATAATTCCATGAGTTCAAGATATTTGATTTAAACTCTCGATTACAATTAGTTATAGTGGATGAAATAAATGCCCCATAATAAGTGATTAATGGAGCTTTGTGTTTCATGCGATGTTGTGGAAATGGCGAAAATAGTAGGAGCATATCATATTACACGTAATAGTGGATACATCAAATTACGAAAGATTACCATCGCTTGTATATCAAATATTATTTATGAAATAATAACCATTTTCAGTATTGACTGAAAATTGATGTAGTTTTGTTTTAACATGAATATTATGAACATTTGTTATAGAATAAATCTGCTACAATAATGATACTTGTTTTCACAACCATGGTGATGCGTTAGGTGTAGAAAAATACCGAAGTACCAAAAATATTTTACAATTATTTTGAAATTATGGACTAAGCCATATTTTTGAGAAATAATTCATTAGTCATGTCATTACGAATCATATTGTACTCATGATTGGTATTGCAAAAGACTGAAGAAATCTACCAATTCAGTGGGAGTGACAAAAGGGTTAAAGAAATCTTTGGACTAATGCATATAGATGTAAGCTTTCAAGGTCTATTAGTATCAATATCGATCCACTTACAACATTAAATTCACCAATGAATTATCACAACATGAACTTATGTATTTGATACATAAGCAATATATCTTTTAGAAGTTCATAGAATTTAAAACGGACATAGAAAACATAACGTGAAAAGAAAATAAAACAATTCATTTTGATCAAACATGTGAGTATATTGAACAGAGTTCCAAAAGTACCTAAAAACGAACAAAATTCAATCTCAAAGTCACTCCTCCCTAAGTTACATAACAATGTATCGGTAATGAGTAATTAGATTTTGTTGGAAAAAATACGATTAATATTGAGTGATGTTGAATTAACTTCTTTCTATAAGGATATTTACTTAAGTATAAGTACATATATTAAATTTAATTTCATCTTAAGCATTGTTTACAAAATCATGTAAAATATGAATTAACATGATACTACAATAAGTGCTTGGTTAAAGAGTTGACATGTTCTATGAGTCAAGAGGGTTAACATAAACTTTGATCGTAGGGATCTTGTGTAAACCACCACAAAAGAGTTTGGGACCGACCAATAATGGTTGACTAAGTTATGTAATTGATATAAGTTTCGTAAACTCAAAAGTGAACCAGTTTTAGGTAAACATTGGTTACGATCAAAAAATCTAATATGGAAACTTATTATATAAGATGAAAAGAAATTAATCGAGCATGAAACAGACCGAACTCAATAGGATGTCTAATTTGAATTCTTGCACAATAAAGGGAAATTATGAGTTTCGTATAAATTTCGAGAAAATGAATTGTTAGTAGAAACAATTTCTTCAGTTTTCAATAAACTAAAGAGCATAGACTCTAGCATAAGGCATGATGCTTAAATCTAAAATAGGTTCCAAGTATAATACCAAAATATAATTTTGATAATTGTATCCAAAGGGATATGGTCGATCGGCTCTGGATGTGTCTTCAAAAGGAAGACCAATATACTTGGAATATAGTAAGCAACATGAAGAGAATAATTTTGTGAATTTCAATTGTTAAAATTAACGTCAGATTTATCAGTCCACATGCTTAAGTTAGTTCAGATTCTACTCACACAATTATCACCAATTATGACATTGAATTTTAGTACATCTTGATTGGAACAGAAATTCTAATGATTGTGAAAGACCGTTTGCACATGATAATCAAAATGCCATGATATAAGTGGGAGTGATAATTGAGTTTGTAAGTGTTGGGTAAGATCCAAGAATAGATGCAAAAGTATCATTCGATAAGCATCGGAATTGAGAAAATATTTTGATAGAGGAATCAAAAAGTTTAATTATTAGTCAAAATGCAGAGGAAGCATGTGCCTCTAAGAAAGAATATCAAAATGTACTAAAATATTTCTAAAAATTGTAAGTAAGGATTTGGGATTGTCCTAAATGATATACACAAACACCGTATTAAAATGTTTAACATGGAGCATATGAGATGGATTCCTTATACATCAGCAATAAGAATTAACATATGTGCTATGTTGTCTACTATGTCACAATTTACTTCCGTAATTAGTACATTGAGCGGGTATAAGATATGAACTAAGAATGCGAAATGGTTGCTGAGAGTGTTCTTGAGTATTTACGAAATACTAGAGAAATGATTATAGAAACAACGAAGTCCTTATGAAATAGTGTTCAGATTCTTACAAGTGATACCAAATCTAGTATGACAATCCTAAATTCATGTTTGAATTTAGTTAAGGACCTTTAATTTGGAAATGTTCCAAACAAGAGGTAGTTGTTGATTCAACCGAAAGGCTAAGTATAGTGCCTTGAATTGCTCCGCAATAAAGTAATGTAAATATAAATGCACAAATTTATAAATGTACCAAGGGTGATACCAAATGTTAAGAATCCCATGAGACTGTTTTGTGAAAACAACATTGTAATACAAATTATAAAAGAAACTAGGGCTTACTAGTTATGAAGACACGTATTCCAAAAGTTCTGCAAGATAAAGGCGGTGTATCAACATTGGAGAAATGTTGGCTGATATAATGGATTGTAATACAATATAACAGATCTGTTCCCTTAGAGATTAGCTAAATCGGTTTTGAACCGATCTGAGGAATGGGATTAATATTATGTAATTGACCTCAAGTGCAAGTCGGAGATTGAAAAAGTTAATTGTGTGCCATAAGGCAATTACGTAATTTATTACATATACCTAACTCTGCAGTCAATTTTGTTCGTAGTAACGGTGTTTGTTTTCTTTTATATACTTTATTATATTGTGATATAATTAATCAAATAATAAATTCAAAGTATATTGATAAGAAAATCCTTAAATAAAATGATATGTGAATGTAGTTGTAAATTGTTGCTATGATGAGTAACTAATCAAAAAATAAAATGACATTTTATTTTAAATTTACTTGGTCAAGATGTTTTGAAAAAGGATATCAACACATTCATTGAGATCAAAGTGTGAAACGCTCTCCAAATGTAGGTAGGTATTACTCATGGCCGCTTGGGGTGTCAAGTATTACAAATTCATAGCTATTGGATAAACATATAATAACTTGTATAATAATTTCCAGTTGGTTGACAACCACTAGGTCAAATAAGAATTTTGGTATGATGATGTTACACAATTCCATCGACTTGAGAATATTGAAAAGCTTTAATCTGAATACTCCACTTAGATTATTATTAAATTAAGGCATGGTTATCCATTGAGTGACTGTAATTAGGTCTGAGAAAAGCATTGGAAGTGGAGCACTATTCAATAGAGAATTTGTCTCCTCGGTTGTATTAGGTTAGTACCACGGTCGACTATAGTCAACTCAAAGACAAAATCTTTAACCAGAGTAAAATGATTATTTATAAATGTTATTATTGGACCAATGACTTTGCTTTGGGTACTAACTGAGTTAAATATGGATAATACTGATATTCTGACCAATCCAACTTCCGTGTATCCTAAAGTGATATAGTTTTGACGAAGAGAACATGTATATATATCATTACTAAAATTTATTGCCTAAGAAAATTTGAAATTGGATTTTATCAAAAAGGTCTACAAGTGAAGAATTCGACCACACTGTCACACCACTAGTTAAGGTGACATGTGAGTGTTAATATTTTAATTGTTCACTATTGATTGCTGGATAAATTCACATATCTGAGCCTTACAACTGCATTTGCGAATTCTTCGAAAAACTACACGATTTTATCGGTTTATAAAATTTTATAAATTAATTTGAATTTAAAAACTATTAATTATTAATATATTTGACGTTTTGTGTTTTCTTAGCAATTATTTGGATGTATATTATAGAGGTTATATATGTACGTATCGATATACGATATCATTAATTATTTAAATAGGCTTTAAATATAGTTAATTACTTAATGGGCTTTATGAAAATTAATCCATTTAAGTGTACATACTTGGCTAACCATGCAAAGGAGGTAGGAAGGATTAGCTTGATTAAAAATTAATTAGGAATTAAAAGTGGTGGTTTTCAAAGAAAGAATGAGAAATGTTTCTTTTCTTTCCTTATAACGAATTCCTCATTCATTAACTCGGTCAATTTTCTTTTTCTCCTACTTCCCACATTCATGGCTACTTCCTTCGAAACTTTCATGGCTAAAATTTTTTCATTCCATTTACCCATAATTATATTAAATAAAATGGTTCATCCACCTTCTACAAAGATTGGGTGTTGAATCAAGAACCTAATGATAGATTTACAAATAAAAGTGTTGCTTTTGGTTAGATCTATAAGGCATGATTTAAATTTGGTTTATTTCCTTGGATGTTATATAGTTATCTAAATTTTGTATGTACATATTATTGCCTCACATTGATTCAGAATTAATAATACAATTTATACAATATGTTAAATGATATGATCTCATTTAACTTGATAAACTAAAATCTAAATTTGCATATGCACAAAATTTTGTTTCAGATTATGAATTTTTGTCTTGATATTACCTAAATATTTTGAACATATTATTCAATATAATAAAGTTTGTGCTTGAATTTAATCAATCCTAATATACAAAGTATGTTGACATCTTATTCAATTTAATGTATGCAATTCTGATTTTGTAATATTTTAATTTCTTAAAAAAATAGAAATTTTATTATTTTGCTGGGAATTTTATTTTTATACATACATACATACGTATATGTACATATTGCAAATAGATCAAAAAAGTTTAAGTTAATATGGATGGTTATTTTGTCTTAATCATTATATGTGTATATGATATTTTTGTGTGTCTGTTTCACATTATTAAGGTATGAATTTTTAGAAACAATCGTATCTATAAATTTGTTTTAGATTGAACAAATTTAAAACCGAGCCAGTTAGATATATATATATATATATATATATATAGACTTCATACATTGTAGATATAAATCCTAGTAGTTATGTAACGACCCGAGAATTTTCGAACCCGAAAATGCCAGACAGTTATGTAAAGAAGAAAGAGATAAAAGAAGAAGAACAGAAACGCCCAACAACTCATAATCGCAGCGGATAAAATATAATAATAAATAATAACAGTTTACAAAAGAATACTATATCTGTTAATTACATTTAATATACATCAGAGTAACTCGTATATACAAACACTGGACATATACAAATCAACATGTCCCAGATTTATAATAATATATTACAGCGGAAATACTCTATACGTTATAGCCATCCAGCTCGCCTCATGAGCTCCAGAACGTCCTTACCTGAAATTCTAGAATACTCGGTCTCAACCGAGCATTACACCAAAGTAACACCGGGGTCAGGCTGGAAACCAGCGTGAGTAAACTCATCTAACATGGAATACAGAAGTACACAACTTATATAATCCTAGGGTAACTTATATCAGTTTACAATCTTACAAGTTGTTACACACATATCTTATTTCACAAATCAATTTATAAGTACCAACACTTAGGTTAGGTAGCCCAATTCACTTAAATCATACCATTTCAACTTTTGATTTCACATATCAACCTATAAAGAATCGAAATGGTTTTCGGGTATTTGCTAATACCTGACTCTAGTCTCTTCGAATCCAAAGTCAATTAAATACAAGTTATTCAATTAGAGCAATTCAACTTTAATTCCCAGATAACACGTTATCACTGTCCATCTATCATATCACAAAGCAATTTATATCATAGATGTTAACCAATCCAAAACACTTATCGTCACTATCATTCATAGGCAAGATTGATCATTTCCATTAATTACATTAATTAATGATCCTCTAGTTACTTCCGTTAGTTAATTTTTTTTTCTCCATTAAATAATTAACCTTTAACTTAATTACACTCATCAAATAAACTTTGATTAATCGTAATCAGTAAATAATTTTCCCAATTACTTCATTAATTAAACCAATTCCTTGATTAATTACATTAATTAACCCTTTAATTACGTGGAGTAATTAACACCTAATCACCTCCACTAAGTAATTTCCTTTTAATTATAATTCACTAAGTAAATTTCACCTAATTAACTACATTAAGTAGTTATTCATTACTTCACTAAATATTTATACTTCATTAATTACATTAAGTAATCATTTTTACCCTATCCTCAAGTAATTCTTTTTAATTAATTAAACTTAATTAATTAATCATATTAGCTTAATTAATTACACTAAGAAATTAATCCCTTTAATTACTTCATTAAGTAATTTCTCTTAATAACTCTTTAAATATTATGTAATTAACTTCTACATATTACTTAATTAATTATTTATTTATTTATCTTGACTAATTAATACTTAATTAAGTGATTAATTACACTTAATTCATCTCTTAATTACTCCATCCTTTATTGATTTTACAAGGAATAAGTCCTTCACCAATTTATCATTTAATTACTTATATTAAATAATATCATTCAAGTAATTATTCTCTAATTACTTACAGTAATAATCTTTAATCCAATTAATTAATTACTAACCTCCTATTAATACATGATTTTAAGCAATTCTCTTAAACTAAGTACTTATCATAACGTAATAACATTAAGTAATTTGCATTTTATTTTATTGCCACTTCTAATTCACTAAACATATAGGATTAACCTATCAAATATTTCTTAATACCACAAATTTGGGACATTTTGGTATTTCATTTTAAATTTGCCAATACTTGGAAAAATATTGGCTCAAGATATCTAAAATTTTAAAACCAAAATTTTCCTTTACAAAGTTTGTTGGGCTGATAACGAAACCCATCACAATCAATTCCCCACGCCCTCGTTAGCGTGAACCTTAAACTGGGCCGAAGCCCAGACAAAACAACGAAAAGAAATAAAAACAACGAAACACCTTAGTACCCTACCTTCTTCTTCTTTCAGCAGCCCTTCCCCACTTCCCAAATACTACTCCATTGATACAATCAGAAAGTTCGAACAAGACACAACCCAGAAACAAAAAAAAAGCAACACGAACACCTTCCCACATCAGTTCGAACACAACCCAGATCGAAGAAACACACAATCAAACAGCAAAATCCATCACCACAATCACTCCCTGCGTGCACATGTACACGTTTTCGTGCACATCCCCTCCACACCATCGCTCGACCAACTGAGGGCCGCCACCAACGTCACTACACCCCTCGACCCTTCTCACAATTACGACCATTAGAAACTCGGGTCGAACAGTAAATCGAAAATGAGCCCGAGCGAAGAAATTTTGGAATGAAACCTATCAGCAAAAAAATTCCTTCGATGCCACCACCGTCCACCAAAAAACTCGTCACCTTGCCCAGAGCTTCGCCTGCGACAAACGCTCCCATTTCACCCACCTTGACCAAGACCGATCCATCATAGTCAACGCGACGTACCCGATTCCTTCGTCGAACCCATCAGGCAAAAGAACCCTAGATCGTTGCCGTGCCACTCCAACGATGATCAGAAAATTTACTTAGCATTTTTCTAGTCATCGCCTACCCCTGAAGCTCCTCCAGCAACAATTTCAATAACCATAATCCTTTAGATCATCTCAAATTTTACAAATTAGCCAAACTGATCAACTTGCCATAACTCGCGATTTACAAATCTAAAAATCCTGATTCTAATTTTTAAAATCATAACTTTCGATAACAAACCAGAATATATACTTGAATCATCCATTTTTTTTAAAATCGAGATTCTGACATGTTTTTAAATTCTTACTGTTCTTTTGCCTTTCTATTCAAACTAGATTTAACTTGAACTTTGAAATATTTTATATCAAGATTCTATTTTAATATTTTGATATTACAATAATTTTTGTTTATATAATGAAGTCTAGAGAGAGATTCAGGTAGAAAATCTAGAATTTTACTCAAGTTTAAACTTGAACAACAAGAACAGAGCCACGGTTTGAATATAAGCATACACATTCAAACCTAGATATACCCATATAACCTGTAACTATGCAAAGTATACTCATATATCTATGGAACATTTCACAAATGACTTCAGGTATAAGTCAAAATATAACAATTTAGTTTACTCACAGTCAACAGAGGATTCCTGGAATGATTCAAAACAGAAGGTTGTTGATTCCTTTAAAACTGGAAATTTGATCTTGATTTGGTTGAGATGGATTGAACTTGAAACAGCAGCTTGTACTTGAATTCGAATCCTAGTTTTACTCAGTTGAAGGCTGGATGAAATTTACTGTTATTTTCTTATTAAGTTGTTGAGTTAGTCTTCAAGTTTTTTCTATTATTTTTTTTATATATATGATAATCAGTTTTTTTGATGAACGAATGAATTAAGAAGATGATATATATAAAAAGAAAATGTGTACAGGCTGAAGTGTTATACTGGTACAAACATTTGACAGAGATATTTTTCTCTTTTGGAGGCTGAGATGATATAATTTGTGCTGGCATTTATTATACTTGTCTTACTTCCCAAGCCTACATACTTATCCTAATCTTGTTTTTACATGAATATAATGTTGTCTTCTTTAGCAAGCCTTCATAGATATTTATGTTTCTTTTGTTTAGTCTATGTATTTATATTTTTATACAATATATTTTTAAAAAAAAAATAAGTTGTATTTTAATTAATTAAATTAAATATTTATTAAAATAATGCTGCCAAAAGTCCCGGGTTGTCACAATCCTCCCCCTTTGAATCTTTTCGTCCTCGAAAAGGAGCGAAGCCAAAATGTATTAAAATACTTAATATTAGTTAAAAAAAATTTAACTACTTCGAAAATCTATATAATATTTCTAAAATTGTTTTTATAAAAAAATACTTTTATAACTCGATGTCTCAACCAGTCCATCCTTGTTCTCATAGAAATTCAATCATACGTTGATCAGGCGTAGGACTGAAAATCTATAAGTACTTGGTAAACCCGTTTTCAACACCCAGTGAAAATACTTGGAAAATAATTTTATTGGAAATATAGAAAAACAGTTTTTGAAAATAGAGAAAATATCTTTGGTGTGAATGCTCTGGAAATCATCACCCCCATCCATGGTCGCAATTAACCCGATGATTACGTTGCCGTCCCGACAAAATCCACAGATAAATGTAGGCCTCCGCGCCCCACGATTACACCATGGAGCCCACGACAGATCGCAGCTACAACTGGGGTTACGTAGCTATCACAGCAAAAACCCATATAACTGTAGGCATCAGCGCCATCGAATTTCGCTGCCAAAATGAAACTTCTCCACTCCACTTGACCATAGATCGCAGTCTACCGATGTTGCATTGCCTTCCCGACAAAATCAAGTGTAGACCGTTGACACTCATCCTCCACACGATTTCGCTATGGTCCCCACAGTAGATCGCAGCGACATCGAGTTACACTGTCGTCACAGCATAACCCAAATGCCCTTATAGGCATCAATGCCATCGACTTACGCTACCCAATAATCCTCAGGAACTAGTTTTGTCCGGACTCCTCACAGGATCAACTTTAGAACCCCCCCTAGGGCTCAAGGCAGCACCACCTGATGGCACTCCTGAGAAGTCCATTTCAAGGGAGCTCCTTTTTTCCCAGAGCCATCATCAAAACGCTTTATACTATACAAATATAGTATCATTCAAATCATACACCTAGTATGAATTTTATCAAGCTCCTTTACACAAAATCGATAATTCTCAAACTAGGCTTTCCAAATTCTCATATTGATTTTACCCAAAAATCAAAAGCCTTTCCAAATCCAAAGGTTCCCAAAACCTTTTTCCAAAATCCTCATAAGGTCCTTTATATATATATTCAGATACATATAATTTTTGTAAAACTTTGGTTCATTTCAGACTTGTATAAAACTCCTTTTATACTTCAAATACTTCCAAAATCCTTTTTCTCCCAGCAATAGGTTCAACAAGGGAAGATTTATCTTATATAACAAAGATATATAAATTTTTTTATTCAAAATCAAATATTCAAATTTGATTACTCTTTCCAATATCAAATTCATTCAAATCCGAACGATGTACACCTATCATCCGTACGCTATACCAATCTGATCGCTCACTCGATTACACAATTTCACTTCCGAACTAGTATCGTCCACCCGACTTCCTAATGCGGACATAGTCTGGTTCCTTGATCAGAAACTGTTATTCTCCTTGCATAGCTATAACTATGATAGAGAATATCTAGAACCAATCAACAATCCATATCCAGGTTCGCCGTCGAAAATCGAGTGAAAAATCCTAACTCGGACCGATAAACTATCTCGAAATTCTGAGTTCGAATCTGGATCAAATCGCTATGCGAATTAGAATAATATACGTACATTCTACGTATTTATTTTCATTGATTATCAGCCAAATCAATTTCCTTTCCATTCTCTGTAACAACCCGCATATTTATCGATTTTATATTTAAATATTTTATTTAAATATTTTATCGTTCGTCGGATTTTGGTCCGAAAAGCTACTTTTTGCAAACAGTCGAATTGGGACTCGAGACCACCCCCATTGAGTTCAAAATGACGTTTGCGACCTTTTTGAGTATAAACTTCGATATGTTTGGATATAGTTGATTTTTGCCACTTTTTCACTTAGGGCTTTGGTTTGGGCTGAGCCCAATAACCCCACTTACTAACTCTGTCCCAATCCCCCTCTCCTCTTCATTACTTCATTCCAACTCCTAACTCTTTAGCAAAACTAAAAATGGAGGTGGAGAGTGGAAATTAAAACTCCAAGCCCTAGCTTCCTTTGCAAATCCATCTCATAGCTCCAAAGTAATAGAAGAACCCATTAATAAGCTTCTCTTCTTCTTCTCCAACTCTTTCTCTCTTTGATTTCAGAAAATTTCCTAAACCTAATTTAGGGAATGTTTCTCTTTTAAGCTTAGATTCAAGCTTGTTGAGTTGGAATTGAAGAGTGCTTGTTCTTGCCATTGCTTCAGAGCATCTTCTTCATTCGTTTGGGTTCAAAGGTGAGATTTTTATCTCACATCTATGCTTATAATTATCTTCGATTGTTAGGTATAAATTCCTAACACTTATTCATGTGCATTTGATTTTGATTTGGATTTCTTTTGTGAATATTCCAATTTTTAGTGTTTTGAGTTCAATTCGTTAAAAATCCTAACTTTGATGTTTGAACATGTTTTTGGTGATGCATCGAGGAGCATATAGGGCCGGGTAGTCGATTGGCATAAACCCTTAGCGCCGTTGCTCGTGCGATTGCAATTTGGTCGGGATTTGCACCTCCTTTGTAATAGGGTAGGAAGTGCAAGTATACAGGTTCGGCCGACCGAGCCCCTGGGCCGGCCGACCGACCTGTAGTCCCGGCACTTCCTGCCTCTGTTTGGAAGTGCCGGTTACAGGCTTCGGCCGACCGAACCCCTGGGCCGGTCGACCGACCTGGTGCCCCGAGCACTTCCAACCGACTCAGGGAGTCCGGTCGACCGACTCAGGGAGTCCGGTCGACCGACCTGTTACTATTTGCCAGATTAGCCTATATGCTAATTCGTTTGAATATCCAACTTTAATCGATTCATGTTGTCTCCCTTTTGTTGTTGTCATTTATTATCGACTTTGATGACCTTTTCTTTGGGAATTTTAGATATATCCACTTTGATGGATTTGATATCGATTTCTTTGGATTTTATTCACGTCTTCGAATGTGAATTTTTATGCCTGATTGTTTCTACAATCACTTCTATGATTTGTCACTTTAAAATATAATGGTTTTCTATACTAGTAGTAAATATCAAAACTCTTTCTTCAAATGATTTCAACACTATTTTATTACAAAGCTCATTTTCTCAAACCGATTTCCAATCTTAGTATATACAAACCTTTACCTCACTCGTATGAGAAATCTAATTAAACGACTTAGTAAAACAAGTGGTATGAAACGCTTGCGTTTACTTCGTTGGTTAATTTTTGGACTTGTTCGATTGAACCACTTGTGACAATTTTCTAGTGGAGATCTACAATTTGTTCGTAAATATTTAAGTTAAGCTAGTGGTTATGGGACATGAAGCTAAGCTCATATATTTACTAGCTTACTATAATCGACACTTCTCGTTGATCATGACGATCATCTTTGTGTTTTAGACTAGCATTGAGCAATGTCTTAGAGATTTTGGTTCATCGGATGTCTCGCTGCACGACGTCGTTGTTCCCTTTGATTGTGTTTTGGTTCATCGGATGTCTCGCTGTACGACGTCGTTGTTCCCTTTGATTGTGTTTTGGTTCATCGGATGTCTCCCTGTACGACGTCATTGTTCCCTTTGATTGTGTTTTGGTTCATCGGATGTCTCGCTGCACGACGTCGTTGTTCCCTTTGATTGTGTTTTGGTTCATCGGATGTCTCCTGTACGACGTCGTTGTTCCCTTTGATTGTGTTTTGGTTCATCGGATGTCTCGCTGTACGACGTCGTTATTCTCTTTGATTGTGTTTTGGTTCATCGGATGTCTCGCTGTACGACGTCGTTGTTCCCTTTGATTGTGTTTTGGTTCATCGGATGTCTCGCTGTACGACGTCGTTGTTCCCTTTGATTGTGTTTTGGTTCATCGGATGTCTCGCTGTACGACGTCGTTGTTCCCTTTGATTGTGTTTTGGTTCATCGGATGTCCCACTCTACGACGTCGTTGTTCCATTTGATTGTGATTTCTGGATTTCGTATGTTGAATTCTGGAATTTATGTTTCACCAACTTTTACGATTGGCATGAATATATATGTATTGTGGCTTGGTGAATGAAATTAGGAGTATGACATTCCTTTTTATCTTGAGTAGATTATTGTGATATTGATTAATCTTTTGTTGATTTTCAATTACTTATTTATCACAGCTTGGCATTGTGATTATTATATGTTTATGCCATATCTCTTAATTATATATCACTTCATCTGATATTTATAGCTAGACTGATCCGTTTATTATTTTCCTCTTAAATAATACTCGGGTCAGACTGAGATTTTACAGGTGCTTCTGCTTGACTCCTTATCGGACTTCCATCTGATCTTTTGGCTAACTACTTAAGTTTGGTAGTTTTTGTTGTATACATTTGACATACAGACTCTATGATGTATACTTATTCTTTTATCTAGCACCTGTATCTATTCCTTTTGATATTGTGGATCTTGTTTGACCACTACTCTGATGTACACTTTCATGTGTAATATTCATATCTATTTCCGCCTTTGTGATATGAATTCTCTACGACTGATTTATGTTATGTTTATTTCTATATTTGTTTCTGAAGATATTATAGCCACTGTGTAGTAGCTTTGAGTTTGTGTCTGTGTGTCAGATTTCCCTCTTGATAAAGAAATGCATGTTATACTATCTGACATATCGATGCTCGCGCAAAGCAATTACACGGATGGTCGCTCCTCAGCAGCCTTATTCTCCGTGCTAGTTGACAGCATTACTCCGTAATGTTCTTGGCTAGCGTGGGTATAGAGGTGGGGCGTCACAGCTTGGTATCAGAGCCAAACTTTGGAACAATGTAGAATAATTTAACAAGGATCATCGTCCTAAGTCCATCTTAGGAGTCGTGCTTTAGTATTTTATTCGGGTCTTCGTACCGTCCTATCCTATTTTCATTTATGATTCCTTGTTTTATCTATCAAGATTGCTTGATATTTATTTTGAGAATAACTTTTCTCCTTCTTTCTTTTCTAAAGGAAGAGAAATGGTTAGTTCTAGCACTCACAGCGTCGGTCAATCTAGTGCTACTCCCCAGGATGGAGTATTCATGTTTGCTCAACAACTTTTGGATCTTGTAATGAATCAAGTGTTTAGTTATGCTTTGAGTAAGAACCCCGAAATGGTTCTACCTTTGAAACTTGAAGTTTCTTTCAATCAACTTGTGGATGTTACTCTCCTTCATGGAGAGGTTGGTAAAGGAAGCGTTTGTGATATTGGGACTTCCAAGAAGAGGCATATTAAGTTCAAGAGCCTTAATCCCAATAAGAGAGTGAAGCAAACTACTTTTGTATCAAAGACTCCAATCCCTAATCGTGGAGGATGTTACAATTGTAATTCTAAGGAACACTATGCGAATATGTGTCCAAAACCCCATTCTTGTCGCTATTGCAAGAAACCGGGTCATCTTTTATCTGCATGTCCCAAACTTTTGAATAAGGACATGAGAAAGCTAAATATTGTGCAAACCCCTAGCAACACTTCTCTTGGCCAAGGTATATTTTTTACTCAATCCTTGATGGCATTGTTTTATTTCGTGATCTTCTTATTCGAGTTCTTTTTGATATGGGTTTCATCTCATTATTTTGATATCAAAAGAACTTGTCGATTCTTTTTCTTTGAAAATTTTTTGGGCTTGGTGACTTCTTTGAGAGTTGCGAATCCGGATGGTAGATCCGCAACACTCAATTTGCTTTCTATTGATGTCGAAATTATTTTATGTGATTTATCTTTCCGAGCCGATATTTTTACTTAGGCTTCGGAATTGATTTTTGTAAGGATTGGCTTAATCGTTGTGAAGCCCATATCCTATTTTCTCGTGTGGACTATTCCTCTTCGACATTTTCAATCCGTTAAGCAGATTTCTATTTTTCCTTTATGATTTTGATTCTAACTTGATGGCATCATTTTATTCCTTATGCCCACTTATAAGGAAAGTGTTATTTCTCTCATTCATGTAGTTAGAGAAATTTTCCGGTATTTTTGAGCTTGTCTTAGGATTATCACCTAAGTAATCTTTTGTGTGGTGCTAAGGTCTTTTCGGTTTGACCTTACCACCAGTTTTCATTTGCTACGAGTTGCGGAAGTTGGCATTCCACTTACCGCATTCCGCACTTGTTATGATTCCTATGAATGAATTATTATGTCATTCAGTTTGTCCAGCTTATTTCATCCATTTTATAAATCGAATATTCTATGAATATTTCGATGAGACCATTCTTGTATTTATTGATTTTTGGATGAAAGTAGCAATTTAAAATTTTGCAAATCTTTTTCATAAGATTTATTTATAAGTATAACTGGATTTTTGTTCTTAAAACGAACAAAGAATATTCTTAGAAGTTTTTGAAAAACTTACTTATCATATAGAATATGATTTTGTGATTGTATTGCCCATTTAGTGTTTTAAGAATTCTGGTCGATGCGCTTAATCAATGTTATCGATAGGAATTTCCTAAACGCTTTGATGTGACAATCAGACACGATATATTGACTTGTAAAAATGTAAATTTTTCTAGAAAGATTATTACATAAAGATAAATGTAATTTTGAAAGTTTTAACTTTTCGGGAAAGAAGATTATTTAAAAGAACTCTTTCTTCCGATACTCTTATTCTTGTGATTCCTGAAGGGGAACCAAGACTTTGCTATTTGTACCGATACTAGTCATATTGGTTTGGATGCCGTTCTCTTGCAAAAGATAACGTGCTATCACTTGTGCTTCTAAATCATTAATAGCCGATTGGGACTAGGTATGCCGCTCATGATCTAGTGCTCGAGGCTATTGTTTTTATTTTTAGAATTTGGCATCATCATTTTTGATGAGAAATTTGTTCTCTACCTCGATCATAAATCCTTGGAATATTTATTTTCTCATAAGGAACTTCATGTTGACTCGAGTTCCTAGCATCTTATGATCTTGATATTCTTTTTATTCCTGGAAGGGAAATCGCGTTGCCAATGCGCTTTGTCGTAAGCAACAAGTGATTGATTCTTTGATGTTGTCTGAATGGAATTATCTTTTCTATCAAGTTCATCGGACGTTTTGGTATACTTCGTTTTAGTGAGCTTTATCTCATTCCTTTTATGGACTAGTGCCCGGTGTTCTTTTATGGTGTTCGGTTCATCTGATGTACTGTTATTATACTAAATCGATGTTCCGTCTCATTTGATTCATTGGATGTACCGTTTGTACTACATCAATGTCTTTGCTTTGGTTCATTGGGCGTACCGTTTTTGTACTACGCTGATGTCCCAAATTATTTGAGTTCTAGTTCCTCGGGCGTACCGTTTTTGTACTACGCCGTTGCACCGGCTCAATTTTCTGCTATTCTTGACGTTCCCCACGTCTTTTATCTACGGAAATGCCTTAGGGATTCCAGTTTTCATTCTTGAGCCCGGTGATAT
Source organism: Allium cepa (assembly GCA_030765085.1). NCBI lineage: Eukaryota > Viridiplantae > Streptophyta > Magnoliopsida > Asparagales > Amaryllidaceae > Allium > Allium cepa. The sequence goes on from CM060943.1 coordinate 192,986,332, forward strand.
TGTGGAAATTGAAGTTTCACAAGATTTGATTTTTGAGCAACATCCTATTCGAATTATTGCTTCGGAGCTCAAACGACTTCGAAATAAAGATGTTCTTCTTGTGAGAGTTCAATGGTTCTCAAATCCTAGGGATTACTCATGGGAATCTAGAGAATTCATTGAGCAATCCCGTTCTTGCTAACTCTTTCGTGCTCCTTATAGTGAACTTCTTATTTCAATTTTCTTTTGTGTTGATATGCTTTTATGGTTTTACTTCTTATTTTCTTCTTAAGTATTGTGAGGATGCAATTTCTTTAAGGAGGGGAGTCTGTAACAACCCGCATATTTATCGATTTTATATTTAAATATTTTATCGTTCGTCGGATTTTGGTCCGAAAAGCTACTTTTTGCAAACAGTCGAATTGGGACTCGAGACCACCCCCATTGAGTTCAAAATGACGTTTGCGACCTTTTTGAGTATAAACTTCGATATGTTTGGAGATAGTTGATTTTTTCCACTTTTTCACTTAGGGCTTTGGTTTGGGCTGAGCCCAATAACCCCACTTACTAACTCTGTCCCAATCCCCCTCTCCTCTTCATTACTTCATTCCAACTCCTAACTCTCTAGCAAAACTGAAAATGGAGGTGGAGAGTGGAAATTAAAACTCCAAGCCCTAGCTTCCTTTGCAAATCCATCTCCTAGCTCCAAAGTAATAGAAGAACCCATTAGTAAGCTTCTCTTCTTCTTCTCCAACTCTTTCTCTCTTTCAGAAAATTTCCTAAACCTAATTTAGGGAATGTTTCTCTTTTAAGCTTAGATTCAAGCTTGTTGAGTTGGAATTGAAGAGTGCTTGTTCTTGCCATTGCTTCATAGCATCTTCTTCATTCGTTTGGGTTCAAAGGTGAGATTTTTATCTCACATCTATGCTTATAATTATCTTCGATTGTTAGGTATGAATTCCTAACACTTATTCATGTGCATTTGATTTTGATTTGGATTGCTTTTGTGAATATTCCAATTTTTAGTGTTTTGAGTTCAATTCGTTAAAAATCCTAACTTTGATGTTTGAACATGTTTTTGGTGATGCATCGAGGAACATATAGGGCTGGGTAGTCGATTGGCATAAACCCTTAGCGTCGTTGCTCGTGCGATTGCAATTTGGTCGGGATTTGCACCTCCTTTGTAATAGGGTAGGAAGTGCAAGTATACAGGTTCGGCCGACCGAGCCCCTGGGCCGACCGATCGACCTGTAGTCCAGGCACTTCCTGCCTCTGTTTGGAAGTGTCGGTTACAGGCTTCGGCCGACCGAACCCCTGGGCCGGTCGACCGACCTGGTGCCCCGAGCACTTCCAACCTCTGGTCCGGTCGACCGACTCAGGGAGTCCGGTCGACCGACCTGCTACTATTTGGCAGATTAGCCTATATTGCTAATTCGTTTGAATATCCAACTTTAATCGATTCGTGTTGTCTCCCTTTTGTTGTTGTCATTTATTATCGACTTTGATGACCTTTTCTTTGGGAATTTTAGATATATCCACTTTGATGGATTTGATATCGATTTCTTTGGATTTTATTCACGTCTTTGAATGTGAATTTTTATGCCCGATTGTTTCTACAATCACTTCTATGATTTGTCACTTTAAAATATAAAGGTTTTCTATACTAGTAGTAAATATCAAAACTCTTTCTTCAAATGATTTCAACACTATTTTATTACAAAGCTCGTTTTCTCAAACCGATTTCCAATCTATTAGTATATACAAACCTTTACTTCACTCGTATGAGAAATCTAATTAAACGACTTAGTAAAACAAGTGGTATGAAACGCTTGCGTTTACTTCGTTGGATAATTTTTGGACTTGTTCGATTGAACCACTTGTGACAATTTTCTAGTGGAGATCTACAATTTGTTCGTAAATATTTAAGTTAAGCTAGTGGTTATGGGACATGAAGCTAAGCTCATATATTTACTAGCTTACTGTAGTCGACACTTCTCGTTGATCATGACGATCATCTTTGTGTTTTAGACTAGCATTAAGCAATGTATTAGAGATTTTGGTTCATCGGATGTCTCGCTGTACGATGTCGTTGTTCCCTTTGATTGTGTTTTGGTTCATCGGATGTCTCGCTGTACGACGTCGTTGTTCCCTTTGATTGTGTTTTGGTTCATCGGATGTGTCGCTGTACGACGTCGTTGTTCCCTTTGATTGTGTTTTGGTTCATCGGATGTCTCGCTGTACGACGTCGTTGTTTCCTTTGATTGTGTTTTGGTTCATCGAATGTCTCGCTGTACGACGTCGTTGTTCCCTTTGATTGTGTTTTGGTTCATCGGATGTCTCGCTGTACGACGTCGTTGTTCCCTTTGATTGTGTTTTGGTTCATCGGATGTCTCGCTGTACGACGTCGTTGTTCCCTTTGATTGTGTTTTGGTTCATCGGATGTCTCGCTGTACGACGTCGTTGTTCCCTTTGATTGTGTTTTGGTTCATCGGATGTCCCGCTGTACGACGTCGTTGTTCCCTTTGATTGTGATTTCTGGATTTCGTATGTTGAATTCTGGAATTTATGTTTCACCAACTTTTACGATTGGCATGAATATATCTGTCATTTATTGTGGCTTGGTGAATGAAATTAGGAGTATGACATTCCTTTTTATCTTGAGTAGATTATTGTGATATTGATTAATCTTTTGTTGATTTTCAATTACTTATTTATCACAGCTTGGCATTGTGATTATTATATGTTTATGCCATATCTCTTAATTATATATCACTTCATCTGATATTAATAGCTAGACTGATCCATTTATTATTTTCCTCTTAAATAATACTTGGGTCAGACTGAGATTTTACAGGTGCTTCTGCTTGACTCCTTATCGGACTTTCATCTGATCTTTTGGCTAACTACTTAAGTTTAGTAGTTTTTGTTGTATACATTTGAGATATAGACTCTATGATGTATACTTATTCTTTTGTCTAGCACCTGTATCTATTCTTTTTGATATTGTGGATCTTGTTTGACCACTACTCTGATGTACACTTTCATGTGTAATATTCATATCTATTTCCGCCTTTGTGATAGAATTCTCTACGACTGATTTATGTTATGTTTATTTCTATATTTGTTTCTGAAGATATTATAGCCACTGTGTAGTAGCTTTGAGTTTGTGTCGGTGTGTCGGATTTCCCTCTTGATAAAGAAATGCATGTTATACTATCTGACATATCGATGCTCGCGCAAAGCAATTACACGGATGGTCGCTCCTCAACAGCCTTATTCTCCGTGCTAGTTGACATCATTACTCCGTAATGTTCTTGGCTAGCGTGGGTATAGAGGTGGGGCATCACATTCACATTTCCTTTAATTCCCATTGAATTGTCACTTCATTTCTTACCTCAGTTGGGTATTTAAACCAATTAACAGTTTGAACCCCGACCAGTTTTAGAAAATTGCTTGAAAATTTTAAAAATAAACAAGTAGTTGAAAAATAATTATTAGTTTGCAAAATAGTTATAAAATAGTTAACTAATTATAGAATAGTCGATAATAGTTAAATAGTTTCAGAAATTTTAAATAATGGCCAAATAGTTGTAAAATAGAAATCTGCTTGTGATATAGTTGAAAAATAGTGATTAGTTTAGAAACAGTTGAAAAATGGTTAAATAGCTCCAAAAATAATCGTAAACAAGTATTAAATAATTTATCTTTAAGAAAGAAAGGTTGTATATATATAATAGCTAGGAAAATAAGTTTATATTAAGACAATTTATATTGAAAATAGTCAAGAGTCAAACTGTTCACTTCCCCAACAATTCAATTTAAATCTCCATTTAAATTGACTCAATTCCAACTTGAATAACTTCAATTTCTATTAATTTATTTAATCCCAATTCAAGTTGAATCAATCCTGATTCCTTTTCCAATTTAAATCAAATCCATTTAATTTCAATCATGTTCAACTTATATTATAATTTTCAAATTATTCCAATCAATGTGAATTATTATCAATTGATCCATTTTAAAATCAAATCATTTAAATATAATTCAATTCAATTTCCCATTTAAATTCTTAAACTTATACATCTTCAATCACCAATCCAATTACTTCAAAACTCAATTTTAAACTAATTCAATTAAATCTTGAATTAAACTATCTCAAATTATAGAAATTCGAGTTAAATTCTCAAAGGTTGGTCTAACTCTTTAAACCAAATTAACCTTTAAATCAAAGTGTTTAATCATTTTAATTTCTGAGTCCAATTCTTAAAATACCATTTAAATCACTTTTATCAATGTATTTCAAGTTTCAATACAATTTTATTTTTTTTCAAAACTTAATTTATTATTCAATTTATCTTCCAGTGTGAAGCTAGTTCTTAAACAATTTTAATTTACAAACTAAATTATTCAAATTTATTTTATTTATACAATACCATTCTCAATTTAAAGATTTTTACCAACAATAGGATGATAACATCCAATTTATTCTAAAACATCCATCCATTTTAAATTTTTTAGATCTCAAACCCTTTCGAAATCACACACATTCCCTAGTCCAATCAACCATTTATCTTTCCAAGTTAAATTCCCATTTACTTAATCCAATCAACCTTACTCAATTTGGATTCCCGCTTCAAACTTCAAAATTATTTCCCTCTTATAAGTTCAAAACTTATATCACTTTGGGTTTTCCATAACACTTCAGGAAAAATCAAAACTCAACACTTAGAGTTTATTCCAAATTAACTTTGATATCATGTATATCCATACATATATACATATTTATTTCCTCTACACACCAGGTTACCTTTAAATTTTAAACCACCCTTGGTTTTAAGTTCACATCAAATTTCAAACAACCATTGTTTTCAACAAGTCCCAGTTATCCAAATAATACTTATTTATTATTTCTTTTAGCACTTTGAAACAAGTTTCAACTTTCCGGACCTCGATTTAAAATTCCACAATTTAGGTATTTTAAATTTTATAAGTCATACTTTGCTTAAATGTTTACTTCTTTAGAATGTTTCATTTTGCTTACTCATTAATACACATCTTATTATTAAAAACACCACAATTACTTATCATAATAACCAAGATTATCATATCTAAAACTATTCATTATCATCTTATTCCGAAATACTTCTCCAATTCAAGATTTCAATTTTAGTTTGAATCCATTTCAAACTTATCTTTATTTAATTTAATTTAGTTGTATTTCTTTTAACATTTAGTTTAATTCCAATAATTTAACAACGAATTACCCTAATATTTATTAGAAAGAAATATTGCTTTATATATCAAATATAATCTTATATAAAATCATTTAAAATTCTTTTATAAGAAAATAACAAGTACGCTCTCTCATATATATATATACACTCAACTCATTCTAGGGTACTGTTGACCCTATCCTTTAATGAGTAATCCCAACAGAGCCAAGGTTCTCGCTTAACCTTGGGCTCTGATACCAACTGTAACGACCCGAGAATTTTCGAACCCGAAAATTCCAGATAGTTATGTAAAGAAGAAAGAGATAGAAGAAGAAGAACAGAAACACCCAACAACTCACAATTGCAGTGGATAAAATATAATAATAAATAATAACAGTTTACAAAAGAATACTATATCTGTTAATTACATTTAATATACATCAGAGTTACTCATATATACAAACACTGGACATATACAAATCAACATGTCCCAGATTTGCAATAATATATTACAGCGGAAATACTCTATACGTTATAGCCATCCAGCTCGCCTCCTGAGCTCCCGAACGTCCTTACCTGAAATTCTGTAATACTCGGTCTGACCTGAGCATTACACCAAAGTAACACCCGGGTCAGGCTGGAAACCAGCGTGAGTAAACTCATCTAACATGGAATACAGAAGTATACAACTTATATAATCCTAGGGTATCTTATATCGGTTTACAATCTCACAAGTTGTTACATACATATCTTATTTCACACATCAATCTATAAGTACCAACACTTAGGTTAGGTAGCCCAATTCACCTAAATCATACCATTTCAACTTTTGATTTCACATATCAATTATAAAGAATCGAAATGGTTTTCGGGTATTTGCTAATACCTGACTCTGGTCTCTTCGAATCCAAAGTCAATTAAATCCAAGTTATTCAATTAGAGCAATTCAACTTTAATTCCCAGATAACACATTATCACTGTCCATCTATCATATCACAAAGCAATTTATATCATAGATGTTAACCAATCCAAAACACTTATCGTCATTCTATCATTCATAGGCAAGATTGATCATTTCCCTTAATTACATTAATTAACGATCCTCTAGTTACTTCCATTAGTTAATTTTTTTTTCTCCATTAAATAATTAACCTTTAACTTAATTACACTCATTAATAAACTTTGATTAATCGTAATCAGTAAAAAAATTTCCCAATTACTTCATTAATTAAACCAATTCCTTGATTAATTACATTAATTAACCCTTTAATTACGTGGAGCAATTAACACCTAATCACCTCCACTAAGTAATTTCCTTTTAATTATAATTCACCAAGTAAATTTCTCCTAATTAACTACATTCAGTAATTATTCATTACTTCACTAAATATTTATACTTCATTAATTACATTAAGTAATCATTTTTAACCCATCCTCAAGTAATTCTTTTTAATTAATTAAACTTAATTAATTAATCATATTAACTTAATTAATTACACTAAGAAATTAATCCCTTTAATTACTTCATTAAGTAATTTCTCTTAATAACTCTTTAAATATTATGTAATTAACTTCTAATTACATATTACTTAATTATTCATTTATTTATTTATCTTGACTAATTAATCCTTAATTAAGCGATTAATTACACTTAATTCATCTCTTAATTACTCCATCCTTTATTGATTTTACAAGGAATAAGTCCTTCACCAATTTATCTTTTAATTACTTATATTAAATAATATCATTAAAGTAATTATTCTCGAATTACTTACAGTAATAATCTTTAATCCAATTAATTAATTACTAACCTCCGATTAATACATGATATTAAGCAATTCTCTTAAACTAAGTACTTATCATAACGTAATAACATTAAGTAATTTGCATTTTATTTTATTGCCACTTTTAATGCACTAAACATATAGGATTAACCTATGAAATAATTTCTTAATACCACAAATTTGGGACATTTTGGTATTTCATTTTAAATTTTCCAATACTTGGAAAAATATTGGGTCAACATATCTTAAATTTTTAAACCAAATTTTTCGTTTACAAAGTTTGTTGGGCTGATATCGAAACCCATCACAATCAATTCCCCATGCCTTCGTTAGCGTGAACCTTAAACTGGGCCGAAGCCCAGACAAAACAACGAAAAGAAATAAAAACAATGAAACACCTTAGTACGCTACCTTCTTCTTCTTTCAGCAGCCCTTCCCCACTTCCCAAATACTACTCCGTTGATACAATCAGAAAGTTCGAACAAGACACAACCCAGAAACAAAAAAGAACAGCAACACGAACACCTTCCCACATCAGTTCGAACACAAACCAGATCGAAGAAAAACACAATCAAACAGCAAAATCCATCACCACAATCACTCCCTGCGTGCACATTTACACGTTTTCGTGCACAGACCCTCCACACCATTGCTCGACCAACTGAGGGCCGCCACCAACGTCACTACACCCCTCGACCCTTCTCACAATTACGACCATTAGAAACTCGGGTCGAACACTAAATCGAAAATGAGCCCGAGCGAAGAAATTTTTGAACGAAACCCATCAGCAAAGAAAATTCCCTCGACGCCACCACCGTCCACCAGAAAACTCGTCACCTTGCCCAGAGCTTCGCCTGTGACAAACGCTCCCATTTCACCCACCTTGACCAAGACCGATGCATCATAGTCAACGCGGCGTACCCGATTCCTTCGTCGAACCCATCAGGCAAAAGAACCCTAGATCATTGCCGTGCCACTCCAATGATGGTCAGAAAATTTACTTAGAATTTTTCTAGTCATCGCCTACCCTTGAAGATCCTCCGGCATCAATTTCAATAACCATAATCCTTTAGATCATCTCAAATTTTACAAATTACCCAAACTGATCAACTTGCCATAACTCATGATTTACAAATCTAAAAATCCTGATTCTAATTTTAAAAATCATAACTTTCGACAACAAACCAGAATATATACTTGAATCATCCATTTTTTTAAAATCGAGATTCTGATATGTTTTTAAGTTCTTACCGTTCTTTTGCCTTTCTGTTCAAACTAGCTTTAGCTTGAACTTTGAAATATTTTATACCAAGATTCTATTTTAATATTTGATATAACAACAATTTTTGTTTATATAATGAAGTCTAGAGAGAGATTCAGGTAGAAAATCTAGAATTTTACTCAAGTTTAAACTTGAACAACAAGAACAGAGCCACGGTTTGAATATAAGCATACACACTCAAACCCAAATATACCCATATAACCTGTACCTATGCAAAGTATACTCATATATCTATGGAACATTTCACAAATGACTTCAGGTATAAGTCAAAATATAACAATTTAGTTTACTCACAGTCAACAGAGGATGCCTGCAATGATTCAAAACAGAAGGTTGCTGATTCCTTTAAAACTGGAAATTTGATCTTGATTTGGTTGAGATGGATTGAATTTGAAACAGCAGCTTGTACTTGAATTCGAATCCTAGTTTTACTCAGTTGAAGGCTGGATGAAATTTACTGTTATTTTCTTATTAAGTTGTTGAGTTAGTCTTCAAGTTTTTTCTATTTTTTTATATATATGATAATCAGTTTTTTTGACGAACGAATGAATTAAGAAGATGATATATATAAAAAGAAAATGTGTACAGGCTGAAGTGTTATAAAGAAACATTTGACAGAGATATTTTTCTCTTTTGGAGGCTGAGATGATATAATTTGTGCTGGCATTTATTATACTTGTCTTACTTCCCAAGCCTGCATACTTATCCTAATCTTGTTTGTATATGAATATAATGTTGTCTTCTTTAGCAAGCCTTCATAGATATTTATGTTTCTTTTGTATAGTCTATGTATTTATATTTTTATACAATATTTTTTTTTTAAATAATAAGTTGTATTTTAATCAATTAAATTAAATATTTATTAAAATAATGCTGCCAAAAGTCCCGGGTTGTCACAAGTTATACATGTATATATTAAACGTGTTATTGTTTGTTGTTTTTGTTATATAAACATAATATTATTACATATCATTTTGAACGTAAATTAAATATAGTACTAATTTAATATTTGCTAAAGAAGATGGTGGAATTAGTTAGTAATGCCACCTTTATATCTTTCCGTTCAGATCTTGATGTGGGTATGTCTCGACTAGTTTCATATTTGTTACCATCTTTAAACACCAAGCATTGTATTAATTTAATATTTCAAATATATGTCACGTTATTTAGAGATATGAATATTGTTACCCAATTACTTCTCTTGGGTATGAGATACTAATTGTTGACCTAAATGCACCACTTGATGCATAAGTCTCGTTCGGCCTGGATGTCGTTCGGCATGGATGTGTCGCCCGACTTGGGTATCGTTCGGCCTGCAAGTTTCGCTCGGCCTAGGTGCCGTTCGGCCTTACTTCATCGCTCGGCATTCTAGAGCCATTAATTCATCGCTCGGCATTCTTGAGTCATTAATTCATCGCTCGGCATTCTTGAGTCATTACTTCATTGCTCGGCATTCTTGAGCCATTACTTCATCGCTCGGCATTCTTCAGTCATTATTCATCGCTCGGCATCTCGAGTTCAGAAGCCATCACTCGGCATCTCGAGTTCTGAAGCCATCGCTCGGCATCTTGTGTTCAGACACCATCGCGCGGCATTGCCATTGCTCGGCATTCTTTAGCAACATCGTTTGGCAGAGCTACTCAGCAAGGTCGCTCGACATGACTCGTTCGGCATACCTAGCTCGGTGCGCAAAAGTCACCTGCTGTGGGCTGAGATACTTAATTCTTGGGCCTGTGAGGGAAGTCCAGCCTATCTATGCCTATAAACAGAAGGGTAGGGACACAGTGAATGGGAACTTTTTTTGAAGAACACTGCGGAGACTCTGCCACTTTGAAGACTCATTCATTTTTCAGTTAGCATTTGCATTCGAGTAGTTGGTGTACGGATTATATCTATATTCAATTGTTTAGAAAAGCAATAAAGATTAAACTCAAAGTGGACGTAGGCAGTTTCGCTGAACCACTATAAATCTTGTGTTCTAGTTTTTGCAATTAATTATGCATATATTCCTCTATTTTAATTTCCTATCTTCATTAACCTCTCTACATAAATCTTTCTTTGGGTGTTAGTGACCAATTCTAGTGTTAAAATTTTGGTGCTTTCACTGAGAACGCATTCTCGAGTTATTAAGATCTACTTTGTAGCTACTGGATTGAAAAAATCCCTCGAAGGAGATCCAAGTCATTCGTAGGAAGCCCATTGAATCTACTCAGAGTTACTACCAATAAATCTACTATAGGAAGACCTCATACCAGATTAGCCTCGCATAATGCAGATGTCAACGAGACTGTTAGTGTCCAACAAGTAGGACCAAGAAACTAGCAAGTTAATCCGGGCAGAGGGACTGTCGCCGCCCAAAACTAGATGGAAGTTGTCACTAAAACGGAGTTCAACGACCTGATGAGAGAACTCATGAAAAGCAGGAGACAACTTAGCGAACAGATTAAAGCTAACACCAACCTTATGACTCAGCTTACTCAATAATAGCATCAGAATGCTGGAGGTAGCCCTGCTCCTTACTCTCATCTGACAGCTTGACTTCGTTCGATGAACCTCCCATGCGTAGACGTCGCGGAACTGAAACAACACAAGCGGGCGTTGCTAATCGATTGGCCAGGGATGGTCCAGGTTCCCTACCTTGGGCCATGGCACCTTACTTACATCAAGGAAATCATACTCAAGCTAGAGTAGGAAACTTATGATCTAGAGCGTGAGTGGAAGCTAGACGCCCGGCTCACCAAGTCCCTAATGAAGTTGGTCCCCAAGACGCATGTTTGGTAGATCGCCAACAGAGGAGACACACATCCGAATGGTCTCGAAAAACAGATTCCAACGTGCCATCTTCCATACAAAACCCAGACCTATCGGCTATGGTCAGACAGTTGATGAGAGAAAATCAAGGCTTGACTAATGATGATTTCGGGATATCCTGGAGTCATACTTCATTCGTAGATACTATTCTACAGGTCGAGTACCCTAGGAAGTTTAACATGCCAAATATCTCGGCCTACGAAGGGAAGACAGATCCACGACAGCATGTGATGCGGTATGAATGAATGATGGATTCAGCTAAAAGAAATGATGCAACTAAGTGTAAATGCTTCCCGCTATCTAGAATTGCGACCATGTGGTCTACTCGACTTCCTCCGTGGTATATATCCAGCTTTGGTGAATTGGCGACGAAATTAGTAGAATAGTTCAGAATACATGCCACTCGTCCTAAGGACGTGATGTCCCTATCCAGTTTGATTCAGGCTCTAAGGAAGTCATTGAAAGAGTACTTACAGAGATTTCACGTTGCGGCTAATGAAGTTAGCAACCCAAATGTCTGCCATTCTAATGGTTGTGATGTAAGGAGTAGATACAGATTCGGAGTTTGGCGATTGAATTGCAGGAAAGCCTTCGATTATACTAGAGCATTTTTATTTAAAGGCTCATCAATTCATAAGAAGAGAAGAAGCCAGGTGGACAAGGCGAGATAAGGCACCCGGGCCTTAAAAGGAGACTGTAAAGAGTAACGTTGCTGTAAAACAATCTGGTGATAATTCGAGAAAGGTCCATGTTAATGTCTAGAACAAGCCAGGGCAATCTAAAGGGTCCGAAAGAGGAAATCTCGGAAAGAAAACGTAAGTAGGAAAATTGAAACTAAGGAATTCGACTTACAATGAATAAACTCCTCTGAATGCATCTTTGGAAAATATTTACCTGTCAACCTGTAACACTTTCCGATACCGTAAGCCACGCCCAAAGGAGTCTACAGAGGAACAAAAGCGAAATAGGAAGTACTGCCGCTTCCATGAGACTTACGGGCGCAATACCAAGGCGTGTAGACACCTCCACGATGCCATAGAGAAGCTGATTTAGCAGTAAAAGTTGCAGGAGTTTGTCAAAAACCCACATGAAGGTAGACAAGGAACATCAGACCCCGGACGCGGGTAAACTCTAGGCCATCCAGAGGAACCTGCTCGAACTGTGGGTAGACTAGTCATAAACACGATAGTTAGTGGATCTCACCCTAGAGATAAGAATTGGCAGGAAATGGAGTGATATGCTAATTCCCTGAGGCATGTAGATTTTGAATGGTGTTCAAACATGAAGGATGGGTCCCCAACTAAGCAGCAACGAACGGTAACGGACGATATATTATTCAGAAGCAGAGATGTTGCTCAGGAGGAAGCTCCTACCATTGAACAATTGGTCATCTCCGCGATGATTGGGCTAGCTTTTGTGAAAAGAATTTTGATTGATTGTGGAAGTTCTATTAACATCATCTTCAAAAAAGCATATGATCAAATGAAGATGGAGATAAAGGATTTAAAACCATCTAAAGCCCGTATCCATGGCTTTAATGGTGCAACAACCGATGCAGTGGGTTATGTTGAATTTCAAGTTGAACTTAGGCATGGAGAACATAAGATGGTGCGAATCGTGCCTTTTATCATTTTGGATGCCGATTCTCTGTACAACGTGTTTCTGGGTCGACCGGCTGTGGTAGAGTTTAGGGTAGCTTTGGCCCGTTGGTGTTTAACTTTGAAATTTCCGACAGACAAAGGGGTTGGTGTTGTGCATGGCGACCAGGCGACCGATCGTGCTTGTTATGTGGCTGAGATGAGAGAGGCCCAGCGAAGATAAAAAGGAAAGGTTGCAAACAGCTCCGCCCGCACCCGGATTACTAAAAATTGACAAGTAGTGCCCGAGCCCTAGTTCGGGTAACTCAATCGAATCAATAGAGACATAGATCCGAGAGATGATGATGAGGAACCCTGGGAAGAAAAAGCAGCACCGGCTGAACTGACGATTGACATTCTAGTCAGCCAAGATGCCCTTCGTGAGTACTTAAGATTGGATCACAACTCTACCCCTCGATGACCAAGGATCTTACTGATTTCCTCCAAGCGAATCTGGATGCTTTTGCTTGGACACATTCTAATATGTATGATATTTCTCCTGCTATTGCGAGTCATATGTTGAACATAGACCCGAGTATGTACCAGTAAAGCAGAAAAGGATAGCCAAGGACCCGGAGAGGTCCGCTGCTCTCACGGAGGAGGTGGACAAACTCAAAGCCAATTGGTTCGTCCACGACGCCCTCTCCCTGAATGGGTGTCTAACCCCGTGCTAGTGAGAAAAGCAAACGGGAAATGGAGAACCTGCATAGATTACTTTGATCTTAACAAAGCATGCCCTAAGGACAGTTTTCCTTTACCCAGGATTGACCAGCTGGTCGACTCAACGGCAGGACATGAGTTATTGTCATTTATGGATGCATACTCGGGATATAATCAAATCCCGATGCACATTCTAGACAAAGAACACACCAGTTTTGTCATAGACATTGGGCTATACTACTATGTAGTGATGCCTTTCAGATTGAAAAATGCGGGAGCAACTTATCAGCGTCTGGTGAATCAAATGCTTAAAAACCAGATAGGTAGTACAATGGAAGTTTGTGTGGATGACATGCTCGTGAAGTCACGGCAGTCAAACGACCACATTCGAGACTTAGCGGAAATGTTTGATATACTCAGATATTATGGAATAAAAATCAATCCTTTGAAGTGTTTTTTTGGCATTGCGTCAGGAAAGTTTTTGGGTTTCATTGTTAATGCACGTGGAATTGAATCTAACCTGGAAAAGATTCAAGCTATTCAAGATATACAAGTGCCCAAAAATATAAAACAAATATAAAGCCTGAACGGGAAAGTAGCCGCGCTGAGTCTATTCATATCCAGAGCCACAGATAAGTGTATCCCCTTCTTTGACGTAATAAAGAAAGGAAAGAGAAATTTCGAGTGGATGCCTAATTGTGAGGACATATTCCGAGCTTTGGTAAGGCATTTGGAAAGTCCCCCGGTGCTGTCGAAGCCTATAGACCATGAAGTATTGTATGTGTACTTGGCCATATCCCAGCATGCTATTAGTACGACTTTTGTTCGTGAGGAGGACCGAGTTCAAAAGCCTGTGTACTATATCAGTAAAAGTTTAATGGGGGCAGAAAGAAATTATCCTAAGATTGAGAAACTGGCCTACTTCTTGGTGATTGCATCACGCAAGCTTCGTCCGTACTTTCAGGCACACTCGATTATTGTTTATACCGATCAAACCTTGCGTCGGATACTCCAACGACCAGAAACCTATGAAAGGATGTTAAAATGGAATATAGAGTTGAGTCAGTTTGATATTACCTACCTTCCATGAAGGGCCATACAAAGGAAAGCGCTAGTAGATTTCATCACTGAATTCACCGTATCAGATGAACCAAACAGTCATGATGTCATTCCCCCCATTCGATGGAAACTGTACACCGATAGGGCATCTAACGACCGTTGCTCTGGGGCTAGTATAGTCTTGTGACTCTCGAAAATCGATCAATTTGTTACGCTTTGAAGCTCAATTTCCCAGCAACAAATAACGAAGCCGAGTATGAAGCATTGATTGCTGGCTTGAAACATATCCGAGAACTGGGAGTAAAATCGGTTGAAATCTTTTGTGACTCACAATTGGTGGTGTACTTGGTACATGGGGCTATCAAGCAAAGGGACGGAGACTTGCCCCATACCTTGCTCGGGTTCAAGAGCTATTACTACATCTAGAATATTATGATATTTCGCATGTCCCGCGTGAACAAAATAGAGAAGCTGATTCATTGGCCAAATTTGCAAGTACTGACGATGCACAGCAAATGGGATTGGTTCCCGTCGAAACCGTACATGCTTCGAGTATAAATGTGATGGAGGTAGATTTCGTGTTAGAAATAGAAATCGAGAAGGAATCATGAATGACCCCATTCAAGTAATACTAGCTACATAGGGTCTTGCCCGAAAGAAAGAGCGAAAGACGACAAGTCATTCGTAAAGCTTCGCGATATGTAATGCAGGACGAAATAATGTATTGAAAGGGATTCTCGTCCCCCTTACTCCGATGCATTGCCAATGATGAGATAAAACGAGTCCTTAAGGAATTCCATGAAGGAGAATGTGGTGACCATATTGGGCGGCAGACTTTAGCAAAGAATATCCTCCGCTATGGATACTATTGGCCAACTATTAATCGGGATGCTGCAGAATACGTAAGGAGATGTGACAAAAGTCAGAAGTATGCAAAAATCCCGAGAGCTTCGTCGATGGAACTTACACAAATGGTTAGTCCCTGATCATTTGCAATGTGGGGGGTTGATATAATCAGTTATTTTCCCATATCCGAAGGTGGTGCAAAATACGCAATAGTTGCGGTCGATTACTTTACCAAGTGGGCAGAAGTAGAGCCTTTAGCGACAACCACTACCAAGAAGGTCATTAATTTCGTTGTATGAAACATTATATGCCTTTTGGGGCTCTCGCGGACTATCATTACAGAAAAAGGAACTCGGTTTGAAAGTAGGGAGTTCAAAGAATTTTGTCAAAAGTATGGAATTGAAAAAAGGTTTGCAGCAGTTGCTCATCCAAAAGCCAATGAACAGGCAGAAGCCGTGAACAAAATAATCAAGTACATATTGGAAAAACATTTGGAAAAGGCTACGGGAAAGTGGGTGGATGAACTTCCAATAGCACTTTGGCTTACAGAACCACCCACAAGTCCGCGACTGGCCACACTCCATTCGCATTGGCATATGGCACGGAAGATGTTATACCCACGGAACTTGAAGTTCCTTCACATCGGGTAACTCATTATGACCCTTAGACGAATGGGGATCTTTTACTGGAATTACTGGACTTCGTTGATGAAAAACATGAGGAAGCTGATTTAAGGGCGCCTACATATAGGCACCATGTCGCTGGATATTATAATGAAAAAGTATGACCGAGAATCTTTGACGTGGGCGATCTCATTTTGAAACGAGTTTTCCCGGTCCCGTCACATATGAATCCTATATGGAAAGGTCCATACGTCATTGAATGGAGTCTTGGAGAGGGAAATTTCAAGCTAGCGACCGTTGATGGCGCGACACTCCCCCAAGCATGGAATAGCGAGCATCTACGGCATTATTATACTTAGTCTATTTCTTTCGTACTTTAGCTACAATTATTTCTAGTATATTTTTATTTCGTTCATTCTTAGTATTCGGCATGTAATAAGACAATTTAGTTTTTTTTTCATTAATAAAGGCTTAAAGCCATATTTTCCATGAATTATTGATGTTTCCGTGTGTGATAATTCTATGGTAAAAAAATAAAGTTAGATTATTTTGTCTAGCATATAAACGCACACAATTCCAAAAAATCTCCGAGTCCCCAGAGTGCGGACTGGAGTACTCTGAGTCCCTAGAGTGCGGACTAGAGTATAAATGACTTAATGTCTCCAAGTCCCCAAAGTGCGAACTGGAGTACTATGAGTCCCCAGAGTGTGGAGTAGAGTATAAAGACTCAAAATCTCCAAGTCCCCAAAGTGCGGACTGGAGTACTCTGAGTCCCCATAGTGCGGACTAAAGTATAAACGTCTCAAAATCACCAAGTCCGTAGAGTGCGGACTAGAGTACTCTGAGTCCCCAGAGTGTAGATTAAAGTATAGATGACTTAAAATCTCCAAGTCCCCAGAGTGCGGACTAGAGTACTCTGAGTCCCCAAAGTGCGAACTAGAGTATAAAAGACTCAAAATCTCCAAGTCCCCAGAGTGCGGACAGGATTACCCTGAGTCCCTTGATTGTGTATTAGAGTATAATCGACTTAAAATCTCCAAGTCTATAGAGTGCGGACTGAAGTACTCTGAGTCCCCAGAGTGCGGACTTTAGTATAAACGACTCAAAATCTACAAGTCCCCAAAATTGCGGCCTGGAGTACTCTAAGTCCCCCGAGTGCGGACTAGAGCATAAACGATTGAAAATCTCCAAGTCCCCAGAGTGCGGACTGGAGTACTCTGAGTGCCCAGAGTGCGGACTGGAGTATGAACGACTTAAAATCTCTAAGTCCCCAAAGTGCGGACTGGAGTAGTCTGAGTCCCCAGAGTGCGAACTAGAGTATAAACGACTTAAAATATCTAAGTCTCCAGAGTGGAGATTGGAGTACTCTAAGTCCCCAGAGTGCGGACTAGAGCATAAACGATTGAAAATCTCCAAGTCCCTGGAGTGCGGACTGGAGTACTCTAAGTCCCCAGAGTGCGGGCTAGAGTATAAACGATTCAAAATCTCTATGTCCCCAAAGTGCAGACTGGAGTACTCTAAGTCCCCAGAGTGCGGACTAGAGTATGAACGATTTGGAAAATCTCCAAGTCCCAGAGTGCGGACTGGAGTACTCTAAGTCCCTAGAGTGCGGGCTGGAGTATGAATGATTTGGAAAATCTCCAAGTCCCCAGAATGTACACTAGAGTACTCTGAGTCCCAGGAGTGCAGACTAAAAATATTCTATGTACCCTAAGCATGGTATAGAGGATCTACAATTCCAAAAAATCTCCAAGTTATATGAAAGTTAACTGGGATTTATGTAACTCACAAGATTTTGGATTTCGACCATAGTTATATAGTATGGTGAACAATAAAAGTCATTTGAAAGACAAAGAAACTAATTTTTATTTATCAATCCAAAATGAGGTTCCACTACAATCCCTCTGAAACTTGGAGTCAAAAGTCTATTTACATTGGCTATGAAAATAAATAGAAATAATTACATAATCTAGGTTAACTCTCGTTGAACGAGTATGACAACTACTTCTTTGGTTTCTTCTCCTTCATCGGTTTTTCAAGTGACTCCTCTCCCACGTGTTTTCGCTTGGACACTTTGCTTGATAGGGAAGCAACGTCCAAGGAAGGAAGAGGAACTTCTAGTGGCCTGGACCCACCAGGGAGAATGACCTTCAAAGGCCCGTTCAACGAATCATCTAGTTCCACTACTTGGGGCTCTTTGAACTCAATTTTCTTCTTCTTATTTTCCACAAGTTTCTCCTTCATGCTCATTTTTGAAGTATGTTTGAAGGCGCCTGTAATCTCAACTTCGTAGTTTTCTTCGACGGGTGATGAATTTTCAGACTCATCCTCGTCAAGCGTCTCAATCACTTGAGCATCAGGACCGGGAGTCACGCCCTCTTGAATGGCCTCACTTGTCTTCTCCTTCTTCTCTGTGGCGTCATCGCTCCTTGGAGTTGGCATAGGATCAGAATGGCCTACACGAAATCATAAGGGACAAGTGTTAGAATATATTTACTACTTGCCGAAAATGACGATCCTTTGAACTTTGAAAAGAGAAGTTATGTACCGGTTTCTGGCCAACTCTCAACCGTCCGGGGAGTTTCCCCACTGGAATGGGAGATAGAACATGAATATCAAGGCCAGGATCTTTTGGGTCGTAGCCAATATGCTGCTCGAAGTGATCAAGTGCTGGGCGACCAGTCGGTTGAGTAGGGGAAGGAACCGGAAACTCGGTTCCAGACGGACTGGAAACGTCATTCTTTCCTTTTGACGAGGAGGAATCTTTGCTATAGAGTGCGTTCGCTGCAGGCAAGTCTAAAGGCTCATTCCCCCGGAGGAATTCCTTGACTAAAGATTCTTCGTCAACCTCTTCAGTACCTGACTCAAAATTTTTGATCTTTGTCAAAGTTTCCCATGCTTGGGCCAAAGATTCAAGGTAACCCACGCCGAGAAATATTAGGTACGATACATGAGAACTCGATCGTTATGCTCGGCTATAAGTGGATCAAACATGTACTTGACTTCCTTCTTACCAGCCTCAATGGCCGCCTCAAGGCGAGAGTCAATCTCTATGGATGCTATTCTTTTACCCTCATTATGGGCTTCATCCTTCAAAGTATCAACTTTGGAGAGTTCATCGTCGAGCTTTGTCTTTAGGAGTCGCGTAGCAACAATCTCATCATAGTATCATTGCAACTCCTCATAGGCAGTAGTTTTTTCTTCCTTCTCCTTGAGAAGTAGCTCTTCCAACTCTTTGACACACTGAGAGAACGCATCTCTCTCCTTCTGAATGGAGTCTTTCTCTAAAGCCAAGGCGCCACAGCATTGAACCGCTTCATCGATCTCTTTCTTATGTGTGGCCTCCAGGCGATTAACTGCCTCAACTATGTCTTTAGCATTTCTCTAAGCAGTTTCAAGCTGAGACTTGTATGAGGAAAGCTCTTCATCCTGGGCTTTAATGATATCTTTGTCATGAATGGCTTCGAGTTTCAAACAATCAATTTCATATTGGTGTTCCATAGAAACTTTTGGTACTTTCTCTGCCAAATGAACAAATGTGTCATGTTGAACGTAGACATCATTGTTGCAAGCAATGGTACTTTGTTTGGCGTGCCACGGAATGTGATGAATCGCTGGAAGAAACTTCAGACCATTGAAGCATATTTTTGGGAACGTGGACTTAAGCTCGGTTAGCCTTTCCACTATCGACAGATCATGTGCGGGAGCAAAAGTGGTTTGTCTAGGGGCTATGGGTTTTTTATGAAGTTCCAGGGATTCCCTGGCGTTGGATGAACCTGAGTGTTTGTTGCGGGGAGTATCAGACTGTTACCCTTTATGACCATATTTCTCCCTGCTTTACTTTGGGAGAGAGGGAGGATCATGATGGTATAAAAACTGATGGTAAGTTTTCCTTTGAGATGATGAGTCCTGAGAGCGATAGTCCCTATCACTGTCGTCGTCTCTATCCTGGCGTTTGTCGAAGCTCGAATCCCGGTCAGAATGATGAAAAATAGATGACCCATGAGGGCGGTCGATTCCGTAGGAGCATCTCATATCGCCTGGATAGAAATTAAGTAAACATGAGTTAGCTAGAATCACATGACGATTGAAGTTTAAGTGCAAGGTGTAGTGTAAGTGTTATTGTGTGTATCCTAGTGTTTCTCCCCGACGGACCAGTTTCTTTGGCTATACTTATCGGAGTTTTTTTCTCCTTGATTATGGGCTTGAGCACCTTCATCGCCTCTCGTAGGCGAAAGGAGTTTTAGGGCTTCTGGATCATTGAAGCCATAGTTGAGCAAGTCGTTGGGAATAGTGAGCTCAGATAAGCCTTTCAATGAAACCTATAAGTGCTGAGGAGACGACTCTTTCTCCATTGGAGTGATTGTGACCTTCGAGGTTCAGCCAAATATCTTTTTCCGTGGATTGTACGCTATTTTCTTTTTTCCCTTCGAAAGGGGAGGCGCTACATCAGTGTCGTGTGCCTCAACCACCAATTTCCAAGCAGGACTTACATTCCCACCCGGTATGTCTGACACCTTAATCTCTCTAATCTCGCCCTCCTTAGGTGTGTCGGGGGCATCATGTGTTGAAGGCCCAGCTTGCCTTTTTCCTTTGTCCAAGGCAGACCCAGTTATATTGACGCCGTGTGGAAGACTTATTCGACGACCTTCCACCAACAACCTAAATTTGGAGAGCGATTCATTGGTAATGGTGGATCTAATATCCCGGTCTTCCACGGGAACAGCTCGAATAACTTCAACGGCCTCAGAGTACCCAGAGCTTTCGGAATGTGGGCTGATACCTGTAAAAATAGAAAAAGGGTTTAGAAAGGATGCACTTTCCTCCAAATACAAGTATTGATCCAGAAATGAAACTTACTCCCTTCTAGCCATCTCCTCGCAAAGCCTGTGGGACAGCGCACATAAAACCATTCTTGCTTATATTGGGCGACTTTGCTCCATGCCCCCGTCGAAATTTGTCACTTGTTATGCGGCTCCAAGAATATAAAAGATGGTTTGTCAGATCTTCTCTTGAAACGATAAATATAGCGGATATTACCGAGAGTGGGGAGCCTCAATAGAATGCTCATGAAAAGAATGCACGTGCCATATATGAATGCGTTGCTCTTGGGGTGTAACTGTGATGGGGTGATCTCAATGTACTGTAGCAGATTGCGAAGGAAGGAGTTGAATAGTGGCACGCCACCAATCCAACACATGAATTTGTTACAGGTAGTACATCCGGTTGGAGGCAGGTGAGGACGATCATGTCCTAATGAAACCAGTACATCATCAAAAGGAATTCCATGGATTGAGCATAGTCGACGAAGAGCATTTTCATTGACTCTCGAAGTCTGAGAGTCGGTCGGATCGTCTAGGATTATTGCTACACCTATGGCATCAGGGGCCATGTCAATAGGTGCAGTCGTTGGACTCGAGATATTCTGTACAGGAGTTGTCGATGGGTTTGAAGTTCCCACTACTTCTTGTTGAAAACTTGGCTCAGGTTTATCTAAGACTATAGCAGAACTCGACTTTCGAGATATCTTCAATCAGCGTCGAATTTGGATAAACACGTGTTTGAACTATACTTGAAAGATAATCAATATTAGACATAACTGTAAAAGTGCTCCCCCGTGTGGTGTGTGAACTAGTGCAATCAATCAAATATAAATGTAAAAGAATTAAAAGTCGTGAAGCTGATAAAGTAAAGTTAAGCCTTGAACTATCATTTTCGGAGACTGTCATCGTTGACCGTCTCCGAGAGCCTATACTGTGATGGTTTTAGTTTTGAACTCGAACATTGGTGCTATATGTCGAAGTCTATTATTTATCTTAATCAAGTTAAAATCAGGTTTATATTTGTTGAAATTGGGGAGTTATCAATCCGGATTAGTTCGATATGCATGTTTGCTTAAGTCTTTATCTTTGTTTATTGTCTTCTGATTAGGCATGGGAGGTAAGTGAATTTGACAAGTGTTATGTTTGAATTAGAATAATTTTGACTGTCATTGCAGGCTTTAAGGCTAAGCACCGAACGAGCCTCTAAACTAAAGAACCTGACCACCTCACTCTCGCTCACTTTCTATCTCTTTTGAACGACCGAGCGACGCTCTAGACTGGGGACAACGACTCACTCATTTCCTACCTCCCTAATATCACCCTCACACAAGAAGTACCGAGCCACCTACTTCATAGATGACTGGCTTCCACCTAAAGAGAAGATGATGACCCGCTCATCCTCACTTCTCCCTCACTCCTTGTTTACCGAGCGACCTAAATCACTGTTCGTGGACGGAAATTCTATCGGTTTAGAAAACCGTCGAACGAATTTAAATTTAAAATAACCGCAAGCGCACGGTGTATGAATGTAGCACGCGGCGAATACGGGTCGATCCGCAGGGAATTGATGATTTTAAAATTCTATTCAATCAAATTAACCAAAGTTGGAAGAGTGATTAACTAATAAAAAGAAGAAAAATGGCAAAAGAAAATAGATAAAAATATGAGAGCGTTAAGACAATTTAGAGGCAATTTCCACTCTCTAGATCACATAAATCAACAAAATAAAGTTATGATCTCTCTTTCCTTGTCATTAGTGAATTAGTTGATGTGCTTATCATAAGTATGGTATATTTGTGCTATTAATTAGCTCAATATAAACCATCAAACTATAACACAACCACTAATACACTTTTAAATCTCATAAAATATGACAACAAAGTTGAAAGAAAAATTTATTTTAAGCATGGCCTATTAACCATTAATTAGAAATATAAGCCATCAAATTTTAATTTCAACAATCACTTCTTTGCCATAATCATATATAGATGAAGAGGCAATTTGTGTTTTGTTTGACTAAGCATAGCCTATTTGTTATAAACAACATAGACTATCAAACTCAAAGCTAAACAACATCATTAAACCACTTCAATCATTCTCATTAAGCACAAAAAGAGAGCATAAACATCAAATTAAGTTGAAGCTACATGATTAGAGAGCTTCATTACCTCTAAATTGAAGGGGTTTAGCCTCTCATATTTGTTATCATATGAACAAATGTAGCTTGCAACATAAGAGAAAAAGAAAAGGAAAAGAGAGGAAAATGAAAGGAAAAATTATTCTACTTGCATAAAATAAAAGAGATCTACACTACAACATGAAAGTAAATGAACATGAAAAGGAAAGGGCATGTATTAAATTGCATAAAATAAAAAAGATTACATAAAATAAAAATGGCTAAATAGCCATGAAAAGAGAAAGAGGAGTTTCATTTTATTTTTGATCTAAACTAAACTAAAGAAAAGGAGGCCTAAGAGAGACTAAGAGAGGAGATGGCTACATGAAACATAAGGGGTATATATACAAGTTTTAAAACCCTAATTCACTTTTTGGAGAATGCCCAAAATGCCCCTTAGGAAGTGTGGAGGCCAAGTAATCATTAACATGTCTTAATCCTCCATTAAATGTACATGAAGCCATTAAGTCCAAAAGCATGTGCATTAGCTTTTAATTTGTACATTAAGGTAGGTGGGTAGGTGTGGTCCTCCATGATCTTCACTTTGAATTATTTCCATCTTCATTCCTTTATATCCATTTTGTGCATGCATGTTTCTTCATGAACCCATTAATATGAGAAGCTAAATTCCTACAAAATATTATAGAAATTTCCAATTAAATTCTTTCAAATTAATATACGCGCACAAATGGCTATTTTGCCCTTATATGAAGATGAATATGTGAAAATTTGGAATTAATATGAATTTTGGTTAAAACAAGTTAAAATACCCAAAATTATCATTTATTTAATTTAAATAGAATAAATATGGTGGTAAAAATATGCACATTTACGTGCACATCAATCACCTACTCTGTTCCACTTCCACAACCTAACGACTCAGTGTTAACGTTCAGCCAACACCTATCGAACTCGCTAAATCCTACCAACCCACTACTATATCCTCCTCCCTCACTTGGTGGCCCAAAAGGAGCCAACGATCTAGGAAGCACCGGTTCTAAACTGAAACATGTTCTAACCTCAAGTCCGACATCACCACTTATATAATTCCTACCGTGCAAAGCCCCTAGTTTGAAAATGCAGGTCGTGTGGAACATTCATACCTAAGATAGAAAGTCGAGACGTGGGGAATTGAAAGATTCGAGGCTGGAGTTCGTTCTGATTTGTTATCAAGGAAAGTCGCTGAGTAGACGAAATGGATTTAGGATGGGAGAGGAAGTCTGAGTGGTAGATGAAGTTTGAGAGAAGATAGGTTGAAAAAGGGTCTTGTGGTGTTGAGGTAAAAGAGAAGAGAAGGAAATGAGAAGTACTAGTTTTTATATGAGGATGGGGAGGCCAACGGGCATTAACTAGTGGACCCGATCATACTGTCTCACTGGTTCACTGAATGATCGTAACGAGTGGTAGTAGGTATGCCGAACGAGTAGCTTGGCATTTGTATGTCACCAATACCACATCGAAGATGGTAGCGCAGTGAAGAAACTCGTCCCATCGTAGATGGCCTGCCTTTGATTCAAAGCGTATCATGACCGATTCTCATAATACACTTTGGGGGGCAAATGTTTACCCAATTACTTGTCTTGGGAATGAGATACCAATTGTTGACCTGAATGCACCACTTGACGCATAAGTCTCGTTCGGCCTGGATGCCGTTCGGCATGGACATGTGGCTCGGCCTGGGTATTGTTCAGCCTGCAAGTATCACTCCGCCTAGGTACCATTCAGCCTCACATCATCGCTCGACATTCTTAAGTCATTAGTTCATCGCTCGGCATTCTTGAGTCATTACTTCATCGCTCGGCATTCTTGAGTCATTATTTCATCGCTCGGCATTCTTTAGTCATTACTTCATCGCTTAGCATTCTTGAGTCATAACTTCATTGCCCAGCATCTCGAGTTCAGAAGCCATCGCTCGACATCTCGAGTTCAGACACCATCGCTCGGCATCTCGAGTTCAGAATCCATCGCTTGGCATCTCGAGTTCAGAAGCCATTGCTCGGCATCTTGAGTTCAGACACCATCGCTCAGCATTGCCATCGCTCGGCATTCTTTTGCAACATCGTTTGGCAAAGCCACTCAGCAAGGTTGCTCGGCATGACTCGTTCGGCATGCCTGGCTCGGTGCGCAGAAGTCACCAACTGTGGGCCGAGATACTTTGTTCCTAGCCCTGTGAGGGAAGTCCAGCCTATCTTCGTCTATAAATAGAAGGGCAGGGACACAGTGAATGGGACTTTTTTTCAAGAACACTAAGGGGACTTTGCCACTTTAAAGACTCATTCTTTTTCAGTTAGCATTTGCATTCGAGTAATTGGTGTACGGATTGTATCTATATTTAATTGTTTAGAAAAGAAATAAAGATTAAAATCAAAGTGGACGTAGGCAGTTACGCCGAACCACTATAAATCAGATGTTTTAGTTTTTGCAATTAATTCTGCATATATTCCTCTATTTTAATTTTCTATCTTCATTAATCTCTCTACACAAATCTTTCTTTCAGTGCAAGTGACCAATTCTGGTGCTAACAAATATATTTGACATATTCTTATTTATTCAAATAATATGCTTAATTAACATAGATCTAACTAATTATGAATAAGACAGTCTTAAAAAAAACCAAATTGGATCTAGTGTCAAACATTAGATTCTGTAGGCTACCACAAAGATTCAATTAGGGAAAATTTTGAAATCTAGCCATCTCACGTTTCGCGAAACGGATCGGATTCATTCAAAAAGGAGGGGAGAAGGAGATAAGTTCTTTAAACATGTCTTACCAATAAAGTCTCCTAGACATCCACTTCCACAACCACCTCCAAACTGTGCCTGAACCAATGGGACTTAGGCTAGCGCAATTATTCGAGGACCTCGATAGTAGTTTTGATTAGCATCCAGAACAGCCCATTTAGCCGACCATATTTACCTTGTGGGCCACGGAGAGAATATTCATCCTAACCACCTCTTATTGACCACCCGCCAACTCCGCCTCATTGGAATAAAAGAAGAAGTGGTATAGACCTCCACTCGAGCCCTCCAATTCCTTGCAATCCTCGCCTACTTGCACAAGCGAATGGAGTCCGACTCAGCAGTGGTTGAAGGAAGATACAAGGAATGGACGTCCACCCTCCCTTATAATATAATTTTAGGCTAAGGGCGTTGATTGTTCCCCATGGAGGGGTATCCACCTAAGTGGGTGGGAGTATCTGCGGTGAAAGGCTTGCGATTCCCTATGGGTGTGGAACTTGGGTTGGTGTGGTCTCAGCTTGGGTTGTAGTATCTAAGGCAACAAAGCTAAGTTGGACCACTGCAAAAGAAAACACAAGAAAATGTTAGTTAAAATAATATGAAGTAAATGTACAAGAGAATGAGTTAATGCGACAACAAGACAGCTAGTGGAAAGTCTATCAACCTTAGGTCGGACAGGCCACCCCGACCTAACTAGGGGCAGGAAGGGGGACTCGGTGTCACTATCACTATTGCGTGCCCTTCGTTGGAACATTTGTTGGGGGCACGGCTATATGTGGGTCATTTTGGTTGGAAGACACAAAGGGGAGTGGGACTTTGGTGAAGGAGACCGTGCTCTCTGATGTGTTTGGATCTCATATCCACCTTCCCTTTCTCTTCGCCTCTAACGTCTCTGGTGTGTTCATGTAAATGGTAGACCATAGGGTATTATATTCAGGGGCCATGAATCCCATCCATAAACCTACCTGGTGTGTGCTAGTCACCACCATTTCCCTTTCGTGTATTCAAACAAGTGTGGTCATATGTTTGCCACTCATCCTTATTGCCGTACTGGCCTCGGTTGACCACCAGCCCTTTCTTATCTCTATATTTTTTGATTCCTCCATTGTTTCTCTCTATCACAACCGAGCTATATTCTTATTAGGCCTAGCGGTCTCCTCTCTCTCCTTTAACATGGTTTAGCTGAGACCCAGCAACTTGACCCAGCATATGTTTTAGTCTGTATCAAACATGGCTAGGTTTGTCCAGTTCATCCTGGTATTACAAATTCACTCCAACCATTCGATGAAGCAAATTTGGCTCTCCTTGGTATAAGTTAGGGATACTGCACAAGACAGGCTAAGATAGAAGCTATTATGATAAAAAAAACAGCTAGCAACACTCAAAATAGGAAATGGTAAGCATAATATGTAGAACTTTAAAGCCTTGCACTTGGACGGTAGATTGACGATGTCAATATAAAGAAGTGCCCATTTGGGTATTAGAAAACCTTGCCCGAATGGCTGAAGAAGGAAGCTGGAATATAATGGCTCAAGGGATAATAGTACCACTCGTTTAGAGTGTTTGTTTGCCTTGATAACTTGAACACGAAGAGAACTAAGAATGGAGTGGTTTTTGGGAGGCCCGGGTCATGATAAGTGACAAAGAGCCTTGCTAGAATGTTGTAACCATTAAGAGAAAGTTCGGTTGGAGCCACTCGATGTGCATTTCAGAAGCGGATGAAGAATGGATGGATGTGTAGGGTAAACATGCACTTCATGTACGGCCCATGTGAAATACCCGATAGGAGGCTGGTTCAACCTATCTTCGGTAATAGGATATAGAAGCTCCAGTCCTACGCTCCATGCCAGGTGAGCACCTTAGAAAGTTTATCTATATCTTACTTGGCCATGGATGGGTCACTCTAAAATGGGTGGCCACCACAAGATATACGATTAGTGTTCTTATTTTCCTTTGACATCTGCAATAGCAAGAAAAATCTAGTTATCGAACAGCCTCGGCTAAAGCAAAGAGGTAGATGAGACTAGTTGAAGCATTCCCTCTATAGAAGACAAACCATACTCTAGTGAGCCCCAAAGGGACTCCCTATGAGCAAAAGGTCGACCACCACACTAGGACACTACCTTGTGCACCTTATCCTTCAAAAGAACCATGTGACGCATTTGACTTAAACTTGATCGCTACTTAGCAATTCCCATGGGTAGTAATCCATAACAGTACCTAGGTATCTTCTTCCTAATAAATTAGGGGTAGTTCGGTATGACTTGTGAATTTTTGAATTTTCAAGCGGTCGAAATAGTTCGACGTTGGTGGATCAACATCAAATGACCAGTATCTCGTTTATAGGTTACTCAAGACTCTCATTGGGTTACTTAGAATCTCATCAACTATCGAAGAAAATGAAAAGATACAATAAAAAAATAAGTAAAAAGCATGGATATTCCTAACACATAAGAAAACACGGCATTAGGAATAAAAGGAAAGGGGAAGTAATTATTGATTGAAGTAGTAAAGAACTTTTGAACTACTAGCGAGGATTTTTTGCAAGCTTGAGAATATTTCTCTCGAGGTTTTGCATGAGCTCAATAGAGAGAAGAAGAAAGGAATGTGCTGGTTTTTGATTTGGCTTTCTATTTGAGCTATAGGACGGAACAAGCAGGAGTCACTTGAACTTCAATGTGGATACCCTACTTCGGTAACAGTTAAATCATGGACATAGTATGATTAATAATAGATGTTATTATTAAATCAAGGACTTTGTTAAACGACCGCCAAATCAAATATGGACGATATTGGAATTTTGACAAAAGCAAAAATTCATATGTCCAAGAATGGTATAGCGTTGAAGCAGAGAGTTAGTGCTACTAAAAGATAACGCTTAAATTTTAAAATTGTATTTTACTAATGAAGGCTTGCAAGTGATAAATTCGACTTATCACTCCACTAGCTAAGGTGAATAGTGAATGTTAATATTTGAATAGTTCAATATTAACTATGTACTGAATTTACACATATGAATCGCACAATCATATTAGTGAATTCTCCAAAATACTGCATGATTTAATCAATTTATAAATGTTACTAATTAATTAAATTAATTAGTATTTATGAAATATTAATTATTTATATATTTGATGTTCTAGGAGGCACTAGTAATTTTCTAGGTGTCCATAGTAATTAATTGGGTATGTATTAAAAGTTATATATGTGTGTATCAATATATGATATCGATACATATTTAAATATTATTTAAATACAATTAATGGACTAATAGTTTTTAGGATTTATTGGCCCCTAAAGGGTCCAATAGATGGACGACAATGGTATATGAATAAAGGAGTTTGAATTTTAGATCGAGATCTAAGATGGTGTGGTAAATGAAGGAGGAGTGAGAGGTGGAGAAGGTTTCTCCCATTTATCTTCTATATAAAACCATGCATTTATTTGTTTCTACCTCTTTTTCTTTATACCAAGGTCGTAATCATCACCCTCTCCCTCCTTTGGCCAAAAAACAATTAGCATAAGATACATCAAACAAATAAAATGCACTGGTACACTCGATCGTTGCATAATCAGGTGATTGATTCTTAGGAGTTTAGAAAGTTCCCTGACCTGAGTGAGTTTCCCTGACCTAAGTGTGTTCAAAGGCATCATCATCTTTAAAAGGTGAATATTTCGATTTACATTTATATGTTAGTTTGTTATCATATAACAATTATATTTGTGTATTATAGTCTCATAATATCCCTTTAAAAACATTTTAAGCAACTATTTTGTTTTGAAAAAATATTATTAATTCAAAATCAACCATATATGTGCATATATCCAATTCGGCCATATCTACACTTTCAAATTGTATGTTATAATTTCCTAAATATTATAAATAATTTTCATAATTTTTACATAATTGTTTCCCAATTTTTAGGAATAACATACATTAATATCATACAAACGTTCTATGTGTATGTGTCTATATATACTATGAATTATTTAGAATTAATTTCAGATTTTATTTTAAATATATATATATATATATATTATAATAATAAAATGCATAGACAAAACTATGTATATGTACTAAATAGTTTACGTATTTAAAAATATTATTATAATGAAATTATTTCCGACAACAAGTTATTTTTATATATAAATATTCATATTTAAATTAATTAAAGATATTTTGTTTAAGAACTAGATCTGATTTTGAAAATGTTTTATCAAATCCAGATTAGATATTTTAAATTTAAACGTTGAATTTAAAACTTGTTAACCCTGTCAAAATTCAATTAGATAATTTGAATTTTATTTTACATAATAAATTTCGAATATACAGATATACATACATTCATACGTGTACACACATGTGTGTGTACATACGTGTGTGTGGGCGTGGCGCGTATGTTCATTTAAATGAGTTAAAGATATTTTAATTTAAGATCCAGATTTGAAATTCAAAATGTTTTACTAAGCCTAGGTTACATACTTTAACTTCAGAATGTTAAATTTAAACTTATTACTTAGTCAAAATTAAATTAGATAATTTAAATTTCATTTTAAATAATTATTTTCTAATACACACACAGTATTTCGAGACATCTGATACATATATAAATGAGGAATGTGTATGTAATAGATGTAAATCTCAATATCTGGACACACATTGACTATGTACAAAATTGCTAATATGTGCATGCACGATATATACACATGAGTGTACAATGATATACTAATTTACTATATAAATATTTATTAAGTAAGTTTATTAAATAAATAGATCAGAAAATTGCATGAAATTTGATTTAATTTAAATTATGTTGGATTGTAAATCCTTTAGACTTCATAGGTCTGTTATGATAGAAAATAGATTTTTTTTTTTTTTTTACCTATTTCATCTTTCGACCGACCTGATTCTTTTAACATGAAACTTAGTCGATAAATTGTATATATCTTGTTCAATCATCAATTTAATATATGAAAGTCTTAAAATTAAAAAACCAATTTTTGGCAAATTCTACGGTAAACATTTACCCCATCAACCATAGAGTTTTGGCCAGAAACAACGCAAACAGTTCACATCTCAAATTACTTAAAAAACATAAAACTATTGTGCGAAATTAATAATATAGGTTGTCCTTCATGGATATTATTGTTGGTTGAAAAAATCGACTACCACCCGCGAGATGAAGAGTTCAATCCATACTGACTACTATCCATCTGATTTACTTGGAGTGTGTACAGAAGTAGAAGTAGGATGCATGTTTTTTATAATTCTAAAGAAATGAATTGGTTTTCTAAGTGTTAAAATAAAGCTATTCGCACATCTATTTCATTCATCACATGCAATGTTCAAAACTATATTGCATTTTAGTGTTGTTTACGGAAAATTTCATTATGTAATAGCGTTTTTTTCTTAAGAGTTTACAATTGAAACTTTGCGCTTTGAATAGAAAAAGTTTAATCAATATTGTTGGAATTCCTATAGAACAAAATGAATGAAAAATACATAAAGTCCCACATCGCCTAATATACTAAGAAAGCCAAGTATATTAATAGCTTTCTCAAGTGGAAGTTGGGGGCCTGGGGCTCCCAAATGTATGCTTCGTTGTGAGGAGGGAGATCATGCATCTCCACCATGCGCGCGCCGCCGCCGTCCGTCCGATCGAACCGGGCCGGGTCGGGTTTGGGTTTGGGTCATGTATGATACTCGTATTTTTACTGCAATAGGACCGGGCTTTTTTAACAGTTGCAGGCTATACGAACGGACGAGACTGTTCATAAGCGGTCGCGGATTGCCGAGGAGGTGCGACTTCTGAAGCAAGCGGGTTGAATAGGCGCGAACGCAGGCGGGTGCGATCCGACTGAAGCAAACGCTGGCGAATGGATGCGGCATGAGCAAGTGCGACCCAACTGAAGTTGCGTAGGCAAACAGAAGCAAATAGCAAGCGGGTGCGACTGTACGAAGTGGTACGGACGCGACTGTTTGAGCGCACGGGTGTGCAGACACGACCGTTCGGAAGACATACGAAACAACTATAAATAAGAAGGAAAACCGATCACTTTCCTAACTGATTTTAGAATCCGAATCTTCTTCTTCTCTTCTGCTACTATACTCTAAATCACAGAGTGATATACTCATTACAATCTCGAGAAGAATACGTCTGTTGTATCTTGGGGGAATTTTGAAATAAAATTCTTAAGGAAATTGTTACGACAAGCCTCAGATGGAATTTCCTTTATAATCCGGTTAGAATTCTAGTTTGTTTGTATATTTATATACATTATTCTATATTCTATCCATTATTCTGGTTATACTATTTATTCAAAATAGTATAACGCTGTTGTTGTAATTTATTTACAACATTCATATTGTTTTAATAACTAATACAGAATTCCAGTGTAGTGGAAATCTGAGTTATAAACTTGTGCGACGAGTTTATAATTGATTATTCTCTGTTTTGGTATACTAGACGTATAAAATCTTAAGAATTTTACTGTTTTCTTACTAAAACAGAGATGGCAACAGTAGAATTTTCTTATAAATGTGAGACATGTGTAGAAACAAAAATGGTCAAACAACCATTTAAATCTGTTGACAGAAGCACCGAACCATTAGGTTTGGTACATACAGATTTATGTGATTTTAAATCACTACCTACAAAAGGTGAGAAAAAGTATTTCATTACTTTTATTGACGATTATACGCGATATTGCTATGTATATCTTTTAAATAGTAAAGATGAAGCAATAGCGGCATTTATAAAATACAAGGCTGAGGTAGAATATGAGTTAAATAAAAAGATCAAGATACTAAGATCTGATCGAGGTGGAAAATATGAATCACCATTTGAACAATTCTGTGAAGAAAATGGAATAATTCATCAAACAACAGCTCCATATTCACCACAACAAAATGGTGTAGCCGATAGGAAGAATAGAACGTTAAAAGATATGGTTAATGCAATGCTTTTAACTTTAGGTCTACCGACGAACTTGTGGGGGGAAGCATTAAATATGTCTAATCACATATTAAACAAAGTCCCTCACAATAAAACATGAACAATTCCATATGAGATATGGAAAGGACACGAAGCAAGCTTCAAATACCTCGAATTGTGGGGGTGCTTGGCAAAAGTTCCAATTCCGCCTCCCAAGAGAGTCAAACTTGGACCAAAAACAGTAGATTGTTATTATCGTGGGCCAGCCCAAAATAGTAGTGCCTATAGATTTTTGGTATTCAAGTCTCGTATAGCTGATATTCATGTAAATACAATCATGAAATCTAGAGATGCCTCATTCTTTGAAGACATGTTTCTGCACAAAAGGAATGAAGGAAATAATGTCCCTAAAAGGACAAGAGAAGAATTAAGCAATTCACATGAAGATGAAACTCATCATGAGATTGAGGAAGTTGAACTAAGAAGAAGCGTAAGGGCTAGGACTTCCAAGACATTTGGTTCGGACTTTTTTAGATATGTATTAGAGCACGAACCTCAAACGTACAAGGAAGCAATGTCATCTTCTGAATCCTCATGTTGGAAAGAAGCAATTCAAAGTGAGATTGATTCAATTCTAAGTAACAAAACTTGAAAAATTGTTGATATTCCACCAGGAATAAAACCAATTGGCTGCAAATGGATTTTCAAGAAGAAAATGAAAGCAGATGGCTCTATCGACAAGTATAAAGCCAGATTAGTAGCCAAAGGATATCGTCAAAAAGAAGGAGTAGACTTCTTTGATACATATTCGCCGGTAACACGAATAACCTCTATAATAATGTTAATAGCAATTGCATCCATCTATAATCTAGAGTTTCATCAAATGGGTGTAAAAACAACATTCTTAAATGGAAATCTCGATGAGGAAATTTACATGGAGCAACCTGAGGGATTTTTTTCCAAAGGAAATGAAAACAAAGTCTGTAGATTAATCAAATCATTATACGGACTAAAACAAGCTCCAAAGCAATGGCACGCAAAATTTGATAGTGTCATGATGAGAAATGGTTTTCGTATAAATGAATGTGACAAATGTGTTTATTATAAACAACTTGGACTATCATATGTGATGATCTGTCTATATGTGGACGATATGCTAATATTCGGTCCAAATACTCAGGTAATTGAGATCATAAAGAAAATGTTGATCAACAATTTCGACATGAAAGACTTGTGTGTTGCAGATGTTATTTTGGGAATAAAAATAATAAGAACACCTAATGGAATTGAGTTATCTCAATCACATTATTTAGAAAAAGCGATTGAAAGGTTTCAAAATTTTGGAATTAAAGGAGTAAATACACCTTTTAATCCATCAAAAGTACTGCATAAAAACACTAATGAGAGTGTAATGCAACTAGAATATTCTCGTGTAATAGGATGTCTCATGTATCTCATGAATTGCACAAGACCAGATATAGCTTATGTAGTAAGTCGATTGAGCAGGTATACGAGCAATTCAGGGAAGGAACACTGGAAAGCACTAATGAGAGTGCTTGGATATTTAAAAAATATCACTACTTATTCCTTACATTATGGAAAATATCCTGCCGTCCTAGAAGGATATAGTGATGCAAACTGGATTGCAAATTTAGAGTTATCAAAATCAACAAGTGGTTATGTCTTTACCCTAGCAGGGGCAGCAGTGTCATGGAAATCTACTAAACAAACATG
This sequence comes from Allium cepa, assembly GCA_030765085.1. Taxonomy (NCBI): domain Eukaryota; kingdom Viridiplantae; phylum Streptophyta; class Magnoliopsida; order Asparagales; family Amaryllidaceae; genus Allium; species Allium cepa. The sequence goes on from CM060943.1 coordinate 193,020,633, forward strand.
CATAGCTCGATCCACTATGGAATCAAAGTTCATCGCATTAGATAAAGAAGGTGAAGAAGCAGAACGGTTTCGTCATTTTTTAGAAGATATTCCATTTTGGCCTAAACTTGTACCGGCCATATGCATACACTGCGATAACCAAGCAGCGCTAAGCAGAGCGCAAAACTTTGTGTATAATGGAAAGTCATGTCACATAGGTCGTCGTCATAACACAGTTAGGCAGTTACTCTCTAATGGAACTATTTCCATTGATTATGTGAGAACAAATGATAGCCTAGCGGATCCATTTACTAAAGGTTTATCAAGAGAGAAAATTGACTGCGCATCGAGTGGAATGAGTTTAAAAGCCTAAACCAACAAGAGTTACCTTACACGGAAAGCTATCCTAGCGACTGGAGATCCCACGGACTAGGATCAATAGGAAAACCAGTTATGAGTAACTCAAGAAGTAATGCATTTGTTTGGACTTGGTCCTACTCCATTCATATGGTGCAAAATATAGTGCATGTCTACAGAAGTTTTAAAGATTAAAACTATGTTTTTTAATAATGACCATATCGTGGAAATAACAAGTGGGGTATATGTAGGATACTCTTAATGGTTGCGATCACCTATGTTAGTGTGAGCTGGGTCGGCTCTATGAGAATATTAAAAGGCTTTTATTCTCTAAAACACTCGCAGAACCAAAAAAATTTCAGGACCAAATTGAATACAACCAAGAGATTGGATGAGAAGGGAATCAATGATTCGTAAAGCTAATTGTCTGGATATATAATAAAGGACGACGGTTCAAGATGAAATAATTCATCGAATAGCCAAGTAGATCCGACAAGTTTTAACTAGGGAAAGTTCAAAGTGAGATATCTACTTATCCACGATAAAGCATTATTTCATATGTACTCTATTATATTTCGCTTTGTGTGGGGGATATGTATATTATCATTCATGTGGGGGATTGTTGGAATTCCTATAGAACAAAATCAATGAAAAATATATAAAGTCCCACATCGCCTAATATACTAAGAAAGCCAAGTATATTAATAGCTTTCTCAAGTGGAGGTTGGGGGCATGAGGCTTCCAAATGTATGCTTCGTTGGGAGGAGAGAGATCATGCATCTCCACCACACGCGCGCGCGCGCCGCCGCCGTCTGTCCGACCGAACCTGATCGGGTTTGGGTTTGGGTTTTGGTCTAATATGATACTCGTATTTTTTCTGCAACTGGACAGGCCTTTTTTAACAGTTGCAGGCTATATGAACGGACGCGACTGTTCATAAGCGGTCGCGGATTGCTGAGGAGGTGCGACTTCTGAAGCAAGCGCTGGCGAATGGATGCGGCATGAGCGGGTGCGACCCAACTGAAGTGGCGCGGGTAAACAGAAGCAAATAGCAAGCGTGTGAGACTGTACGAAGTGGTACGGACGCGACTGTTTGAGCGAACGGGTGCAGACATGACCGTTCGGAAGAGATACGGACCAACTATAAATAAGAAGGAAAACTGATCACTTTTCTAACTGATTTTAGAATCCGAATCTTCTTTTTCTCTTCTGCTACTATACTTTAAATCACAGAGTGATATACTCATTACAATCTCGAGCAGAATACGTCTGTTGTATATTGGGGGAATTTTGAAATAAAATTCTTAAAGAAATTGTTACGACAAGCCTCAGACGGAATTTTCTTTATAATCCGGTTAGAATTATAGTTTGTTTGTATATTTATATACATTATTCTATATTCTATCCGTTATTTTGGTTATACTATTTATTCAAAATAGTATAACGCTATTGTTATAACTTATTTACAACATTCATATTGTTTTGATAATTAATACAGGATTTCAGTGTGGTGGAAATCTGAGTTATAAACTTGTGCGGCGAGTTTATAATTGATTATTCTCTGTTTGAAGACATATAACAAATATTACCAATGTCTGCAGAATATAAGATAATATTCGGATTGGACTAATGATGCATAAATTTGATTTTTACAATCAGTTTCTATATATACATTCTGTTTCCTTCTAAACAAACAAAACGGGACAACTCAATACATTCTAGTATGCTTGGTTAAGTTAAGAAACAGAAATATGGTGACAGCATGATGATATCGCTATCATAGTGCTGCCTTAGTCAGCCTATAGATTGTACCGTAGGTTTACCGAAAGTTGTGATGAAGTAAGTCAATTGGACAATTGATTATTCTTCTTTTCTTTTTTTCCTATTTTATTCTTGCTTAAGTCATCGATAATTAAGATAATGTTCTATCTTAGTGAACAGATAAGAAACGACATATATCTTCTAACCACATATGTTCATTCGTTCATGTTCCACGTTTCTTTTCCATTTCAAATATGGATGAAACTATTAAAGAGGAGTTAATGCTAAAAAGGATGATCCAATGGTGTAGATGAACCCAGGAGGAGAAGACATATGTGGACAAAATATATGTGCAACAGCATGTATTTGAGAACAAGCGATCGTTTGTCACAGGCTGCCTAACTGATACCGTTGTAGCGTCTGAAAAATGGAAGATTTGCGAAGTTGCATTATAAACTAATACTGAATGAAAGTCCTTATAAACCAAGAAAACTCCACCGATTCTTTATTGCTCACAAATTACTATTTTCATTCCATTGATCATATTTACAGCCCAGGCTTATCAGTGTTATCTTCGCAAATAGTACAAATGAATGATTGCAAGTTCTGCCATATGGCAGCTTTGTAAATTACGTACCACTGCATGAAACATGGTGAATGGCAAAGACAACTTAGATAAAGAAAGAAAGCCCAAGTGACCTAACTAGTCCTAGGTTAATGTGGCTAGAGCGATTACATTGAACCATGGTCCATCGACCATACCAAACTATTTATACGATCACAATCTATTATGACAACGACTACCATATGGCTAAATTAAATCATTCCAACACTACATTAATTTTTTACCTTTTTCTCGTTATTTCACAAATAAGTATGAAATTTAACATTATAAGTTATGGAATAATTTAACATTATAAGTTATGGAATGCACTTGTGGTATACAAGAACAAATAACACATGCTTATAAACAAATAAATGTATGAAGAGTTATGAAAGAAAGAACGTTTTCCTGTTGTAAACTGTATAAACTAGACATCGGGTATAATTACCCGTTTCTTATTTCTGCTCTAACAAAGTCAACCCAATGGGCCTCACGTATTTCTATAAATACAAAGCAGCACTGTAACTGAGAATGTATCAATAATATCAGTAAAGAGAAACACATTTAACGGTTTTCTTAACTTCGTATCAAAGCCACTCTAACCTATCAGTTAACCAACGAGTGTCATGCCTATCTTCGTTAGGGAATCTTCATCACCCGAAGGTGGATGAACTGGTGGTGATCTTCTCAGATTCATCATCATCATCGAAGATACTCTATTACCCATTTTTCGAATACAGATTTACAGTTATGTTTCAAGAACTATAAACCTGCATATTTATTTTTCTGCAACTTTCTGATCATCAATGCTTTTCTTTCTTCTATGCCTTGCCAAGAAAGCATCATCAGAAAAAAATTCATCACCTAATACTTACTAGCTGCATGGTGCCTACAAGTCATCACTCTTACGGTGCTATTCACCTTGTTATCCTCTTTCTTGTATCCTAATTGGTTGAATCTCATCATGGCCGAAGGCAATGAGGCAGCAAGCTCTTCAAACAACTCAAGCACTGCTATATCACAATAATCAGCAAATCAAGATCTGCTCAAGACAATGATAAAGCCACAAAGTTAGATAATCATAATACAGTTAGATGATTCTAACTACTTAATGTAGAAATTTCAAATTGAAACTGCCATAAGAGATTATGACATCGAGGGATATGTTCTTGGCACAATTGTTGTTCCACCAAAGTATGTTACAAATAATGAAGGGAAATTGAGTGTGAATAAAGACCATTTGAATCATCAACGACAAGACAGTCTCATCAGTTCATGGCTCTTTTCTTTAGTTGGTTCAAATATTTTACCACAACTTATAGGATGTAAATCATCACATGGGATTTGTCATTCTATAGAGTAAGCATTCAACTCACAGTCAGCTGTAAAAGTTCTACACTATGAAATGCAACTGTAAAACTTAGAAAGATGGCATGAACATGAGATACTACCTAAACAAGATCAAAATTCTCTGTGATCAACTTGGTGCAGCAGGTTATATAGTGTCAGAGGATGAACATGTACTATCAATATTATGCGGCTTAGACAATGAATATGATGCTGTTGTTGCTATAATTTCTTCTAACGAAAGAACTCCTATTGACTATTTGCACTCAATTCTTCCCTCATAGAGGGAAGAACTGAGCAAAAGAAACCAATCATCAATGATTTTACTACCAATTATATGTCCAAGAATCAAGAAAAAGGATACAATAATAAAAACCAAAGAGGTAGATCATCTAACAGATCCAAAGGTAGAGGAGGCAGGTGGCAGAACAACAATAACAGGTTGAAGTGCCAAATTTGTGAAAAATTGGGACATGGTGCGAAAAAGTGTTATTTTCGGTTTGATAGTAATTTCACCCAAGTCAGCAAGGAGTCAATAATCAAAGAAATTATCAAAGTGAAAATTTGATCAACTTACAGCAAGATGCAAAGAATCAGAACGAAAACACTGCAAAAGTTGAAGACATTTCAGATGACAATTGGTTCCCAGACTCAGAAGCAACAAACCATGTGACTGGCAATCTTACAAATCTAAATCTTGGCAATCAAGAGTATAAAGGTAAGCAAGGTATACATATGGGGAATAGTAAGTCTATAAACATCGCTCATATTGGTAATGCATATATCAATGGTGCTAGGAAACTCTACCTAAATAACCTGCATAGAGTAGCTCTAATTAGAAAGAATTTATTGACTGTTTCACAATTTGTCAAATACAATAATGTATACTTTGAATTCTAGCCTAATTACTGTCATGTTAGAGATCTTCTAACTAATGAAATTCTTTTACAAGGTAAGAAATGTAATGGACTTTACAATTTTAATATCAACAACTCAAGAAATTAAATGCATAGAGATAAGTGGTGTAACTATTCAAAGGTAGCTCAAGCAAACATGTGTAAAACCTTTGATAAATGGCATTGTAGACTAGGTCATATAAATGCAAAAATTGTAAAACAAGTGTTAAACAGCAATAATATTCATGTTGAAAATATTTCTTTGCCATATGTATGCACTTTTTGTAAAATGCGTGAAAGCCACAAGCCAGTTTTTACTGTCTACAACTAAATATTCTAAGGCATTAGAATTAATTGCTAATGATCTGTGGGTTCCTGCTCCAATATGTACTAATTATGAATACAAATATTACATATCCTTTATAGATGCTTATTCAAGGTATGTATGGATTTATCTTCCAAAATAAAAATCTAAAGCATACAATGTTGTAATTCAATTTATTAGGCTAGCTGAAAGACAATATGATAGTCAAGTAAAACATTACAAACTGATAGAGGAATAGAACTTTATCCTCTAAAAACTTATTTATAAAAAAGGGATTTTTCATAGAACAACTTTCCCTTTATACTTCTGAGTAAAATGGTCTAATAGAAAGAAAACACGGGCATATTGTAGAAACTGGTTTAACTTTATTAAGTTAGGCTTCCTTACCTTTAAAATTTTTGCCTGATGCATTTTCCACTAGTGTATATTTAATAAATAGGCCGCCATCAAAAATATTAAGTTTCAAAAGTCCCATGGAGGTTTTGTTTGATAGAAAACCAAATTATCATGAACTAAATTTTTTTGGATGCTTGTTTTTTCCTTATTTAAGACCTTATAATGATCATAAATTAAATTTTAGATCATCTCCTTGTACATTCCTAGTATATGTAGAAAACAAGAAACGAAACAAATGTATGGATAGTAATGGAAAAATCTTTGTATCTATACATGTTGTATTTAATGGCAAATTTTCCTTTCAATGATGTGAACATAAAAATTTCACAAAAGGTGCATAATGCAAGGTTTTCCATACCATCAATACCTGATTTAGCTATGCAGAATATCAATGAGGCAGGTCAAGGATCACACCAAGATATATCAAACTCTATTGCTAACAATGATCAAAGAAATGAATCTGACAGTTCCCACGAAAGTGAACATCATAGCAGAAGCTCGTTTGAATCCAGTCAACCAATTGATTATTCAAAATCACCAATTCATCAGGAAGCCTCAACAAGCAATGCTGATCAACCTACTACTCAACAAATCACTCTTCAAAATACTGGTCACCATATGATAACAAGAGCAAAAAAAGGCATATTCAAGCCAAAAATATATAATATAGTTGCTAAAAATGATGAGCCAAGTACTAATTATCAAGCTATTTAGAATGAAAAATGGAAAGCACCCATGATAGAAGAATATGAAGCACTATAATGGAACAAGACATAGGAACTTGTTCCATTACCAAAAGACAAAAACATCATAGGATGCAAATGGACATACAAATTAAAGAAAAATGCCAATGGTTCAATTTCTAAATATAAGGCAAGATTGGTGGCCAAAGGGTATTCACACAACAAAATGGTTTTGATTTTAGTGAAACGTATTCACCTATTGTGAAACCAACATCAATTAGAATAATTATTACAGTTGTCTTGCATAGAAATTGGATCATAAGGCAACTTGATGTGAATAATGCTTTTCTAAATGGTGATTTACATGAAGAAGTTTATATGGAGCAACCACTTGGATTCAGAAAAGACAATTCTCAACAACTTGTATGCAGGTTAAAAAAGGCAATTTATGGACTGAAGCAAGCACCAAGGGTTTGGTTTGATAAGCTCGAATCAACCTTGGTTAAAATGGGTTACTATTCAACCAAATTAGTCAAATCATTATTTACAAAGTTTGATAATAATGACACTACATATGCATTGATATATGTTGATGATATACTTATTACGGGAAGCAATCAAATGAAAATCGATAACGCAATCAAACAACTAAATGAAGCATTCTTTATTAAGGATCTTGGAAATTTAAACTACTTCCTGGGAATTGAGGTCAACAAAGAATCAATTTCAACAATGCATTTAAGTCAAAGAAAATACATTACAGAAATTCTCATGAGAACCAAAATGGAAAATTCAAATCCTCTACCTACACCCATGATCAGTAACCTAAATCTATCAAAGGATAAAGGAGAACCAATCACAAACATCAAACAATAATGAATTATAGTGGGAGCTCCACGATATGCAACCATCGCAAGACTAGAAATTTTATTTAGTGTAAACAAAGTAGGTCAATTTATGCAAAATCCACTTGAACAACACTGGAAGGGTGTGAAAAGAATACTGAGATGCTTAAATGGCACTCTAAATCATGGTTTGACTCTACAATCAAGCAAGACTCTAAATATCATAACATATGCAGATGTAGGAAAGGCAATAGACTTGGATCACTGAAAAACTACAACAGGCTATTGTGTCTATTTGGGTCAAAATCCAATTTTATGGTATTCAAAAAAAATAATCAACCATCTCTAGATCTAGCACCGAAGCAGAATACATAAGTGTAGCAGGTGCCACAGCAGAGATTATATGGATTAAATCTCTAATAAGTGAACTAAAAATAAAAGTTCATAACATGGCTACGATCTGGTGTGATAACATGAGTACAATAGCACTAACAACCAACCCAGTATTACATTCAAGGATTAATCTCATGGAACTTGATATATACTTTGTCAGAAAAGAAGTGATGAAAGGAAATATCTTTGTAAATCACGTACCGACATCTTACCAGATTGCAGATATTCTTACAAAGCCTCTATCATAGATAAACTTTCTTCGGATAAAGAAGGATCTAAAGGTCACTGAACTCAGTAAAGACCCTCCATATACACAGAAGGATCTAGCTCAAAGAGATTGAAGTCAATTTGAAAGCTTTTAAAGCTGGCCATGTCTATCAAGTCTCTTCAGTAAGTTGTAACCATATCAAAGCACCACCACTACAAAACTAGATCAAAGACCAAATTTTGTAGTTGGAGCTTCTATACTTCATCTCCCAGTGGAATCGAAAGCATCAATCCGAGATCTTTCTCTCAATTCTCCTAGGATCTAATGTATAATCATCTGAAGTTTGTTTTTTCATCATGAATTTGTGAAGAGATTCAGGAGTTTTGAAGAGCGGCTTCTTTGAAGAATAATTGCAAACCCTAACCCTAATCGGGTTTGAGGAAGAATGAAGAGTTATGAAAGAATGAACGTTTGCCTGTTATAAGTTATATAAACTAGACATCGGGTATGATTACCCACTTCTTATTTCTGCTCTAACAAAGTCAGCCCAATGAGCCTCGTAAATTTGTGTAAATACAAAGTAGCAGTGCAACTGAGAATGTATCAATAATATCAATAAAGAAAAACACATTTTATCAGTTTTCTTAACTAAACTATTTTACGAAAATGGTTAGAAAGATACTTATGGTTTGATAATAAGTTGATAGAGTTAGAGTATGCTATAAGGACAATTTCTTAACTTACTGCAGATTATTAATTTTGTATTAAAATCTCGTCCGAAATAAAAGATTTTTTCCCTTCTGTTATGCACTTGTAATCAGTTATAATTATTTATTTATTCAATTTAAGTGTATTTAACAGAAAATACATAAATAGTTTGTTTGTGATAATAATAACAAGATGTTATAATCATAAGCAATTTGTCACGATATAATAAACACATCATTTTAATAATCACAATCGAGGTGTACTGAGACTAGATATCGACACATCCGTCGAGACTATATTATGTAACACTCTTCAAATGTTGGGCAATGTATTACTCATGACTGCTGAAACAATAAGTGGTTACGTATTAATAATTATTGGATAACTATGGAAAACTCAATCATTATTTTTCTATTAGTTAGTACAATTAAGGTTAAATAGAAACTATTGATGTGACAGTATACACAATTCTCTCAATGTGAGAATACTATCGGGCTTCAACGTGGATATTCCTCTTTGACTATACCTAAATCATGGCAAGACAACCATCGAACAACTACAGTTGAGTCGAGTGGAGGCGGTGGAAGTAAAATATTATTCAATAAAGAATTCGTCTCCTTGCTTATATGGAGTTATTATCACGATCAACTGAAGTCAAATCAAAGTCAAAATCTATTGCCATAATAGTTTGGTTAATAATAATTGTTTTTAATGAACCATGGATCTTGTGTTTGGAATATGAAGTTGATATTGCACGATATTAAATTGGAATTTTGACTATTACCAAATTTTACAAGTCTTAATATGATATAGCTTTGATAAAGAGAATTGGTGTAAGTGATAGTCACTAACGAGTAAAGCTTGAAATAAGTAAAATCAGATTTTACCAAAGCTATGTAAGCGATAAATTTGGTCATAGTGTCACATACTAGCTAATGTGACATGTGAATATTAATATTCGAATTGTTCGATATTAATTACTAATTGAATTTACAACAAAAAGTCACATAACAGATGTTGAATACTTCACCTATCACCTGATTTAATAAAATTATAATTGTAAATGTTCTTTATGGTTGGCCTTGAAGTGATTAGGAGGCCCATATATGAGGCAAGAATTGCCAGCCACAGGGGTTAAGAATAGGGGGTTGTATTTGATTCAAAAAAGGGGTTTGAATTAGTAGAGTTATTTCTAGATCTGTATCAAATTTTAGCTTCTCTCTTTCTCTACTATTTAAACCACCTTAACATCTAATTTATCGCTCTCTTTTGGCATCCCCTTCAGAACCTACCTCCCCTCCTCGTTCATTAATTCAAGCATTAATGAACATAAATTCAAAAAAAATGGGACAATGATGCGTATTTCTTATAGTCTGGTAGCTCCCTTGGGATGGTTTTGAATTTAGATTCAAGCGAAGTCGATCGATTTAAGATTCAACATAACTAATTAGGCTATAGTCAAGGTAACTTATATATTTCCAACTACATATATTTACTTGATAATTATCCTTAATCATTTATGCTTAGGTTAGATCATGATATCACAAATCCCTATATATGCATGCTATCAAAATTGGATATGAATATCGTATTTATTTCGATTAAAAAAATGCTTTTTCTATTTATTTATTTATATGCATATAATTCTCAGGTAACGAAGAAAATAAATTAATTTTCGAATTAAACAATAGTTTTTAAAAGGGATTTTAAACTAAAATTGAATTGCTAATGAATACACACACACGCCACACACACACACACACACACATATATATGTATGTATGTATATATATATATATATATTACATGTAAAAAAATTTAATTGTACACTTGTAATCATTTCCAAAAAAATTATACACACATACATATATGATTTAAAACTGTAAATAAATGTGCGTGCGTGTGTGTGTGTGTGTGTGTATACATATATATTATTTATTTTCATTATAAGATGTTACTTTGATTTAAAATATAACGTAAAAATCATATGCATATATATTATAATATACACTAATCATAATTATGATTATGAAATTTTCAAAAAAATACGTAAAACATTTTTTATGTAGAAATGATTTAAATAAAAAAAACATTTAGAAAAATCATAAGGAATCAAAAGATTAGATTTTTTTTAAACATATTTTAGGTTGAAATCATATATATATTTATGTGTGTGTACATATGTATGTTTGTATATGTATATGTATATTTATATATGTGTGTGTGTATATTGTGTGTGTGTTTGTGTATAATTATATTCATTATTACTTTAATTGTTTAATGTTATTTTATATTCAAAATTAGAATATCAATTTATGTAAATATAAAAGTATTTTTGTAAAAAATTAATTCCATATTTTTATATATATTTATTTTATTCTATCAAAATAGTATTTGTCGGTTTAATTTTGACATTAGAGAATATTTCAAAATCTAGATCTAGATTTGAAATTGGAATTTAGATTTATAACTATTTTACAATATTATATATATGTATATAATATTCAAAATGTATTTTATACCACATTAAACTATATGTGCGTGTGTTAGACTATACATGTGTATATGAGGGCTAGCATGTCTGTTGCAGTGTAAATCTCAACACTTACATATGGGCATGTTAAACCATGTATATAACATATGTTGCACGTGTGTGTACACATACATATATACATGATATGCGTGTTCATATTGTATAATATAATTAAATATAATATTAAAATAAAATTTTATTTACAAATAAAGTAATGATTTTATTTAAAATATTATTTAGATCAGATCTAAAATAAATTTAGATTTCAAAGGCCCAATAAGATTTAAAATGGTCATTTTTTTGAAATTTACTCATTTAACCTACTGTATACTTGCCTAGGTCCAACAATCGTATAAGAGCCCAGTAGCCTATGTGCTCTAAATTTTTCATGTTAGAGCTAACTAATTAAAATTACACATTTAGTAAGTATCTAAAAAAGTGGTCTCTAGCTTGGGTTTGGGTAATCAAGTATTCTATCCTATTAGGCTAGTAGCCTAGCCCGAAAGGTGAGATGAGTCCAAATGTTGTCTCTAATAGAATATTTGAATTGAGCATTGGGCTAATTTTCAAAATTGTTCTGAAAAAAATTAAATTTAAAAGCTGAATTGAAAATAAGAAATATATTATAAATGTTATAATATAATTTTCAAAAGTTTTCTAAAAATATAATAAATATATTTTTGAATTTTTTAAAATATTAATTAGACTAATAACTAAGATATTAATTAAATAGTTAATTAATTAAAGTAATATTTGTTACGATATAATCGTCAACATCCAAAGGTGCATTATACTGAAATAGAATCAGAAGAAGATCCCTTTCGAAGGACTTCGAAAAGCTTTGTATTGTAAGAACCAAGATTCAATGCTGCAGTCCTATTTGTTGCCCCTTTCGAAGGAATCAAAATGAGGTCAATAACCCATTCGAATGGACCCCTTCAAAGATGTCGATACATCAACTAGGGGTGATCCCCTTCAAAAGCCTAGATATATACGAAAGTATTCAAATTCCCAAATGGTTTGAATCAACGGTTACAAAGAGAATGCCTTTGAAGGTCCATTACCCTTTAAAACGATTTGAAACTCGATATCTATAAATTTGAGAAAAGAGTGAACTCAGTGTGTTATAGAGCCTTATTTTGGATAAATTTCATAATCCAATGGGCTCAATAATGTTGAATTATCATCATCACGTTACTTTAGTGCCGCAAGGGCTTTGGACGTAATGATAATATGCTTTAAAGTCAAGATATCCAAATAGGTTCTATAGTGTAGCATATGCTAATAAAGGGTTAAGAGGATAAGTGTGTATCATGTGCAATTGGTCATTAGACAAGCTAATGGATGAGATGATCATACTTATGTTCAAAATCAATATCAAGTCCATGCATCCGCTCTTTTTATTTCTCGCAAATGAATTACAAATAATAAAATTTGTCCCCAATTTGATTTAGGGCTACAAGAATTTGACTTGAGAAAGAAATGTATGAATGAAAAATTGGTCCAAAACTTTGACCCCTAGGGTCGTATTTATAGATGCGGGCTGGACCCTTCCATGTCCATCCTTCCAAAGCTATCGAAAGGTCTCTTCATTGGCCGTTTGCTGTTATTGATGTTGAGGTGCTTCTTCATTCTATGCTAAAGCTTTCGTAACACTTAAACCTACCTTCCACTATTGGGTATCAAATCAGTTTCCATACTGCCTATATGCATCTCTAGAAGCTTTCATCACTATCGAAAGGGGATTTTCTTGGTTTTGAAAGGGTTGTAACATAGCTGAAAACTTCCTGGACTTCCTCATTTTTTAAGATCTGGTGCTAACATGGTAGCTTATTAGTTGAATGAGTGAGGAAGGGCATTTGGATGAGCTCGAAAGGATTTAATGGTGGTGGAAGGATCACTGCGAAATGTCATTTATAATCGAATAGGCTTCTTGATGGGTAGATGATGGTTGCGGAAGGTGGTTGTCGAAGGAAATCCCCTTATTAATGCAGAATCCCATATTTTGATGTTTGCGGAAGCAATAGTTACATATATAATGCCTTTCTAATTCTTACAAAAGGGTGTAACCAATACGAAAGGCTAGTCTTGGCGAAGTCATGCTTTCAAATGGAAAGTGTTGGTAGAGTGTTCTTCATCGAAAGATAGATAGTGGCGGAACCAATCGTTTTGAAAGACTTGATTTATGTGGAAGAGATAATGTTGGAAAAGTTCCTAATTTTCATCTTTTGTGGAAGCATCAACACTTATAGCACCAATTCAATCTCTTTAGAAGCTACTTCAATGCCATCGAAACCTCCCTTTAGAACCATGGCGGAATCCTTTTTTCAACTCTTATGAAGCTTTATAATGCTTTCACAAGCCTTCTTTTAACACTTGCGGGACCCTTCTGTTGATGCCTTTGGAAGCCATCTTTTAAACCTACATTCTTGAGTGAACTCTATGGTCAACATTTGTCCTCGTCTCCCCCCTAATGAAAGAAGCTTTTGTTCTTTAGGATAAAAATCCAATAATCTCTTTTGCATGTTTCATCCTCACTTCCTTATCAATCTTATTTTTTGCAAACTACATAGTAGACAACATTTCTTGTTATTAATCTGAAATTTATGTAAGAATATGTTCAATAGTTTGTTCATATAATTGGGGATAGTATTAGAATTCCTAATAATAGAATTCTAGGAATGTAGATCTAGGAAGAAGGGAAATTAATAGATCATCATCTAAAAATAATAAGTGATGAGAAATCAATGGTTGGGAAAGATTAAAGATAGCTGGGAACGATTAAAGACTATAATTCTTTTCTAACAATAATAAAATTCCTGAGACCCAACTTTGTTAAAGATAAGAGTAGACTAAAAATTTGACTCTGGTTATATTAATAGAAGACCAAAAATTTAATTATGGAATTAATAATAGAGGGTCGGAAATTCAAATCTAGCATTAATAATAGAAGTTTAGAAATCCTCTTCCAGAAATAACAAACCAATACCAAGATCCTTTAATAATAAAAGTCTAAAGATCATCATTTGGAAATAAGTCATAGAAGACTAGGAATCCTCATTTGGGATCAAATAATAGGAGTCCAGAAACCCTTATCTGGAAATAATAGAAGAACTGAAACCTGAAATCGGGTGTTGATATGTGTAGTCCAAATTTAATAGTAGAAGACCCGAGACCTGGATTTGGGTATTAGTAAGAGAAATCCATAAACTATTATTTGGAAATTAGTAGAAGAACAAAAGTCCATAATAGAAGTCTTGAAATCAATAACAGTAGTCCCAAAACCCAGATTAGGGTATTAATGAGTGGAGTCCAGAAACTAATAATGCAAGACCCGAAACCCATATTTAGGTATTGATAAATGAAGTCCATAAATCATCTTCTAGAAATTAGCCGAAGGCCCTAAATTCATATTTAATTATGAATGTAATCCGGGACTTATCATTCGCAAAAAAGATTAGAAATCCATTCCAGGAATAAGAAGGAAAGTTTAGAAATCATTATTCCAATAATGGAAGTTCAAAAATTCTAACCTGAGCCTTTTGCTCTACACCATTCTTTGGACTTTGATTGTTCTAATCTTTTTCTTTGTGTCACCACTCTGGTTCCAGGTACCTGATTCTTTCGATATGTGCCACCCTTTAGGCTTCGTATATTGTTAATGTTTTGTGTGACATTTATCAGGCTTAGACGTCATAGTCCATTGTCGTTTGGAGCGCTTGGTTAGCTTATCCTTAATCAGAACCTAAGGACTTACCTGATCTCCCTCCAGAAGACGCTCCAACCAGGCCTTATAGGCGGGACTAAAGGCTTTTCCAGTGCCTTGAATAGGACATGGTGAAGTGGGATCAAGGGCTTACTCCATCCTCCCTCCAGGAGGTGCTTCAATCAAGCCTTATAGGCGGGACTGAAGGCTGGTCCGTGCCTTGAACTGACCATAGCATGACGTGTTCAAGGGCTTACTCCATCCTCCCTCTAGGAGGTGCCTTGATCTGGTCATAACGTGGTCGGATCACGGGCTAGCAGATACTTTAACTTGACCGTAGCATGGCACGGATAAAGGATTGCTCTGACCTCCCACCAGGAGGCGCTTTGAACTGGCCATCTTGGGTGGACAAAGGCTTATAACCGTTTAAGGTAGTTTTCAAATTTAAGGAGAATTCTACTCTCGACCACGTAGATTTTCTTAGAAAAGAGATGTTTTATTAATCCAATATGGGAAAATAAGGTCGCAAATATTATGTGTTCCATGTCCTTGGAACCATATTGCCATTTGTTCAACATAATTTGTAAACTCTTGGAGGAATTAATTTGCACAAAATTAGAGGACCCTATAGTTTGGTCATTGCGGTCCATTTGTAGGAATTCTAGTGTTTTCCATTTTTGGAGCACTAGATCTCCTTCTTGAATTGATCTTGTCTTTACTTTCAAGTTGTAGTATAACGATCTGGAGTTTTCAATCCCGAAAATTCCAGATAGTTAGGAAAAAAAGAAAAGAGATAGAAAAAGAAACAGAAACAAAACACATATTCTCACATTCGCAACGGCTCAAAATATAATAACAAATAATATTATTTACACAAAGAAAACTGTATCAGTAAATTTACATTTTTAGTACATTAGAGTTGCAACATTTCACAATCACTGGACAGTTAAAATAACTTATCCTATATATTAAACAATATCTCACAGCGGATACACTCCATACGTTCCTGCCATCCATCTCACCTCTTGCGCTCTAGAACGTCCTTACCTGAAAATCCATAATACTCGGTTTGACCCGAGCATCACATCAAAGTAACACCCGGGTCAGGCTGGAAACTAGCATGAGTAAACCCATATAATATTAAATACCAGGCTAGCATAAGCGAATATCAGGGTAACTCATATCCTTTACGAGTTCTCATAATCAACACTTATCACACAATAGTTTCAGGTTAAATATCCATATTACACGGTTCATTCCATTCCAGTCTGCTTAATACCACATATATAATTTATAAAGAATTTTGTAGATTTCAAATCGAAGTGGTTTCGGGTATTTACTTATACCCGACTCCGGCCTCTTTGAATCTCATGTCATCTTAACCCAAGTTATTCAATTAAATTCAATTCAACTTTAAATACAGGATGTCACTTTTACACAGCAATTCATCGTAGATAACCATATCATCAATGTTCAACCCAAACTTATCATATTACAGTAACATTTCATACCACTTAATATCACAATCACATACTAGGAATAATTAATCCAAGGCATTCAATATAATTCAATCATCCATAAGTAAAGTTAATTAGTCATACCATTTCTAATTAATTAAATCCAGTAGTTATCCATTAATGTCATACCATTTCTAATTAATTAAATCCAGTAGTTATCCATTAATTACTTCACATCAATTTCATTAAGTATTTATACTTAATCAATCCTCAAATGATTATCTTTAATTAATTAACAAATTAATTAACTTAAATTGATCACATTCATTGTATTAATTACAATTGGGTAGTTCATCCCTTAATTACCTTATAATCAATTAATTAATCCTTAATTACAGATTAATTATTCTTTAACTATTAATCAATAAACCTTAATTATTAATTATATCCCTTAATAACAAATTAATCAATCATTAATTACCAGTTAATTAATTCTCAATAATAGTTAATTAACCTTTAATTAATCTTTAATTTTAGATTAATAGTCTCTTAATTATTAATTAATAAAACTTAATTAAGTACTTCTTAATTACTAATTAATCAACCTCTAATGCTTAATTAAGTAATTTCTAATTACAAATTAATTAATCTCTAATCAGTAATTAATCAATCATAATCATTAATTAAATAAATTCATTATTCTTAATTAATTACTTAATTAATCCTTTATCCTTAATTATTCATTAGTTAAATAAATTAATTATACCTAAATTACTTCACTAACTTAATTAAAACTCAACTTATTAAAATTTTAATTAACCTAAGATAAAACATTATCTTAATTAATGTCTTAATTATCATTAACACCTTAAACAATTATCTTTAAACATTATCTTCCTTTATTAAATCTTTTTAATTTAGATTTAAAAATAAGTTAAAATTTAACTTAACAAATTCAATTTTAAACACTTACATAATATTTCCAAATCAATTACTTAAAAACAGTTGTTTTTATAAAGTACAGATTTTTTCTAAAATAAGATTCCTTTGAAATTTAAAACTTACTTTATTTAAATTTAAAAACTGGGTTTTATAAAACCTGAAACTTTTTAAAACTGGTTTAAAAAAATTTCTGCTTCGTGTCGAACCTGAACATTACTCGAAAGCCACTCCGAGTTCTTCTCCTTTCCCACCCTTTTTTAAGACTTAGTTAAATTTTAAGTTTGAAAACCCGGACTCGAAACTCAATCGAACTACTCAACTATAAACTCTAGTCACCTCAATCACTGGAGCCTTACTTCGAGTCAGATCCTACCCAAAACCCAGACAAACCAAAAACCACTGTGCACCATCCACGGCGAAGCTCCAACCATCGCCTACACTTCCCACACTTCCACGATCGCCTACATCTTCGATCCTAAATCTCAAATCTCAAGCATAGGTGTGAAATCGAAAACAAGCCATTCAGTAGAAACTGGAAATAGAAGCCCCACCAGGAAACATCTCGAACTCACGTCTCGGATCACTGGACATCGTGCCACCACATCCTTAGCTTCGTCAGACTACCACACCACCATTCCCACAGTTTCGTGACACTTGATGCACCATAGATGACACTGTCCTCCAAATTCTGACCACAACCCAATTTAGGGTTTAAAACATAATCGATCAACCCCTAACGCCACGGTTGTTTAACCACCTTCAATACATTTTTGCCGAATACTCCTATTCCCAGACCTCCTCCAGTCGAAGCCTCGACCACAAGTGATGCTCCGGCTACCAGAAAAACCCAAAAACCCAATTTCTGGTTAACCCAGAATAACACATACGATCCAAAACTAAAAATTATGATTTATCTCTTAAAAATCATAATTTAAGACAAGGAATCATGTTATAAAAGAAAAACAAAAGATTGTAGAGTTTGAATTTTAACATATATCAAAAATTCTTACTGTCATTTTCTTTTCCAAGTGATATTCAACATTTCTTACTTAATTATAATTTTCAAAACTTAGATTAGGCATAGACAAACAATTCTTGTTTGAATTCCAAAATTTGACAGAGAGCAAATGGAAAGATTTTAAATTTTGATAAAACTTTAAACTCTAAACTATAAATAGAGGTATACTCAAGCAACCAAACATGCACACTTCAATCAGATGCATATACACAGAGATTATACTCATATATACATATGCAAGGCACTTTTGTAACAACCCACACATTTTACGATTGAGTATTTAAATATTTCATCGTTAGTCGGATTTTAGTCCGAAAAGCTACCTTTTGCAAACAGTTAAATTATGACTCAAGACCACCCCCATTGAGTTCAAATGATGTTTGCGACCTTTTTGAGTACAAACTTTGATATGTTTGGATTTAGTGGAATTTTGCTACTTTTTCACTCAGGGCTTTGGTTTTGTTTCAGCCCATTAGACCCAAGCTTCACCCCTTTTCTCCTCATTACTTCATTTCTATTTCCTAATACTCAAGCTTTAGCAACAATGGAGAGAGGAATGAGAAATTAAAACTTCAATCCCTAGTTTCCATTTGCAAATCAAGTTCTAGCTCCAAATCAAAAGAGAAGCTATTGGTAAGCATCATCTTCTTCTTCTCAAACTCATTCTCCTTTCAATTTCAGAAATTCCTAAACCTAACTTTGGAAATGTTCTTCTTTTGAGCTTAGATTCAAGCTCATTTGGGTTGTGTTGAAGTGTGGTTGATTCTTCCTTTGCTTTCAAGCTTCTCCTTCCTTATTTTTGTGAAAAGGTGAGATTTTTATCTCACATCTTTGTCTATATTTATCTCTGTTGTTAGGTATGAATTCCAAACAACTACTCAGGATCATTTTCTTTTGATTTGAATTGGTATGGTTGAATTACCAAATTTTGGTTTTAAGGTCCAATTTTTGTGAAAATCCTTTAATGGATGTTTGGATATGTTGTTTGGGGTATATCGAAGAGCTTATATGGCCGGGTTGTCGCTTGCCATAAATCCTTAGTCTTCGTTGCTCGCTCGATCGCTCCCTAATTGATTTGGCCATTATGGCCTAGGCAAACTGTTGCCTTTACCAGGGTTCAGACGTCTGGAGACCAATGCCAGATGTCTGGTTTTGCCCCCTGGAGAAAAATTACACATGGCAGAATGATAAACAAGGCAGTGACTAATTTCAGACGTCTGAACTAACGTTCCAAACGTCTGAAAAGATGGTCAGATGTCTGATTTGTGTCTCTAGACGCCTGGTTGGTTTTCTGGAAAATTTCCAGAGATCAAAACCAGACGTCTGGACTATCCCTCAGACGTCTGATTTGATTTCAGACGTCTGGTTTAGTGCTTCAGACGTCTGGTTGGGTTGTTGGGTTTTCTGGAGTATTTCCAGAAGCCAATTCCAGACGTCTGGAACAACCCTCATACGTCTGGAAATGCCCAGTTTTGGCTGATTTGACTATTGTGTTGGAATATCCACTTTTTAATCGATTATTTTTTTCCAATTAGTTGTTATCACTTTAGTTGCCTTTGATAACTTCTATTTTCGAAATTTTTGGGAATATCCATTTCAGTGGATTTGGTATCGATTTCTTTGGATTTTATTCATGTCTACGAATGTGAATTTTGCTGATTGATTGTTCCTACAATCATTTTTGTGATTTGTCACTTTAAAAATACAAAGTTTTAACATTAGTAGTAAATATCGAAATTCTTTCGCCCAAACGATTTCAACACTATTTTATTACAAAGCTCGTTTTTTCTAAAAACCATTTTCCAAATCTACTATTATATACAAACCTTTACCTCACTCGCACGAGAAATCTAATTGAACGACTTAGTAAAACAAGTGATATGAAATGCTTGCGTTTATTTCGTCGGTTAATTCTTGGACTTGTTCGATTGAATCTCTTGTGACAATTTTCTAATGGAGATGTACAATTTGTTCGTAAATATTTAAGTTAAGCTAGTGGTTATGGGACATGATGCTAAACTCATATATTTACTAGCTTAGTGTAATTGACATTTCTTGTGATCGATGATGATCATTTTTGTGATTTAGACTAGCAATGTGCGATGTCACTTTGTCTGCGAGGTAGACTAAACCCCGCTTTTGTGGAGCTTCGACTCAAATTAGTGGGGTAGCGACCCATGGTCTTCGGGCCGTTTTGTGGAGCCTCGGCTCAAAATAAATGGTTAGCAACCATGGAATAGCGTTTCGTTTTGTGATACACGTGTTGGTCAGCTTTCATGCTCCCGTTTTGTGATAGGCCTTCCTCCCCACTTTTTTGTGATTTCTGGATTTCTATTGACGATTTCTGGAATTTGTTTTTCACCAATTTTTGTGGTTTCATTGATAAGTTATATCAATATTTGTGCATTGGTGAATTTGTGTGTCATTAACTTTTGTGATTGGCATTGATATAATTGTCAATGTATGGTTTGGTGAATAAAAACAAAGAGTATGACATTCTTTTTGATCTTTGAGAAGATTCTTGTGATATTGATTAATCTCTAGTTGGTTGTCAATTACATACTTATCACAGTATGGCTTTATGGTTATCATACGTTTTTGTCATATCTCTTATTTTATATCATTTCATCTGATATTTATAGTTAGACTAATCTGTTTATTTTTTTCCATTTAGATAATACTCGGGTCAGACCGAGATGTTACAGGTGCTTTTGCTTGACTTCTCATTTGGGATTATTAACCTGACTTTTGCCTAACTACTTAGATTAGTAGTTTTTGGTTGTATACATTTGAGATATAGACTCCTTGATTTATACTTATTCTTTTGTGTAGCACTTGTAACTATTCTTTTGTGATATTGTTGATCTGTTTCGACCACTACTCTGAAATATGCTTTTATGTGTAGTATTCATATCTGTTTCCGCCCTTGTGATATGAACTTCCGTGACTGATTTATGTTATGCTTATTTCTATATTTGTTTCCGAAGATATTATAGCCACTGTGTCGTAGCCTTGAGTTTGCATCGGTATATCGGATTCCCTCTTGAAAAGAAATGCAAGTTATATTTTAATCTGGCATATCGGTACTCGCACAAAGCAATTACACGGACGGTCGCTCCTCAACAGCCTTATTCTCCGCGCTAGTTGACGGCATTACCCCGTAGTGTTCTTTGCTAGCGTAGGTATAGAGGTGGGGCTCACGGCTTGGTATCAGAGCCAAACTTTGGAACAACGTAGAATAATTTAACAAGGATCATCGTCCAAAGTCCATCTTGGGAGTCGTGCCTTAGGATTTTATTCGGGTCTTCGAACCGTCCTATCCTATTTTCTTTTGTGATTCCTTGTTTTATCAATCACTATTGTTTGATATTCATTTTGTGAATAACCTTTTTCTTCTTCTTCTTTCTTTCTTAATAAAGAGAAATGGTTAGACCTGGCCGTCCCAGCACCGGTCAATCTAGTGCTACTCCCCAAGACGGAGTATTTTTGTCTGCCCAGTAGCTTCTTGATCTTGTAAAGAATGCTCAAGCAGTCGGTTCTAATCCGGAGTCTACTCAACCTAAGTCTGGATTTGCACGTTTGTGCAATGATTATACCAATTTGGGTGGGAAGCCATTCAAAGGTTCTGAAACCATTATTGAAGTCCAGGCTTGGCTAAGATAACGTGATCGAATCGTTTTTCGCATGAATCTTATTGATCTTCACCGAGTTCAGGTGGCCTCTAGTATGCTCCAAGAAAGAGCATTAGACTGGTACGAGCTTCTGATTTCTGAAATAAATGAAGCAGATCTTTCTTGGGAGAAATTCCGAGAATGATTCGAATTAAAGTTTGTGCTAGAAGCTGAGAAAGTAACATTGGCTCGTCGTTTCATAGACCTTGTTCAAGGTGAATCCTCCGTGGAAGACTATGTCGCATCATTCGAGTCACTTTCTAAATACGGGGTCGAATAAAATAAACACCCCATTGAAGAAGAACCAAAGATTTGTCTATGGACTGAACAAAAATCTCAAGAATCCATTACTTCTATACTTAGAAGTTTCTTTTGATCAACTCGTTGATATCGCTCTTCGACTTGAAGATGCAGAAAAGGAGAGTGATGTTGAAGTTGTGGGTGCCAAACCAAACTTCAACAACAAGAAAAGGCCTAGTAAGTTCAAAGGTCCTTATCCCAACAAGAAAGGGAAGCAAGCAACTCCGATGGCAAAGACTTCTGCCTCTAGTAGTAGGCGTTGCTATAATTGTGGTTCTAACAACCATTATGCTAATAAGTGTTCAAAGCCCCTTGCTTGTCGCTATTGCAAAAGTTCGGGCCATTATATATCCGCATGTCCCAAACTTCGAGGCAGGAAGGAGGGAAAGCTTAATGTGGTGCAAACTCCTAGTAACACTTCTCGTGGTCAAGGTATTTCTCATCCTATCCTTGGTGGCATTATTTTATTTTGTGATCAACCTATTCGAGTTCCTTTTGATAGGGTGCGTCCCATTCTTTTATACCAAAAGAACTTGTTGATACTTTTTCTTTTAGTGTTGTTGCTTTAATGACTTCTTTGAGAATTGTGAATCTGGATGGTAGATCCGCAACAATTAGTTTCCTTTGTAAAGATGTCGAGATTATTTTGTGTGATTTTTCTTTCCGAGCCGATTTGCATGTTATGCGCTACTTAGGCTTTGGAATGATTTTGGAAATGGATTGGCTTAACCACTATGAATCTCAAATCCTATGTCCTGAGCCAACTATTCATCTTTGACATCCTCAATCTGTTAAGCAGATTTCTATTAATCTTAAAGATTCGGATTCCAGCTTGGCAGCATCTTTATATTCTTTAAATTCTCATGATGGTGATAATGATGATGAGGAAGATGTCATTTCTCTTATTCATGTTGTTCGTGAATTTTCTGACATATTTGAGCCCGTTTTAGGATTGCCACCTAAGCGAGCAATTGAGTTCAGAATTAATCTAATCCCTGGAGCTTCGCCTATTACTCATCCTCCTTATCGTATGTCCAATAAATAAAATGAAGAGATGCGCAAACAATTATCCGAATTGGAGACGAAGCAATTTATTCGCTCTAGTTCCTCTTGTTGGGGAGCTTCGGCTATTTTTGTGAAGAAATCCGATGGTACACTTAGGTTTTGCGTTGACTACCGCAAGCTTAACGATCTCACCATCAAGAATAAATATC
Organism: Allium cepa; assembly: GCA_030765085.1. NCBI lineage: Eukaryota > Viridiplantae > Streptophyta > Magnoliopsida > Asparagales > Amaryllidaceae > Allium > Allium cepa. The sequence continues at coordinate 193,043,976 of CM060943.1, forward strand.
TGTTACCTCGGATTGATGATCTATTTGATCAACTTAGTGGTGCTAGAGTCTTTTCACAATTAGACTTAGCAACCGGTTTTCATCAGCTTCATATTGCAGAGGATAGCATTCCTTTGACATCGTTCCGTACTCGTTATGGATCTTATGAATGGCTTGTTATGCCATTTGGTTTAACGAATGCTCCGGCTTATTTCGTTGACTTTATGAATAGAGTTTTCAAAGACTTCCTCAATTGATTTGTCCTCATCTTTATTGATGATATTCTTGTGTATTCTAAAACCGAGGAGGAGCATGAAAAGCATCTTCAGATTGTGTTGGAAACTCTTAGGAGCAATCAATTGAAAGCAAAATTTTCTAAATGCCACTTTTGGAAATCTCGTGTGAAGTTTCTCGGTCATATTATTTCCGAATCCGGAATTTCCGTGGATCCTTCAAAAATTGAAGCGATTCAAAATTGGAAGAGACCAGAGAGTGTGACGGAGATCCGTAGTTTTCTTGGATTGGCGGGTTACTATTGTCATTTTATCAAAGACTTTTCTAAAATTTTCGTGCCTCTTACTAGCTTGACAAAGAAGGGAGTTAAATACATTTGGCCAGACAAATGTGAAGCTTCTTTTCAGAAACTAAAAGAACTCATTTCCGATGCTTCTATTCTTGTGATTCCCGAAGGGAACCAAGATTTTATTGTTTATACCGATGCTAGTCGCGTTGGTTTGGGTGTCGTTCTTATGCAAAGAGAACGTGTCTTTGCTTATGCTTTTAGGCAATTGAGGCATGCCGAGACTAGATATGCCACTCATGATTTAGTGCTTGCGGCTATTGTTTTCGCTCCTAAAATTTGGCGTCACTATCTTTTGGGAGAGAAATTTGTTCTCTATACCGATCATAAATCTTTGAAATATCTATTTTCTCAAAAGGAACTTAATTTTCATCAACAACGTTGGCCTGAATTCCTTGCATCTTATGATCTTTATATTCTTTATACTCCCGGAAAGGGAAATCGTTTTGCCGACGCACTTAGTCGCAAGCAACAAGCGGTTGTTTCTATGATGATATCTGAATGGAATGATCTCGGGGTTTTATCCACTTGTGAGATTCGAGATCGTGTTTCCGATTTATGTTCATCTCTTGTTTTATGTAGCCTTTAGGGTCATCCTTCTCTTTTAGATCGCATTCTTGAAGCTCTAAAGCTAGATCCCGAAGTGGCTCTTCTTAGCCAAAATTTTAGGGATAAAATTTGTATTGAAAGTTTGAAAGACGTTGATATTGATTCTCGTGGAGGCTTTCGAAAAATTGGTAGACTTATCGTGCCAAATATTAGTGCTCTTCGTAAAGACATTTTAGAAGATTCGCATCGTTCTAAATTTACCATCCATCCTAGTAGTAGTAAAATGTACGCGGATCTAAAGCGACTTTATTATTGGGAGGGAATGAAATCTGATATTGCTAACTTTGTTAAGTGTTGCATGACTTGGCAAATTGTCAAGGCCGAGCATCAAAGGCCCGGTGGGTTATTGCAACCTTTAGAAATTCCAATTTGGAAGTGGGATCAAATTTCCATGGATTTAATTGATGGCCTTCCCCGTTCTTGTTCGAGTCATGATAGCTTATGGGTGATAGTTGATAGACTTACTAAATCCGCCCATTTTATTCCCGTTCGGTCCAATCAAACCGTTCCTCTCTTGGCCAAACTCTTTATTAAAGAAATTGTAAAATTGCATGGAGTTCCTTCTTCTATTGTTATTGATCGTGATCCATTGTTTACTAGTGGATTTTGGAAGAGTCTTCAAAATGCTTTGGAAACGAAGCTTAATTTTAGCACCGCTTATCATCCTCGGTCCGATGGACAAACCGACCGTGTGAATCAAACTCTTGAAGATCTTCTTCGTTCATGTGTTCTTGATTTTGGTGGAAGTTGGGAAGATCATATTTCTCTTGTTGAGTTTTCCTATAATAATAGCTTCCAATTTACTATTGGTATGGCACATTTTGAGGCTCTCTATGGAAGGCCATGTCGATCACCTTCTTGGCTTGAGGCTGGTGAGAAGCGGGTTTTAGGTCCAGATTTTATTCGTGATTCCACAGAAAAGATTGACCTTATTCGTCATAGCATGAAAGAAGCCCAAAGTAGACAAAAATCCTATGCCGATAACCGAAGAAGGAAATTAAAATTTTTTGTGGGAGATTTTGTGTTTATTCGTGTTTCACCTATGAAGGGTGTTGTACGTTTTAGTCGATCGGGAAAGTTAGCACCACGATATATTGGTCCATTTCCTATCACCGAACTTATTGGTTCCATGGCTTATCGTATCTTATTACCGGCTCAATTTTCTGCTATTCATGACGTGTTTCACGTTTCTCAATTATGGAAATCCCTTCGTGATTTCGATCCTATTCTTGAGCCCGGTATTGTAGAAGAAATTGAGGTTTCACCTAATTTGACTTATGAGCAACATCCTATTCGTATTATTGCTTCGGAGATTAAACGCCTTTGAAATAAAGATGTTCCTCTTGTGAAAGTTCAATGGTCCTCAAATCCTAAGGATTATTCTTGGGAATCCAGAGAATTCATCGAGCAAACACATCCGGACTTACATTCTCGCGCTCATTGAGGTGAACTTCTTATTCCAAATTTCTTCTTTTTGTGTTGATATGCTTTTATGGTTGTTACTTTTTTTTCATTTATTTCTTATGATTCCGAGGACGCAATTTCTTTAAGGAGGGGAGTCTGTAACAACCCGCATATTTTATGATTGAGTATTTAAATATTTTAATTAAATATTTCATCGTTAGTCGGATTTTAGTCCGAAAAGCTACCTTTGGCAAACAGTCAAATTAGAACTCAAGACCACCCCCATTGAGTTCAAAATGACGTTTGCGACCTTTTTGAGTATAAATTTTGATATGTTTGGAGTTAGTGGAATTTTGCTACTTTTTCACTTAGGGCTTTGGTTTTGTTTCAGCCCATTAGACCCAAGCTTCACCCCTCTTCTCCTTATTACTTCATTTCTATTTCCTAATACTCAAGCTTTAGCAACAATGGAGAGAGGAATGGGAAATTAAAACTTCAAGCCCTAGTTTCCATTTGCAAATCAAGTTCTAGCCCCAAATCCAAAGAGAAGCTATTAGTAAGCATCATCTTCTTCTTCTCCAACTCATTCTCCTTTCAATTTCAGAATTTCCTAAACCTAACTTTGGGAATGTTCTTCTTTTGAGCTTAGATTCAAGCTCATTTGGGTTGTGTTGAAGTGTGGTTGATTCTTCCTTTGCTTTCAAGCTTCTCCTTCCTTATTTTTGTGAAAAGGTGAGATTTTTATCTCACATCTTTGTCTATATTTATCTCTGTTGTTAGGTATGAATTCCTAACATCTATTCAGGATCATTTGCTTTTGATTTGAATTGGTATGGTTGAATTACCAAATTTTGGTTTTGAGGTCCAATTTTTGTGGAAATCCTTTAATGGGTGTTTGGATATATTGTTTGGGTGTATCGAAGAGCTTATATGGCCGGGTTGTCGCTTGACATAAATCCTTAGTCGTCATTGCTCGCTCGATCGCTCCCTAATTGATTTGGCCATTATGGCCTAGGAAAACTGTTGCCTTTACCAGGGTTCAGACGTCTCGAGACCAATGCCAGATGTATGGTTTTGCCCCCTGGAGAAAAATTACACACGGCAGAATGATAAACAAGGCAGTGACCAATTTCAGACGTCTGAACTAACGTTCCCAACGTCTGAAAAGATGGTCAGACATCTTATTTGTGTATCCAGACGCCTGGTTGGTTTTCTAGAAAATTTCCAAAGATCAAAACCAGACGTCTGGACTATCCCCCAGACGTCTGATTTGATTTCAGACGTCTGGTTTAGTGCTTCAGACGTCTGGTTGGGTTTTTTGGAGTATTTCCAAAAGCCAATTCCAGACGTTTGGAACAACCCTAAGACGTCTGGAAATGCCCAGTTTTGCCTAATTTGACTATTGTGTTGGAATATCCAATATTTAATCGATTATATTTCTCCAATTAGTTATTATCACTTTAGTAGCCTGTGATAACTTCTATTTTGGAATTTTTAGGAATATCCATTTCAATGGATTTGGTATCGTTTTCTTTGGATTTTATTCATGTATACGAATGTGAATTTTGGTGATTGATTGTTCCTACAATCATTTTTGTGATTTATCTTAAAAATACAAAGGTTTTAACACTAGTAGTTAATATCAAAATTCTTTCGTCCAAACGATTTTTACACTATTTTATTACAAAGCTCATTTTTTCTTAAAACTGTTTTCCAAATTTACTAATATATACAAGCTTTTACCTCACTCACACGAGAAATCTAATTAAATGATCTAGTAAAACAAGTGGTATGAAACGCTTGCGTTTACTTCGCCGGTTAATTCTTGGACTTGGTCGATTGAATCTCTTGTGACAATTTTCTAGTGGAGATCTACAATTTGTTCGTAAATATTTAAGTTAAGCTAGTGGTTATGGGACACGATGCTAAACTCATATATTTACTAGCTTAGTGCAATTGAGACTTCTTGTGATCGATGATGATCATTTTTGTTATTTAGACTAGCAACGTGCGATGTCTCTTTGTCTACGAGGGAGACTAAACCCCGCTTTTGTGGAGTTTCGACTCAAATTGGTGGGGTAACAACCCATGGTCTTCGGGTCGTTTTGTGGAGCCTCGGCTCAAAATAAATGGTTAGCAACCATGGAATAGCATTCCGTTTTGTGATACACGTGTTGGTGAGCTTTCATGCTCCCGTTTTGTGATAGGCCTTCCCCCCTTTTTTGTGATTTCTGGATTTCTATTGACGATATTTGGAATTTGTGTTTCACCAATTTTTGTGGTTTCATTGATAACTTATATCAATATTTATGCATTGGTGAATTTGTGTATCATTAACTTTTGTGATTGGCATTGATATAATTGTCAATATTTATGATTTGGCGAATAAAAGCAAAGAGTATGACATTCTTTTTGATCTTTGAGAAGATTCTTGTGATATTGATTAATCTCTAGTTGGTTTTCAATTACATACTTATCACAGTATGGCTTTATGGTTATCATACGTTTTTGTCATATCTCTTATTTTATATCATTTCATCTGATATTTATAGTTAGACTGTTCCGTTTATTATTTTCTTATTAAATAATACTCGGGTCAGACCGAGATGTTACAGGTGCTTCTGCTTGACTTCTCACCTGGGATTATTATCCTGACTTTTAGCTAACTAATTAGATTAGTAGTTTTTGGTTGTATACATTTGAGATATAGACTCATTGATGTATACTTACTCTTTTGTGTAGCACTTGTAACTATTCTTTTGTGATATTGTGGATCTTGTTTAACCACTACTCTGATATACACTTTTATGTGTAGTATTCATATCTGTTTCCGCCCTTTTGATAACTTCAGTGACTGATTTATGTTATGCTTATTTCTATATTTGTTTCCAAAGATATTATAGCCATTGTGTAGTAGCCTTGAGTTTGCATCGGTATGTCAGATTCCCTCTTGAAAAGAAATGCAAGTTATATTTTTGTCTGGCATATCGGTACTCGCACAAAGCAATTACACGGATGGTTGCTCCTCAACAGCCTTATTCTCTGTGCTAGTTGATGGCATTACCCCGTAGTGTTCTTGGCTAGCGTGGGTATGGAGGTGGGGCGTCACAACTTTCAACACAGAAATTCACATGCAACAACATTCATTGACTTAAGCTTTTTATGTAAATGTCTACTCACCTTTTTGAATGTTGAACAAAGAGTTGAAAAGGCTTTGATTTGAAATAGAGAAACTTTGATCTCTTGAAAACAGGAAAGCGTGCTTTGGAAACTGAAATGCTTTAAAAATTTGGAAGTTTTAAAACTAGAAATCCTTATTAACTTTTATTTTGCTTCAGATTTTCTTGCTGCAGATTGCATTTTGAAACTTGTTACAAACTTGAGATTAATGGTTACATACTTGATTTTGAAACAGAAAAATGTTTGCAGGATATTTGAACTTGAATTTGAGCTTTTGAAAATGATTACAGGTTTGAGGATAAAATGGTTAAAGGTTTTGGTCTCAGAATTGAAAATGTTTGCATCGTTTGATCTGAGTTTGACAATTGGTTACAGGTTTGGCTTCTGATTTGAGAAAGAATTTTACTGGTTTCTTTGTTTTTACAAATAAAAATAGAAAAAAATTGAAGAAGGAAGGTGAAAGTTTATATAGAGATTATTAGAATTAATTTTAAAATAAAGGAAAATAAAAACAATCTTGTGACACTTGTCTTTTCTCTACTTAATCACCTAACACATGTATTTAACATGTTTGAGAAGCTAACACTTGCAATATCCATTTTTATTATTTTCTAAAAAGATTAAAAAGCTTTTATATTTAATTCAATTAATAAATACATATCTTAATTAATAAATGTTTTTTTCTTCTAAATTTACATAACTAAAACCTTTAAATAAAATAAAATAAAAATCAATTATATTCAAAATAGAATCATGTATAATATATTTAATTCACTTTTAAATGTAAATATAAAACTTTTATATTTATTCACTATTAAATAAATACTTTTATAACTTATATAAATAAAATTCTTTTATGAAATATAAAAAAATCTTATTTAAAAAAAACTTTATCCATATATTTTTATATTCAAAATATTATTAATATGTATAGCCTTTTAAATTCTAATTTATACCCATATTTTCAAATTCAAATTCAATTTAAAATCTAATTTGAAATCAACACAAATATATATTTAAACAAACACATTATTAAATTTGTAAATAGTTATCCTATTTAAAATCAACATAAATACATATATATATATACACATTTAAACAACGCTTATTAAATTTTTAAATAATTATTCTATTTAAAATCTATTTAAATTTATATTTAAAAACATCAAAATATTATTATTATTGTTTGAAAATAACAAACTTGCCAATTTTAAATAATTTACAAAGGAGGTTATCACATTTATTTGTTAAATTGGTATTTCAATAGTTAAATCAGAAAATTTCAAATTAACTTATGTCCGAAAATCTGGATTATCACATTCCTCCCCCCTTTGAATCTTTTCGTCCTCGAAAAGGAAAGAAACCAGAATTTATTCAATGTTTAAAATCAAATAAATTTTCTTTGATCATTTGTAAAACACTTTTAAAATCTACATAATACTATAAAATAGTTTTTATAAAATTACTTTTTATAACTCAATGTTTTAACCAGTCTATCCTTGTTCTTACATAAATTCGATCATAAGTTGATCAGGCGTGCGATTAAAAATCTATAAGCACTTAGCAGACCCATTTTCAACACCCAGTGAAAATACTTGGAAAACATTTTGTTGAAAAATATAGAAAACACTTTTGAAATAGAGGGAATATCTTAGGTGAGAATGCTCTGGAAATCATCACCCCTATCCATGGTCGCAGTTAACCCGATGGCTGTGCATTTAATGCGCTCGGTAGATTCAAAGCGGTAGAGGTGCAAAAAGTCATAGCGGGGATACAGCAAGGATATAGCGGGATATAGCGGATGGCTCTAAAATAGCATATAAAACTCGTACTTAATGTTTTTACAAATATATAAATGGCAATTTAATTAAAAAATTATTCAATTGAACTATAATTAATACAGAAATAATTTTAAATAAAAACATGTGCGAATATACTTTAAATAAACATAAAACTGTTACATAACATAATTGAATTTGGTAGAATACTAGAATATTTTCATTTCTGAAAATATATTAAAACTTAAATCAAATAAATTAGTTTTATAATTTGATAATGTGTAAATGCAATTTTCCAATTCATTTTGTTAAAAAAGATATAGCGGAAATAGCGGAATATAGTGGAAATAGCGGGAAATAGCGGAAATAGCGGGGCTTAAAGCGGAAAGGCTATATTTTGGGGCTATATGGAAAAATCGCAGCGGTAGAAATATATATGAGATACAGTGGGGTTATAGTAGGAAATAGCGGCACATTAACTACACAGCTTGATGGTTACGTTGCCATCCTGGCAAAATCCATAGATAACTGTAAGCACTTTGCACCCCTGGATTATGCCATGGAACCCCGCTACAAATCGCAACTACCATTGGGGATACATTGCTATCACAGCGAAAACCCATATAACTATAGGCATCAGCGCCCTCGAATTCCGCTGCCAAAAGAATGAAACTTCTCCACTCCCATATAGGTCGCAGACTACATCAGTCAAGTCCCAATGTTGCCTTAGGCCCTCACGGCCTCTCGACTTTCGCTATATCTTCATAGATTGCATGCTACCGATGTTACGTTGCCATCCTAGAAAATTTAAACGTAGACCGTTGGCTCACAGCAGCACACATGACTTCAGCTATGGTCCGTAGTAGATCGCAGTGACATCGAGCTGCACTGTCGTCACAGCATAACCCAATATCTCTGTAGGCATCAGCGCCCTCGACTTTCGCTACCGCTACACATAATCCCCAAGAACTAGTTTGTCCGGACTCCTCACGTGATCAGCTTTAGAACCCCCCTTAGGGCTCAAGGCAGTACCACCCCTGTAGCACTCCTGAGAAGTTCATTTCAAGGGAGCGCCTTTTTTCTCCGGAGCCATTTCAAAACACCTTATACTATACTCTTATAGTATCTTCAAATCATACCCTTTCTGATTTTCATCAAAATCTCCTATACACAAAATCGATTCCCAAAATCGATAATTCTCAAATTAGGCTTTCCAAATTTCCAAAATTAATTTTTCCTAAAAATCGAAAGCCTTACAAAATGCATAGGTTTCCAAAACCTTTTCCAAAATCAACCTCATGAAATCCTTTACATACATATATACATACATACATACACTTATATATATATAAGCTTGAAAATCTTTTGACCATTCCAAACGTGTATAAATTCCATCTTTATACTTCAAATATTTTTCAAAAACCCTTTTTATTCTAGCTATAGATTCAACAAGGGAAGTTTTATCATATATATAACAAAGATATATAACTTTGTTTTTTCCAAATCAAATATTCAGGTTTGCTTACTCTATAAAGTCACTTACCATATTACTTTCTTCATAAAGTGAACCTTTAATCATAAAAAAATATCCAACTTCCACTTTATTTCATCATATATTTCACAAAATATACTTTTCATTTCAAAAACCATTTTACAGTTCTTATCCATAAATTTTTAGTATCAATTTTATTCAAACCTGTACGATGTACACATATCAGCTGTACGCTATATCAACCTCATCGCTTACTCGATCACACAGTTTCACTTCCGAACTAGTATCGTCCACCCAACTTCCTATTGCAGACTCAGATCTGTTTTCTTGATCAGAAACCGTCATTCTCCTTGCGTAGCCATAACTATGATAGAGAATATCCAGAACCAATCAACAATCCATGTCCAGGTTCGCCGTCGAAAATCGAGTGAAAAATCCCAACACGAATCGATATACTATCTCAAAATTCTATACTCGAATCCGGATCAAATCACTATGCGAATAGAATAATATACGTACATCCTACGTATTTATCTATATTGATTATTAGTCAAATCAATCTCCTTTTCTATTCATATTCCCTTAGGTTCTTATTCATTTACTCATCATTGCCTCAATCCCCATTTGGATTATTACCTCAATTCTAATCTCAAATGGATATTTAATCATAAACAGTTGCACTCTGACCAGCTTAAATTCCGAAAATAGCTTGAAGAATTTAAAAATAGATAAATAGTTGAAAAATAATTATTAGTTTTTAAAATAGCTGTGAAATAGTTAAGTAATTGTAAAATAGTTGGGAAAATAGTCAAATAGTTATAAATTTTTTAAATAATTGCGAAATAGTTGTAAAATAGTAATTATTATAAGGTAGTTGAAAAATAGTAATTAGTTTACAAAACAGTTGAAAATTTGTTAAATAGTTCCAAGAATAATTGTAAAATAAGTATAAAATAGTTTGGCTTTAAAAAGAAAGGTTTTAGATAGTAAATAGCTTGGAAAAATAGGTTTGTATTAAAACAATTATTTTGAAAATAGTCCAGAGCCAAACTGTTCAATTCCCAATCTCTATTCTCATCAATTCAACTTAAATTTCTACTTCCATTTAAGTTGTCACAATTCCAATTTGAATTAATCCCAATTCCAATCAATTGCCAATTTCCAATTAACTTTCAATTTAATTTTAAATTAAGTTAACTTCCATTCCCATCCCAAATTCAAATCGACTTCCTATTCAAATTTGAGCTCGTTCAACTTCAATTTCATTTCAAAGTGTCCAATGCAAATTTTCCCATTTGAATTTTTAAACTTATCCATCTTCAATCATAATTCCAATTAATTCAAATATATTTCAAATTGAACCAATTTCAATTTCAATTCATTTCGACTCTAGTTTGAATTTAAAACTAATCAACTTTAATTACAAATCCAAATTATTTAAATCAATTTCAATTTGAACTAATTTCAAATTCAATCTCACTTTAAATCATCTCAAATTATATAAATTCGAGTTAAATTTCAAATGTTGGTTCAATCGCTTAAACCAAATTAACCTTTATTTTTAATCAACAATCTAAATCTTTAAACAATTTAATTTTGTGTCAAATTTTCAAAATTCCATTTTGAATTATCTTTTCTTAACTTATTTCAAAGTTCAAATAAGAATTCATAAACAATTAGATCTTAAGATTCTAATTTATTATCCATTTTTAAAATAAATTCTCATTTTCACAATTTATTTATATCCATAGAATGATATCAGGATAAATAAACAACTAAATTTATTCAAACACCAATTAAGAACATCCATTTTCAATTTTCAAACCTCAAACCCATTTTGAGATCACACAAACTCCCAATTCAAATCAACCATTTAACTTCCCTAAGTTAAATTCAAATCAATTTAATCCAGACAGCTTTACCCAATTTGAATTTCCATTTCAAATTCATATTAATATCCAACAACCATTTATTACTTTATATATAAAATATAAGCTTTTATAAAAATCATTTATTTAAAATCATTTTCAAAACCTTTATATAAGAAAATAACAAGTACCCTCTCATAAATATATATACACTCAACTCATTCTACGGTATCATTGACCCGATCCTTAATGAGTAAACCCATCACCAGAGCCAAGATTCTCGCTTAACCTTTCGCTCTGATACCAAATATAACGACCTGCAATTTTCGGGATCGAAAACTCCTGGTCGTTATATGTAGTATCTTGATGTTCTTCTTTGATACTTGGTAGTTTGTATAGCTACTTCATCTCTTAGTTAATTTATGAAATCCAATGACTCTTTCTTCAAGTATTGGTTTGGTTTGAACGCGTATGCAATTCTGCAATGTGAAGCTATTTCAATTTCGGTTGGTAATATTGCTTCACACTCATATATTAGAAAGTAAGGGGTATGACCTGAAGCTGTTTTGGTGGACGTACGATATGTCCAAATCACAAGTGCTAATTCTTCCACCCAATTTCCTTTTGCCTTATCCAGTCGTTTTTTCAAGATGGTCTTAATAGTCTTGTTGGCCGCTTCAATGGCTCCATTAGCCTTTAGATGTGTTACTAATGAAATTTTTTGATGATTCCATTCTTATGGAAAACTTGAGAAACCTATTCACTTTCAAATCGTGTTCCATTGTTAGATACAATTTTGTGTAGGATCTCGAATCTAGTGACGATGTTCTTAATAAAAAGTCTAAGTACTTTCCAAGAAGTGATTTTCAAAAGCGGTTCTTCTTCTACCCATTTAGTAAAGTAATCAATGGTAACTATAGCATACTTTGTCCCTCCTTCAGAAATTGGCAATGGTCCAATCATACCGATTCCCCATATATCGGAGGGCAATGGACCGAAGATCAGCGTTAAATGTCTTGGTGGTAAATAGGGAATCTTTAAGTATTTTTGGCACCCTTCGCATTTCTTCACTTGCTCTATAGCTTGACTAATCATCTACGATCAATAGAAACCTTATCTCATTATTTTCTTATCTAACTTTATCCCATTGGAGCGGTATCCATAAAACATCGCATGTGCTTCCTTTAGTAATTTCAACCCATCGTTAGAATTTACACATCTTAAGTAAGGAAGAACATATCCTTTCTTATAAAGAATTCCATCTATCATAGTGAAGGTCGAAGCTTGATGTCCGATTCTCTTAGCTTCCGTTTTGTCAGGTGGTAATATTCCATTGGTAAGATATTCTACAATAGGTGTCTTCCAAGTGTTCTTGTAGCAGTTTTCTATTTTTGGATGAATGGGCTCTTCATATGAAATTTCTTCATCGATTTCTCTTTCTTTACTTTCTTGTGTTATGGCTTAGGATCTAGTAAAAACCAATAGTTCTTTCCCTAGTTCAAGCATTTTCTCTTCAATACTAAGACTTGCTTGATACCCTATTGGTACGATACGGGTTTTTGGAGCTCTACTTGAACTAGCCAATTTTCGCTAATAAATGTGCTTGAGAATTATATCCCTTAGGACTTGGCATATAAAAAATCTTTAAATAGGATAAGCATTTTAGCCACCTTCTTAAAATATAGGTATAGTCTAACATTTTTAGTCCGATATATCTACTTTAATGATTTACTGTTAGATGAGAGTCACTAAAGATTTGAATTCATGGGGTCTTGAGTTATAAAGATGGGGTTAGTCAATCTACCATCAATTTGTATTCGGATATGTTATTTGTTTAAGGAAATTCTAGCTTCATTGGATAGTGTAGGCGGTGTCCATCTGATGTGATTATGACATACCTTATTCCGACTCCCTACTCAGTTGATGCCCCATCCATAAATAGTTTCCATATGGGCTTTTGATCTTTTTATTTCTTTGACTACTCTTTAACAAAGCTTGTACATTCATTGATAAAGTCCGCTAATACTTGCCCTTTGATTGCTGCACGTGGCTGAAATTCTATGCCATATTGGCTAAGTTCAATCCCCATTTTACTAGCCTACCCGAAGTCCCAGGTTTACCAAGAACCTGCTTGAGTGGAAAGTTTGTCAACACTCTAGGCGGATGTGCTTGGAAGTATGCTCTAAGTTTCCATGCTGTAAGCATCAAATAATAAGCCAACATTTTCATGGCTGGGTATCAAACGTTGGCATCCTTCAATCATCTGCTCACATAATAAATGCGAAACTCAGTTTTGTTGTATTCTCTAATCAGAACCGAACTAATCGGATGTTCTAAGACTGCCATGTATAAGTATAGGCTTTCTCCATTCTCGGGGTTGGATAATATTGGTGGTTTTTCCTAATAATTTTTTAATTCTAGGAAGGCTTTCTTACGGTCTTCTCCCCACTCAAAGTTCTTTCTTTTCTTGATTACATTAAAGAATGGAATGCATTTATCAGTTGCCTTATAGATGAATCTGCTCAAAGCTGCAATTATACCACTCAAACTCATTACGTTTTTAATTGTTTTGGGCTCGGCCATGTCTTTGATAACTTGGATCTGGTCAGGACTGGCTCCAATCCATTGTGCACTAATAATACAGCCTAAGAACTTTTTGAAATGAATCCCAAAAGAATATTTCTGAGGATTTAGTTTCATTTCATAGATTTGTAATACTTTAAACATTCCTTCAAGATCTTTAAGGTGACTCTTAGCTAACTTTACTAGCTCATCATCCATGTAAACCTCCATATTTTGACCAATCTTTTCTTTGAACATTCTATTGACTAATCTTTGATAAGTAGCTTCTGGATTCTTTGGTCCAAAAAGCATTGCTTTATAACAAAATGTTTCCCAATCGGTAATGAAGCTTGTACGATATTCAACTAGCTTGAGCATGGGCATTAGATTATATCCTGAATAAGCATACATGAGAGATAATATCTTATGTCCACTGGTCGCATCGACTAACTGATCTATTCTAGGTTGCGGACAATGGTCTTTCAAGGCCTTCTTTGTTCATATTAGTGTAAACGACGCAAGTTCTCCACATGTCATTCGACTTCTTTACCAACATAGGGTTTGCTAGCCATTTTGGGTAAAAAAAAACTTCCCGAATGAATCCATTTTCATGTAACCATTTATTCTCTTCTTTCAAGGCATCAGATCAAACTTTATCAAACTACCATTTCTTTTGCAAAAAGGAGTCATATTTAGGTTAATATTTAGTGCATGGCACATATCTGATGGTTCAATCCTAGCCATATCTGAATGGGTCCATGCTTATACGTCCTTGCTAGCTTTGAGGAATTGAATCAAGTCTGCTTTCAAGGTGTTCTCTAACTCTTTTCCCACTTTGACCATTTTGGTGGTTGAATCAATTGAGTCTACATGTATTTCTTCAACATCCTTTGTAGGCTTTATCCTCTCCTTTTCTCCTCGGTAATCCAAGTCGTTGATGATCTCAGCTTCTTCCATAGAGTTAGCATCAGTCCTCTTCCTTTTCCCTCTAGGTGATATGTACCTTTCAAACACATGTTCATTCTTTTTATTAGATCTTATTTTTGCTTCAAATGTCGGATGTAAAATCTACCATCCACAGGCTAAAAATAGTAGAGGAATCATAGTAAGAATATTACACCTTTTTGTATTAATCGAGAGTTGCAAAGTACATTTCGCGGAAGCTAAATTGTTCTCCCCGAATAATACCCCAACCCCTTTTAGTCAAGAACTATACCATCGAATATTTTGGTCAGACTAAAGCATCCACCTCATCCAGTGCAGGACTGCCAAAGAATGCATTGTAATATGAAGCTCGATTGATGATCAAAAAATGAGTCTCAAAAGTTCTACAGAATGATGGCAAGCCCATCGGTACTAGTATGTTTACTTGCCCTATCGGTGTTGACTCCTCATTAATTAACCTAAAGATAGGTTCAAGACTAGTCACCAGTTTATCCTCAGGAAAGCCCATCTGATCGAAAGCATGCTTGAACATGAGGTGAACCGTACTTTCGGTATCTACCAGAACCTTGGATATGTGGAAAGCCAAGTTTGAGTTGTGATCATAAGTGTGTCATTATGGGGATGATGGATTCCTTTCTTTAACTCTTGTGGAGTGACGACAAGATTTGGCATTTGTATATTAAGTCGTGGGTTTTTGAGTGAGGGCTTTTCTTGTATAGAGAACACTCCTTCACTAGCTTCCTTGATATATATATATATATATATATATATATATCCTTTACAATTTCCTACTGGATGTGGTCCCCCATGAATCACATCAATCCGGTTCAAAGGTGGACTTAAACTCAATGGATCTTCATCCACTAAAATATTCACAACATTACCAGGGAATTTTTGGAGTCCAATGTCAGGTCGTGGTGGTTTCTGTTTATCGGTCGAACTCTTTTAGACATCCTTCACGAATCAGCTTTTGAATAATTCCGGCTAGCACTAGGCATTCGTCTGTTTTATAGTCGTTCTTCATCTGATAAGCACAATATTTATCGCCTTTCCTCTGCTCGAGATAGTTCTTGACCTTGAATGAAGTTGGAAAATTAACCTTTTCTGTAGTTGTGGTGCAAATATAAGACAAAGGTCTATTCAAAGCAACTGAATCGGTGTTGGAGTCTTCCCACCTTGACCTTTTTTGTCCTCGATCGAATCTAAATCTTCCAATTTTCTTCTTGAGTTTAGTTTTCCTCTTGGCATAGTACAATTCGTCCATTCGAATGAATTTATCGATGTAAAAGCAAAAATCTTGTAAATTTTTACATCAATGGATGAAGAGCTCTTTCCAAAAAGATGTTTTTCTATCAGTCCCTAGTGTACTATGATTAGCTTATCTCTATCATTCATATCTTTGGCATTTAATGCCTCTACAATGAACCTTTTGAGATAATCACCCAATGATTCTCCTTGACTTTGCATGATGTTTGCCAAAATAATGTAGTTAATTGTTGGATATTTGTATACGCAAAACTAAGCGGAGAATTCGTAGGGGAATTGCTTCCATGAGTAGATAGTTTTCTTCCGATATTGGGGTTATCATTTTGCAGCAAACCCTTGAAGTGTTTTTGGGAATAATCAACATCGCACTACCCATAAAGCATTATAAAGGTCCATTTGGCTCTCAAAAGCAATTAGGTGGTCATCAGGATCAGTAGTGTCATGGTGTTTCATAGTTGGAACCTTAACATGACATGGAATTGTTGTTGACAAGATTTCCTCATTAAATAGAGCTAGTCGATCATTATCATTCACTTGCCGATCTAAAGTTCTTTTCCTTTAGCATTCAGCATGCCTTTAATAGCTTTCTCTGCCACATCCTTCAAATATGCTTCGTTATCATAATAGCCTTTTCGATTTGGATTATATTCCTCCGAGGTTGAGCTTCTAGATTGCTCCAAAGATTTGTGTTGCATTCCACCCTGGTGATCAACTTTTGCATAACGTTCCTACTTCTTTTATGATGTTAAGTCAATCTTGGTCTTGCCTACTAACGTGTAAGCCTTCAGATTCCTTTTCGGGGAGACCACTTTGTCCCTTGTTGTTGGATTAGCGGTTTTAAATGATTTCTGGGTAAGGGATGCTTTCAGGAGTTCTTGCATTTCCAATAGCTGTTGCTCCTAATGTTTTATCTTAGCTGCATTATCATCAGGTTGTGCCAGACTTGAAAGTTGCCCTAACACAGCGCCTTCTAAGTTAAAGGTTGGCGTAATATTATCCTCTAGACCTGTTGTGTGCATCTCTTCTTCAACCAATCGACTGAGTCTTTTTGATTTCATTTTCCTACAATAAATCAAACTTTTCACAATTAATATAAGGAAAGAATAAGGTTGGAGGTTTAAGCCCTCCTTTCAACGTCAAAATTTTAACGATATAATCGTCAATATCCAAAGGTGCATTGGATTAAAAGTGAATCAATAGAAGATCCCTTTTAAAGGACTTTGAAAGGGTTTGTATTTTCAAAATCAAGACTCAATGTTGCAGTCCTATTTACCGCCCCTTTCAAAAGAATCAAAGTGAGGTCAAGAACCAATTCAAATGGACCCCTTCGAAGGTGTTGATACAGCAGCTATGGAGTGATCTCCTTCTAAAACCAAGATATATTCGAAAGTATTCAAATGCCTTTCGAAAAAAAACCCCCAAATGTTTTGATTCAATAGGTGCAAAGAGAACCCATTCGAAGGTCCAGTACCCTTCAAAAGGATTTGAAACTCGATATATATAAATTTGAGTAGAGAATGGGTTCGATGTGCCATAGAGCCTTATGTTGGATAAATATCATAAATCCAGTGGACTCAATAATGTTGAATTATCATCATCATATTACTTTAGTGCCGTAAGGGCTTTGCGTAATGATAATATGCTTTAAAGTCAAGATATCCAAATAGGCTTATAGCGTAGCATATGCTAATAAAGAGTTAAGAAGATAAGTGTGTATCATGTGCAACTGGTCATAGACAAGCTAATGGCCAAGATGATCATTCTCATGTTCGAAATCAATATCAAGTCCATGTGTCCTCTCCTTTTATTTCTCACAAATGGATTATAAGTAATAGAATTTGTCCCTTATTTCATTTAAGGTTAGAAGAATTTGATTTGACAAAGAAATGTAGGAATGAAAAGTCGGTCCTGAACATGGACCTCTGGGTCGTATTTATAGATGTGGGTTAGACCCTTCCATATCCAACCTTCCAAAGCTGTCGAAAGGTCTCTTTACTGACCTTTCGTTGTTTTATTGATGATGAAGTGCTTCCGCTTTCTCTGTTTAAGCTTTCGTAACACTTGAATCTACTTTTCGCTATAGGGTATCGAATCAGTTTCCGCACCACCTATATGCATCTTCGAAGGCTTTCATCGCTATCTAAAGAGGATTTTCTTAGTTTCAAAAGGGTCATATCATAGTTGAAGGCTTCCTGGACCTCTTCATTGTTGTTAAGATCTCATGCTAGCATGGTAAATTGTTACTTGAACAAGTAAGGAAGGGCATCTGGATGGGCTCTAAATGATTTAATGGTGGCGGAAGGGTCATTGTGAAAGGTTACTTATAATAGAGGAGGCTTCTTGATAGATATGTGATGGTTGCGGAAGGTGGCTTTCGAAGGCAATCCCCTTGATTAATGTGGAAGCCGCGCTAATCCCATCTTTTGACGTTTGTAGAAGCAATATTTACATATATGAAGCCTTTCTAATTCTTGATAAAGGGTTTAACCAGTTCGAAAGGCTAATTTTAGCAAAGTCATGCTTTCGAATGTGAAGTGTTGGCAGAGTCTTCTTCTACGGAAAGTAGATAGCGACGGAGCCAATCATTTTGAAAGACTTGATTTATGTGGAAGGAATAATGTTGGAAGATTACCTTATTTTCATCTTCTATGGAAGCATCGGCGCTTATAGCGTCAATCAAATCTCTTTAGAAACAACTTCAATGCTTTCGAAACCCCCCTTTTGAACCATGGCAGAATCCTTTTTTAACTCTTGCAAGGCCTCGATAATGCTTTCACAAGCCTTCTTTTAACATTTATGGAACCCTTTTTTCATGCCTACAAAAGACTTCTTTCATTCCTACATTCTTGAGTGAAATTTATGGTTAATATTAACCCCCATATGAAAGAAGCTTTTGTTCTCTAGGAAAAAAAATAAAATCCTAGAATTCTCTTTTGCACTATTTCATCCTCACTTCCTTATCACTCTTATTTTTCTACAAAGTACAAAGTAGACAATATTTCTTATTATTAATATGAAATTTATGTAAGAATATGTTCAATAGTGTGTTCATATTATTGGAGATAGTATTAAAAAGCCCTATGATGGAATTCCAGAAATTTAAATCTAGGATTACTGGAAAATAATAGATCGTCATCTGAAGATAATATGTGATGAGAAATGCACAGTTGGGAACGATTAAAGACTGGTAATTCTTGTATAGCAATAGTAGGCGTCCTGAGATCCAACTTTGAAAATGATGGGAGAATACCAGAAATTTGACTTTGGTTATATTAATTGAAGACTAGAGTTCTAATTATGGAATTAGTGATAGAGGGCCAGAAACTCAAATTTGGCATTAATAATAGAAATTTAGAAATCCTCTTTTGGTAAATAATGAATAGAAGACCAAGAACAATCATTTAATAATAAAAGTCTAGAGATCATCATCTGAAAATAATTCATAGAAGACTAGGAATCCTCATTTGAGATCAAATAATAGGAGTTTAGATACCCTTATCTAGAAATAATAGAAGAATTAAAACCCAGATTCGGGTGTTGATAAGTGTAGTCCAAAAGTTAGTAGTAGAAAACCCTAGACCCGGACTGGGTATTAGTAAGAGAGATCCAGGAAGTATTATGTCGAAACTAGTAGAAGACGAAAAGTCCATAATAGGAGTCTTGAAATCAATAACCGAAGTCCTGAAACCCAGATACAGGTATTAATGAGTGAAGTCCAGAAGCTACTAGTAAAAGACCCGAAACCCAGATTCAGGTATTAATAAGTGAAGTCCAGAAATCATCTTCTAGAAACTAGTCGAAGGCCATAAATTCATATTTAATAATGAATGCAATCTGGGACTTATCGTCCGGAAAGAAAATTAGAAATCCATTCATAGTAATAAGAAGGAAATTTTAGAAATAATTATTCGAATAATGGAAGTTCAAAAGTTTTAATCTGAGTCTTTTGCCCTACACCATTCTTTGGACTTTGATTGTTCTAATCTTTTGCTTTATGTCACCACTATGGTTCTCGGTACCTGATCCTTTAAATATGCTCCACTCATTAGGCTTTGTGCGTTGTTAACGTTTTCTGTACCACTTCTCGGGATTGGACGTCTTAGTCTATTCTTTGTTCGGTACGCTTGGTTAGCTTATCCATAAGCAAGACCCAAGGACTTACCGAACTCCCTCCAAGCTGCGCTCCAGCCAGGCCTTATATACGGGACCGAAGGCTTTTCCAATGCCTTGACTATGCCATGGCATGGCGGGGCCAATGGCTTGCTCCATCCACCCTTGAGGCCGTGCTTTAGCCAGGCCTTATAGGCGGGATTGAAGGCTGGTCGGTGCCTTGAGCTGACGATAGCATGGCGCGTTCAAGGGCTTATTCCGTCCTTCCACTAGGTGGAGCCTTGATCTAGCCATAACATGGTGCGATCAAAGGCTAGCAAATACTTTAGCCAAGCCATAGCATAGCGTGGATAAAGGATTAGTCTGACCTCCCTCCCAGAGGTGCTTTGACCTGGCCATCTTAGTATGGAAAATGCTTATGACCGTTTAATGTAGTTTCTAAATTTAAGGAGAATTCTACTCTTAACCATGTAGATATTCTTAGAAAAGAGATGCTTTATTCTTCTAATGTTGAAAAATATGGTCGCAAATGTTCTATGTTCCATGTCCATGGAATCATATTGCCATTTGGTCGACATAATTTGTAAGCTTCTAGAGGAAATAATTTGAACACAATTAGATGACCCTCCTAGTTCGGTCTAGCAGACCATCTGTAGAATTTATAGTGTTTACCATCACTTTTTGAAGCACTAGATCTCCTTCTTGAAATGGTCTTGTCTTTACTTTCAAGTTATAGTATTTTGTTATTCTTCTTTGACACTTACTAGTTCGAATAGTTGTTTCATCTCTTAGTTCACATATGAAATCCATTAACTCTTTCTTCAACTCTTAGTTTGGATCAAACATGTATGCAATTCTTCGATGTGAAGGAATTTCAATTTCGACTGGTAACATTGCTTCACACCCATATGTTAGAGAGTAAAGGGTACAACTTGTAGCAGTTTTGCTGGATGTACAATATACCCAAAGTATAAGTGCTAATTCTTCCACCAAATTTCCTTTTGCCTTATTCAGTTGTTTTTTCAAGGTGGACTTAATGGTCTTGTTGGCTGCTTCAACGACTCCATTAGCCTCTGGATGTTCTACGGAAGGAAAACTTTTGATGATTCCATTCTTATGGGAAAATTGGGAATCCTCTTTACTTTCAAATTGTGTTATATTGTTATATACAATCTTCAATGTAGTGACGATATTCTTAATAATAAATCTAAGTACTTTCCAAAATGTTGATTTTAGAAATGGGTTCTGCTTTTACCCATTTAGCAAAGTAATAAATGTCAAGTACGACATACTTTTCCCCTCCTTTAGAAATTGGCAATGGTCCAATCATATCGATTCCCATAATTAAATGCCATGGACTGGAGATCAGCGTTGATTGGCTTGGTGGTAAATGAAGAACTTTGAGTACTTTTGGAAACCTTCGCATTTCTTCACGTGCTATATAGCTTCACTAGGCATTTGAGGCCAATAGAAATATTGTCTCATTATTTTATTATCCAACTTTATCCCATTGGAATGGTCTCCACAAAGCACAGCATGTGCATCCTTTAGTAATTTCAACCCATCTTCAGAATTCACACATTTTAAGTAAGGAATAGAGTATTCTTTCGTATAAGGAATTCCATCCATCATAATGAACCTTGGAGCTTGATGTGTGATTCTCCTAGCTTCCATTTTCTCAGATGGTAATATTCCATTGGTAAGATATTCTACAACAGGTTCCATCTAAGTGTTCTTGTAGCAGTTATCTGTTTTTGGATGAATGGACTCTTCATATGAAAATTCTTCATCAATTTCTTTTTCTTCTCTTTCTCGTACCATAGCTTTGGATCTATCTAAAGCCAATAGTTCTTTCCCTGTTCCGAGCATTTTCTCTTCGATACTAGGACTTGCTTGATACCCTACTAGTATGATACGAGTTTTTGGAGCTCCTGTTGAACTAGCTAATTTTGCTAATGAATCTGATTGAAAATTATATCCCCTTAGGACGTGATGTACAAAAAAAATTCAAATAGGATAAGCATTTTTAGCACCTTCTTAACATAGAGGGATAGTCTAATGTTTTTGGTCTGATATATCTACTTTATCTAATTTACCACTAGTTGAGAGTCACTAAATATTTGAATTTGTGGGATCTTGAGTTGTAAGGCTAAAGTTGGTTCTGCCACCATCAATTCGTATTTGGCTAAGTTGTTTTTTGTAGGAAATTCTAGCTTCATTGCTTAGTGTAGGCAATGTCCATCTGATGTGATTGTGACCAGCCCTATTCTAGCTCCCTGCTCATTTGATGTCCCATCCACAAATGGTTTCCATATGGGCTTTTGATCCTTTTCTTTCACTGACTACCCCTTAACAAAGCCTATACATTCACTGATAAAGTCCACTAATACTTGCCCTTTGATTGCTGCTCGTGGATGAAATTTTATGTCATATTGCCTAAGTTCAGTTCCCTATTTTACTGGCCTACCTGAAGTCTTAGGTTTAATGAAAACCTGCTTGAGTGGAAAGTTAGTCAATACTCTGGTCGGATGTGTTTGGAAGTATACTTTGAGTTTATGTGCTGTATGTATCAAATAATAAGCCAATTTATGACTGGGTAATAAACTTCAGCATCCTTCAATCGACTGCTCACATAATAAATGGGAAGCCGAGTTTCATTTTCTTCCCTAAACGGAACCGAACTAACCGCATGTTCTCAGACTACCATGTATAAGTATAAGCTTTCTCCATTCTCGGAGTTGGATAATATTTTTGGCGTTTTCAAATGATTTTTTAAATTCTTGGAAGGCTTTCTTACAATCTTCTCCCCATTCATAGTTCTTTCTTTTCTTAATTACATTAAAGAATGGAATGCATTTATTGGTTGCCTTGGAGATGAATATACTCAAAGCTGCAATTCTACCATTTAAACTCATTACGTTTTTAATTGTTTTAGGCTCGTCCATGTCTCTGATAGCTTGGATCTGGTCAGGACTGGCTTCAATCCCTTGCGCACTAACAATGTAACCTAAGAACTTTTCGGAATTAATCCTAAAAGAATATTTCTGAGGATTTAGTTTCATTTGAAACCTTCGTAATGCTTCAAATATTCCTTCAAGGTCTTTAAGGCTGGTCTCAACGGACTTTACTAACATATCAACCATGTAAACCTCCATACTTCGACCAATTTGTTCCTTGAACATTCTATTGACTAATCTTTTAGAAATAGCTCCTGCATTCTTCAGTCCAAAAGGCATTGCATTATAGTAGAAAGTTCCCCAATCGATAATGAAGCTTGTACATTCTTCGCCTAGCTCGAACATGGTCATTTGATTATATCCTGAATAAGCATCAATGAGAGATAATAGCTTATGTCTGCTAGTTGCATCAACTAACTGTTCTATTTTGGGTTGTGGCTAATGATCTTTCAAGGCATGCTTTGTTCATATTAGTGTAATCGATGCAATTTCTCCACTTGCCATTCGACTTCCTTACCAACATAGGGTTTGCTAGCCATTTTGGATAAAGAACTTCCCGAATGAATCAATTTTTCAAGTAGCCTTTTAATCTCTTCTTTCAAGGCATCAATCGAACTTTGTCGAAGTACATTTTCTTTTGCTAGACAGGAGTGACATTTAGGTAAATATTTAGTGCGTGTCACTTAAATGATGGGTCAATCCCAACCATATCTAAATGGATCCATGCATATATGTCCTTGCTCGCTTTAAGGAATTAAATCAAGTATGCTTTCAAGTTGTTCTCTAACTCTTTTACCAGTTTTACTCTTTTGGTTGAATCAGTTGGATCTATACATATTTCTTCAAGATCCTCTGTAGGCTTTATCCTTTCCATTTCTCCTAGGTAATCCAATTTTGTGATGATCTCGGCTTCTTCAACAAAGTTAGCAGTGGTCCTCTTCCTCTTCCCTCAAGGTGAGATGTATCTTTTCAAACACATGTTTATTCATTTTATTAGATCTTTTTTTCTTCAAATGTTGGATGTAAAATCCATCATCTAAAGCTAAAAATAGTAGAGGAATCATAGTAAGAAAAGTGCTCCCATTTGTATTGATCGAGAGTTACAAAATACATTTCATGGGAATTAAAATTTTCTCCCCGAATAATACCCCATCCCTTTTTGTCAAGAAATTTACCAACAGCTATTTTGGTAAAACAAAAGCATCCACCTCATCCAGTGCGGGATGGCCAAAAATGCATTGTAATAAGAAGGCGGATCGAAGATCACAAAAAGAGTATCAAAAGTTCTACAGCAAGATGGTTGGCCCAGCAATGTCAGTAGCTTTAATTGCCCTATCGGTGATAACCCTCACTATTGAACCCAAAGATAGGTTCAAGACTAGGCTCCAGTTTATCCTTAGGAGCGCCCATCTGATCGAAAGCGTGCTTGAAGATGAAGTTAACCGCTTGTAGCGACCAAAAATTTGACCACTTTAAAATATACTACATAAGTGATCTTAAATATAAAATGGGTAAGGTTATATGACCAAGAAATATTAGATAGGATTTTTAAAGAGAAGTACACACAAAAATAGTAACATTTGCCTATATCAACAAAAGCGGCAAAATGCTGATTTCATAAAAGTAAGTTCAATGGTTAATTAGATTATTTTAATTTATTTATGAACGTTTAAAATTTTAAATAGCAATATAAAAAATTATTTTTAAATTTGGTTTACATATATAGATAGTTTAACTAAAATGTTAAAATGTGATTGTACAACATTTTGTTGAAAATCAATGTTTTGTCGATTAAAAGTTATCGCAGCGTTGTCTTGCCTTTCTTTTCTTATATATGAACTTTATTCAAATAGTATAAGTATTAATTAATTCACTAATCAAGTATACTTTTACTAAACATACTTAGAAAATTCTAGAATTTCATTAAGAAAAGTAAGCACAAAAGGACAAAAAATACAAAGGTTAAAAAGTAAACATCAAATCAAACAAAACATAATTGTTATATTCCTTACATACCTCTTAAGTGAAAATGACATGAAGTAATGATTTCATTTGATGTTAAGTGTTACTTTTCTCAAAATTAAAGTAAGGGTATTTGGTCATTTTACATAATAATATTTTATTCCAAACTTTTTCTATAAATACCAACCCATTTCTTCACTTTCTTTTACACTTCTTCTTCTTCCTTTTTCAAGCTTTTCTTCACTTATTTAATGGCTTCTTCTCTTCCATTTCCTTACTAACTTTTCAAAGCCTTATCAAACAAAGCCAAAACTTCACCAAACTTTGCCAAAGACCTTAGAACATCATCGAAACATGGTTTGGAATCTATGAAGTGAAGAAATGATGAAGGAAGGAGAGGATCAAGGTGTGGCCGAGCCTCATTGGTGTTTTGGAAGATTTGATCGAGAGCAACTGGAACTGAAGTGATGGCCGAGCACTAGAAAGTAAGGTGGAGTTGTTTAGGTGATGTTTTGGCGAAGTTAAGATGATTTGGTGAAGTGTTGGATTGAATGAATGTTGGTAGAAAGTTAAACGATTTGGTTAAAGGTAAGTACTCATATTTTAAATTTATTAATTTTTAAAAACATTTCAAGTTAATTACGTGAAATATTTGGTATATGTTAGATGACTTAATGCTTGATAACTTGGTTGATATTATGGTTGATTATATGTTGATTATATGCTAGTGATATGGATGATAACTTCGTTTGATAATGATAAGAGAAATAGTTAGTAAGCATAGTTAATTAAATGAGAATTAAATCCATACAAATGTATGTACGGAAATTATTTAGCCTCTTAATGATTTCAAAATATCTAAAAAGATTGGAAATGATATTATAATAATATAACATTGTAATATGAAATGAAATGAAAAATGAGTTTGAAATGATGAAAATATTTTTTTAAATAAGTTCAAATAGTTTAAATATGATTTAAAACAAATTTGAAGTGTTTCGAACAAGTTTCAAAGCAATTCACAAAATTAGTCAAAATCGAGCTCGTCGCGTAGTGGTAGCTCATAAATTTCGACCTGTAACTTTAAACTAATGTAGAGAATGATTTATAAGTTGGATTTCTTCGAAATAAAAATTCTTTGGTCCACAATGATAATTGTTTTCCAACGAAGAAATAGAATCAAGATTTCATCAAGTATTTATTCGAAATTCATATATTTAATTTATTTTAAATATTCAGGAGTTAATTTTATAAGTTGAATAACTTATATTTGAAATATAGTGATTTAATTGAATAATTAAATTGTTAGTTTAATAATTAAATGGCACAAATAACTGAAATTTGAATTTAATGTGAATAAAAATGATTTATAAAGTTGAATTAAATTCTATTTGAATTAGAATGGTGTTAGAGAACTTTTAAAATTGAATTAAAAGTTAAATTATAGAAATTGAATATTTTAGTATTTAATTAACGTGTAAAATTAGTCATTTTTGATAAAGTCTCGGATTTCGATGAAACTAGTTTCATTGAACCCATAATGTTATATTATTGTAAGATTTCAAATTTCGTATTAATCGGATTTGCGGTTTAGTCGTGGTAAGCTAAAGTGCATAGAAATTTGTTTAAGTGAATTTTAAATTTAAATAAGTCGATTAGAAAACCTATCTTCAAGTTCGATCGAATTGGCTTCTGATATATATTCCATTGTGTTCGCAATAGGGGTAAAACATTATAAACGTCTGGTGGCATGTTTCGATTGGAGTTCGAAAATATTTCAAGTGAATAGTATCGTGAAATTTTCTATATAAGGCCAAACTATTTTCTTATTTTCACTCAAACCTTAGTTACTAAACCCTAGCTGCCATTTTTACTTCTACGGACGAAATCACCCTCCTTCCTCCTTGTTTTTCTCTCGATCCATACATTTTCAAGCTACGAGTTCAATATGAAAGTTGGAGAGCAAATCAAGCTCTATAATCTCAACAGTGATGATCGAAATCAAGACGATGGTTCAACAGCAATTCATGCTCAAAGCCATGCATTCAAGCATGTTTTTGAGCAACAGAGATGGCCGAGTGTGACCGTGCTTCGGCCACTGATGGAGCTCGCGATGAGCTTTCATTTGAAGGTAGCTGATCGTCGTTTCGGCCTTCGTAAAGGTCGTAAAAATTCATGGAAGAAGGGCGGCTACATGGGTTTGTTTGAACAAGCTGAACGATGGGGGGAAAAGATAAGGGGATGGCCAGATGTCATCAAAAAAACCGTGCAGCCCAGATCATTTGCAGGTTAAATAATATAAAAAGGAAATTGTAAATTTAATTATATAAATTCATATAAACATTTAAAATACTATAACTTCATCATACGAGATCCGTTTCTGACGAAACAAGTTGTATTGGGTCCGTATTAATAAGCACTACATTTTAGAGCTGGTTTCGAGTTGATTGGAGCTAGTGAAAATTTTGGGAAAAATTAAACGCATTCAGAATAAAATACTACAACTGCTATTGAAACCAAGTGAGTACAACTCACTCCTTCTGACTCGCTTGTATTTTTATATAATTGAGAAATAAATTTATTTATGATCTTTGATGATTGTTTGGATGATATATGCATGATATATTATTTATATATTGATTGGTATTTGGATATATTCCTGCCTATTTGAGCAGATGAGACCCTGTACGTTCCAATGTATGAGCAGATGACCTTTTATACATACGCCTGCCTTGAAGTGGACATTGTACACATATTCTAATATGTATATTTATTGTAGGTGACAGGTTGGAGGGATCTAACTGGATTACTCAGCAGTGTAGATTTTATTTACAGATATTGATATATGCTGTTATCACATGATATATGATGTCTTGGATGCCGTGATTGATGTATTTAGTGCTGTTGCAACAGTGGGCCTATTTTGGAATTTTAAAAATATTAAACTGGTGATTTTGAATTAAAAAAGATTTTCAATGTGATTTTTAAAATAGATGTTTTATTTAATTTTAATTGTTAAGGAAATGAATTTATTTTAAATAAATAAATGTAATAATTTTTACGTTATAAAAATTACGATTTTTGTGAAATATGATTGAAATGTGATTTTTGGAATATGGAGTTAACTATTTTTTAAAGTAGTTTAAATTGAGATTTTTGAACTATTACACAGTTTATATATAAGATTTATAAAATTGATATTTTATAAATCAAAGTATTGGAATTATAAAGAAGTTTTGTAAATGTTAAAATGAAGCTATAATTGAATCTTATAAGTAAATAAGATTTATAAATTGGTGAATTTATAAAAAGAACTAATTTGTAAATAAAGAGAATTATAAGTAATTACCTTATAATTCGGATTTTGGCTATAATTGAGATATAAATAGAATTTGGTAAAGGAATTATCCATGGTTTGGATAGTGAATAATCCTTTAATAAATATGTAGATGTAACGAATTTGGTGATGGAAATATATTCACGATTTTGGACAATGGATAATCTTTTAAATTAAAAGACAAGTTTTGAAAATGGCATTTTAAATAGAGTTAAATGGTTTGAAGATATTTTAAAATGTGTTAAGTATCGGATACATAGATTGAAACATTCAGTGTTGAAATAGATGTTTTCGCGAAGTATAGGAAATGATGGACTATAACGCTGTTGTTATAGTAAATAATTTTCGAAAGGAGATGTTTTGTGTAGTATATGGGATTTATACATTTATTTAATTATTGAATCCCTATACTGATGATTTTGGATTATCGTAACGATGTTTTACGCGACATTCGTTTAAACCCAAACAAATATGTTTAACGCGACATTCGTTTAAACCCAAATAAATATGTTTAAAGAGAATGTTTTCTTTAAAGAATAAAATATATACTTAATCCTGATTTGAGTATATGTAATATTTTCAATGTGTTGAAAATAAATTAATTTGTGAATTACTTTTATTAACTAAGTATATAGAAATATTTTCTAATACTGGAATATTGAAATGGTTTGGAATTATATCTTTTTAAAGATAATTTGTGGTGAATATTTGGCAAATGATGTAATTAATTAAAGATTGATTAAAAGAGCATAGTGATTGCTTATGGTGCCAGATATTTTTTGTTTGCTTTGATAGTTAAATAACCGACTATCAAAAATTTGGCCATTTCAGTTCCTCGATTTAATGTGGGAACTATTCGTACCCATAGTACGTAGCCTTCTATGTATGCTTGATTATCATTTGTGTTATGGATGTTGATTCGTGTCGTGTGGAGTATTACTCCAATTTATCGAGCTTCCTTCTTGAATGAAGGATAGCAAGTTGAAAGTTGGAGATGTAATAAGTCTATGAGACTTAATTTCTATGTGAGAGGTTGAGAAATGCTTTTACGTTGTTGGTGCGAAGAGAGTGGGATCGGTTTATCCCAAGACAACTTCGGACCAATGTATATCCAACAATTGTGTAGGTTGGTTGTGATGATATTGGTACTCAGTATTCTCATAGTGGAGGGCTGCTTGTTGATCGTTTGGGGTAAAAATCCCAATATACATCTAGTAGCAGTAGTTTCTTCTTTATGAAATATCCAATGCAAGGACTATTCGCTACTAATCCTAGGAATTTCCCGATAGGATGTGGTAGGAAAGTACCTTCGGTTTGTCCTGTCCTAGACAACTTATATGGATGTTTGTCTGACATTGCATTTCTAAAGATTACGTACGTTGGTTATTACAAACGTACATCAGAGGTGGCAGAGAGGGCTACTTCTCTAAGCTTAACACCCTCCTTGAGACATATGAGCTCAAGGGTTGCATTTTTGTAGAAGGCAATTAGTAGTCAATGGAAATGGCTATGTGGCATTCAAAATGATGTGATATGTGAAAGGTAATCGTTACCTCAGGCCTCATCAACCGGAAATGACCGAAAAAAGATTAGATGCAACAGGGATAAGTGGGTCACTCCCAAGTAGGATATGATCATCCTCTCCTAGATATATTTCTTCCCGCTATGACATTCGAGATATTAATTAATGTGATTTGTATATTATGAGGGCCTTCAAAAAAGGTCGGTAACGACCAGAGGATGACATATTTCGTAATATCTAGTTATAGAGGTAGGTCAATCTTGTGTTGTTAGAGGGCAGGTGTTTTGCGCCTTGGGACATCCATCTAAAGGTGTACCCATCGAAAGGTAGTCCCTTCACCTGGTCATTTATGTAGAAATCCAAACTCCACTACATGCCTGCCATTTTGATCGAATTACCCATTTTAGGCTATATTGTGGAATTTAATCATAATAATTTCGGCTATGATTAATATTATTTGTATACTAGACACTGGTATAATATAAGAGGATTTGATATGAAATTTTTTAGTTATCATAAGGTGAAAACATGTCTGTATTTATGTGTGGACGTGTCTTACGAGATACTTTTGTTTTGGTAAAGGAAAAGTTTGGTAATTTAATAAATTCAGTTGAGTGTGTTTCTCATGCTGGTATACCAGACTGATCCGAGGGTTCTTTCCTTTCAATGCTCTGGTCAGACCGAGTATATTTACAGCTTCAGATATTTTTTCAATAAAAATTCAATAGTACATACAATTACCACGAGAGCTTCCACTATTTTCATATACTATTCATATACAACAACTTCTACTCTCTCATATACAACTCTCATTCAAATGAAAAATTATCTAATCACTCATATCCTCACTCACTTGAATATGAATTTTATATTCTTGCTCCAATTTATGTCTAGTCATCTTCTTTGCCTGTCTAATAACAATGCAGTAAAAAAAGCGAAAAAAAAATTGAAACTGCAAAAATAAAAATATATTTAAACTCAACATTGCCTCTGTTTATTGATTTTGTTTTCTCTTCATATTTCAAATATGCACCAATAATAACGAACATGGACCAGTAAAATAGGTTTATACAAGGACGAGTAGAACATGTTCGTGTGGTACAAAATTTTTAAATCAAGTCGATAATGTGCATAAGCAATCTACGACATGCATAGTGTATCACTGTACATGCCATAATGCCAAGCAATTTAAAATAAGCAAGCACACTGAAAAGGCTATGAATATACACTGTACACTTCACACTCGCACACATACACAGCCATATATAGGTGCACAAAATTTAACACATGCACAGGAGGTCAAGCCTAAATTTGTTTTGGACTCAATAGTGCACGACATCAAAATTTTACAACAAGTAAAGGCCAGAATATACACACACACACATACATATCAGCAAGTTGCATTCTTCGAACACAAACAATTCAATAACACACACGAGTTTGGCAGAAGGAGCATAACTCAAGGCAGTCTCACAGGTGAAAACGCAAGTCAACAAACCAAAAACACACACATAAAGCCAGAAAATTACAAGTGAGCATCATAGATAAAAAACACATGCATTTGCACAACAATAAGCACAAAGCAATGCATAAGTCCAATAGGAAGTAGGCAATGCAATATGCATCAATTTAAGTACACAATGGGAAGCAAAATAGGCGCAACAGCAAAATGTATGATAGTGCACATAGTCAGGAACAGCAAGAATCAGAACTAATACACAGGTCATGGCAAATATTTAAAGATGTAACATTATGCATAATAGTAATGCATATGCAAAAGACAAGCACAACATAAGATCGAAAGTAGAACAAGGTCTAGTGCAACATAGGCTACTGCACATGTATTCACAAATAAGGTAGACCAGATGAATGTACACAGAGATGAAATAGAAAAGCAAGTGAATGTCACAACACACAAGTTTGTACAAGGGCACAACTCAGACATAAAGCCACGCATGCGCAGACATAAAAGGAAGCAAAGCAGGGATGTATAAGTGCACACACAAGAAGAAAATGCACCAGTGCACTCACAAATACACATAACAAATACAATATATATATATTATAAATTAGGGTTTCCAATTATTATTTTGTTGTATTTACCTTCAAATTTAAAACTCTAATTTTGTAGCTAGTATTGAACTATGGTGTGTAGTTTTGAAAATCCTTAACTTGGGGATGGGGATGGGGTTGAGGCAGGGTTTCTAGGTCTCTGATTAGAATATTCAAATCAGAAATAGTCGTAAATTTACAGGGTCTGTAAACGGTTGATTATTTAATCTTAGTAGAAATCTTGGGGGAAGTAGTAGGCGGCTTTTTCCAAAGCTAGGTAAATTTATGTTTCGCTTTTATTTGCGCACCTACTCTATTGTTATCTATGTTTTGATTTTTATTATTCTTGTTAATTTTTTATAAACCTTAACCACCCTCTCTAGGGTTAATTCGATCCTACAAGTGGTATCAGAGCCAGGCCACGAGTAAAAATGTCTAACCTTAATTGTAGATCTAGCTAGAGCCAGTCCAGTGTTAGTTTACCTATTTTTGACGGAACAAATTTGTTAAATTGGAAACTGAAAAATGGATCTTTATTTAAAATCTATTAATTTTAAGTATCGGAATATTATTGAAAATGGGTATAATAGGGTAGATAAGAAAAATATTTCGATTAACGCTTATGCTATGAATATTCTCTACTCTCTAATTGATAGAGATGAATTTAACCGTATCTCTCATTTTTTAACAACATAGGAAATTTTGGAACACTCTTAATGCAATATATGGTGTGAAAGTCAACAATAGCGAGAAAATCCCTAAAACGGGTACAATAGAAAACTTTGTTTGACAAGATCTACAATACACGATTCAGACGACGACAGTGACGACAATGGTTTGACAACTAATTAGATATGTAATTTTTCATCTAAAGATTTAGTGCTTTTGTGTCGTAAAATAAAAAAAAACTGTTTGTGATTTGGAGTTAAAAAGTAACTGGTTTAAAAGCGAAAAACCTAAATTTCATCAAAAAAATAATAAGCTGTAATTGGACCTCGAAAAGATTTAGAAAACTGAAAATTATAATTGCAAAAAATGTTTGAATTATGGAAAAGAATTGCTCGTTTTCATGAATTCTTTTCAAAAGCTAAGGAAGGAAATTTTGATTTTGGCAAAAAAGGAAGCAGAGTTAATTTGCGAAAACAACATTTTACAATAGGAGATGGAAAGTTTTAAAATGTTCAAAAATTCCAAAAGCATAAATTTTGAAAGGGAATTAAACAAGGTCAAAGTAAATTTCAAAACCCTTGAAAATATGAATTTGAAAAATTAAAAAACTAAAATTATTCGAATAAATCATGAACTTGAAAAAGCGATTAAAAATATCAAGGATTTTGAAAAACTTGAATTTGAAAAACACAAACTTATTGAATCTAAGAAGCTTGAAATTGAAACCAAAATAAAAGGGCACGAAAATGAAAATTTAGTCTTAAAAGGAAATGATGTTGAACAGCGAAAAATACTATTCTTTGTTGTTCAAACCTAATAAATAAAAATAAACTTTTAAAATTGTAGTAATCTAGAGTTAACTCTTCAATAAAATTTCACTGGAGAGAAATCATTTAATATATTATTAGGAAATCAACTCTTTGCAAAAAATAAAAAGGGAATTGGATTTGAAAGAGTGTCAACATTTAAACAGTGACTAGTAACATTGCTAGGAGAAGAAGTGTGATACCCAAATGCAAATATAAGACATAATTATAATAATTGTTGAAGCAAGAACAAACACAAAACCGTTAAACAAATTTGAGTTCAAAAGGTACCAATATAAAGATTTCTAACTTCAAACAAATTTGGATTCCTAAGGGTACAATTGTTAAAATGGACGATCTGCCACATAAACAAATTTGGATATCAATGATTCCAAACATAAATGAAAGTGGTCCTACATCCTTTTGCTGGGCCACCTCTTCTTTTAATATGTAGGTACAAAGCCCCGCTAAGAAACAACTACGATAGAAGCAGATTCCGAGTGGTTCTACATATTTGATGGGAATTAATTGAAATGTTTCTTAGCGTAGAAAAGTGAAGAGGAGATCCACATTGTCAACAATAATATGACATCAAAGTTAAGTAAAGGTATGATCTCTAAACCTTATTTTCTTTTTGAATTATTAATTTTTTTTTTCGATGATACTGTTGTAGTATAATTGTCTTATCTTCAGCTTATTAACTCCGATTTCCAAAATTTCATATGATCCAGAAAAAAGATAAATAAAATTCTGTAAGTTTTATATATTTTTTATAGAGTTTGAACTTAAACTATTGGAAAATTGCAAACCATTCAGTATATTGTTCGAAAATTGTTTCAGAACTTCTTAACATAGCTGTAGTAAATCGATCATAACTTGAACATTATTACTTCGAATTCTGAAATCCTAAAGTTATGGAAAGCTAACTAATAACATTACAACATTACTATTTTGGCTTTTTGCTGATTTATTTTATATAACCTTCTAAACAACAATCATGTCAGCATATTACTTGAAAAGTGCTTCTAATTTATGCAAATAAGCTGTAGTGTTTCAGATATAACGTTTGACCGATTCATCATTTTGACTTGAAACCAATTTCGGTGATTAGTAATATTAATACCTAAAAATTTCAAGTTTGGAACTAGATCAAGTTATGGACTTAAAGTTTTCAAATAGTAGTTTCAAATAGATTAAACTTTCAAAATAACAATGGTTAACTGTATGATGATTACCTTCATTTCCTTTAATAATGACTAACAAATCATTAATTGGAGAATTTTTAGCTATTTGTGCCTTTATTTGATGCAAATGGCTTTGTTGAAATACCCTTGTATGCCACCATCGGCAGCCGAGTTTAAGTCTTATTAGACATTTTTTCATTCGAGATCATATTTACGTTGGATTATATTTTAAACCATTTTTACAAAACCCTTCCAGAAAATAGATTTTCACAACTTCATGTGGACTAAAAAATCGTACATCTTGGTTTTTTAATAAAAATCCATTTGTTTACTACAATAAGGAATTTACTCCAAAAAAGATGTGCTTGATTGTTTAAATATTTTAAAATATGTCAAAAATAATTAACAGTAGTTAAGAAAATGATATGTAGTGCTTAAATTATACTTCATAACTAGAGAAAGTATATGTTAAAATTTCTTGAAAATTGATATGATATATTTTAATTGGTACATATTTCATGACCATCTCTACTACTATAATCTTTCTTGCAATATATACACCAATATTTAATGCAGTGTGCAGAAGTCAGTATTTCAAAAAAACGAGGAATTATATTTTAGTGTGATTTAAATAATTTGTTCAATCCCAAAGTATTCACTCTCAGTTAAAAGTCCTCACAGTTAAGCATGGGTAAATGACTTTAATCTCTATATATGTGCTTCCATTCTCATTTAAAAATCCTTACGGTAATGCGTGTATGGAACACTTATATAAGAGAAGGATAAATATTTAAATAATTTCCAACATCATTTAAAAGTCTTAACGGTTATGCATGGTTAGAAAATGCTCATTCTTTATAAGTACCTACTAATCTCATTTAAAAGTCTTAACGGTTATGCATGGTTAAAAAATACTTAATATTCTTTGTTTAATTTCAAAACTTTCAAAATTTTGCTTTACTTAAAAAATTACCACACTATTGTCACTATATAAAATCCTCATTAAACCATAACCTAATCATCACTCTAAAATGGAATATATGTCTACTTAACAAAATCTTATGGTTTTTGTTTGATTGATTCAATTATTTAATATATTTTATCTCTATACGATTTGTAGTTCCAATAAAAATCTATGACAATATCAATTATTATTATTATTCTTTTAAAAGGTGAGAGAGGTTACAATTCTGGTGGTTGAGTAATAATCTTACAGATATTCAAGATTAGATTTCACTTTTCAACGGCTGTTTTAGTTTTTGCAATTATTTTGACATTGATTTTCCTTTGGCAGTTAGGATTTTTTTATTGCATGCATCTGTGTAGGGGGATCTAGCTATAGGGGAAGTATTTAAATAAGGGGAGCTTAACCATGACACATTAAAAACATTTCTTTGGTGCAAAATCTTAATATATGTTTGTTATCATCAATAATACACCTAATTGCGATAAGAACTTCCACAATTTTCATAACATATACAACAATTTCTACTCTCTCGTATACAACACTCCTATAATTACAACAATTTTCTAATCACTCATATCCTTACTCACTAGAATATGATCTTTATTTTCTTGCTCTAATTTTTGTCCAGTCAAATGCTTTGTCAGTCAAATAACAATGCAGTAAAAAGCAAAAAGAAACAAATTGAAATTGCAAAAATATAAATACATTTAAACTCAAAGTTACCTCAATTTATTGGTTTTGTTTTCTTTTCATATTTTAAACCTGCAATAATAATAATGAAGATGGACTATTGCAATAGGAATATACAAAGACCAATACAACATGTTTGTATGGAATAAATTTGTTAAATGAAATCAATAATGTGCAGAGCATCCTACCACATGCACAGTATATCACCATACATGCCATAAGGCCGAGCAATTTTCAATAAGCAAGCATATTGAAAAAGCCATACATATACACTTGTTCATATTTCACACTTGCACGCATATATAACCAGATATAGGCAAACAAATTCAACACAAGTGCACGAGATCAATCCCAAATGTATTTCAGACTCAACACAATGCAGTAAGTAAATACACATCAGAAACAACATAGTGCACAACATCAAAAGTGCACAACAAGTCAAGGTCATGACACATACATATCAGCAAGTTGCATTCTCTAGACACAAACAAATTGGAAACACACACGATTTCGACATAAGGAGAACAAATCAAGGTAGGCTCACAAGTGCAAACACAAATGCACAAACCAACAGTGCACACGTAAGGACATCAAGCAACAAGGAAGCATCACAGATCAAGAAACATGGGAATGTTCATAGCAACAAACCCAAAGCAATGCAATATGCATCAATTTAAGTGCACAAGGGGAAGCAAAAATAGGTGCACAACAAAACTTATGCAAGTGCACATATAGTCAGGAATAGCAAGCATCAAAACTGATATATAGCGTCAAGGAAAATGCATATATATAAAGATGTAAGATGGTGCACAACAGCAATGCATATGCATAAAAGAGACATACACACAAGATCAGAACTAGAACAAGATCAGCTGCAACAGAAGCTAGTATACAGGAATTCAGTAAACAAGTCAGACTAGATAAATGTATACAAAGATGAAACGACAAAGGCAAGTGAATGTCATAACGCATAAGTTCAGACAAGTACGCACTCAAACGTAAAGTCATGCACACATAGACATAATAGGAAGCAAGGAAGAAGTGTGCAAGAGCATAGACAAGAAGAAAATGCACTAATGCACTCATAAATACACATAAACACACACATCGATATATATATATACACATAATGGAGTGTACAAAGAAGCATCTCAATGTCAAACCAGACTACACATTCAAGCTGAAATAGGGCTGAACTAATTTACAAAGTTAGGTTGTAACCAAAGATTGAGGAAGTAAGATTTCTCAAGCATATGCAGTTAGGAACAAATTTATGTTCAAAGAAAATAAGTGGAGTAAATTCAAAGTCGAACATATCAATATTTTCAAATGGGAGCTAATCAAAATTCAGGAGTGAATAACTAAATAATCTCAAAACCAAAGATCAAGGAATCGATCAAAGGAAACCAATAACCAATAATAAAAGTAATTCATGAATTGAAATATTCAAAAAAAAATTCATAAACTATATGAAATTACAAGGAAGATTTTTATCAAATCACTTCCTATATAAACCAAATCATCATCGACAATTCAACGTCGTCGATTTCAAAACTAAAAATCAGAAAATTAGAAACATACCAACTCATCAAAAGCAAAAGCTCTTGATGAAGAAAGCAGCTGCAAATATCAATTGCCAAGCTACCGAGAAAGATCGAGCTATGAGGGGAAAATGGAAAAAATTTCCTATCATTCTCAAATAAGTGGCTTTTCATCAGACGAAGAAGGGAAACCCCAAAGTGGAAATAAAGAAAAGTGGATTGGTGTTGAAAATGGAATCAGGCTTAAAGAAGTTGAATACATTCTTTGTTTTGGGCCGCATTTCTTTTAAAGCTTAAACATCATAAATTAGGGTTTCCAAATTTTATTTTATTGTATTTACTTTTAAATTTAAAACTCTAGTTTTTTAACTAGGATTGAACTACATTGTGTAGTTCAAGAAATTCTTCACTCAGGGATAAAGATGAGGCAGAGTTTCTTGGTCTAGGTTTAGAAAAATTAGGCAAGGCATAATCATAAGTTTACAGGGTCTATAAGCTGTCGATTGTTAATCTTAGCAGCAACGATAGGCGGGTTCTGTCAAAACTGGGTAAATTTGTGTGTTGTTTTTATTTTTGCATTTACCCTATTATTACATGTGCCGTAATTTTTATTATTCTTTTTAATTCATTATAAAACCTATTCACCACCCTTTAGGATTAATTTGATCCTACAATAATAATGATAGCAAGTCAGTGTCGAGTTACATCTTTACTATTACTAGTGGGTTGTCAGTTGTGAAAGTTCTAACAGGAAACGTTAGTTCCACGATGGAATGACTCACTCGATAGTTCTCCGTTGGTTACATACTGATAATTATAAATATATCAATCAATAGTCGAGATCGATAAGCAATTAAATTATACTTAATTAATATTTATTTAGGCTTAAATGAACTATTAGCCCATGATGTTAAGATGTTATTTCGATAGCAATAGGGCTTGTAAGAGGCAGCTGGAGATGGATGGTTGAGATTTGATGAGAAAAAGTATGAGACATGATCAATATTTCTATCTAGATTTTCCACTATAAAAGGACCTCTAATCCTAATGCAAAAAGGACTTTTTGGCTGCCATTTCCCTATCATTGCTAGCCGATCTCATCGACAAGGTGCTCTAATGAATTAATGACAAATCAATTCAAAAGGCGATAGCTATTGGATTGCAAAAGTTCTACGGTTCAATGATTAACAATTTGCGAAATCGAAAAGATTTCAAAGGAGGGGGAATGCATCACTACATAGGGTATTCTAATTCATTAGTATTAAATTTGTATTTTCTATACTATATGATTTATAATTTCTAGATAACATTATATTGTACACATATATTTATTATTATGTTGCTAGTTATGTGAGATTCTTATGTGTATCATCAATGTTGTCACGTAATTGATTGATTATATGTATGTTTTAATTTATTAAAAACCATTTTTCACATATATTTGAAGTGCATGGTCAGATAAATTTTATTTTAATTATTATCAATTTATTAATTAACATAATATTATAATATATTGCCTAATTTTAATTATACGACTTGTATTTAACTACACCATCATATCATATTTATAATTGAAGTTATATATAACAACCCGGAAATTTCAATCCCGAAAATTTCCAGATAGTTAAAGAAAAGAAGAAAAGATAGAAGAAGAAGAAGAAGAAAGAACAGAAACACCTAACACAGAAAACCTCGCATTCGTAGCGGATAAAATATAATAGCAAATAAATAACGGTTTACAAAGCAGAACTGTATCAATATATTTACATTATACATCAGAGTTACAACAATTTCCCAGCACTGGACAGTTTAAAATAACATGTCCCATATAAGTAACAATATGTCACAGCGGAAAAACACTCTATACGTTCATGTCCTTCAGCTCTCCTCCTGAGCTCCAGAATGTCCTTACCTACAAGTCTGTAATACTCGGTCTGACCCGAGCATTACATCAAAGTAACACCCGGGTCAGGCTGGAAACCAGCGTGAGTAAACCCATCTTAACAAGGAATACAAAAACATACAACTTATATAAACCCGGGGTAACTTATATTAATGTACAACTCCATAAGTTATTATAGACATCAACCATTTCGCACATTAATTTCTAAGTGCCAAAACTTAGATTTAAATGGTCCAATTTACTTAAGTCATTCCACTTCAGCATATTAGTTTCACATATCAAATTATAAGAATCGAAGTGGTTTCGGATATTCACTAATACCCGACTCCGGTCTCTTCGAAACCATTGTCAACTTAACTTAAATTATTCAAGTGAAATACAATTCTACTTTTAATACAAGATGTCATAGTAATTCATCATCAGTAGATAATCACACCTTCACAGTTTAAAACAAACATATCATATCACATAGCATCACAAACCATCTATTAGGGATAACAATAAATCAAGGCTTCCAATATCATTCTATTTATCCTTTAATTACATTTTTATAAACTTAATTAATCCTTAATTAATTTCACAAACTCATTATCCCACCCAATACGGTAATTAATCTTTAATAGATATTAATTCAATAGATACCATTCAAATTCAGACACGCAACAACCCATCATCCATAAGCAAGTATTATCAATTCATATCATAATTAATCTAATTACTTTAATTAACTCCTTAAGAATTAATAACTTAATCTTTCTTATACAATCATTAATTAAATACTAACCTTAATTAATTAATCACATCCTTGATTTGCTCACTTAATAAATTAATCAATCCTTAATCCCAGATTAATTACCCTAAATTAATTATCTCAATTAATCCCCTGATTAATTACATAGGGATTTAATCCAAATTACTTCCATCATCAACATCTTTAATTACATCCAGTAATTACCATTAATTACTTCCTTAAGTAAATATACTTCCATTAATTACATTAAGTAATAACTCATCAATCCTCAAGTGTTTAAAGTTAATTAAACTTAATTTAATTAATCTAAACTAATCACATTAACCCAATTAATTACATTAAGTAATTAATTTCTTAATTACTTTTTATTAAGTAATTAAACTTAAACAATTTCACATATGATTATTCTTAATTAATCTAATTAATTGTTAAAATTTATCACATTAATTAATTATTAAATAATCTTAAGTTAATAACCTTCATTAACAATTATTAATTACTTCTCTAAGTAATTAAACTTAGTCAAACCTTATTAATTTCAAATTAATTAATTTCCAATTTACAAATTAATTTATCCTAATTTTAATTAACTTAACCTTAATTATCCAATTTAAAACCCTTAGTAAGTTATCTTATTTAATCCATATTTTAATTATTTACAAGTAATTAATTGTCAAGTAATTCCAGTAAGTACTTTATTATTTAAGTAATTAACCAATCTCTAATTACAAATGATTGGTTTTTAATAAACTAAATTACCTTATTAATTTAATAAATCATTTTATCTTAATTGACTTTAGGATGAAACATTAACCCTTAAAATGACTCAATTACCATTAGCAAAACCTTGAATCTTTAAATCTTCCTTTAAGTTTATTCAAAATAAATTCCAAGTTTTACTTTAACAAAATCTAAATCAATTTACAAAAATTCCCCCTTTTCCCTTTTAATCCAACGTTAATGAAACATTTGTCATTTATAAACAAATTTAAAAGAAAATTTTAATCCAATTCATTTTGAATTTAAATCCTTAATAAATTATACTTTAACATTTTTATAAACTTAATTCTTCTCTTTAACTGAGATTTAAAAAAAAAATGAATCAGGTTAAAATTCAAGTTTAAACTTTACTTATATCGAAAACTTGGTTTTCAAAAATTTATTTTAATAATATGGGAAAAAATAGAACAAATCAAGTTTATTAAAACCTGAAACAGCCATCAACCCGAAGCAACCATACTGTTGCTTCGAGACCAAAACCCCACTGCCCTCAGTCTCACACCCTCTCTCATTACTTCGAGTTCTTTCTCCATCTGTACAAGGTTTTCCCCGAGACTTCGCTGTAACCCAACGACCCAGACACCACGTGCACAGTGTGCACGTATACCAACGACGCCGACCTTCGGTGATCGGCACGGCAACACTCAACAATCTCTTGAAACCATGCGAACTC
Organism: Allium cepa; assembly: GCA_030765085.1. Classification (NCBI taxonomy): domain Eukaryota; kingdom Viridiplantae; phylum Streptophyta; class Magnoliopsida; order Asparagales; family Amaryllidaceae; genus Allium; species Allium cepa. The sequence continues at coordinate 193,085,543 of CM060943.1, forward strand.
TCAACAACACCCAGATCGAACAAAAACTCCTCGAATCGAAAACGAGGTGTTCACGTCCCAACCTGGAACCTTCCATGGCCAGAAAACTTCTTTTTCTCGTCGTCTCCGATCTTGAGGTCACCAGACCACCACATTGATACTACGGTACACAATCAAGCATCCATTTCCACCATCGCGACCCCCCACGATTCATCACCCACGTCGAAAACGACCTGACAATCCCAACTAGCAAAACACTACACTAAACCCTAGTTCACTCCGTTACGACTACCATGGCCTTCGAGAAAATCTACGAGCATTTTTCCTATGCTCGCCACCATTCATACCTCCTATGACCCCAACCCCGAGACATCAAATTGCTACGATCACCAGGAATTACTAAAAACCCAGATGCCGTTCATCTCGCTATTTCTCTTAATTTATAAATCTAAAAATCCTGTTTCGACTTCTAAAAATCACAATTTGTGATGATAAGTCAAATTATAATCATGGATCCTCAATTTGTGCAGGTCAAAATTTTGATATTTCTAAGTTTTACTGTCATTTTTACATTCTAGTAAAACTGCTTTATATATAACAAAATAATATTAGCATTTCAATCTTGAACAGCAAACTTGTTTATATATTGATAACTTGAAGGAATTCAGAGAGAAAAATCTTTAATTGTTTCAAGTTTTAAAACCTGAACATCTAGAACAGAGTAAATCAGACATGTACATCATTATGTTCATATATATAAAATTCTTATCACGCAAACACTTATTACACCTGAAATCAAAAATCCATTTCATGCAAACAGATTTAAAGCAGATTTAAATTGTAGTTTACTCACCTTAGATGCACTTGAACAGAGGAGTTTTTTTTTTCTCTTTGAAAATTTCTGCTTTAATCTGGATTTGAAATGTGCATGCCTTTTTCTTTATTTCCAGAAAAGCTGAATTGCTTGAAACATCAACACAGAAATGCTTAGAAGAATGATTTGTGTAACTAGAACAAAGTGATGATGATCAAGGAATTTGAAAACCTGTTTGGTTCCAGGTTTTGAGAAAATGGTTACATGTTGATCTTTGATTTTGAACTTGAGGAATATTTCAGGTTATGGTTTCTTAGTGGATTTCTGAAAAAAGATTACAGGTTTGTTCTTCTTACATTTTTTTTTTTTGAATTTCCCTTTCAGCCTTGTACATTAATTACATACATTTCCCAAATTAAAAGATATAAATGCCACTTGTCCCAACATGAAGTCTTTAGCTTACAAATGCACAATGTATATTTTAAGTGTTTACACTTGTTAATTATTTAGGAATTTATGTTTTCATATTATGTTTATATCCTTATGTTTAGTACCTTATATATAATAATTATATATATTTTTAAAGAAAATATGCTTCTTTACTAAATCCCATTTTTAAAAGAGCTACCATTTCCAAACTTAATAAGCATTTTCTTTTAGTGTTTTAGAAATATAAAATTTTAACTTTAAATCTTCTTACAAGTGTTTTAGAGATGAGCCAATATGTTTACAAATGTTACTTAAGTATTTTTTCCTAATAAATTTTCATTTACTTTAAATGTAATATAACTTACTTATTTAATTTTCTTAATATAATTTTACATATGTAAATATAAATTTACTTTTAAAGAAAATATTCTAAAACTAATTATAACACAGATATATTTCTTATTTATGTAATTTAAAATCTAAAACATTTATTTTTATACATCTATAAGCATTTTAATTTAATCACTTTTGAAGAAAACAAAAATAAAACTTTGGTTAAATTCTTTCTAAACTATCATACATAAAATAAACAATTATCTTATATTTGTAGGATCTAGATTAACCCTAGAGGGGGGTGAATAGGGTTATAGCAAATTTTCTCAAATTTAACACAGAAACAAACTACAGAAATAAATATGCTGAAAAGTAAATCACACACAAAATTTACCCAGCTTCGGCAACCCCTGCCTACTGCTGCATTCCCAGATTTCTATTAGAATTAAACAATATCCCGCTTACAAACACTCTACTAGACTCGCAAACCTTTGCTCCCGCTCACAAACACTCTACTAGACTCGCACACCCTGCTCCGCCTATAGAGTTTCGTTTACTCGCAAACTCTGCTCCCGCCTATAGAGTTTTGCAAACTCGCACACCCTGCTCACTGAACTAATTCTAACTAGACAATCTGATACTACCTACAACCTTGGTGGTGATTTACAAATTCTTAGACTCGAAAAGAAAAAACAACTTTAGAAACAAGACCAGGAGCAAAAATTAAAATATAAACTTTAATTCCTAATTTTTGCTCAAATTCAAACTAAAAACTCCCTTTACTAAAACCCTAAATAAAAGTAACTAAAGCCCTTTTAAAAAAACAAGGCCGGCCTACTAATTCTTGAACCCGATCCTTCTTTCTTGCTTTGAGAAAATGATGGCGGTCGTTCCTCTTGAAATTAGGGCATCGTTCCCCTATTTCTTTGCTACTGTAAAATTGCGGCTTTGTTCTTCTTTCTCGAACTAGGGCTTCGACTCTGTATTGTGATGCTCTTGCTTGCGCTCGTTCTCTGATGATTGATTCTACTTGCAGCTGCTCCTTTGATCGAGTTTGAGAGATTGGTATGTAATTTCTCTATTTGTTGGTTTGATTGTCTGCCTTTTTCACTCGATGCCGATGATGATCACTTGGGTTTGGTATTTATATGAATTCGTGACACTTGATTTTTCTCGTATCAGTTTGATACTTTCCTAAATTATGCTTTCCTGATATATTCTTGACCTTGATGCTTACGGCTTTGTTTTGAGAACGTTTGATCCTTCTTGAATAACAAGGCAGAAACTTTCCTCTTTTTAATTGCTGACTATTTCAAAAATAAAGATACGATTTTTTTTTTCTTTTTCCTGTTACATGCATTCTGTAACTTGCTTCTTTCACGCTCGATATTATATTGATGATTGAGATTTTTCCTTGGCTGTTTCATAATCTTATACCCGATAATTCTTGGTTTTAAACTGCTCCGATGTTGATAATTCTCTGGGATGACCACAGGTTTAAAACTTTCATATTTCTTGAATTTTGCAACTTGCTTCTCTGCTACTATATATATTCATCAATGTTGGCATCTGCATTGCATTTCTCAGTGAACTCCATTTCACTTTGTTGCATTTGGTCTCGAGTTTCACTGTTGCATGCACTTGTTGTATGTGTGTGTTCATATTTGCAACATACTCGATCTATAGTTGTTTTTGCTTCTGGTTTCACTTGCATATTGTTGGTCGAAACTGGTCCTTGTATCATTGCTCTTCATTGCTGGTGTGTTGTTCCAGTTGAGTCTGCACATGTTTGGGTTGCATATATGTACCGCCCTTGTACATGCTTCACTGCATCTTCTTATACCTGTTGCACTTGCAATGATGTTCTCCATTTCATGTTTGAATTCCTACTTGTCTGCACTGATGTTCATCTGTTCATGTTGCATATATCACTGAGTTGCCATTTCATATGCTTGCACTACTTCATTTTGTATTCGTTTTGATCTGTCGAAGCTTTGCGATTTGGTTTTACTCATTACTTTTTCTTGTATCATTGATGTTTCTTGAGCTTCTGGCCTGAACTTGACTCACTTGAACTTGTTGTTGCCAGTTTTCACTTGTAGTTGTATTCCCTTCATGTTTGCATACTGTACTTCATTTTCCACTGTTTGGTTGATGTGCATGTGCTGTGATGTTTGTTGTTTGGACATTTTCTTGTGTGATCATGACTATTGTCTGCACTGTCCACTTGTGTATTGCCTTTGACATCCATGTTCTTCACTCTGGTTGGTCGAGACTTGTTGTTTTGTGGTCTTCTTATTGTGATGATTTTGTTGCTCTAACTTTATCACTGGATCCATTCTGGTTTGAGCTTGTTTGCAATTTTGCCTTGACCACCTTTATGCTGTAACCATACTTTTGGCATGATTGATATTGAGACCTGTAGTCTTCATTTGCAGCCTTGTGTTGAACCCAGTTTCAAAAACTCGGGTTTGACCTTGTGCTCGTGTCGTGATTGCACGTGAGTTGAACCTGTCTTTTCATTTGGGTTTGACTTGTGCACACCTGTCCCAGTAGCATTATCAAGTGTATATCGATGTGCACGGCCATGTGGCATGTACAGTGACACATTGTGCATGTCACATTGTTCGTGTATGATGAATGCAAATGTAAATTATGACAAACAACCCAAATAACTGAGGCAAATGGTATTTTCAAAAATCATATTTCATTTTATATTGCAAAAATGTTTCTTTTTCAATTTTACTGCGTTAGTGAATATTTTTGCAGATTTCTCAGATGCTGGATTCAAACTGGAATGCAGTTGAAGATAAAATATGAGTGTGAGTGATATATAGTGAGGTTATCAATGTAAAAATATTTGTGATGTAATTGTGATGTAATCAAAAATGTATATGTATAGTGAGAGCTTGAAATTGTACTATTCAAGATTGTAATAAATATTTGTTTGAATAAAATTTCTGTTTGAATTCAAAATCTGTGTAACTTGTTCTGTTTGAATTCAAATTCAAATTCTGTGTAATTTATTTTATTCAACAAATATTTATTTAATCTATGAAAAACAAAATAGTACATTACCAAATACATTTAAATGAATATATATGTTTATTATCATCAAACAAAAACATATAAGCGCATATTCATACAATCTCCCCCTTTTGATGATAACAAACATATATTTAAGATTTTGACCATGTTAAATGTATTTGACCAATTATATACTCTAATTGCTCCCCCTATTTAAATGCTTCCTCTCTACATGATGCTCCCCCTACATATATGCATACAAATAGAAATATATAAATGAGTCTAGATGAAAATGGAAAATTATTTGACCTTTGCTTGATTCTATTTGACAAATCTTAACTTTTCTCTCCCCCTTTTGTTATCAGCAAAAGAATAATAGTGTTAGAGAAAAATAGAGATTAAGTGATCAATATTAATCCAACATTAAACTCAAATTGAATATAAATATTAAACTTCAATAAGAGTCAAACAAAAATAATAACTACCCTTGTTAGGCGCATATTCCACTTTTAGAAATGATGCATATGATGTTCATATAAAATCATACAGTTGAATCTTCTTGTGGTACATTTATATCAGGAATTTGAATATCTACTAATCATGCATAACCGTTAGGACTTTTAAATGAGTTTAGTAGTATTCCAATTTAATTTTTTAAAAATGAAATCAAGTATCTTCTAATCACGCATGACCGTGAGGACTTTTAAATGGGATTAGAATCAACTTGTCTATTTAATCAATTAATTTTGATATGCGTTCCATACATGCATAACCATAAGGACTTTTAAATGAGCATGGAAGCACATAATCAAAAATCCAAGTAATTCACCCATGCATAACCGTGAGGACTTTTAAATGAGAGTGAATACTTTGGATATTTATTTATTTTTACAAAAAAATGTGAAATGAAAAACAAATGATCCCTGAATATAGTACCACATATCGACAAACTATATTGAATATTTGATAAACCATGGTCGATAGAAATAATGATAGATATAGAAATGGTCATGGAATCTTTACCCGACAAAAAGTTTTATAATTCTTTTTTGAATTCCTAAAGAAATTTTCCAAAATATACTCTTTTGAGTAATGTATGAAAAATATCAACACTCATCACTTTTTCCGATCACTATTTATCTTTTTGACAATTATTAGGGAGTTAGATTAGTCAAAATTTGTCATTTAAAATCATAAAAATGACTAATCTGAAAATATGGTCAAACATGATTTTCTCGAAGGGGTTACATGAGAAAAATTTCTGCTATTTGAAAATTGTTTCAAGTGAAAGATGTGCAGATATTTTCTTTGAAAAACGATGCAGCAAATGAATGCTTCAAATATTAATCACGTTCCACTAGTAATTTTTCTATCAACTAGATTACCAGTGTAATCTGCATCTAAGTTTCTCTTTCAATCCAAAATATCACTAACTAAAATTGATAATCCAGACAATGAAGTGTGCACCAAAAATTTCAAACCCAATTTAAATGGCATTCTTTGAATTTGAATTGAAGCCATGTAAACAATCAGAAACTGGGAATATAGAGTTAGCCGAATTATGACCAAATGTATCCAACAAAACACAATGTTTAATCCAAACAAATATGAATGAAGTAATTCGAAGAGTAGTGATTTTGGCATAAATGTAATTGGCTAATTATGTAAACCAAGTCAGAATCAAAAAATCATCATCTCATCATTATCACAATTTTGCCTGATTTAATTCAGAATATGGTGCAGATTATCACATTTAATATACCTTCACCTGTTTTACCTTTACGATAATTTTTCATGGTTGCCCAATGTGATCCTGTCACCTTTGTACTAGGCTAAGAAACTTTGCTTTGTTGCCCATTGTGTTTCTGGAACAGCCAAAAATCCAGAAAACACTGTTGTTGTTCCTTAGCCTGCCACCACACCTACACGGGAAAAGATTTATGTGACCTATTTGTTTTTATAGGTCCATGGTTGTTAGTGGCAGAAGATTTAGACAAATAATTTTGTGGAGACCCAAAACTGTTTATATGTGTTCCTTTTGGCACCCAAATTTGTTTAACTTTGAGAGATTTTATATTTGTGCCTTTTGGAATCCAAATTGGTACAGTTTTCATGTGTTTGGGTCTATACCAACAATTATTTTGATTGTGTCCAAATTTTCTACAAATTGTGCACACTAAATTTTCTTGATTAATCTTGCTCTCAACATTTTCAGATTTATTATATCCAAGTCCTTGTCTAACTGTATTGACAGTTTGCTTTCCTAATAGCATATTCAACGATTTTTCACTTTTTGAGAATTTATCTAAGGTCATTGACAATTGTTGGACTTGTGTTTTGAGAGATTCATTTTCATTTATCAATTGTGTGCACTTTTTAATAGAATCCTCTCTCCTAGTATTTTCATTCTCTTTTAAAATCAGAATTTCTTTTTCAAGTGATTTTATATTGATTTCTGATTTTTTAATTTCCTTTTCGAATGTTGGACACTTATCACACTTAGGGATCTTACTTTGATAGGTTTTAACTAATTTATCGAGTTGTTCATTTAATTCTATCAAAGTATCTTTTTGTGATTCAAGTTTGGCATACTTCTCCCTAAGTCGTTCAAAACAGCCATTCACTTCGTGGAAATAAATAATTAATTCAGAGTAAGTGAGTTTCGATACCTCGCTTGGCTTCATATTGTGCTCTCTGTTTTTTAATTTTTGATTTAGAACTGGATTTCCTTATTTGCGGTTCCTCCTTTTGAATTTTTCCATTGGTAATGCCAGCTCGACTGCTCCATCGTCATCATCCTCATCACAACTGCTATTTACCACTCCTGTTAAGCACATTTCTTTAACTGGGTTGGTTGTGGAGGACATCTCATTACCGTTGACTTTTGCACCATATATTGCATCGAGAGTATTCCAGATTTTCTGTGCATTTTCACAATGAGAGATGAAATAAAAATTATCACGATTAATATGAGAATATAATATATGCATAGCAAGAGCATTAATCGAGAGAATTTCCTTATTTGTTATATCACACCCATTTCCAATAATATCCCAACATTTAATATTAACAGATTTTAAATAAAATTCCATTTTCAATTTCCAGTTCAAAAAATCTGTTCCATCAAAAATAGAAGGAATAATATTGGAACGACCCTCAACAAAAGTATTATCTGGTGAATTCATGACTCTAAAGTTAAAGAAAAATACCGTGCTTTGATACCACTTGTAGGATCTAGATTAACCCTAGAGGGGGGGTGAATAGGGTTATAGCAAATTTTCTCAAATTTAACACAGAAACAAACTGCAGAAATAAATATGCTGAAAAGTAAATCACACACAAAATTTACCCAGCTTCGGCAACCCCTGCCTACTGGTGCATTCCCAGATTTCTATTAGAATTAAACAGTACCCCGCTTACAAACACTCTACTAGACTCGCAAACCTTTGCTCCCGCTCACAAACACTCTACTAGACTTGCACACCCTGCTCCGCCTATAGAGTTTCGTTTACTCGCAAACTCTACTCCCGCCTATAGAGTTTTGCAAACTCGCACACCCTGGTCACTGAACTAAGTCTAACTAGACAATCTGACACTACCTACAACCTAGGTGGTGATTTACAAATTCTTAGACTCGAAAAGAAAAAACAACTTCAGAAATAAGACAAGGAGCAAAAATTAAAATATAAACTTTAATTCCTAATTTTTGCTCAAATTAAAACTAAAGACTCCCTTTACTAAAACCCTAAATAAAAGTAACTAAAGCCCTTTTAAAATAAACAAGGCCGGCCCACTAATTCTTGAACCCGATCCTTCTTTCTTGCTTTGAGAAAATGATGGCGGTCGTTCGTCTTGAAATTAGGGCATCGTTCCCCTATTTCTTTGCTATTGTAAAATTGCGGCTTTGTTCTTCTTTCTCGAATTAGGGCTTCGGCTCTGTATTGTGATGCTTTTGCTGGCGCTCGTTCTCTGATGATTGATTCTACTTGCAGCTGCTCCTTTGATCGAGTTTGAGAGATTGCTATGTAATTTCTCTGCTTGTTGGTTTGATTTTTTTTCCTTTTTCACTCGATGCCGATGATGATCACTTGGGTTTGGTATTTATATGAATTCGTGACACTTGATTTTGCTCGTATCAATTTGATACTTTCTTAAATTATGCTTTCCTGATATTTTCTTGACCTTGATGCTTACAGCTTTGTTTTGAGAACGTTCGATCCTTCTTGAATAACAAGGCAGAAACTTTCCTCTTTTTAATTGCTGACTATTTCAAAAATAAAGATACGAATTTTTTTTTCTTTTTCCTGTTACGTGCATTCTGTAACTTGCTTCTTTCACGCTCGATATTATATTGATGATTGAGATTTTTCCTTGGCTGTTTCATAATCTTATACCCGATAATTCTTGGTTTTAAACTGCTCCGATGTTGATAATTCTCTGGGATGACCACGGCTTTAAAACTTTCCTATTTCTTGAATTTTGCAACTTGCTTCTCTGCTACTATATATATTCATCAATGTTGGCATCTGCATTGCATTTCTCAGTGAACTCCACTTCACTTTGTTGCATTTGGTCTCGAGTTTCACTGTTGCATGCACTTGTTGTATGTGTGTGTTCATATTTGCAACATACTCGATCTATAGTTGTTTTTGCTTCTGGTTTCACTTGCATATTGTTGGTCAAAACTGGTCCTTGTATCAATGCTCTTCATTGCTGGTGTGTTGTTCCAGTTGAGTCTATACATGTTTGGATTGCATATATGTACAGCCCTTGTACATGCTTCACTGCATCTTCTTCTACCTGTTGCACTTGCAATGATGTTCTCCATTTCATGTTTGAATTCCTAATTGTCTGCACTGATGTTCATCTGTTCATGTTGCATATATCACTGAGTTGCCATTTCATATGCTTGCACTACTTCATTTTGTATTCGTTTTGATCTGTCGAAGCTTTGCGGTTTGGTTTTACTCATTACTTTTTCTTGTATCATTGATGTTTCTTGAGCTTCTGGCCTGAACTTGACTCACTTGAACTTGTTGTTGCCAGTTTTCACTTGTAGTTGTATTCCCTTCATGTTGGCATACTGTACTTCATTTTCCACTGTTTGGTTGATGTGCATGTTTTGTGATGTTTGTTGTTTGGACATTTTCTTGTGTGATCATGACTATTGTCTGCACTGTCCACTTGTGTATTGCCTTTGACATCCATGTTCTTCACTCTGGTTGGTCGAAACTTGTTGTTTTATGGTCTTCTTATTGAGATGATTTTGTTGCTCTGACTTTATCACTGGATCCATTCTGGTTTGAGCTTGTTTGCAATTTTGCCTTGACCACCTTTATGCTGTAACCATACTTTTGGCATGATTGATATTGAGACCTGTAGTCTTCATTTGCAGCCTTGTGTTGAACCTAGTTTCAAAAACTCGGGTTTGACCTTGTGCTAGTGTCGTGATTGCACGTGGGTTGAACTCGGCTTTTCATTTGGGTTTGATCTGTGCTCACCTATCCCTATAGCATTATCAAGTGTATATCGATGTGCACGGCCATGTGGCATGTACAGTGACACACTGTGCATGTCACATTGTTCGTGTATGATGAATTCAAATGTAAATTATGACGAACAACCCAAATAACTGAGGCAAATCGTATTTTCAAAAATCATATTTCATTTTATGTTGCAAAAATATTTCTTTTTCAATTTTACCGCCTTAGTGAATATTTTTGCAGATTTCGCAGGTGCTGGATTCAAACTGGAATGCAGTTGAAGACAAAATATGAGTGTGAGTGATATGTACTGAGGTTATCAATGTAAAAATATTTGTGATGTAATCAAAAATGTATATGTGTAGTGAGAGCTTGAAATTGTACTATTCAAAATTGTAATAAATATTTGTTTGAATAAAATTTCTGTTTGAATTCAAAATCTGTGTAACTTGTTCTGTTTGAATTCAAATTCAAATTCTGTGTAATTTATTTTATTCAACAAATATTTATTTAATCTATGAAAAACAAAATAGTACATTACCAAATACATTTAAATGAATATATATGTTTATTATCATCAAACAAAAACATATAAGCGCATATTCATACAATATTAAATTTTATACATAATATTTACAGAAAATGTTATTAACCAATTATTAAATAAATTATCTATACAAACTATTCTAAAAAAATCCAAATTATTTGCTAAGGCATTTACTTAAATCTTAAATTCAAGTTTTCAAATTCAAACTCAAATTCAGATTCAAATCTGAATTACAATCCAGGTATAACTATTTATTATCAGAATTATTTGTTAAATCTATAATTCAATATTTTTATTAATTAACCCCGTTAATTAACAATTAACAGATACTCCAAAAATTCATGTTATCACATTCCTCCCCCCCTGAAATCTTTTCGTCCTCGAAAAGGAGCGAAATCAGATTTATTAAAATACTTGTGTTAGTAAAATTTCTCTTTGAAGATTTTTGAACCATAAACTCCTTTATTAAAAATCTTTATACACTTCAAAATCTATATAATATTTCAAAAATAGTTTTTATAAAAAATTACTTTTATAACTCGATGTCTCAACCAGTCCATCCTTGTTCTCACAGAAATTCAGTCATACGTTGATCAAGCGTACGACTGAAAATCTATATGTACTTAGCAGACCCGTTTTCAACACCCAGTGAAAATACTTGGAAAATAATTTTTTTGAAAATATAGAAAAAAATTTGAAAATAGAGGATATATCTTTGGTGAGAATGCTCTGGAAATCACCACCCCCATCCATGGTCGCAGTTAACCCGATGGTTACGTTGCCGTCCCGACAAAATCCACAGATAACTGTAGGCCTCCGCGCCCCTCGATTACACCATGGAACCCGCTACAGATCGCAGTTACAACTGGGGTTACGTAGCTATCACAGCAAAAACCCATATAACTGTAGGCATCAGCGCCCTCGAATTCCGCTGCCAAAAAAATGAAACTTCTCCACTCCACTTGACCATAGATCGCAGTGTACCGATGTTGCATTGCCTTACCGGCAAAATCAAGTGTAGACTGTTGACACTCATCCTCCACACAATTTTCGCTATAGTCCCCACAGTAGATCGTAGTGACATCGAGTTACACTGTCGTCACAGCATAACCCAAATGCCCCTGTAGGCATCAGCGCCCTCGACTTTTGCTACCCAATAATCCTCAGGAACTAGTTTGTCCGGACTCCTCACAGGATCAACTTTAGAACCCCCCCCCCCCCCCCCCCTTGGCGCTCAAGGCAGCACCACCCGGTGATACTCCTGAGAAGACCATTCCAAGGGAGCGCCTTTTTCCCCAGAGCCATCATCAAAACTTTTTATACTATACATATATAGTATCTTTAAATCATACACCTAGTATGATCTCATACAAAGCTCCTTTATACAAAATCGATAATCCCAAAATCGATAATTCTCAAACTAGGCTTTCCAAATTCAATATTGATTTTATCAAAAAATCAAAAGCCTTTCCAAATCCAAAGGTTCCCAAAACCTTTTTCCAAAATCCTCATAAGATCCTTTGTACATATATATATAGATATATATAATTTTTAAAACTTTGGATCATTTCAAACTTGTATAAACTCCTTTTATACTTCAAAACATCTTCAAAAATCCTTTTCTTCTGTCAAAAGATTCAACAACGGGAGTTTCACTTTATAAAACAAAGATATTTAACTTTGTTTACTCAAAATCAGATATTCAAATTTGATTACTCTTTTTCATTACCATTTTCATTCAAATCCGTACGATGTACACATATCATCCATACGCTATACCAATTTGATCGCTCACTCGATCACACAATTTCACTTCCGAACTAGTATCGTCCACCCGACTTCCTAGTGCGGACTCAGATCTGGTTTCTTGATCAGAAACCGTCATTCTCCTTGCATAGTCATAACTATGATAGAGAATATCCAGAACCAATCAACAATCCATATCCAGGTTCGCCGTCGAAAATCGAGTGAAAAATCCCACTCGGATCGATATAACTATCTCGAAATTTTGTGCTCGAATCTGGATCAAATCACTATGCAAGTAGAATAACATACGTACACCCTACGTATTTATCTTTATTGGTTATTAGCCAAATCAATTCTATTTCTATTCACATTCACTTTGATTTTCATTCACTTACTCACAATTACTCCAATCCATTTGATTATCACATCTATTCTTATCTTTGATTGGGTATTTAACCAATAACAGTTTGAACTCCGTCCAGTTTATTTAGAAAATAGCTTGAAAATTTTAAAATAGATAAGTAGTTGGAAAATAATTACTAGTTTGTAAAATAGCTGTCAAAAAGTTCAGTAGTCGTAAAATAATTGGAAAATAGTTAAATAGTCGTAGAAATTTTAAATAATTGCAAAATAGCTATAAAATAGTAAATAGTAGTTAAAAATAGTAATTAGTTTATAAAATAGTTAAAAAATTGTTAAACAGTTTCAAAAATAATTGTAAAACAAGTATAAGATAGTTTGTTTTTTTTGAAAGAAAGTTTGTATATATAATGAATAGCTTGAAAAAAATAAGTTTATATTAAAAAAATAGTCCAGAGTCAAAACTGTTCAATCCCCAATCTTCATTCCAATTCAATTCAATTTAAATTCCACTTCCATTTAAATTGACCCAATTCCAATTTCTATTGGACTTGATTTATTCCCAATTCAAGTTGAATTAATTCTCTATTCTTTTCAAATTTAAACCAAATTCCATTTGATTTTAAACATATTCAACTTTAATTACAATCCCAAGTTATTCCAATCACTTTGGACAAATATCCATTCAGTTGAACCCACTTCAATTCCAATCCATTTCAACTCCAGTTTGAATTAATCACAATTTCAAATTCCGTTTCCAAATCAAGTTGAATTATTCTTGATTTCTTCCCAAATTTAATTCAAATTCCATTTGAATTTAAAACTATTCAAATTTAAATACAATTCCAAATTATTCAAATCAATTTGGACAAATTTCAAATTTCAAATTTAAACCGTCTCTCATTCCAATTCACAACTTAAAGATTTTTAACAACAATAGGATGATATTATCTAATTTATTTTAAAACATCCGTTCATTTTAAATTTCTAGATCTCAAACCCAATTTGAGATTACTCAAACTCTCAATTACAATCAACCATTTAACTTTCTAAGTTAAATCTTAATTTCATCGTAAAATTTACAAATCAGGTTGAACATCCCAACATATTTAACTTTTCCCAAGTTAAACTCAATTCACTTAATCCAGTCAACCTTACCTAGTTTGAACTTCCATTTCAAATTTTGAACTTCTCGTAAATAATCTTCCCACTTATTAAGTTCAAAAACTTAGCACTTCGGGTATCACATCTTATTCCACATTCAAAACTCAACATTTAGAGTTTATCAAACCATATTTGATATTATGTATATCCACATATATACATATTAAATTCTTTTACATACCAAATTTTACTTTATAATTTTAAACTACCTTTGATGTTTAATTCAAAACAAATTTCTTTTTAAATTTTCAAACAACTCTTGTTTGAAATAGGACCATTTCATTCATATGCATTAAATGATATTATTTGTTATTTCTTTAAATTAATTACATCATTAATTAATCACATTCGGTAATTAACTTATTTCTTAATTACCTCCATTAAGTAATTTTCCCTTAAATTTCTTACCTATAGTTACGTCATTAAGTAACTCCCTCTTATTTATTAATTCCAATTATTATCCATTAATTAATCTCATTAAAGTTTAATTAATTACATAAATTAATTAATTATCCTTATCCTGAAATCTTTCCCAATTTCAAGATTTAATTTATGTTTGAATCCATTTCAAACTTGTCTTTAATTTAATTTCAATTTGGTTGTAATTCTTTTACCACTTAATTATTACTATTACTTTTAATTTAATTAATACTACAACCAATTTCCTTAATATAATGGATAATCTATTTCTTATATAAGATTCATTTACTTTTCAAATCATTTAAAAACCTTTATATAAGAAAATAACAAGTACGCTCTCTCATATTTATACACTCAACTCATTCTAGGGTACCATTGACCCTTTCCTTAATGAGTATCCCCACCAGAGCCAAAAACCTGGCTCTGAAACCAAATGTAACAGCCCGGAAATTTCAATCCCGAAAATTTCCAAATAGTTAAAGAAAAGAAGAAAAGATAGAAGAAGAAGAAAGAACAGAAACACCTAACACAGAAAACCTCACATTCGCAGCGGATAAAATATAATTCCAAATAAATAACGGTTTACAAAGCAGAACTGTATCGGTATATTTACATTATACATCAGAGTTACAACAATTTCCCAGCACTGGACAGTTTAAAATAACTTGTCCCATATAAATAACAATATGTCACAGCGGAAAAAAAATATACGTTCCTAACCTTCAGCTCTCCTCCTGAGCTCCAGAACGTCCTTACCTGCAAGTCTGTAATACTCGGTCTGACCTGAGCATTACATCAAAGTAACACCCGGGTCAGGTTGGAAACCAGCGTGAGTAAACCCATCTTAACAAGGAATACAAAAACATACAACTTATATAAACCCGGGGTAACTTACATTAATTTACAACTTCATAAGTTATTATAGACATCAACCAGTTCACACATTAATTTCTAAGTGCCAAAGCATAGATTTAAATGGTCCAATTTACTTAAGTCATTCCACTTCAGCATATTAGTTTCACATATCAAATTATAAGAATCGAAGTGGTTTCGGATATTCACTAATACCCGACTCCGGTCTCTTCGAAACCATTGTCAACTTAACTTAAATTATTCAAGTGAAATACAATTCTACTTTTAATACAGGATGTCACAGTAATTCATCATCAGTAGATAATCACACCTTCACAGTTTAAAACAAACATATCATATCACATAGCATCACAAACCACCTATTAGGGATAACAATAAATCAAGGCTTCCAATATCATTCTATTTATCCTTTAATTACATTTTTATAAACTTAATTAATCCTTAGTTAATTTCACAAACTAATTATCCCACCCAATACGGTAATTAATCTTTAATAGATGTTAATTCAATAGATACCATCCAAATTCAGACACTCAACAACCCATCATCCATAAACAAGTATTATCAATTCATATCATAATTAATTTAATTACTTTAACTAACTCCTTAAGAATTAATAACTTAATCTTGCTTATACAATTATTAATTAAATACTAACCTTAATTAATTAATCACATCCTTGATTTGTTCACTTAATAAATTAATCAATCCTTAATCCCAGATTAATTACCCTAAACTAATTATCTCAATTAATCCCCTGATTAATTACATAAGGATTTAATCCAAATTACTTCCATCATCAACATCTTTAATTACATCCAGTAATTACCATTAATTACTTCCTTAAGTAATTATACTTCCATTAATTACATTAAGTAATAACTCATAAATCCTCAAGTGTTTAAAGTTAATTAAACTTAATTTAATTAATCTAAACTAATCACATTAATCCAATTAATTACATTAAGTAATTAATTTCTTAATTACTTTTTATTAAGTAATTAAACTTAAACAATTTCACATATGATTATTCTTTATTAATCTGATTGATTGTGTAACGACCCAACTTCCCAACTACCAGGAAGTCGCATCGTTAAGAAGAAAGAAAGGGATAGAAAAGAGAAAAGAAAGAAAAGAAAGAAACAGACAACATCAGAATCTCACAGCGGAACGGATAAATTATATTATATCACATAATACTTTACATAGTATCATATACATCAGAGTTTTACAGCCAATACAACACAAACTAGACAGTTATAAACATCTGTCTAGCGATTACAATTCAAGAACATCAGAGAAAAACAGATACAACTCAAACACAGCGGAACCACTATATATATCTACTCGTTGAAGCCTCCTGCTCCATTATCTCCTCCAGAACTCGTCAAGCAATCCTGAATCACTTGACTACTCATACGTAATATGAGTACCCAAGAGTTTAATAAAATAGAAAATAAACACTCGGGTCAGATAGTGGTCTGGTGTGAGTAAACGGTTTAAAAGTTGCTTAATTTTTAGAAAATCCTTTGAAAACAAAAGGTATCACGTAAGACTTTCCACACATAAACATGGAAAAGTTTTTACCTTACGCTAACCAAAACATTTGATAGGAAATCCAGTGATATTATAATTGTGTCTAGGGTTTTCAAAATAAAATACAGAAATAGCTGGAATGCTTACATCTCACGTTCCAACATAGTTGGGCACAATCAAAACCGTACAGGCACTTATTGGGTTTTGGATTCAATCAATGGCAGGGCTACTGGTGTACCGCCCGTCACAGTACGTGGCCTAGATCACCGTACCGAGGAGCCACCCTAACTCCCCTGCAACACAAGGCCGGACCCATTCCTTACTGAATAGTTCCGAACAAGACAACCCCGACGGTTGGAGCTCAAAACCGTCCACACAGCCGAAATATAAAGGGACCTCTAGACAGGGGTAAATCTCACTCTCAAGTGGGGGCTACCCACGAAGCCTTGTTGCACCTCCCTTGTTTTAGCCATTCCCGGTTGATGAGGCTTGAGGTTACGATTACCTTTAGAGAACACATTTATCTTAGAATGCTCATCGTCCACCTGACGATGTTCTGAAAGCATTCAATCCATACAAGTTCGTTCCGGGTTCGAACGAAACCGAAGGCATTATCTCGTTACACTCGTATTGGAATCACCCTCAGAGTTAACGACAATAACCCTTGCACTCTAAACCGCCATCTCGAACCTATAAGTACTATTCCGTCAAACTCATTACGGAATCACCCACAGAGTTATACTGACGTATAGCCCTTACACCTCGAGTCTTCACCTGCTCCACTTGGATTAACGACCTAACGTTTAATTGGAATCGATGTGGTTTTCGGATATCCAAATATGGAAATCCGATCCCGGTCTCACCGAAACCAAATGCCATTTTAATGTCCAAGTTATACTTAAGGGTTTTAAACAATTAACTCATTTTATTTTTATCTATTTTACACACATAGATAAACTACATTTAACAAATAACACATAACATTATCACCACAGATAATCATCACAATAGTCAATCATCACAACCAAAATAATCCATCATACTATAACTAAGCATCTGTATCCTATAGATACTACTCACCTCATTTTCTGAGATCACAACCATTCAAAAGTATATCAATATCATCGATAAGCAATGATATATCATCCATCATTTATAATTAATTTTAAATGAATTAAATTAATTAATTCTATCCTTAATTAATTTAAAATAAAATAAATTAATTATTCACCTATAAATCTTGCTTATAAACCTATTGATTAATTAACCCAGTTAATTAACCATTCACTAAGTATTCAACTTGATTAAACATCTATGATTAATCATTCACTAATTACAATAAGTAATTAGTCTTAAATTAATCCCATAAAATTAATTACCTTAATCATAAGTAATTAACATTTAATTACTTAATTTATTAATTAACTATAATTAATTACATTTATCCTTAATTAATTACAATTAATTAATCACTTAATTATTTAATTATTACTTAATTAAACAATTCTTAATTACATCATTAATTATAATAATTAATGATCTTTAATTAATATTTAAATTAATTACTCAATTAAATTAATTACATTTAGTAATTAATCTAATCATTAATCACCTTGATTAATACTTAAATCCAGTAATTAACTACTCTTCATTACTTATTAATAAATTAATTATCCAATAATTAATTATCTTCATTAATTAATCCTTGATTAATTACAAAAGTAATTATCCAAATTACTTTATTAAAATAAATTACCTTTCCTTAATTACATTCCAGTAATTATCAATTATCACTTCTCTAAGAAATCCTGCTCCATAATTACATTAAGTAATTATTATCATTAAATTATTAAATTATTTCTTAAATTAATTAAACTAAGTTAATTAATTTAACAAAGCACATTATCAGAATTAATTACAATAAGTAATTAACCCTTAATTACTTTTATAAAGTAATTAAACTTAAATTACAATTGATTATCTTAAATTAATTAATCTAATTAATTAATCAAAATTAATCACATTAATTAATTATTTAATTATCCTTAGATAATTATCTTATTCAATTAACAACATTTTCATTAATTTCTTACTTAAGAAAATTTTCTTAGATTAATTATTCATTAATCATCTCTAATTATAAATTAATTCAAGTTATTATTTAAAATCAAATAAATAAGTAAATTTTTAATTATTCCCAAAATAATTCATTTACTTATTTATAACTTAATTAATATTCAAAATGTATTTTAAACAATACATTTCTAAAATCTAATTCAACTTTAATTTAAGAAATTTAAGATTTCAAATGTTTACTATATAAACATTTCCAAATTTAAATAATTTAATAAACCTAAAAGTAAAGATCTAACATTATCATATAAGAAAAGTTTAAAAATCAATGTTACTTAATTTTACTAAGAAATCAAACATTTGAAAATTGATAGATACTTAACTTTTCAATTAAAAGTTAAACATATCATAATTTTATTTAAATATTAAAGGAAAGAATTCTTTAAATTAAAACCTTATTTGAAATCAAATTCATATTTAAATTCTACTAAGAAAAACATTTCTGTCCACTATTTAAAAATTTTCTAAACTGTTTTGAATTCAAACTGGTTTTAAAACAAAACTGAAATCATATTTAATTTGATTTCAAAACCAAATTTAGATCTGGCTTACAATTTAAAAGTTCCATTTTAAACTTTGAATTCAAAATTATTCCTGAATCCAGTTCAATCCTATAAAAATTTGAATCTTGTTTTAACATTGAATTCCCCTTTAAAATTTTAAAAGAAACAAAACTGTTTTTAAATAAAAACTGGATTCAAAGAATCCTGAAACCTATATTACAATTGGTTTCAAATTTGAACTTAAACCTTACTTTAAATTTGAATTCATTATTTTAATCTTTTGAATTCATAAACTTACTTGAATTTAAATCAAACTATACTTTAATTTAAATCATAGTTTTTAAAAGATTTCAGTTTCCAGATTTAAAAAAAACAACACTGCACAGATTTACAACCTGTAAACAACTAACCAGAGACAACCAACAAAGTACTCCGAGTCAAAACCTTCCTATCTTCGAGTAAAAATCCAATCTACCTGGGAGTGACTCGAGTCACCCAAAACCTGCACCACCAAAATTTCACCAGAGACCAATCTTCACTGTGCAAATGCACCGCTACTCCGGCAACCTCCAGCACCCTTCACCAACCCCTCCAATACCATCCACCCCTCTACTTGATAATAATCATCAACAAAACTCTCTGTTGCTAGAAAATAGATTCAAGCAAAAAAATATCCACCTGAAGAGCTTCACCACCACATACCCAAAACCTGTCAATCATCACAACACCCTACTCCGGCCATTTCATGACCTCCAACTTCAGCCAATGCTCCACCTATATCCCCACTATAAAACCCCAAAATCACAGACCACACGAACCACCACAGTATTCAGACAGTGCAAGACCTCTGCTCCATAAAACCAGGAATTCAAACCTGAAAAATACCCCACTGTCACCACCTCAACTTTCTGATCAACTTCCCTTATTTTTTCCACTTTCTCCAGTCAAAATTCCATCATCAAACAGCAATCTAAGTTCCAAAATTTTCTAAATGGTTTGATACCCCCAAAATTCCAAAATACTGCACAAGTCTAAATTACTACTCTTCAGAAGCTTTTTAAACTTGATGCATGTTTTATTATCCTTGTTTTTAAACATGCATTAAAGTTTTTAAAACTTGTTTGAATAATTTAAAGATGTTTGCTAATTTTACTTTTGGTATCTATTGACTACTGTTATTGATTTTCTTAAGTAACAGGTATTAATTTTCTTTTTCTAAATTAAAATTTACAGACCTAATCTATGCAGAACAAACACAATATGTTCACACAATAAATTCTAACTAGAATTCAGGCTTAAAGAGTGTATTTGTATTTAGAATCCTAATAAGGACAGTTGCAAGACTGTAGAATTTGCATCACCTATCTGCATATTCAAATATGTATGCAGACATAATACAATAGTCAACAAACATACTTAATGCTATCAGTACTTATGCATAGATAAATTCAAGACAACCTATAAATAGTGATGCTGCTTACTAAAAGAAAGAACAGAGCAGTTATATTATTATTTTTTTACTAATCACTGTTTTGATTTTCTTATTTGAACCACATTTTAAATTAAACTTAAATTTCAGCAAACTTGATAGCTTGATTTATTAAAAAAGAAGAAACTGTTTTTAAAACAGAAATTTACTCACCTAAAATTGAAAACAGAAAGCATCCAGATGCAATTTATTTCCAGGGCCTGAATTTCCATTGCATTGATCTGAGCTGGTAGTTGATTCAATACATGTTGATTGCAGGCTTTTGGAACAGCATTTGATGATGATTTGGTCTGCATGCTTCCATTTCAACTTTGCTTGAGTTGATCTTACAGATTGCAGATTTGAATTCACAGGTTGAAGACATTTTGTTTGCAGGTTACAGAATTTCCAGATTTGGGTTTTCATTTGCAGGTTTAAAAGAATTTGCAAATTTGGGTTTCTTTTTGCAGGTTTCAAAACTTTTGATTGCAGAACTTAAATGAATTTGGGTTGTGGAATTTTTAAGTGAAAATGATTTCAGTTTTCTCAAATCTGAATTTTGATTCATTATAGAAGATAAAATGTTTGAAATGAAGAGATTTGTGAAGTTTTATTCAATATTGATTTGTATTGCCACTTGTTGTTTGGATATGAAAATTAATTACAAGTGTCAATTTTAAAAACATGAATGTTTACACATGTATGATTAAGATATAAATTAAATTTCTTTGTTTACAAATGTTTTAATTAAAGGTAAAACCATTCTAATTTAAATTTAAGATGTTTTGTATGTTTCATTAACATTTATTCTTTAAATGATTGCAAATGAATTATCCTTACATTTAAATATTTGCTTGAATATTTTAAAAATTATTTAAAACCATTTTCCACAAGAAAAACTTTTAAAAAGAAAATAATAATGTTGAATTCATTTTATTCCAAAGATTTCAAATCAACATACTATACTCTAATATAAATAAACTAAATTTATTTCAAAACAATTTTAAAGATAAAACAAAATAAACTTTATAATAAAATACAATTTTTAACTATTATATACTTATAACAAAATATTTACTATAATTTCTTTCTAAAAATACAAGATAGATTTATAATTGACTTATGAAAAGTTCCAATACTATTTCAATTTAATTTAATCAATCCATAAATTATATACCTATATATATTATAAATTTGAAAACATCCTTTATTAAATTTGAATTTAAAATAAAGATCAAAACTCCTATTTACAATGTATACATATATATACATTATAAATAAAATATTTTTAAATCATCTTAGAAAGAAAATTTTATCATTTAAATATTTTTAATATTTTAAAACAATAAGATTCTCAAATTCAATTATTATTATAAATTTTCAAAAGAATATCATTTATCAACAAAATAATTATAAATTTTCAAAAGAAAATTATGTTTGAATTGGATTATTAAATCAATATTTCACATTTTAAAATAATTTATAAATGAAATTATTAAATAAACATTGCCCAAATTTCCGGGACATCACATTCCTCCCCCCTTAAAAGAATTTCGTCCCCGAAATTTAAAAGCAAAGGTAATTTAATAATCTCCTTAAAGATTTTATTTAAAACACAAGCATATATCCAACATATGCTAACAATCAAAACAACCAATTCAACCAATCAAACAAATCTAATTATCCAGACAAATTCTGAATAAAATTTTATCGAGTTTCCCCAAGTATATATATAAATATATATATATATATATATATATATATATATATATATATACCGGGATACTCGCTCTAGAGAATCCAAACTATCAATACTAAGAAGCTCAAAAACTCCTATACAACTATATCTATAACACTAGACAAGATATCAGACTGCAGACGAGTCTGATTCAACAACCAAAACTCCAGAACTGCTGGTTCCACAACCAGGGATAGATCATACACGTATTCCCTTAGAGATACATGTAACTCATCGAATCCCAGTTATCCAAACTGGAAATGCAATCCTGTAGATCAATCACTTAACCCTTGAGAGAAAACAGAAAGATTCAATCTCTTATCCACAAATCTTTCCTGTCGATCCTGGGCTGCCTTCAACATTCTAGATCAATCCAATCCACCACACAACTCTACTACAGATATCAGAAGACTTTAGATAAACTACACCTATTCGGAAAATAGGACAGATGCCCAAAACATCCAAATCTCCAGATTAAAGTGAATTTCCTGTAGAAATCCTCTGATCCAAGATAAAACACAAATTCCCAATGAATCGGGTGTTGCTTCTATTCTGGAATAGCTGCCACCAAGCTTCCACTGCGCAACTCTGATTTGAGAATGCTGTTGATGAACACAGGTATAAACTTGATTAACTTACTCCGGAAAACATTGTTCATCAATTTCTATAAAATCTCCAAAAAACCAAGTCGAAACAAAACTCAATCTCCTGATGCGGATGCAAAACTTAACTCCTTTGAAGACATCCAGAAAATATCAAACCACTTCGATCACTCAAACATCTTCTAGAGATGCTTCAACCCAAACAAAAGCTATTCAGAAACTTCCGGATCATCGCAAGTCACTTTTGCGATTCTACTCAGTTCAGATTCCAAGAAATCGTTCTCTCTTAAATAATCAGAACAGCCAAAGCCTTCAAAAGAAGAAACTAGTGGTTCACCTCTTAACCACTAACATCACTCCCAACTGAGCTTCCAGAAGAAATGGACAAGCTTCACCATCTACCCGGCCTACTGACAAAAGAATCACAGAGACTTCAGAACCATCGAAGAAACAGGCCACTCACTGCTGCTACTGCTGCAAAAACTTCCTTACCCAAAAGCTCATCGAACCTCAAAGCTACACCAGCCACTTCCACAGAAGAGCCTTCAAAAGACAGATATCCCTCAGGAAACTCGACTCCTAAACTAAGCACAAAACTCTCTGTCAAACTGAGTCTCAAACTCAAATACAGACAGAACTCCTTCCTAAGGTTGCCAAAATACCATTGCTGGCTTCAATACTCCAAACTAATCCAGACTCAAGAAAATCCATTCACACAAGTGAAATCAAGCTTAAAATCCAAAGATACACTCCGAATCTTCAAAAGATTCTTCTTCAGAGATCAGAAAAATCCTTCACACCAAACTGCCAAACTACTCAAGATGCCCAATACTGCCCTAGCAGATCACTTTCAAGCTCAAACACTCGGACTCCAACCATTGGTAGTTGTGTTACACACACCACTACCCTATCTACCTTTATTACTTATATTGGAAAACCTGTACAGGTAAACCAACAGATAGGTAGAATTAAATATATTTACATTTAAAATTACAAGTACGCTCTCTCAAGAAAGACACCACTATAGAACCTAGGTATTCACTCGACCTAATGCTCTGATACCACGTTGTAACGACCCAACTTCCCAACTACCAGGAAGTCGCATCGTTAAGAAGAAAGAAAGGGATAGAAAAGAGAAAAGAAAGAAAAGAAAGAAACAGACAACATCAGAATCTCACAGCGGAACGGATAAATTATATTATATCACATAATACTTTACATAGTATCATATACATCAGAGTTTTACAGCCAATACAACACAAACTAGACAGTTATAAACATCTGTCTAGCGATTACAATTCAAGAACATCAGAGAAAAACAGATACAACTCAAACACAGCGGAACCACTATATATATCTACTCGTTGAAGCCTCCTGCTCCATTATCTCCTCCAGAACTCGTCAAGCAATCCTGAATCACTTGACTATTCATACGTAATATGAGTACCCAAGAGTTTAATAAAATAGAAAATAAACACTCGGGTCAGATAGGGGTCTGGTGTGAGTAAACGGTTTAAAAGTTGCTTAATTTTTAGAAAATCCTTTAAAAACAAAAGGTATCACGTAAGACTTTCCACACATAAACATGGAAAAGTTTTTACATTACGCTAAACAAAACATTCGATAGGAAATCCAGTGATATTATAATAGTGTCTGGGTTTTCAAAATAAAATACAGAAATAGCTGGAAAGCTTACATCTCACGTTCCAACATAGTTGGGCACAATCAAAACCGTACAGGCACTTATTGGGTTTTGGATTCCATCAATGGCAGGGCTACTGGGGTACCGCCCGTCACAGTACGTGGCCTAGATCACCGTACCGAGGAGCCACCCTAACTCCCCTGCAACACAAGGCCGGACCCATTCCTTACTGAATAGTTCCGAACAAGACATCCCCGATGGTTGGAGCTCAAAACCGTCCACACAGCCGAAATATAAAGGGACCTCTAGACAGGGGTAAATCTCACTCTCAAGTGGGGGCTACCCACGAAGCTTTGCTGCACCTCCCCTGTTTTAGCCATTTCCCGTTTGATGAGGCTTGAGGTTACGATTACCTTTAGAGAACACATTTATCTTAGAATGCTCATCGTCCACCTGACGATGTTCTGAAAGCATTCAATCCATACAAGTTCATTCCGGTTCGAACGAAACCGAAGGCATTATCTCGTTACACTCGTATTGGAATCACCCTCAGAGTTAACGACAATAACCCTTGCACTCTAAACCACCATCTCGAACTTATAAGTACTATTCCATCAAACTCATTACGGAATCACCCACAGAGTTATACTGAAGTATAGCCCTTACACCTCGAGTCTTCACCTGCTCCACTTGGATTAATGACCTAACGTTTAATTGGAATCGATGTGGTTTTCGGATATCCAAATATGGAAATCCGATCCCGGTCTCACCGAAACCAAACGCCATTTTAATGTCCAAGTTATACTTAAGGGTTTTAAACAATTAACTCATTTTATTTTTATCTATTTCACACACATAGATAAACTACATTTAACAGATAACACATAACATTATCACCACAGATAATCATCACAATAATCAATCATCACAACCAAAATAATCCATCATACTATAACTAAGCATCCATATCCTATAGATACTACTCATCTCATTTTCTGAGATCACAACCATCCAAAAGTATATCAATATCATCCATAAGCAATGATATATCATCAATCATTTATAATTAATTTAAAATGAATTAAATTAATTAATTCTATCCTTAATTAATTTAAAATAAATTAAATTAATTATTCACCTATAAATCTTGCTTATAAACCTATTGATTAATTAACCCAGTTAATTAACCATTCACTAAGTATTCAACTTGATTAAACATCTATGATTAATCATTCACTAATTACAATAAGTAATTAGTCTTAAATTAATCCCATAAAATTAATTAACCTTAATCATAAGTAATTAACATTTAATTACTTAATTTATTAATTAACTATAATTAATTACATTTATCCTTAATTAATTACAATTAATTAATCACTTAATTATTTAATTATTACTTAATTAAACAATTCTTAATTACATCATTAATTATAATAATTAATGATCTTTAATTAATATTTAAATTAATTACTCAATTAAATTAATTACATTTAGTAATTAATCTAATCATTAATCACCTTGATTAATACTTAAATCCAGTAATTAACTACTCTTAATTACTTATTAATAAATTAATTATCCAATAATTAATTATCTTCATTAATTAATCCTTGATTAATTACAAAAGTAATTATCCAAATTACTTTATTAAAATAAATCACCTTTCCTTAATTACATTCCAGTAATTATCAATTATCACTTCTCTAAGAAATCCTGCTCCATAATTACATTAAGTAATTATTATCATTAAATTATTAAATTATTTCTTAAATTAATTAAACTAAGTTAATTAATTTAACAAAGCACATTATCAGAATTAATTACAATAAGTAATTAACCCTTAATTACTTTTATAAAGTAATTAAATTTAATTACAATTGATTATCTTAAATTAATTAATCTAATTAATTAATCAAAATTAATCACATTAATCAATTATTTAATTATCCTTAGATAATTATCTTATTCAATTAACAACATTTTCATTAATTTCTTACTTAAGAAAATTTTCTTAGATTAATTATTCATTAATCATCTCTAATTATAAATTAATTCAAGTTATTATTTAAAATCAAATAAATAAGTAAATTTTTAATTATTCCCAAAATAATTCATTTACTTATTTATAACTTAATTAATATTCAAAATGTATTTTAAACAATACATTTCTAAAATCTAATTCAACTTTAATTTAAGAAATTTAAGATTTCAAATGTTTACTATATAAACATTTCCAAATTTAAATAATTTAATAAACCTAAAAGTAAAGATCTAACATTATCATATACGAAAAGTTTAAAAATCAATGTTACTTAATTTTACTAAGAAATCAAACATTTGAAAATAGATAGATTACTTAACTTTTCAATTTAAAGTTAAACATATCATAATTTTATTTAAATATTAAAGGAAAGAATTCTTTAAATTAAAACCTTATTTGAAATCAAATTCATATTTAAATTCTACTAAGAAAAACATTTTTGTCCACTATTTAAAAAATTTCTAAACTATTTTGAATTCAAACTGATTTTAAAACAAAACTTAAATCATATTTACTTTGATTTCAAAACCAAATTTAGATCTGGCTTACAATTTAAAAGTTCCATTTTAAACTTTGAATTCAAAAGTATTCCTGAATCCAGTTCAATCCTATAAAAATTTGAATCTTGTTTTAACATTGAATTCCCCTTTAAAATTTTAAAAGAAACAAAACTGTTTTTAAATAAAAACTGGATTCAAAGAATCCTGAAACCTATATTACAATTGGTTTCAAATTTGAACTTAAACCTTATTTTAAATTTGAATTCATTATTTTAATCTTTTGAATTCATAAACTTACTTGAACTTAAATCAAACTATACTTTAATTTAAATCATAGTTTTTAAAAGATTTGAGTTTCCAGATTTTAAAAAAACAACACTGCACAGATTTACAACCTGTAAGCAACTAACCCGAGACAACCAACAAAGTACTCCGAGTCAAAACCTTCCTATCTTCGAGTAAAAATCCAATCTACCCGGGAGTGACTCGAGTCACCCAAAACCTGCACCACCAAAATTTCACCAGAGACCAATCTTCACTGTGAAAATGCACCGCTACTCCGGCGACCTCCAACACCCTTCACCAACCCCTCCAATACCATCCACCCCTCTACTTGATAATAATCATCAACAAAACTCTCTGTTGCTTGAAAACAGATTCAAGCAAAAAAATATCCACCTGAAGAGCTTCACCACCACATACCCAAAACCTGTCAATCATCACAACACCCTACTCCGGCCATTTCATGACCTCCAACTTCAGCCAATGCTCCACCTATATCCCCACTGCAAAACCCCAAAATCACAGACCACTCGAACCACCACAGTATTCAGACAGTGCAAGACCTCTGCTCCATAAAACCAGGAATTCAAACCTGAAAAATAACCCACTGTCACCACCTCAACTTTCTGATCAACTTCCCTTATTTTTTCCACTTTCTTCAGTCAACATTCCATCATCAAACAGCAATCTAAGTTCCAAAATTTTCTAAATGGTTTGATACCCCCAAAATTCCAAAATACTGCACAAGTCTAAATTACTACTCTTTAGAAGCTTTTTAAACTCGATGCATGTTTTATTATCCTTGTTTTCAAACATGCATTAAAGTTTTTAAAACTTGTTTGAATAATTTAAAGATGTTTGCTAATTTTACTTTTGGTATCTATTGACTACTGTTATTGATTTTCTCAAGTAACAGGTTTTAATTTTCTTTTTCTAAATTAAAATTTACAGGCCTAATCTATGCAGAACAAACACAATATGTTCACACAATAAATTCTAACTAGAATTCAGGCTTAAAGAGTGTATTTGTATTTAGAATCCTAATAAGGACAGTTGCAAGACTGTAGAATTTGCATCACCTATCTGCATATTCAAATATGTATGCAGACATAATACAATAGTCAACAAACATACTTAATGCTATCAGTACTTATGCATAGATAAATTCAAGACAACCTATAAATAGTGATGCTGCTTACTAAAAGAAAGAACAGAGCAGTTATATTTTTATTTTTTTTACTAATCACTGTTTTGATTTTCTTATTTGAACAACATTTTAAATTAAACTTAAATTTCAGCAAACTTGATAGCTTGATTTATTAAAAAAAAAAGAAACTGTTTTTAAAGCAGAAATTTACTCACCTAAAATTGAAAACAGAAAGCATCCAGATGCAATTTATTTCCAGGGCCTGAATTTCCTTTGCATTGATCTGAGCTTGTAGTTGATTCAATACATGTTGATTGCAGGCTTTTGGAACAGCATTTGATGATGATTTGGTCTGCATGCTTCCATTTCAACTTTGCTTGAGTTGATCTTACAGATTGCAGATTTGAATTCACAGGTTGAAGACATTTTGTTTGCAGGTTACAGAATTTCCAGATTTGGGTTTTCATTTGCAGGTTTAAAAGAATTTGCAAATTTGGGTTTCTTTTTGCAGGTTTCAAAACTTTTGATTGCAGAACTTAAATGAATTTGGGTTGTGGAATTTTTAAGTGAAAATGATTTCAGTTTTCTCAAATCTGAATTTTGATTCATTATAGAAGATAAAATGTTTGAAATGAAGAGATTTGTGAAGTTTTATTCAATATTGATTTGTATTGCCACTTGTTGTTTGGATAAGAAAATTAATTACAAGTGTCAATTTTAAAAACATGAATGTTTACACATGTATGATTAAGATATAAATTAAATTCCTTTGTTTACAAATGTTTTAATTAAAGGTAAAACCATTCTAATTTAAATTTAAGATGTTTTGTATGTTTCATTAACATTCATTCTTTAAATGATTGCAAATGAATTATCTTTACATTTAAATATTTGCTTGAATATTTTAAAAATTATTTAAAACCATTTTCCACAAGAGAAACTTTTAAAAAGAAAAGAATAATGTTGAATTCATTTTATTCCAAAGATTTCAAATCAACATACTATACTCTAATATAAATAAACTAAATTTATTTCAAAACAATTTTAAAGATAAAACAAAATAAACTTTATAATAAAATACAATTTTTAACTATTATATACTTATAACAAAATATTTACTATAATTTCTTTCTAAAAATACAAGATAGATTTATAAATTGACTTATGAAAAGTTCCAATACTATTTCAATTTAATTTAATCAATCCATAAATTATATACCTATATATATTATAAATTTGAAAACATCCTTTATTAAATTTGAATTTAAAATAAAGATCAAAACTTCTATTTTCAATGTATACATATATATACATTATAAATAAAATATTTTTAAATCATCTTAGAAAGAAAATTTTATCATTTAAATATTTTTAATATTTTAAAACAATAAGATTCTCAAATTCAATTATTATTATAAATTTTCAAAAGAATATCATTTATCAACAAAATAATTATAAATTTTCAAAAGAAAATTATGTTTGAATTGGATTATTAAATCAATATTTAACATTTTAAAATAATTTATAAATGAAATTATTAAATAAATATTGCCCAAATTTCCGGGACATCACAAATTGTTAAAATTTATCACATTAATTAATTATTTAATAATCTTAAGTTAATAACCTTCATTAACAATTATTAATTACTTCTCTAAGTAATTAAACTTAGTCAAACCTTATTAATTTCAAATTAATTAATTCCCAATTTACAAATTAATTTATCCTAATTTTAATTAACTTAACCTTAATTATCCAATTTAAAACCCTTAGTAAGTTATCTTATTTAATCCATATTTTAATTATTTACAAGTAATTAATTATCAAGCAATTCCAGTATGTACTTTATTATTTAAGTAATTAACCAATCTCTAATTACAAATGATTGGTTTTTAATAAACTAAATTACCTTATTAATTTAACAAATCATTTTATCTTAATTGACCTTAGGATGAAACATTAACCCTTAAAATGACTCAATTACCATTAGCAAAACCTTGAATCTTTAAATCTTCCTTTAAGTTTATTCAAAATAAATTCCAAGTTTTACTTTAACAAAATCTTAATCAATTTACAAAAATTCCCCCTTTTTCCCTTTTAATCCAACGTTAATGAAACATTTATCATTTATAAACAAATTTAAAAGAAAATTTTAATCCAATTCATTTTGAATTTAAATCCTTAATTAATTATACTTTAACATTTTTATAAACTTAATTCTTCTCTTTAACTGAGATTTTAAAAAAAATGAATCGGGTTAAAATTCAAGTTTAAACTTTACTTATGTCGAAAACTTGGTTTTCAAAAATTTCTTTAAATAATCTGGGAAAAAACAGAACAAATCAAGTTTATTAAAACCTGAAACAGCCATCAACCCGAAGCAACCATGTTGTTGCTCCGAGACCAAAACCCCACTGCCCCGAGTCTCACACCCTCTCTCATTACTTCGAGTTCTTTCTCCATCTGTACGAGGCTTTCCCCGAGATTTCGCCGTAACCCAACGACCCAGACACCACGTGCACAGTGTGCACGTATACCAACGACGCCGACCTTCGATGATCGGCACGGCAACACTCAACAATCTCTTGAAACCACGCGAACTCTCAACAACACCCAGATCGAACAAAAACTCCTCGAATCGAAAACGAGGTGTTCACGTCCCAACATGGAACCTTCCTTGGCCAGAAAACTTCTTTTTCTCGTCGTCTTCGATCTTGAGGTCACCAGGCCACCACATTGATACTACGTCACACAATCAAGCATCCATTCCCACCATCGCGACCCCCCTCGATTCATCACCCACGTCGAAAATAACCTGACAATCCCAACTAGCAAAACACTACACTAAACCCTAGTTCACTCCGGTACGACTACCATGGCCTTCGAGAAATTCTACGAGCATTTTTCCTATGCTCGCCACCATTCATACCTCCTGTGACCCCAACCCCGAGACATCAAATTGCTGCGATCACTAGGAATTACTAAAAACCCAGATGCCGTTCATCTCACTGTTTCTCTTAATTTATAAATCTAAAAATCCTGTTTCGACTTCTAAAAATCACAATTTGTGATGATAAGTTTGATTATAATCATGGATCCTCAATTTGTTCAGGTCAAAATTTTGATATTTCTAAGTTTTACTGTCATTTTTACATTCTAGTAAAACTGCTTTATATAACAAAATACTATTGGCATTTCGATCTTGAACAACAAACTTGTTTATATATTGATAACTTGAAGGAATTCAGAGAGAAAGATCTTTAATTGTTTCAAGTTTTAAAACCTGAACATCTAGAACAGAGTAAATCAGACATGCACATCATTATGTTCATATATATAAAATTCTTATCACGCAAACACTTATTACACCTGCAATCAAAAATCCATTTCATGCAAACAGATTTAAAGCAGATTTAAAGTGTAGTTTACTCACCTTAGATGCAGTTGAATAGAGGAGTTTTTTTTCTCTTTGAAAATTTCTACTTTAATCTGGATTTGAAATGTGCATGCCTTTGTTTTTATTTCCAGAAAAACTGAATTGCTTGAAACATCAACACAGAAATGCTTAGAAGCTTGATTTGTGTAACTGGAACAAAGTGATGATGATCAAGGACTTTGAAAACCTGTTTGGTTCCAGGTTTTGAGAAAATGGTTACATGTTGATCTTTGATTTTGAACTTGAGGTATATTTTAGGTTATGGTTTCTTAGTGGATTTCTGAAAATAGATTACAAGTTTTTTCTTCTTACAATTTTTTTTTTGAATTTCTCTTTCAGCCTTGTACATTAATTACATACATTTTCCAAATTAAAAGATATAAATGTCACTTGTCCCAACATGAAGTCTTTAGCTTACAAATGCACAATGTACATTTTAAGTGTTTACACTTGTTAATTATTTAGGAATTTATGTTTTCATATTATGTTTATATCCTTATGTTTAGTACCTTATATATAATAATTATGTATATTTTTAAAGAAAGTATGCTTCTTTACTAAATCCCATTTTTAAACTTGAGCTACCATTTCCAAACTTAATAAGCATTTTCTTTTAGTGTTTTAGAAATATAAAATTTTAACTTTAAATCTTCTTACAAGTGTTTTAGAGATGAGCCAATATGTTTACGAATGTTACTTAAGTATTTTTTTCCTAATAAATTTTCATTTAATTTAAATGTAATATAACTTACTTCTTTAATTTTCTTAATATAATTTTACATATGTAAATATAAATTTACTTTTAAAGAAAATATTCTAAAACTAATTATAACACAGATATATTTCTTATTTATGTACTTTAAAATCTAAAACATTTATTTTTATACATCTAGAATCATTTTAATTTGATCACTTTTGAAGAAAACAAAAATAAAACTTTGGTTAAATTCTTTCTAAACTATCATACTTAAAATAAACAATTATCTTATATTAAATTTTATACATAATATTTACAGAAAATGTTATTAACTAATTATTAAATAAATTATCTATACAAACTATTCTAAAAAAATCCAAATTATTTACTAAGGCATTTACTTAAATCTTAAATTCAAGTTTTCAAATTCAAACTCAAATTCAGATTCAAATCTGAATTGCAATCCAGGTATAACTATTTATTATCAGAATTATTTGTTAAATCTATAATTCAATATTTTTATTAGTCAACCCCGTTAATTAACAATTAACAGATACTCCAAAAATTTAGGTTATCACATTATATTTTTATAAATGCATATAGATTGTATTTTTTGATGGCTACAAAGTAATTTTTCATAATTATTATTATTTAAATCAATAGACTAATTAAAATTAAATAAATCATATAATAAATATTTTAAAAATTAAATTTTATAAAATTTTATTAATATTTTATTATATTTGGAATAATTAATTAGTATATATATATTAATTCAATAAAATATAAATATTTTTTTATGCTACGCATTCGATTTTGAAATTTTTAGAATATATATTTAAATAGATAATTAATATACATACATACTCGCACACACATTTATAAAAATACATATACATATACATATTTAAATATTATAAATATACTTATATGTATTCTTTTAAAATAATAATAACAATAATATTTTTATTGTAATTCATATGTATATATGTATATATGTAAAGTTATTTTTAAAAATAAAATTTTTGTATGTTATGTATAGATATATACATATACATATTCATTATTTAATGCAATAGTGGTGATATTTAAATCATTAATATATTTTCATATAAGATATATATATATATATATATATATATATATATATATATATATGCGCATATATATTATTATCCAGCCTTTTGACCAAGCAATGTTCGGATGAATCAAATAGGTCAAGTAGAAAAGGAACAAGCAAAATTTTAGAGCGATTATTGCCAAACTCAAACATCAAATGAAATTAAGAGATATACCCATTTATATACCAAGAAACTACCCAAATTGACTCACATACCACACTACTACAGGGGACAAGGTCAAGATTAACGATCCAAGACAGCTCGTGGATCGATACCAATCCATGACCAAGAATTGGTATCGATCCCCAAAACTTGCCCGAATCTACCAAAGTTTCTTACCATATATTCTTAGAATGGTCATAAGCTCGTACATGTCATATGAGATGGTTTTGTATCTAGATGCAACTAAAACACTTGATGGAAAAATCAAGTGCAGTCAATCAACATTTAAGCTAAGGAATCCAATCAGATCGAAGCTCATATCAGTACGACAAGATGGCAAGGGCCAAGAAGCCAAATAAGTAGATACAATAACTCGAAGAAGGTTCTTGAATCACTCTAATGGATTGATACCAATCCATGCTCTTGAATCATTATCGATTCCTGAAATTCACTGATGTAGCCCACGATCTTCACTGCATAACTCTTTCTGGACGTGGGGAACATAGGCACGAACATGGGTGAGAGATTTTCGACGATCCACAGCTATAAATATAAGGAGTAAGGCATTTTTTCAAGTATCTTTTAGGCTCTTCTAACAAATTTGTGTGCTTCTTCTACAATCTTAGGGATCATTGTCGATTCGTAAGAACGACCTAGTAAACTCGATAGAAATCGAATAACAAAGTTTAAGTGGCTGTAGGCTGGAGTATTTGCCGAACCACTATAAAAATTATGTGTTTTTATTTTCTATTTCTTGCCTTTATTCTTAGAATTTTCATATGGGGTGTTTTTGCCAATTTTTTATGTAAACATATAGATACATACATCATACATACATACATATATATATGTATATATATTTAAACAACAAATTTACATACATACATATATTTGAACAACATTTAATACATATAGGATGAGCT
This sequence comes from Allium cepa, assembly GCA_030765085.1. Taxonomy (NCBI): domain Eukaryota; kingdom Viridiplantae; phylum Streptophyta; class Magnoliopsida; order Asparagales; family Amaryllidaceae; genus Allium; species Allium cepa. The sequence continues at coordinate 193,120,652 of CM060943.1, forward strand.
ATTATGTCTGTTGTGATGTAAATCCAAACATCTATATATGGACAAGTTATACCTTACACGGATTAATATGTTGTACATGCAAACACACATATATATGTATATGACACATATGTATACTGTTATATTTAATTGAATACAAATTAAAAAAAATTCAATATATAATTTACAAACTGAATGAAATAAGACATTTTATTTAAATAAAATTTAGAAATGATCTCAATTAATTAAACTTTATAGGCCCAGTATAGATCCAATAAAGGAATTTTTTGATATTCATCTGTAACTTCCACTACGGGCTGACCCGGTACCAACAATGGTATTAGAGCCCAATAGTCTAAGTTCATAGCCCAAAGGTCGTCCCTAATAGTAAAGGGCCAAATTTGAATTGGGCCTTAGAATAATTTTCAAAATTGTTTGAAAATTGAAATATAAGATTTTAAATTTAAAAGTTAAGTTTAAAGTAAGATTTACATATATTATAAAGGTTATAATATAATAAAATTTTCAAAATTTTTAAAGATATTATATATTAATTTAAAAAATTTAAATTTATTAACAAGATAATAAAATAAATAAATTAATTAAATAAGTTAGTTAATGAAAGCTATATACATGTATTATATATGTTTGATATATGCTGTGATATTTTTAAAAATTTTAAGATATCATAAGTATGCATGTATATATACAGTATAATTTTCAAAATTAATATTATTAATTAAAATTGTTTAATTAAATAAATTAGTTAAATGTTAACTACTAAACAAATGAATTAAACAAATTATTAAAGGTTAATTAATTAAATTATTAAAGGCTAATTAATTATATAAAAATACATATATATGAGATGTATGTGTTATACTGTAAGGGTAATAATATATAGTAAATATTTAATATAAATGTTATATAAAATAATATAAAATTAATTAAAATATTAATTAATTAAATAATATTTAATTAGCATATTATTATACATAAGACTTTTATAAGTAATATGAAATATAAAAGTTCTATAATACTTAAAACATATATGATATAAATGTATAATAAAAGGTGGAACACTAAGAAACCTAAAATAGACTTAAGGAATAAATACATATGTAAATATACGTATGTAGTGATTTTAGATATGTCCAGCACTTGAACCGCGAGAGTAAGTCATAAGAATTATATTATTCCCTAAGTCGGTATTACTCAATATTAAAGATTATGAATCTTCAATATAATGTTGTCCTCTCCATATATATATATATATATATATATATATATATATATATTGATAAACTTGCATACTTCTTTGTTATTAAGCAGACTCAAGCTAGGGAGATTATGTGTAATATTATTAATATATTTAATAGATGAGGAAAGATAACTATTTGTATTTGTTAAGCAGACTCAAGGTATGTATATTGTACTTTGGCTGTCATGATATGGTAGGTACGAGTGAATAATTTCATTTCGATTTGTTGAGTAGACTCAAGTTTGAAGCAGAATTAGGACAAGGTACCAAAGGGTTAGGAAGTGTATATGATATAACCGATAAGGAGTTATCCATCGTCCATGGAGCTATGACTTATTGAGCAGACTCATTGCCAGAATCCCAAGACGGACGAGTCCTAACACCCACCAGTGAAGTCGAAATACTTATATGCTTTGTTTAGGGTTTGGCGAAACATGAAAGACTAGTGAGAGCCTTATTAGAAAAATAAAACTAAAACATTTAACCTTTCTAATATTATATAAGAACTTATACTATATAATGTTATAATAGTCTGCATTGATAATTTTGTGCATTTAATATGATTGATAAAATGTTTACCAACTAAATATCAATTGAAATGAATTGAAGATTGACTAATAGAAATGTAAAATATACTTACTAATGAAAGCTTCTTACATGTTAATATTTCAATACCCATGCAAGCACCCAATTTACGACTACTAAATACATTCATAATTTGGTTGCTTACGCATTTCTTTGGTCGAGACCATGTATTGCATTCTATGAGTTACGAAATCTAAAGCAATATAAGACAATGGATATTTGGTCAACACACCAATGCATATAAGTGATATATGGGGAATGGTCACAGTTCGTAAAGTACGATACTTTGATGAAGTTGGTTTATTTGAAATAAGCCAATAAATAGTACTATAAGATCGAGTATTCAATTCGATTAATTAAAAAAGGACCGTATTGTATTAATGTAGCACTAGACTAGACCTATAAGAAAGATATGAGAATTCGATCATTGAAATGTCAGTTTGATCTAAATAATGTGCATCGTATTTGATGTTATTAAATGTTAAGATAATCAAATGCACCTTTGTAAAGAGTTCTTTATTATATTGTAGCAAGGATTTTTCTTTTGAATGGTTCGACCATTTAGAAAGAAAAACGAATATATAAGAGTAGATCTAATTTAAAGCACAGTTGGGATGAAGAGAGCGCATAATCACTTATGCTTCATAAATCAGAAACAAAAATTGTAATAATAATAATTAATACTTAACATTGGAATGAGAAATACAATTTCTTTTTCGGAATGTATTATCCATACAGGAAATTATCTCCTATGAGGTTTATTTCTCTAAATTCAAGATATTTGATCAAAGAACTCTCCGCTATAAACTAGTTACAATACATGAAATAAATAAGCTACAGTAAGTGAACGGTGGACCTTCGAATTTAGTACACTATTATAGTAATGGTGGAAATAGAGGGAGCATGCCATGTAACACTTATCGATTGTATCAAATTACGAAAAAAAATCGTAAAATGTACCGAACATTATTTATGAAATAGTGACTTTTTTTCAGTGTCGATTGAAAAATAGACATAGTTATATTTTAATTTTAATATTATGAAATAAAAACATAATATGGCATTTTGTTTACAACAAAATTAATGCATTGAAAATACTAAAGCATCTACAATTATTTAAAGTTATTTTCATATTATAGACTAAGCCTTAGCTTTGAGAAATAATTTTTTATATGATTATGAATTATATGATACTAGTTAATTATATCTTCAACAATTAAGGGCTATGCCCATTTGGTAGAAGCATCATAAGAGTTGATGAACTCTTTGGATTGATACATATAGATGTATGCAATTGCTAGTATATTAATACCAGTACGGTCCCACATACTACATCATATTAACTGATGAGTTATCATAGACATGGACATGTGCATTTGATATGCATGTATAAGTCTGTGGTAAGCCCTTAGAATATACAACAGAAGTAGATGATGTAACATGCGATAAAAATGATACAATTTGATGGAATGGGTGAGCTTATTGAAAAGAGATCCAAATGTGCCTAAAAACAAATAAAAATTTAATCTCAAAAGTCACTCCTCTATGTGGTACATAATGATGTATCGACAAGGAGTAATCGAACTTTATTGGATAAAGTACGATTAATGGTGAGTGAAGTTGGGTTTATTTTTTTTATAAGGTCATGTACTTAAGAGAATTACATAATGTTAATATTATTTTATCTAAATAATAATATACAAAACCAAACAAGATAAGGGTTTATAAGAAACTCAAACATATACTAGGCCATATAGTTGATAGGTTGTGTGAGTCGAAAGTCTGCACATAATAATTGTTCGTGAAGGATCTTGTATGAACCTCCGAAAAATGAGTTTGGAAAGAACTACCATTAGATGACATATTCATGTTCAATGACATATTTATGTTTTGAACATAAGTTTTGTAAACTAAAACAAAATTAGTTTTATGTAAAAGACAATATTTCATAAATTGTGTAAAGATCCGTAAAATTTTAACAGTTTTATTAACATATTTAATTGAATTTTGAAGAAAATTTAAATAATAAAATTTGAAATTAAAATTTTATATTTGGAATACGTATATTTAAAAATTGAAGATGTTAAAATTTCACATGATTTTATGAAAGTATATTTCATTATGACATTCTATTAAACTCAAGTCAGTTAATAATTGTTGATAATAAAATATTTTCTAAACCTGATTAATTTTACATAGAAAAATTCTAAATCATCTACTGACTGAGACGTCATTTTTCGTTTTTCCAAATTCGGGCTTCTTTAGCTCCGTCGATCTTATTTTTCTGCGTTTTTTCTACATTTCCGCTAGTAGAAAATTTGAATTTTATAACTCAATCGTATCGCTGATATCGATGTGTCGTTTTGATCGTTTCGTCGTGCTGATCTCTTCAGTATATTCGTTCTGTATTTCGGAGTCCGGTATGCGGCGATAGCCGTGAAACGATTTCCGTACCGGTTCTGAAATTAATCTTTGGGTTTCTTATGCCTTTTCATCTATCTGTCATGTCAATAAATAGTCGTTTGCCTTTATTTAATTCCAAAATTTGCGACATGACTTTTGGTTTTAATTAATTTCAAACGTCGATTCGTTCTCTGTTCTAGCCGATGAAAATAAATATTGTGTATATATTGTCTGTACTCGTTCATTGTCCTCCTCTTCCTTATTCCTATTTCCATGAAATTTGTATCACCTCCATGCGAAATTTCAACCCACCTCATCCACTCTTTCCTCCTTCTTTTCCCCTCCCTCTTTCATTTGTTTTGTTTGTATGCAACAGCATCTCCACTCCAGAAATCCATAATCTCGACCAACACCTCTAGCCTGTCATCCCACGCAACACCCCAACCCTCTTCCCCACCAAGCACAGCCGTGCCAAGCCACTTCATCATCCTCCACCGTGCGCCCAGATCCGCAACACCTCCTCTGCCCCAGCCACACCATCCTCTACACTGTTGCATCCACTAGCTGCATCTCCTACGACCTAACCCTGTAGCCGCAACAACTCTAGCCGCCGACCTTAGCATCGTCTTCCGCTCCGACTCAGCTGTGTCATCACCAAGGTGACTGCTTCCATGCGCAAGAAATTTTATTTATATATATATTGATTATTTTATATATAAAATGTTTTCTTATAGTGTTCTTATAACCTAGTTTTCATTTAGATAAGTTTAACATAAGGATGCAGTTTTATATATTATTATACAATAGGTAGACATTTGCTTACTGTTAATGCATGAAAGAAGCACAATGGCCAATATTTCTATATTATGATTGTGCACATGCCTGCTTTCGTATATTATTCTTTGTACAATATAATAGTGTGTTTCAAACTTTGTCTTCCTTTAAATAAAATAATCTTAAATGGATAATGTTAGTAATCACTTTAATATGTGTAAAGTTATATAAGTATTTTTTTGTTTTAGTCTCAACAAGATATATGTTTGCAAAGTTATTTTGTATCAGTTTAAAAAAAATTATGTGTGTTTAAATATACATTGTTATAAACTAAGTTTATATTAAGCTTTTATGACAAATACTGTTTATATATTAAGTTATCTATCACCTGTTTATGTATATGAGTCAAGTAAAGTTTATACAAAAGTTTTATATATTTTTGATACAAATGTATTTAAGTTATATGAACTAATCAATCTGTTATAAGTCTATGTAATTGTAAGTATATAAGCCGCATGATATATATAGTTTGTATATATATGATGTTGAAATTTCTGTTTATTTATATATGTGATGGTAATAATATGTAGTTGTATACTTATGTTTCTAGAGATTGGAAATGGCTAGTGTGCTATACATGTAACTACGGGTGTGGTATATATAGACGTAAGTTTTAAAATATACTATGTTATATTATAATAGGATAAGTACATATGGTATTGTTTTAAAATGTTTTATATACATATAGATGTTTTGTTTTATTTAGTGAGTTGTAAGAAAGAAACGATTTTTGAGTTATATATATAGTGATTTTATTTGACAAGAGTTAAATGAAATATAAACTTTTAAATATATATATATATATATATATATGCATTTATTTCTTTATATCGGGTTGTTCTGATTTATGTTTTCATCGAATTTGAATAGATTTACTTTGATGTGTCGCTATCCTGTTGTCACTTCGTGCTTATCCACATCATTTCGATGATTTGTCAGTTATCTGTGTTTGTTCGTGCCATTTTCATCTTGTCCTGCTTTTTCTCTAGCCTCGAAAGATGAGCAATCACTCATGATTAATGTTTATTTATTTATTAAATTATATTTCAATTGAAATGACAATTGAAATATGTTGTTGTTAGTTATTTATGCTGTTATATACGTGTTATTACCTGTATCAGTTCACCTTTGATATCTGACACTTGTATCTGTTATTTATATTGATGATATATGCCTGTTATATTATTATCATATCTATTATCACTCAGCAAGCTACCTATTGACATACAATCACTATGAGTTGAAATGATACATACCCGAACGATCTATATAATATAAGAAAATCGTTATGGGTTGAAATGATAAATGCAAGCGATTTTTATTGAATTGAATTTAGGATTACGGGTTGAAATGATATATACGTACCCGTACACACTTAAATTATGGATTGAAATGATAAATATCTCTACCACTTGACCATAGGATAGGAAATTATATACAGACATCGTTGGTCTATATATAAATATTTTGAAATGATTACTATGGTTTTGGAAAGAAATATAAGGTTTTAGATAAATATTGATTTTAGATATTATATAAATGTTATTTTATATATGGTTAAATTCTTGATTTTAAGCTATGTATAAATTTGTTTTAATATAAAATAAGCTTAATAATTAAGTTTGATTTTATTAAAATATAGTATGATTAAGTATTTATTTAAATTATATTTTAATATAGAGTATATAATGATTAATAAATTAAGGATGAGAAGATAGATTTGAAATTGATTTGAAATTGATTTTAATTAAGAAATATATTTAATTAGAAATCAATTTGGAACTTACTGAATTTGAGATTTTTTTAAAGGATATGATTTTTATAAATTGATTTTGTTTAAGGTGGTTTAACGAATATTTGAAGTTTAAATGAATTGAAGGAAATATTTAGTCATATGAAATTTGGGGTTTTATTTAAATGATAATGGACTTAGTAAGTAAATATTTCAAAATAAATAATAGTAAAGTGAATTTGATATATACATGGAATTATCAAATCTTGTTTTGAAATGTTTGAATATTAAAAAGCTTTGAAAATATTGAAATGGTTTATTTTGTGGTTAAAAATCTGTATTTGAAATCGATATAATGTGAAATGGTTTATTGAGAAACTAAAATAAATTAAAATGGATGATTTGGGATTTGATTTAAATTTAAATTTGGAATTTGAATCGATTTGTGAAATTTGAGGAAGCTATTTTATTATAAAGTATTTTTTAAAATTATATTAAAACTATTTAATTGTGTTACTTTACAAATTTATTTCACATAAACTATTTTAATATATATTATTTTTATATAAACTATTTTAAATTATAAACTATTTTATTATATATACTATTATTTATATTTAAACTGTTAAGGGGGGAAGTGTTATGATTCAAAAGCATTATGATTTCTAAATTTTGATTTCCAAAGTATTATGATTAACAAAGTGTTTGATGAAAGAATGTTGTTTAAATTTAAGTAAATTATTAAATTAAGTTTTGAAATTATTTAATAATTAAGTAAAATTGAATTCTTTAATAAGTGAAATTGAATTCTTTAATAAGTGAAATTGAGTTTCTTTAATAATTAAGTTTTGAAATTTGTTTAAATTAAATAAGTAAATAAGCGAAATTGAACTGGTTTAATAAGAAAAAATGTGATTGATGGAAACTAATACGAGACTTGTAATTTAAAGAATTTAATTTGATAAATTTAATTCAATCCATAAGTTTTGATATAATGTAGGTACGCTTAAGTGATTGATTTAATGAATTGGAAATTCAATTGAAATTATTTTGAAATGTTAAATTAACTTAATCTAATGATTATGGGATGAAACCTATATATGAATTTAAATCAATATTTGAATTGTTTTAAATAAAAATTGAAGTTGAATTATAGAGTTTTGAAATGGTTAATTTGGTAGTTTTGAAACGTAAATTATAGAAATTGATATAGAAAGACGAATGAAATGTTGGCTTTCAAATTCTAATTGAGATTGAAATTGATTTGGTTTTTGAAATTTATTAAACGGTCAATCGGTGCAATAATTACAAAAGTTATTAAAGAAACCGGAATCGGTTAAGGACATACTCACTGTCTAAACCGAATACCACTTCAATAATTATACGTGAAGTGTGATCCAGAATGATGTGGTTGGAATGATGTACATTGATGATTGAAGAAAGAGAACGATAATGGATAGCCTTGACACTTGTGTCAAATTGGAAATGATTGAAACAGGAGCCGTGCCGGGCCAATGAGGTTAGCCACCTCTAAGCGAACACACTTCTTCTTATACTACTCATTACTTGTTTTTGATTGGTGCGCACCCTTGAATTTGGAGTGTTGTTTCGCGATGTTGCGATCGTTGCGGTGATGCGTTCTCACCAATCCCGATCAGGCAAACGGTAGTTTCACTACCTTGGGTATAGCCTCATGTACCTTGTCATACTCGTATCCCTATGCACGACTACTATGATTTGTTTTGTGTTATACCTATGGAGTACTCTCTGATATCCCACTAGTTTACGGTGATGTTTATGGTGCTATATAGACTTTGACGCTTATATAAAATGTGTTAAGGGGGATAATGGTAACGCCTTAACGCTATTTTGATATATTATATTACTGATAGTCATTACCTACTTAGCGTATATTACTACATAGTAGATACTTTAACGGATCCTTAGAGGATGATTATCCCAAACATCCTTTGAGTTACTTGTATTTCAGTTGTTATTTCACTTGAGTTGGATTTGTTGATATAAGAATGTTAATCCTGACTCGAGTGTTTTGTGTTTTGCTTTACGCTTGGGTCAGACTGGGTGCACCAGTATTCGAGACTCGCCTTTGGAGTTGGAGCTTCGCTTGGAGATCAGGCTATCTATCCAGTTTCAAATATTCAGTTGATTCTAGTGATGTATTCTGATATTGTATTTGACTATTGTATTCGAGACTTCTATTGTATCTTATTTAACTCTATTATATATATAGTAGCTTCGTGAACTACTATTCATTTGTTTCCGCTGCATATTATTATATTACTCTATGTCTGTGATTCTATGATTATTTATTTACTGTATATGCTGAGCTTTACCAAATATAAACTTACAATCTGGAATTTTAAGCAATTCAATTCTGGAACGTTCGGATGCAAATGGTTGAAAATATCAGTTCGTTACATTTGGTATCAGAGCTTTGGTAGCTCGAGGAAAAACTTAGCACATATGGTAAATGTATTTACAGAATCAATTTCATTCGAGTTTGAATCTCTTCCTTTTTGACTCGATTCCTATGAATTTTGGAACATTCCCTGCGGTTCCGAAATCCATTCGTGTCCCTCGCTATTCGTCTTCTTTTAATTATGGAGTATCCCATAACTCTACTTCGAATGATCTTTATAATTAGTCGGAGGTCTTGCCAATCTCAAATTGATTTATAAAAGGGGTGAAACTCCTTTACAGTAGACATCGATTTACCCAAGATTTCTGTATCCTCGATTTACGATGCTATCTACCTCCTGCTATGCTTGAATACTATCTCTTGAGATCAAATGTCGATTTGTATGTGAATTCCGCATCGATCTTATTATTGAAGTCACAGTTGACCCAGTTAAGGTTGCCCATGATTTATACAAACTTATAAATCTTCCTATTTTGTTATTTAATCATCTTATCTTTGTTCCAAAACTATCTTCGAATCAAAATTCTCTTTGATTTGAGTCTATCAAATTTGACTCTTTATTCTTGTATCGTCGAACGAGGAAGTTTATTTGTAAATTAATATTAAAATGTTATATATATATTGTGTTGTTTTAGTTGTTGATGTTGATTTGAGTTTTCGATCGATTCGTCTGATCAACGCTGTCGATAGGATTTCCAAAACACTTGAGCAGAACTGACATAATATTGTTTTCAAATTTGGTAAACAAAATAGATTTGTATGATTATATTATATATAAGTATAAATCCCTATGAAATTAAATTGTTAATAAATTTATTGTCAGAAATGATAATATTTGATTTTCATTTATTGTTTTGTAAACCATTGACTATTGCATAATATAAATAAATGAATCTATAAAACATGGTTATAATTTGATTTAGCATTCAGAATTTGAAATTAATTTAAATCAAGAAACGAAGAATTTAATTTCCGATGGTTTCAAACTTTGGATTTAAATTTTAAAAGGTATATTATTTAATGTATTTTCTAATAGAAATTGTTCCAAAAGAAAATTCTAAATGTTTAAAATCAGTGCTCTCCTCTTTTGTCGCTGGAAAATAATTTCGGTGATGGCGGCCGCATCATCGACATTCATTTTCGAGTTTCAAAGTGGAGAGACCATTCAGTAGCTTTGCTGTTCTCTTGTTTGGAAAATGAATTCAATTTGAACTTCTTAAGAATGACTTAATTTATAATATATATTATAGATCTGATTTGATTTGATATATATATATATGTATATTTATCTATAAAATAGTTTGAAGTTAATTGGAAATTTAATTCTTGACATTGTGTTAAAGGATGATTTTAAATAAAGGCAAACTTTTGAATAAATATTTAAAATTGAAATTTTTTTAAGGAAATTTTACTTGTATAATATTCAATTGCATTCCAATATAACTTACCATAATCATTCATAAGTTGAAAATGTAATTAAATAATTTACAATGTAGAATAATGATTAATAATTTTATAAATAAAGATTTAGTGGTTGAAATAAATGTTATACACTTAATTTAAGTTATAAAACGTTAATAGAGATAAATAGAATAATAAATTAATAGAATTATAAATGGGATAAATAAAATAAATTCTGTTTGAGGAAAATAATAAATTGAAATAAAATCAACTTAATGAAATATTTTGAATGTAAATTCAATTATCGAATATTGTTTAATTTAAATTAAATTTTGTTTTGAAAGAAACCTTTTGTATCTAATATTAATAAATGTGAAATTAAACAAATTTATTGGAAACCTTGAATTTCAAAAAAAACCAATTGTTGAATATAAATTTATTTAAATAGAAATTTATATGGTTTCAACTAATTGTTTATTTTGTTTTCATCTTATTTTCTTTCTGGTTGTTTTTATTCTCTTACCTCCTTCCTTTTTGGAGGCGAAAAGTTTGGAGTGGGGGAGAGTGTAACTACCAGTAAAATTTTAACGGTTTTATTAACGTATTTAATTGAATTTTAAAGAAATTTTAAATAATAAAATTTGAAATTAAAATTTTATATTTAGAATACGTATATTTAAAAATAGAAGATGGCAAAATTTCATCTGATTTTATGAAAGTTTATTTCATTGTGAAATTCTATTAAATTCAAGCCAGTTAATAATTATTGATAATAAAATATTTTTCAAACCTGAATATTTTTACATAGAAAAATTCTAAATCATCTTCTTACTGAGACTCATTTTTCTTTTTTCCAAAATCGGGCTTCTTTTGCTCCGTCAATCTTATTTTTCTACGTTTTTGCTGCATTTTCCGCTAGTAGAAAATTCGAATTTTATAATTCAATCGTATCGCTGATATCCATATGCAGTTTTGATCGTCTCGTCCTGCTGATCTCGCAGTATATTCGTTTTGTATTTCAGAGTATGGTACGCGGCGATACCCGTGAAACGATTTCCGTACCAGTTCCAAAATTAATCTTTGGGTTTCCTACGCCTTTTCATCTATCTGACGTGTCAATAAATAGCGTTTGCCTTTATTTAATTCCAGAATTTGCGGCATGACTTTTGGTTTTAATTAATTTCAAACATCGTTTCATTCTCTATTCTAGCCGGTGAAAATATATATTGTGAATATATTGCCTGCACTCGTTCATTGTCCTCCTCTCCCTTATTCCTATTTCTTTGAAATTTGTGTCACCTCCCTGCGAAATTTCAACCCACCTCATCCGCTCTTTCCTCCTTCTTTTCCCCTCCCTCTTTCATTTGTTTTGTTCGCATGCAATAGCATCTCCACTCCAGAAATCCATAATCTCGGCCAACACCCCTAGCCTGCAATCTCACACAGCACCCCAACCCTCTTCCTCACCGAGCACAGCCGTGCCAAGCCACTTCATCTTCCTCCACCGTGCGCCCAGATCCGCAACACCTCCTCTACTCCAGCCGCACCGCCCTCTACACCGTTGCATCCACTAGCGCATCTCTTCCGACCTAACCGTGTAGCCGTGACAACTCTAGCCACCGACCTTAGCATCGTCTTCCGCTCCGACTCAGCTGTGTCATCTCCAAGGTGACTGCTTCCATGCGTATGAAATTTTATTTATATATATTGATTATTTTATATATAAAATGTTTTCTTATAGTGTTCTTATAACCTAGCTTTCATTTAGATAAGTTTAACATAAGGATGCAGTTTTATATATTATTATACGATAGGTAGACATTTTCTTGCTGTTAATGCACGAAAGAAGCACAGTGGCCAATATTTCTATATTATGATTGTGCGCATACCTGCTTTCATATACTATTCTTTGTACAATATAATAGTGTGTTTCAAACTTTGTCTTCCTTTAAATAAAACAATATTAAATGGATAATGTTAGTAATCACTTGAATATGTATAAAGTTATATAAGTATTTTTTTTGTTTTAGTTTCAGCAAGATATATGTTTTTCAAAGTTATCTTGTATCAGTTTAAAAAAAATGTGGGTTTAAATATACATTATTATAAACTAAGTTTATATTAAGCTTTTATGACAAATACTGTTTATATATTAAGTTATATATCACATGTTTATGTATATGAGTCAAGTAAAGTTTATATAAAATTTTATATATTTTGTTTTATATATACATAGATACAAATGTGTGTAAGTTGTATGAACTAATCAATCTGTTATAAGTCTATGTAATTGTAAGTATATAAGCTGCATGACATATATAATTTGTATATAGGATGTTGAAATTTCTGTTTATTATATATATGATAGTAATAATATGTAGTTGTATACATATATTTCCAGAGATTGGAAATGGCGGTGTGTTATACATGTAACTACGGCTGTGGTATATATAGACGTAAGTTTTAAAAGATACTATATTATATTATAATAGGATAAGTACATATGGTATTGTTTTAAAATGTTTTATATACATATAGATATTTTGTTTAGTTTAGTGAGTTGTAAGAAAGAAACGATTTTTGAGTTATATATATAGTGATTTTTTTTGATAAGGAGTTAAATGAGATATAAATTTTTAAATATATGTATGCATTTATTTCTTTATATCGGTTGTTCTGATTTCTGTTTTCATCGAATTTGAATAGATTTGCTTTGATGTGCCGCTATCATGTTGTCACTTCGTGCTTATCCACATCAGTTCGATGATTTGTCAATTCTCCGTGTTTGTTCGTGTCGTTTTCATCTTGTCTTGCTTTTTCTCTAGCCTCGAAATGTGAGCAATCACTCACGATTAATGTTCTTTTATTTATTAAATTTGATTTCATTTGAATTGACAATTGAAATATGCCGTTGTTAGTTATTTACACTATTATATACGTGCTATTACCTGTATCAGTTCACCATTGATATCTGACACCTATATCTGTTACTTATATTGATAATATATGCATGTTATTTTATTATCATATCTGTTATCACTCTGCAAGTTCCCTATTGATATAGAATCACTATGGGTTCAAATGATACATACCCGAACGATCTGTAGAATATGGGAAAATCGTTATGGGTTGAAATGATAAACCTATGCGATTTTCATTGAATTGAATTTGGGATTACGGGTTGAAATGACACACACACGCACACACACACACACACACCCGTACATACTTAAATTATGGATTGAAATGATAAATATCTTACTGTTTGACCATAGGATAGGAAATTATATACAGACATTGTTGGTCTATATATAAATATTTTGAAATGATTACTATGGTTTTGGAAAGTAATATACGGTTTCAGATAAATATTGATTTTAGATATTATATAAATGTTATTTTATATGTAGTTAAATTCTTGATTTTAAGCTATGTATAAATTTGTTTTAATGTAAAATAAGCTTAATAATTAAGTTTGATTTTATTAAAATATAGTATGATTAAGTATTTATTTAAATTATATTTTAATATAGAGTTTATAATGATTTAATAAATTAAGGTTGAGAAGATTGATTTGAAAACTATTTGAAATTGATTTTAATTAATAAATATATTTAATTCGAAATCGATTTGGAACTTATTGAATTTGAGATTTTTTAAAGGATATGATTTTTTATAACTTGATTTGTTTTAAGGTGATTTAACGAATATTTCAAGTTTAAATGAATTGAAGGAAATATTTAGTCATTTGAAATTTGGGGTTTTATTTAAATGATAATGGATTTAGTAAGTAAGAAGTGTTATGATCCAAAAGCATTATGATTTCTAAATTTTGATTTCCAAAGTATTATGATTAACAAAGTGTTTGATGAAAGAATGTTTTCTAAATTTAAGTAATTTATTAAATTAAGTTTTGAAATTATTTAATAATTAATTAAAATTTAATTCTTTAATAAGTGAAATTGTATTCTTTAATAAGTGAAATTAAGTTTCTTTAACAATTAAGTTTTGAAATTTGTCTAAATTAAATAAGTAAATAAGTGAAATTGAATTTCTTTAATAAGAAAAAATGTGATTGATGGAAATTAATATGAGACTTGTAATTTAAAGAATTTAATTTGACGAATTTAATTTAATTCAATTCATAAGTTTTGATATAATGTAGGTAAACTTAACTGATTGATTTAATGAATTGGAAATTCAATTGAAATTATTTTGAAATGTTAAACTAACTTAATCTAAATGATTATCGGATGAAACCTATATATGAATTTGAATCAATATTCGAATTTTTTTAAATAAAAATTGAAGTTGAATTATAGAGTTTTAAAATGGTTAATTTGGAAGCTTTGAAACGTAAATTGATATAGAAAGACGAATGAAATGTTGGCTTTCAAATTCTAAGTGAGATTGAAGTTGATTTGGTTTTTGAAATTTATTAAACGACCAATCAGTGTAATAATTACGAAAGTTATTAAAGAAACCAGAATCGGTTAAGGACATACTCACTGTCTAAACCGAACACCCATTTAATAACTATGCGCAGAGTGTGATCCAGAATGAAGTGGTTGGAATGATGTATGTTGAAGATTGAAGAAAGAGAACGATAATGGATAGCCTTGACACTTGAGTCAAATTGGAAATGACTAAAACAGGGGCCGTGCCGGACCAATGAGGTTAGCCACCTCTAAGCGAACACGCTTCGTCGTATACCACCCATTACTTGTTTTTGATTGGTGCGCACCCTTGAATTGGGAGTGTTGTTTCACAGTGTTGCGATCGTGGCGGCGATGCATTCTCAACAGTCCTGATCAGGCAAACGGTAGTTTCACTACCTTGAGTATAGCCTCATGTGCCTTGTCATACTCGTATCCCTATGCACGTCCACTACGATTTGTTTTATGTTATACCTATGGATTACTCCCTCAGATCCCATTAGCTTACGGTGGAGTTTACAGTGCTATATAGACTATGACGCTTATGTAAAATGTGTTAAGTGGGATAATGGTAACACCTTAACGCTATTTTAATACTTTATATTACTGATAGTCATTATCTACTTAGCGTATATTACTACATAGTAGATAGTTTAACGGATCCTTAGACGATGATTATCCTAAACATCCTTTGAGTTACTTGTATGTCAGTTGTTCTTTCACTTGAGTTGGATTTACTGATATAAGAATGTTAATCCTGACTCGAGTGTTTATGAATAATTATTCCCTTGCATTGAGAAACAATTATTGTTTCAAGAAATACAACTTTGTAGTGAAAGAATTTCGTTAAGAAATTGTTGGCAGTAAAACGGTTGGATATAATCCAAAGATAAAACTATTTACACAAGTTGAAATGAAATTAACTAATCTAAACAAACACATTGCATTAGAGTGTCTAATAAGTATTCTCGCTTATTGAATAGAAATTATGAGTTTCTAATCAATGCCAAAAATATATAATCATCGCTTGTTTAATTAAACCATTAAAAGTTGACTTTATAATATGGTATATTGCGCAAATCCGAAATAGATTCCAACTACGTTATCAATATATGATTTGGATAGTTGTCTCAAAGGGATATGATCCATTGATCGCAAATCTTTCATTATGAGAAAGATAAATGTTATTGGAACGTAGTGAGCCACATTGATAAGAATATTTACCATAAATTTCAATTTTTGAAATTAACATGATAAGTTCACCATTCGATGCGCTCAAGTTCGTTCGTATTCACTCACAAAATTATCACTTTGTAAGACTTTGTGATTTGGTATTTGTGTGCTGAAATGAAAATTCTAAATAATGATTTGGAATAGAATTCTTGCACACAACAAGTAAAGTGTCTCGAAGTTAGTAGGAGCAATAATTGGGTTTTTCAGTGTTTGGAAATTATCCAAGAACATCTATGAAAGTAACATTCGACATGCATCAAAATTAAACGAGTGTTTTGATAAAAATATCAAATATTTTGATTCAATCAAAATGTAGTGGAAGTATGTGCTCATAAGAACGAACGGAAAAGGTATATTGATATTTCCAAATTATAAGTAAATAACACCTTGTTGATTTCAATGATGTACTTGTGTTAAAATCAACCTTAGTAGTTTTAATATACTTAATGTTGGATTGGAATGATATCTTTTATAGCGAGTATAAAAGATATTGGGAATATCCTAAGTCGATATGCAAACCTAATTAAATTGATTAATATGGAACATGTAAGGTGAATTCCTTATGCATTGGCAATAGGAATTATCATACGTGTTAAGTTGTCCAAGATATCGTGAAATGTACATATATTGGATACATGTAGCAAATATCAAATTCAAATTGATATCACTAAATGGTTATCTAAAGTATTGTCGTGTATTTATGAAATACTTGAGAATTGTTTATAGAAACAACGAACTTTTTATAAAGGAATGTTCGGAATCAAATCTTCGTATGTGATATTGAGTATAGTATGCCAATAATGAATTTAGGTTAAGAATCTTCAAGTTGGAAATGTATAAAATGAAAGACTATGGCTTATTGAATGAATAAGGCTAAGTACATCACCTTGAATAGTGTCGTGATAAAAATGATGTATATAAATATAAATGCATAAAATTATAACTGAGATGAAAGTGATTCCAAATGTTATGAATCCCATGACATTGCAAAATGATAACACTGTTACAGTATGGTTCATAACAAAACTTACATCTCATTGGAAGTCGAGAGATATACTCCAAACTGTTCCACATGATAAAGATAGTTTACCAGCTTTGGAGAGGGTTGATTGACATAGTAGATGATTGAAACGCAATAGCATACTTGTTCACTGAGGGACTGACCAAATTGGTTTTAACCAACTAATTGAAGAAGTTGGAATAAGATTCCATAATTGACCCTAAGTGAAAGTGGGAGATTGATAAAGCTAGGGGTATGTGCTAGGAGTAATTATGTAATTTGTTGCATATATCTAACTTGTTAACCACCTTGTTCAAAATAGTAGGTGTTTTCCTTCTATAATACATTTGATATAATATGTTATATTAATTGATCAATTTAGTCAAATGTATATTTAATTAAGGATCCATAAATATTATATCTTGTGATAGTAGTTACAAAGCGTTGTAACCATGAGTAAATTATCATAATAAATATAAATATACCATTTTAAATGTTCCTAATCAAGATAAATCAAAACTGGATATCGATATATCCATTAGACTAGTGTACATAATGCTCTTCAAATGTTCAGTAGTTATTACTCATGATTATTGAGAGCACAAGTGGTTACATACCAATAGTTATTAGATAACTATGGAACAACTCACTCGATAGTTTTGTATTGGTTAATATAACTAAGGATAAATAGAAAATATGGATGTGACCGATTTACAAAGTTCACTTGACTTGAGAATACTATGGATCTTTAACGTGAAAGCTCCACTTTGATTATACTAAATCATGGCATGCCATCTATTGTGTGGCTATTGTTGGATCAAGTGAAAGTATTGAAAGTGAAGCATTATTAAAGAGAGGATTCGTCTCCTTGGTTATATGGGGTTTGTATCACCATCAACTCAAGTCAACCCAAAGTCAAAGTCTTTAGCTAGAGTATTTTGTTTAATAATAATTATTATTAGACCAAGGAGTTTGTATTTGGACTATAGAGTTGAATATGGATGATATTGGAATGTTGACCATTACCAAATTTCATAAGTCCAAAGTGATATAGTTTTGATGAACAGAATTGGTGTAAATAAATGTCGCAACCAGGCAATGCTTAATAATACAAAACTTGATTTTACCAAAACAATGTAAGCATTAAATTTGACCAAATTGTCATACCATCTGCTATGTGATGTGTGAACATTAACATTCAAATAGTTCGATGTTAATGGCTCACCGAATTTACACCTAACGAGTCACACAACCGAAATGATAAATTCTCTTTAGACCAAGTGATTTAATTAGTATATAATTACTATAAATTAATTAACGTTCATGAAATATTAATTATAAAATTTTGAATATGATTTGAGGAATAAATATTATTGTATATACTTATAATAGTTATAAATATATCGATCGATATGCGATATCGACAAGTAATTAAATTAGATTTAGTTAATAATATTTATTTGGTCTTAAATGAGAGGTTAGCTAAGATGTAATGATATTATTTTGATACCAATAGGGCTTGTAGGAGGCAGCTAAAAAGGCTGGAGGAGTTTGCAGATGGATGGTTGAGATTTGATAAGAAATGGTATGAGATATGATCCATATTTCTTTCTATTTCTTACACTATAAAAGGACCCCTAAACCAAATTCAAAAAGGTCTTTTTTGGCTACCATTTTCCCATCCTAGCTGGTTGATCTCATCAACAAGGAGCTCTAACAAATTCATCTCAGACCAATTCAAAAGGCGATAACTATTAGATAGTTAAAGGTTTATGGTTTAAGGATTAGCAATCTATCTAATCAAGAAGATTTCAAAGAAGGGAGAATTCATCATTGTAAAGTTTGCTCTAAGGCATTAACATTACGTATGTGTTTAATATACTATATCATTAATAATTTATGGATAACATTATGTTATTCATATATATATATATATATATATATATATATATATATCATTATTGCACTATTATTAGGTGAGTTTCTTATGTGTATCATTAATGTTGTCACATATTAGATTGGTTAAATGTGTGTTTTAATTTATTACAAAACAATTTTTTATGTAGATCTAAGTGCATAGCTAAATAAATTTTATTTTAATTTTTACCGTTATATTAATTGATATACATCTGTGTGTTAGTGCGCGCGCGCGTTTTAGTATATTACCTAATTTTAATTATATTGACCTGTACTTAATTATATCATCATACCATTGCTAATAGTTGAACTTATATTTTATAAATGCATATCTAAATGGATCACATTATTTAGTGGCTGCAAATTAATTTTTAATTATCATTTACTATTATTTAGTATTATTTAAATCAATATAGTTATTAAATAAATCAAATAAATAACTTATGTTTTAAAAATTAAATTGTAAATTAAATTTCAAATAAAATAAAATATTTGTGAAATAAATAAATAAAACAATGTAAAATACTGTTTATTATATATTTAAAAAAATTAATTTAATAAACGGTCGAAATCAATTAATTAATTAAAAGCATTATTTTGACCGAGAAAATTCAAAAAAATTGATAATTTAAAAATATCATGCTTGATTTTTTTTTTAAATTTAAAATTCACATATTATAACAAAAAAAACTTTTATTATTATTTTATTGTATTTCAAATAATTAATTAATATATGTACATACACACACACAGATATATATATATATATATATATATATATATATATATTAATGCAATAAAACATAAATACACTTTTTTATTGTGTAATCGGTTTAGAAAGTTTTAATAAATGTATATTTTTTAAATACATAATCAATACACGCACATATATACATATAAATACATATACATATTTAAAGATTATAAATATGCTTATATATGTAAATAAAATAAATATAATTTCATTACTGTAATTCATGCATGTGTATATGTGTAAAATGATTTAAAAAATAAAAATCTTTATATGTTATGTGTATATATATAATATTTAATGCAAAAGTGTGTATTTACATAAATCATTAATAATTTTTCATATAATATATATATACATACATAGTTTTTAATATTTATATAAATAACAAGTTTACGTACATGCATATTATTTGCATCAAAATATGGCACAAACAACCAGAGAGTTAAGTGGAGATGAAACAGTAAATAAATTAAATGAAAAAATTAAAATAACAAGACACACGCACTTTATAGTTGTTCGGCTAATAGCTGCCTACGTCCACTTAACTTTGTTACCGATTTGGATGGTGTTTACAAGAGGTGTGCTCATGTCGGTGTTGATCCCCAAAATTATCAGAGAAGTACAGAAAATTGTTAACAGAGCCAAAAAGATCCCTCAAACATCACCCTCCCTATCTATTTATAGCTAAGTGGGGTAGAAATTTTCTCACCCATGTCTTGCCCACTTTCCGCACTTCCATGAAGTGCTAACCAAAAAAGATAATAGCCACATCAATGCTCAACGATCAAACCAATTAGTGAACTTGCTTCCTAGACTATGACTTCCCTTTCACAAACAATTTTTTGATTTGTATCTCGGTCCTTGGCATCAAATTGTGTTGATAAGAGCTCGAGTTTCGTGAATTCCTTGGTTTAGTTGTTAGTTAAAAGCTTTTGGTTTGCCCGCCAATCGTTTGAGTTGCTTCATGCTAGTGTACCGATCCCTGATCACGAATCGATATCGATCTAGTCCTTGTGGTTGACTAAGATGGTATTTTGAAGTTACTTGGAAATTTTTACAACTTCTTCTCGATCTTGCTCGATATCTGAGTTTGGAAATTATGGGTTCGGATTTTTGCATGATCATTTTTCTGCTTGGTCAACTCAATCCATCCAAACATAACTTTTCCAAAATGCTGGATAACATTTTCCCCCCAATGCATGCCTTGCGAATGAAAGACGTGCTTTGCTTAAGAACAAACATCAAAGCTAACTAGACATAATGTTCTACCACTAGATAAAGTGACGTGTGTATGATATTATTCTAATTGTTCGATATTAACTGTTCACTGAATTTACACCTAAGAGTCGCACAACCAAAATATTGAATACTCTGACTACCACCTGATATATTTAAATCATAGTTATTATAAATTATTTAAATTAACTGATATTTATGAAATATTAATAATGATTTTTTAATTTAATTTGTATTCAAATTAATGTGTATATAAAAGTTGTATATACATGTATCGATATACGATATTAATATATATTTAAATTAGATTTAAATCTACTTTATTTGATCGGGGTTAAAGTGATTAGGAGGCCCATGTACGGGGCAAAGGTGGCCAGCCATAAGGGTTAAGAAAAGGGGTTGGATTTGAATCAGAAAAGGGGTTTGAATTAATGGAGATATTTATGGATCCAGATTCACTTTTAGCTCCTCCCTTTATGTAAAATTCAAACTACCTTAACACCTCATTCATCACTCTCTCTTTTGGCATCTCCTTTTCCAATATCAGGCCGAACATACCTACCCTCACATAAATATTAATAAAAATTGAAAATGTGCACCGTGCTTTTAGTTTGGTAGTTTTCAATAGAAGTATTTAAATTCAGGTTCAACCGGAGTCGATCGATTCAGCAGTCAACATGTACTACTTAGTATGTAGCTAAGGTAACTTATATATTTATATATATATTTGATAATTTTCTTGAATCATTTGTTCTTAAATTAGATCAAGATATCATGAATCTTTGCATATATATGTTGTCAACATTGGATGTTGTTGGCGCCAAAATTGGCCACCAACACCCAGTTGTATGAAAGCACCAATATCCAGTCACAGATCTTAGATAATATCTAATATAAAGAATATAATATGAAGAAAAACAAATTAAAAATGAAAGCAAGTTAAAGGAAATAAGATTTATAGTGTTTCGGCTAATTCCGGCCTACGTCCACTCCAGAATAATCCTTTTTATTACATTGTATTTTGTATACAGTTAAAATCTAAAATCTAAGAAAAAAATTTGCAGCGCAGCTTAGGTTAAAGATAAAGAAAAGCAGAAAGAAGATCTCTTTTCTGACACCATGCCTACTGCATTTATAGGGGAAGTCATGCATGGATCGGGCTGAAATTTTGAAAGAAGGTTTGAGAGAACAAGATGAGGCCACCTAAAAATTTCCAAGCCTATTAGGGCCTACAATAAGGATCCGTACCGATCCCTATTAGTGTGTCCAAACGGGCCACGATCCCTATGAGTGGTACTCCATGATGCTAGCTACTTTTCCTCCAATTTTCATGCCATTTCGACTAACAATTTGTGAGATATCGTGTTTTTCGTGAAGTGATGTTGCTTGAATTTTGATTTTTAACAATCCCTCTAGAGGGATAGGTACCATTCCCTCTATCTCTTCCAAATGTCGTACAATTCGTAGGGGAGCTTCTCCATGTTGTATTATGCTTAGCACCCAAGTTTCACGCCAATTGGATTAGAAGAACTCGAGCTATTGGTCAATCTTTGTTACAATAAGCTGTGAAGGCTGATTATAGCCAGTCTCTATGGAGTGATACGTAACGATCCCTCCCACTTGCTCCAATGATATGCGATCCCTATGTGGTGTTCCATATGTTGTAATTAGCTTGTACTTTAAGTCTCATGTCAATTAGATCCATAAATATTGAGATATTAGCTAATCAGGGAAGAGTGTCGACCCTTATGGAGGGATTGGTACCATTCCCTTCAAGTTGCAATTTATGCCGCGACTCAGAGGGTGAACTCCGTAGGGTCCCCTCTTCCCATTCCTATAATTTACTTCGATCCCTTTTGTGGTTGTTGAGTTATTAATTGTTTTTTATCGAAAAGCACTTGCTCCTATGTGTTAAACCATGTTCCATACTTTGAACATTCTGCCTTACATATCTATCAATTCCATTCAATATCGACTTCATGTTATTATCTGAAATTGATTTCTAGATTCCACAATCATAACTCTAAAATTACAGTCGTTGATAATCGCGAAGTCTGTTGGGTTAAATCCACCTATATACTGCCTTGGCAAAAGGTGGATTAACAGATGTGAATATGTATATATGTATTGTGACTTATACACACACACATAAACACACACACACACACACACATATATGTATGTATGTGTATGTGTATGTATATGTATATGTATGTATGTGCATATATAGTTCTTGGCCAGCAAAGTAAAAAATTCTAATTATATATAATTTTTAAAAAGGAAATTAAAAAAATTGAAATTTTAATGTACAAATATATATACACATGCACACGTGCGCACACACATATATGATATATAAAATTTTGTTACATTTAATACGTGTATCATTTCCTAAAATAAAATTATATATATATATATATATATATTATTTAAAACCATAAATAAATATATACACATATTATTTATTTTAAATATAAGGTGTTACTTATATATCTACATGCGTATGTAGGTTTTTAGTTCGATATTTATATGTACAACTATCTAAGGGGTGACTTTGTGATGGGGTGCACTCTTCCCCTATAATTATGACATTGTCTTTTTGGCTACCGACTAGGCTGTTAGTCGGAATACTAATTATATAGGTTATATATTAGTACGGCTATGAAGCCTAGTATTGCATGTATTTTCATCAAAAAATTATATAAGATATTAATTTAATTTAATATCTATATATATACACTAATTATACTTATAATTATGAAATAAAAACAGTTATGTTTTAAACATTTCCATACGAAAATGATTTTAAAAAAAAAATAAAAACCTTAAGGATATAGAAAATTAGAATTTGTCAAACATATTTTATGCCAAAATAATACATGAATATATAAATATATATATATATGTGTGTGTGTGTGTGGTATGTATGTATATGCAGTTTTGTTCATTTATATTTTAAATATATAATGTTATTTAATTTTCAAAATTTAAATACTAAATTTATATAGATACGCACAGATATATATACACACGCATTTCCAAAAAAATAAAAAAAATTAATTTTGTATATTGACATACATAGGTATATATATATGTGTATATATATATTATCAAAATATTACCATTTTTAAATTTAAAATTAGAAAATATTTTAACGTCTAGATCTAGTTTTGAAATTTAAAATTTGAATTTAAATTTAACTTTATAATTATTAATATTTACATTTGCAAATATAACCTTTTTACAATATTATGTATATACACACATTAATTTTTATAATCTAATAAATATATTTAATATCACATTAAACTATATGTGTGCATATATATATATATATATATATATATATATATATATATATATATTAGACAACACATATGGATACGAAGGTACTGGCACGTCCATTGCGGTGTAAATTCCAACAATCATATACAGACATATTAAACTATGTACACTATAAATGTTGAACATGCATGTCCACACACATGTCGGTACAAGACACACATCAAATAATAACGGGGTGGGGCAACGTCCATTGATGGCTAGTTATTATTTTAATTAACAAATTAATTGATTAATTTTTTTAAACTCTTATTACGTTTTAAAAAATGTAAAAAAAATTAATTTAATTTCTAAAATAAAAATGATATTTTAGCTTAGCATTTCATCCTAATAACGGCTTGTGATCGAATAAATTAGTATTTGACAATCTATCTCCATTTAATTCGAATATTAATCATTAGTGAGGATCTAACTCTCATAACCAGCCTATGCAAATTTTAGTTGGTCCATTATGCAACTTCAATAAAGTTAGTTATATGTAACATTTCTACGAACTGAAATATTTTTTTTAAATATTTAGGTAATTAATTTTGAATTTTTAAATGTATTCATTATAATAAAATAATTTAAAATAAAAAATTCGGTAATAAAATAAATTTGTTGGATCTCTTGTCGGTCTAAAGTATTATGGATCTATTTCCAAAAGATGATTAAAAAATAAACAACTATAGCGTATCAATTCTGAATTTCTGGATTTTAAATTTATAGTCACTCGTCGACATTCGAACTAAAATCCCTTCATTTGAAGGCCAGGCGACATTCACATGAGACCAAATTCAAACCACTAATACTTATATGTGTTATCCAATCCATGCAATTGGATTCATAAAAATAACAGAATAAAATTGAGCTCAAAATGGGTCATTATACAACTTCCGGCAAAATGACCCGTTTCGAGCTCAAATTTTTTTCGGCCTTTTTTACGAATGAAACCATATAGATTAGATTATTACATTACAAAGTATTAGTGGTTCGAATTTTGAAACGACCCCAATTTTGTATTTAATTTAAATGGATAGTTAATGTAGATTTTGAACAAATTTTGAAATAAAATTTGATTTTTGACTTTGGAATCTGAATTTGAAATATGGAATTTGTATTGAATTGGGATTTATAACAAAGTTATAGAATAAATAAAAAGCAAAAGAAGATAATAATAATTTGCTTGGAAATAAATAAGAAATACACTCAAATACAATCAAATAAAATAAATTACAAACAAATGTATGCATACAAACATAATTAAAATAGAAAATTATTTGCAATACAAAGTAAACTAAACAAAAGAAAAAAAATACAAACAAATACAAATACAAGCCAGGCAATGCAAATAAAAGTATTCAAACAAATAAATAAGCAAATCTTTAGCACCATACCTCTAGCATACAAAAGATTTCAGCCAAGCTAAAAGATGTAGGCTGAAGTAAACGAATACATTTATATGTATAAACAAGTACAAGCAAGCACATTCACCCATGCCTATTGTACAAACAAAGTGATATCCCTGTGCATTCCTTTTCTTAAATATATCAAGACTTATACCACCTCAGTCTCATTTACTCGAAGCTAAGAAAACTGAAGCAAGCATTGTTTAAAACTTAAACAAAAAAAATTCAATTTAAAACATCAATTGAGACCAAAGTTACAGAACAAATCAAATCTGGAAACCCAAAAGCAAATGCCAGTGCAAAGCATTTCAGATCTAGAAATCAAATGCAAAGCTTTCTGGAAAATAAAATAAAGTTGCAGGAAACAAAGATCAAAGTTAAAGAAAAAATGTGTGCAGGCTCAAATTTCTTCTCTGTTCTTGTTCTCTGCCTTATTCAAGATCAATGTGAGTAACTCAATCCAGTTTTCTATGTTAATTGAAGTGCCTGTGAGTAAGCATTAAACTTGAAATCTTTTAGTTAACTGAAATGATTCTCTGTTTCTTGATATTGAATATGTTTATCATTGAACATGGTTTGGTAAATATATGTGTAGATGTACAGGGTATCCTATATACTGTTCTTCCTGTTTTCTAGTTACAGAGTAAAAGAAATGGGAAAAAAATTAACATCTCTTCATAAAAACCATATTTAGCTTGGAAATTCAAATATGATAGATTCATTTAAACTTAACTTGAGGACTGGAAATTATTTTAGGCTTAATATTTAAACAATGGACTCTGTAAACTGATTTACAGTAGAGATATAAATTTTTGGGTAATTTCGAATGTTGCAAAATATCGATTCAGTTATATAGCTTAGATTAACAATCTAAAACAATATTTTTAAAACAAATTGGGTGATTTTTAATTGAGTATTTCACGTGCAGTTTGAATATGAAAAAAAATAGCATTTTGATAATTATCTGGTGATCGAATCGAAATCGAATGCTAGGATTTTGGTTAAAGCAAGATTGATCATCGTTGAGTTTGTGAAAAATGTTGAAGAATTTTTCTATTGCATAAATTGTGAATTCGAATCTAAACTAGGGTTTAAGAACTGTTTCCGGTTCACGTTGTAAACGGGATCGCCGCTCCGCCTATGGGTGATCGGAATTCACGTCTCCGATGCCAGTCGAGGCGTCACATCTCGATGAAGCTTCAGTTAGATTTTCGTGGCTTCTGATGGCCATACGTGGGAAGACGAGACGGTTTCGTGGTGGTGTGCCGTTGGGTTTGTTCGATCGAATCACCTGAAGTTGAACCACGGTGATATCAAGACTTCTGAGTGGTTGGCTAGGTTGAGATAGTCGTCATCGACTTGCCGATGGTCGCGAGGAGGGTCGGAGCATCACTGTTCAGGCGTACACGTGCACGCGTATCATCGTGTATCTGAACAGTTTTGGGTTGTGGAAGAAGAAGTATGGGACGGGGAAGACTCGAAGTATTTCTCGAGGGAACTGGGGTTAGACTCGAAGGGAGACTCGTGTCCTTTTAGTGGAATGTCGAGTAGGTTTCTGGGACTTAGAAAAATAAAGGAAAATATTTTCCCTCGGGTTAAATTTCTGAGTAACCCGAAGCAAAGACAAGTTTGTCTCGGGGGTGACTCGAAGTAGTTACAGGAGCCACTCAAAAACAGTTTGTATTTTGAAGTTTTTCTACTTTTCAACAATTTTAAATAAAACCCAAGTTTTAAAATAAGGAGATGATTAAAGTTTTAAATAAATTAAAGTTTAAATAAAGGATTTTCAAAATGATTAAGTTTTAAATTTATTTAATCAAGATACATTATTTTACAAAATTGTTTAATAAATAAATAATGTAGTTTAAAATGAAAATTAAGATAAAATGTTGTTTAAACTAAATCTTAACCTTTTAAGGTATCTAATGTGATAAAGGTGATTTATTAAACAAGGTTTAAAAAAATTAATTAGAGTAACTAATTAAAGATAATTAATTAAATAGTGAATTAAATAATTAAAGGTTAATTATTTAATAATTAAAGGTTGATGAATTATAATTAAAGGTTAAATTTAATTTAATGAAGTTGATTAAGGAATGATAATTAATCAAGAAAAAATTAATTAGAGTAATTAATTAAAGATAATTAATTAAATGGTGAATTAGATAATTAAAGATTAATTTTTTAATAATTAAAGGTTGATAATTAAAGGTTAATTAATTTATTATTAATGGATAATTAGTAAAAGATTAAAGAATAATTAATCAAAATGATTTGTAAATTATCAATGTTGATTAACCAGGATTTATAATTCATAAGAAATTAATTTGATTTAAATTAATCAGATAATTAACTGATCTTACTTACGAATATTTGGATTCTATTGGATGACTTGATTGTTGATATCCCTGATTTATGATGCTTTGTACATATATCCTGATTTATGTTGTGATCTGTGATAAATTATCTATGATGTAATTTACTAGCCGTGGCATATATATTTGTGATCTGTATATAACAGATAAGCGTTATAGTTTATATCGCTTATCAATTATATTCCTGTATTCTGATCTGTGATAATTGTATGATGTTGCACTACTGTGTATAACCCCTGGACTACACCATACACACACAAATATGGATTTCACGAGGAAATCGGTTAAGTCACAGATAATTTAAATTTAATGTTTTTGAAATTAAAGTTTTAATTTCAAATTGATTTTGAAAATGGATTTAGGTTAAATGGTAAAGCTTTTGAAAAAGGTTTTCACAGATAAAAGCTATTTTGAATAACTCGGTAAAATCTCCAATTTAAATAATTCAATTTGAATTTGAATTCGATATTTGGAATTGAATTCGATGATTGGAAATTATGGTTAAGATATTATAAACATGTTTGCATGAATTTAAACCATTTTAAAGGTATGGTTTTGGGAATTTGAATTTAACCCAAGGATTTCAACTCGTATAAATGAATCAGATTTCCAAAATGAAAACTGTTGTTTTCAAATGATAAACACTTTTAGATAAGAACTGAGATTCCAGTTAATTAGGGGAATTTCAAGATTGAATAGAGAAATGATTTTCCTAAGTTATGAATGAATTCTTTTTGAAAGCTATGAATTAAATCTGTTTATTTTTAACAGATTTAAATTGATGATTTGTTTAAATCAAATTGAAATGAAATTGTTTTGAAGGCTATAAGTTAAATCTTTGATTTAAAGATTTAACGAGTTAATCAAATTGAAATGAAAATTGATTTGGAAAACCTGTGAATGAATCTTTTGTTTAAAAGATTAAAATGTTAAAATTGTTTAAACCGTTAAAGGTTGTGAAAATGAATCTTTTTGTTTAAAAGATTTGAAATGGTAATTGGATTAAACTATTTGAAAGAAAGTTTTGAATTATTAAGTTGTGACTTAATTGAAATCCCATTATCCATTTGATTTTGGAATATCATGCTCACTATTCGGTTTATCCGGGAAAGGATCTTCGTGTCGTATAACCCATTCCGAATATGTGAATCGACGTTATGGATAGCATTTGAAGACCGGTGAAGAAGACCGGGTATTTGCGAAAGCGATAGAATGACCTATCGATTGTCTCTGCACCGAGTCGCGCCGGTATAGAAACTCCCTAAGTGATGGGAAATCCGATCGGGATTGTGAATATCCGGATTACAAGGACTTCTTTGTAAGTGCCTTCGGTTCTGTTCGAGCCCGGAACAGACTTGTATGGATAGTATGTCTGATGTTACAAATGGAGATATAAAGCAGATTTCTTTCAAATATATTTCTGTTGGTGGCGGAGAATTTATTCTCTTAGCTTAACACCCTTCTCTGAGACGTACGAGCTCAGAGGTTATGTAGTTGAAGGTTATCAGCAATATATTCCCAATTTGGTAATGTGACATGCTGAGTGTTGCTGTGAAATGATCATTGTGTTGATCATTTGTGATAAGATCATTTGTTTGATCGTTTATCTTTGTGATCATTTCTATGATCATTTGTTGACCCAAAGCATTACTTTGTATAAAGCGTGGCTTTGTGGACGAGACTTCGTCGAGCCTCACACCCCGGAATGCTCAAAACAGGAAAGATGCAGCAAGGTTATGAGGGGTAGCTCCCTTTAGGGTATGTGCATTTCCTTCTGGAAAAGGGTGGTATCATGGTATGGAGCCCAGATACTTACTCATGTTGAAACACTTTATTTATGATTGTGTGATGTTGATTACGAGCGCTCGGTTAAAGGTCCCAAAGGACCGGGGGATGGCATACTCGTGTCAGTAGTTACCCAGTTAGGGGTAACCCGGCCTTGTGTTGGCAGAGATCCGGTTTGGTTCTTGGGGACGTCCTTCCAGAGGCGTTCATGTGGCAATGGGAAGTTCCTTGGCCTGACCATTTGTTCGAAATCCAAAGAAACAATACGAGACTTGTACGGTTTTAGTTGTATAACCTGCCGTGGAATGTGGCGGTAACCTGCTATTGAACATGGTTAGCTATAGTAGGCATACGATAATGGTCGTATGTTGGCTAAGATTTATATTCTACTTTCGAAATGATTTTCCCTACACTATGCACTAATAATAATACCAAATGTTTCTTTTTAATGCGTATCAAGCATCTTTGACTATCATAAGGAGAAATCTCCTCCAAGTCTGCGTTTGCATTGTGTGTGTGGTGGGAGGTCTTATGGTAGTCTCATTTTTAAAAGCATTACGAACTGAATTCTAAATATTCCGTTGTTTGTTTTTAAAAGATAAACTGTTTTTGTTGCTCACACCAGTCCCACGACTGATCCGGAGTTTATTGTTTTCTTTCCTGAACTCTGGGTGCTCATTATTTTCTACACGAGCAGTCTAGAGTTGGGTTTTTCAGATAGTCAGGTTTAGTAGATTATCTGGAGCTAGTTCAGTCTTTGGACCACACCAGTCTTGCTTAGCTTGGTGCATCGTTATTGGGGGTTCGAGCTATTGCTGGATTGATTCTTGGAAATGGAGTTGCAGTTTTGGAGTTCTCTTTTGAAGACTATCTTAGAGTTATATTGTTCCGCTGCTAGATGTTATCTATCGTTTTCTTTTCCGCTGCTATTTTATTGGATCATATCGCTGATGTATATTGATATCTATTGGATCATCTGTTGTATCAGATATTGTATCAAAGCTGTATATCAATGTATTATTCTTTTATTCCGCTGTGTTATTTACTTAATGTTGTTATAAGCTCCAACGAATCGGATTTGAACGGTCGAATCTATGGCATTCGAATACGATTTGAAGTATGGATGTCGATTTTCGAGCGGGCAAAATCCGAATCGTTACATTTGGTATCAGAGCTAAGGTTGAACTTTAGCTCAGGAGTATAACACATTAAGTAGCTCATTAGAGATAGGGTGAAGTATGCCCTAGAATGAGTATATCCCTAAGATATCCGTTTGAACGTCTCAGTAAATTCTCTTACTATCCGCTCATAGTGAGTATGAGTGCAAGAAGAGAACGAGATAGGGGACAGGGGAATACGACTATAATTAGTCAAAACTCTGTAACAACAGTGGAAACATCTTTGTTATCAATTTCTTTGATTCGTTTTCAAATTCTTTTGAATTCTTCGTGACAGCTCCACAAAGAAGTTTCGGTGTGATGATGTGTGATGATGGCCTACGAATCGTTGTAGGAAATCCTTACTTCGTATCTTAATCGGTTTCTTATCAGCTTTTTGATTTAAACCTTAATGAATTTGAAATTGGAGATTTTAAATTGAGTTAAGATTGATTAATAGAATATGAAGGCTAAACTGAATTATATCGATAAAACAATTTCGTTTAAAACCAAATTAGAAATTCTATTGTAATTCCTCATGAATATCAAAGTCCGAAGAGGGACAAATTTGTATGTATTCTGAGATATTCCGACTTGAGTTTGGAATTCATATCTTAAGTTTGAGGAATTATAGGAGATCGAATCTGTCTATCTCTGTGTTGTTTTCGTGCCTGCGAATTTCGGGGACGAAATTCTTTTAAGGGGGGAAGTCTGTAACGACCCCAATTTTGAATTTAATTTAAATTGATAGTTAATGTAGATTTTGAACAAAATTTGAAATAAAATTTGATTTTTGACTTTGGAATCTGAATTTGAAATATGGAATTTGTATTGAATTGGGATTTATAACAAAGTTATAGAATAAATAAAAAGCAAAAGATGATAGTAATAATTTGCTTGGAAATAAATAAGAAATACACTCAAATACACTCAAATAAAATAAATTACAAACAAATGTATGCATACAAACATAATTAAAATAGAAAATTATTTGCAATACAAAGTAAACTAAACAAAAGAAAAAAAAATACAAACAAATACAAATACAAGCCAGGCAATGCAAATAAAAGTATTCAAACAAATAAATAAGCAAATCTTTAGCACCATACCTCTAGCATACAAAAGATTTCAGCCAAGCTAAAAGATGTAGGCTGAAGTAAACGAATACATTTATATGTATAAACAAGTACAAGCAAGCACATTCACCCATGCCTATTGTACAAACAAAGTGATATCCTTGTGCATTCCTTTTCTTAAATATATCAAGACTTATACCACCTCAGTCTCATTTACTCGAAGCTAAGAAAACTGAAGCAAGCATTGTTTAAAACTTAAATAAAAAAATTCAATTTAAAACATCAATTGAGACCAAAGTTACAAAACAAATCAAATCTGGAAACCCAAAAGCAAATGCCAGTGCAAAGCATTTCAGATCTAGAAATCAAAAGCAAAGCTTTCTGGAAAATAAAATAAAGTTGCAGGAAACAAAGATCAAAGTTAAAGAAAAAATGTGTGCAGGCTCAAATTTCTTCTCTGTTCTTGTTCTCTGCCTTATTCAAGATCAATGTGAGTAATTCAATCCAGTTTTCTATGTTAATTGAAGTGCCTGTGAGTAAGCATTAAACTTGAAATCTTTTAGTTAACTGAAATGATTCTCTGTTTCTTGATATTGAATATGTTTATCATTGAACATGGTTTGGTAAATATATGTGTAGATGTACAGGGTATCCTATATACTGTTCTTCCTGTTTTCTAGTTACAGAGTAAAAGAAATGGGAAAAAAATTAACATCTCTTCATAAAAACCATATTTAGCTTGGAAATTCAAATATGATAGATTCATTTAAACTTAACTTGAGGCCTGGAAATTATTTTAGGCTTAATATTTAAACAATGGACTCTGTAAACTGATATACAGTAGAGATATAAATTTTTGGGTAATTTCGAATGTTGCAAAATCTCGATTCAGTTATATAGCTCAGATTAACAATCAAAAAACAATATTTTTAAAACAAATTGGGTGATTTTTAATTGAGTATTTCACGTGCAGTTTGAATATGAACAAAAATAGCATTTTGATCATTATCTGGTGATCGAATCGATATCGAATGCTAGGATTTTGGTTAAAGCAAGATTGATCATCGTTGAGTTCGGGAAAAATGTTGAAGAATTTTTCTATTGCATAAATTGTGAATTCGAATCTAAACTAGGGTTTAAGAACTTTTTCCGGTTCACGTTGTAAACGGGATCGCTGCTCCGCCTATAGGTGATCGGAATTCACATCTCCGATGCCAGTCGAGGCGTCACATCTCGATGAAGCTTCAGTTAGATTTTCGTGGCTTCTGATGGCCATACATGGGAAGACGATATGGTTTCGTGGTGGTGTGCCGTTGGGTTTGTTCGATCGAATCGCCTGAAGTTGAACCACGGTGATATCAAGACTTCTGGGTGGTCGGCTAGGTTGAGATAGTCGTCATCGACTTGCCGATGGTCGCGAGGAGGGTCGGAGCATCACTGTTGAGACGTACACGTGCACGCGTATCATCGTGTATCTGAACAGTTTTGGGTTGTGGAAGAAGAAGTATGGGACGGGGAAGACTCGAAGTATTTCTCGGGGGAACTGGGGTTAGACTCGAAGGGAGACTCGTGTTGTTTTAGTGGAATGTCGAGTAGGTTTCTGGGACTTAGAAAAATAAAGGAAAATATTTTCCCTCGGGTTAAATTTCTGAGTAACCCGAAGCAAAGACAAGTTTGTCTCGGGGGTGACTCGAAGTAGTTACAGGAGCCACTCAAAAACAGTTTGTATTTTGAAGTTTTTCTACTTTTCAACAATTTTAAATAAAACCCAAGTTTTAAAATGAGGAGATGATTGAAGTTTTAAATAAATTAAAGTTTAAATAAAGGATTTTCAAAATGATTAAGTTTTAAATTTATTTAATCAAGATACATTATTTTACAAAATTGTTTAATAAATAAATAATGTAGTTTAAAATGAAAATTAAGATAAAATGTTGTTTAAACTAAATCTTAACCTTTTAAGGTATCTAATGTGATAAAGGTGATTTATTAAACAAGGTCTAAAAAAATTAATTAGAGTAACTAATTAAAGATAATTAATTAAATAGTGAATTAAATAATTAAAGGTTGATGAATTATAATTAAAGGTTAAATTTAATTTAATGAAGTTGATTAAGGAATGATAATTAATCAAGAAAAAATTAATTAGAGTAATTAATTAAAGATAATTAATTAAATGGTGAATTAGATAATTAAAGATTAATTGTTTAATAATTAAAGGTTGATAATTAAAGGTTAATTAATTTATTATTAATGGATAATTAGTAAAAGATTAAAGAATAATTAGTCAAAATGATTTGTAAATTATCAATGTTGATTAACCAGGATTATAATTCATAAGAAATTAATTTGATTTAAATTAATCAGATAATTAACTGATCTTACGGACGAATATTTGGATTCTATTGGATGACTTGATTGTTGATATCCCTGATTTATGATGCTTTGTATATATATCCTGATTTATGTTGTGATCTGTGATAAATTATCTGTGATGTAATTTACTAGCCGTGGCATATATATTTGTGATCTGTATATAACAGATAAGCGTTATAGTTTATATCGCTTATCAATTATATTCCTGTATTCTGATCTGTGATAATTGTATGATGTTGCACTACTGTGTATAACCCCTGGACTACACCATACACACACAAATATGGATTTCACGAGGAAATCGGTTAAGTCACAGATAATTTAAATTTAATGTTTTTGAAATTAAAGTTTTAATTTCAAATTGATTTTGAAAATGGATTTGGGTTAAACGGTAAAGCTTTTGAAAAAGGTTTTACAGATAAAAGCTATTTTGAATAACTCGGTAAAATCTCCAATTTAAATAATTCAATTTGAATTTGAATTCGATATTTGGAATTGAATTCGATGATTGGAAATTATGGTTAAAGATATTATAAACATGTTTGTATGAATTTAAACGATTTTAAAGGTATGGTTTTGGGAATTTGAATTTAACCCAAGGATTTCAACTCGTATAAATGAATCAGATTTCAAAAATGAAAACTTTTGTTTTCAAATGATAAACACTTTTAGATAAGAACTGAGATTCCAGTTAATTAGGGGAATTTCAAGATTGAATAGAGAAATGATTTTCCTAAGTTATGAATGAATTCTTTTTGAAAACTATGAATTAAATCTGTTTATTTTTAACAGATTTAAATTGATGATTTGTTTAAATCAAATTGAAATGAAATTGTTTTGAAGGCTATAAATTAAATCGTTGATTTAAAGATTTAACGAGTTAATCAAATTGAAATGAAAATTGATTTGGAAAATCTGTGAATGAATCTTTTGTTTAAAAGATTAAAATGTGAAAATTGTTTAAACCGTTAAAGGTTGTGAAAATGAATCTTTTTGTTTAAAAGATTTGAAATGGTAATTGGATTAAACCATTTGAAAGAAAGTTTTGAATTATTAAGTTGTGACTTAATTGAAATCCCATTATCCATTTGTTTTTGAAATATCGTGCTCACTATTCGGTTTAGCCGGGAAAGGATCTTTGTGTCGGATAACCCGTTCCGAATATGTGAATCAACGTTATGGATAGCATTTGAAGACCGGTGATGAAGACCGGGTATTTGCGAAAGCGATAGGATGACCTATCGATTGTCTCTGCACCGAGTCGCGCAGGTATAGAGACTCCCTAAGTGATGGGAAATCCGATCGGGATTGTGAATATCCGGATTGCAAGGACTTCTTTGTAAGTGCCTTCGGTTCTGTTCGAGCCCGGAACAGACTTGTATGGATAGTATGTCTTATGTTACAAATTGAGATATAAAGCAGATTTCTTTCAAATATATTTCTGTTGGTGGCGGAGAATTTATTCTCTTAGCTTAACACCCTTCTCTGAGACGTACGAGCTCATAGGTTATGTAGTTGAAGGTTATCAGCAATATATTCCCAATTTGGTAATGTGACATGCTGAGTGTTGCTGTGAAATGATCATTGTGTTGATCATTTGTGATAAGATCATTTGTTTGATCGTTTATCTTTGTGATCATTTCTATGATCATTTGTTGACCCAAAGCATTACTTTGTATAAAGCGTGGCTTTGTGGACGAGACTTCGTCGAGCCTCACACCCCAGAATGGTCAAAACAGGAAAGATGCAGCAAGGTTATGAGGGGTAGCTCCCTTTAGGGTATGTGCATTTCCTTCTGGAAAAGGGTGGTATCATGGTATGGAGCCCAGATACTTACTCATGTTGAAACACTTTATTTATGATTGTGTGATGTTGATTACGAGCGCTCGGTTAAATGTCCCAAAGGACCGGGGGATGGCATACTCGTGTCAGTAGTTACCCAGTTAGGGGTAACCCGGCCTTGTGTTGGCAAAGATCCGGTTTGGTTCTCGGGGACGTCCTTCCAGAGACGTTCTAATGTGGCAATGGGAAGTTCCTTGGCCTGACCATTTGTTGGAAATCCAAAGAAACAATACGAGACTTGTACGGTTTTAGTTGTATAACCTGCCGTGGAATGTGGCGGTAACCTGCTATTGAACATGGTTAGCTATAGTAGGCATACGATAATGGTCGTATGTTGGCTAAGATTTATATTCTACTTTCGAAATGATTTTCCCTACACTATGCACTAATAATAATATCAAATGTTTCTTTTTAATGCGTATCAAGCATCTTTGACTATCATAAGGAGAAATCTCCTCCAAGTCTGCATTTGCATTGTGTGGGTGGTGGGAGGTCTTATGGTAGTCTCATTTTTAAAAGCATTGCGAATTGATTTTTAAATATTTCGTTGTTTGTTTTTAAAAGATAAACTGTTTTTGTTGCTCACACCAGTCCCACGACTGATCTGGAGTTTATTGTTTTCTTTCCTAAACTCTAGGTGCTCATTATTTTCTACACGAGCAGTCTAGAGTTGGGTTTTTCAGATAGTCAGGTTTAGTAGATTATCTGAAGCTAGTTCAGTCTTTGGACCACACCAGTCTTGCTTAGCTTGGTGCATCGTTATTGGGGGTTCGAGCTATTGCTGGATTGATTCTTGGAAATGGAGTTGCAGTTTTGGAGTTCTCTTTTGAAGACTATCTTAGAGTTATATTGTTCCGCTGCTAGATGTTATCTATCGTTTTCTTTTCCGCTGCTAGTTTATTGTATCATATCTCTGATGTATATTGATATCTATTGGATCATCTGTTGTATCAGATATTGTATCAAAGCTGTATATCAATGTATTATTCTTTTATTCCGCTGTGTTATTTACTTAATGTTGTTATAAGCTCTGGCGAATCGGACTTGAACGGTCGAATCTATGGCATTCGAATACGATTTGAAGTATGGATGTCGATTTTCGAGCGGGCAAAATCCAGATCGTTACAAATTTGACCTCTTTTAAAGGTCGTCTGGCCTTTAAACGAAGGGTTTTTAGTCCAAATGTCGATGAATGGCTATAGATTTAAAATTCAAGATCGACGACGTACAATTATTTGTTTCTTAATTATCTTTTGGAAATAGGTCCAGATTACTTAATATCGATGTAAGATCCAAAAAAATATTTTTTTACTAAATATTTTATTTTATATAATTTTATTATACTAAATACATTTAGAAATTCGTAATTAATTACCCAATTGTTTATAATTATATTTTAATACGTAAAAATGTTATATATATCAACTTTATTGAAGTTGCATAGTGGACCGGCTAAAAATTGCATAGATTAGTCATACGAATTGTTTTTTCAATAATAATAAATATTCTAATTACACAAAGATATTTTATCGAAAATACTAATTTAACCAATCACAAGCCATCGTTAGGTTGAAAGGCTAAGCTAAATGTAACAACCCAAGATTTTTGAAATGTTTTTAAATTTGACTTTATTTCATTTTGAAAATATTTTAAATTTATTTTTATTTCAAGATTTCATTTTGAAATATTTTTAAAGTGATGTTATAATTTTTTCAAAGCTTATTGTATTTTATTTTCAATTTTTAAATCCTAGTTCAATTATTTAGCTATTTTTTAATTAATTTACATTTTTCCAAAAACTTTTTATTTATTCTTTTTCCTATTTTATTTTGTTTTGTTTTTCTATTTTATTTACATACATTTTCATTTACTTAAAATGAAGAAAAAAAAGAAATATTAAGAGCCATAACCTTTTCATATACAATAGAATTTTCATATGCCATTGCCTTTCCATTAGTCAATTAACACTTGCATTCAATATGGCCGACTATTTTCTTTCTTCATCCATATTCCTTTTTTATTTTCACGCAAGAAAAAAAACTTCTCATCTCTAATAGTTCGGCCGTCATTTTTGAAAAAAAATGGTAATGGTTTTTCATTTTTTTCTTACATTTTCTTTATTGTTTATTTTTTTTGTCTTGCTTCTCCTATCATGCTCGGCCATAGCCCCTCCACCATCACCATCACCTTCACCTCCACCTTGCTCGGCTGCAACCTCCTCCAACTCCATTGACCAGTCAAGGCCGTGGCCTCCTATGTTGCAAAACTCCACAAAAATTAGCAAGTATCACTTGAAATCTACCCTAACCGACCTCTACATGCATCATCCCCTTCATACCCCTCTCGGCAACCACTAGCACCACCTCCTCCAGCCTCTAACCAACCCTAAGCCATTACTGCACCACCACCTGACCACCACCAAGCAAGGTCGAGCCCACATGACCTCAGGCCGAGCCAAGAATTTTGACTAAAACTCCACTTTGTGCCTTGGCTTGTATTAGCTTCATGCCATAAACCACTAACTCCTTCATTTCCTCACTAGGCCGACCCTATGGACCATACCCGACCTATTCACACCACCATGGCCGTGCATTTTAACCCCTAGGCCAAGCATATGATGGGTGAAAGCATGGTCAAGTTGTTTGGTTCTTTGTTGTGCCTTATTTCTAGATTGTTTAATAATATTTATGTTGTATATTTATGTTGCAATATCTTATATTGTTTTCTATGTACAAGATAATCACTTTGGCTCTCCCCTCACTTGAATCCATAGTCGTGCTATCATGCTTTTCGGATCTTTGTTTGTGTGTCTGAATTTGTTAACTCCAGCTTGTAGAGGTGAGTATTTCACATACGAGATCTGTACTTATATAATTAGTAAATTGACACCATGTGAATCTGTAAATTTCATTATCATGTTATAAATGCCTGTGATATGATCATATGATGTTCACCCTGTTTATACACCTATCATACAATCTATTACTGCTATATGATGTTATATTGTTTATTTTTATCAGTTTATCACACTACAAGTTCCCTATAGAATAGAATCACTATGGGTTGAAATGATACATACCTGAATGGACTTTGGAATAGGGAAAAATCGTTATGGGCTGAAATGATAGGTCTGAACGATTTTTATTTATTTCATTTAACTTGGTACTGTGGGTTTGAAATGATAGAACCCGGGTTTTCTTTGTAAATTACGGATTGAAATGATCTATTATTTGTATCACTTGACCTAGGTCAGAAAATATTATATAGACCCGTTTTATATATATATATATATATATATATATGTATATGTATGTATATGTATGTATATATATGTATGTATGTATATATGTATGTATTTTAGAATTTTCAAAGTAGTTTTAAAAATGTAAATTTATGATAATTTAATTTAAAATTGAATTTTAAAAAGATGTTTTATAAAGTGTTAATGATTTTGGTACAAGTTAAAAATGTGAAACAAATGAATAATTAAGTTCAAATTTGAAATATAACTTAAATTTGAAATTTGGGAATTTTGTTTAAAAGTGAATTTTAGATTTGAGTAAATAAAATGAAAAATAAGTTGTATTTGGAAATTTAAATTTAAGTGTTAAGTTAAATTTTAAAAAATATATATATAAAGAGTAGAAATTGACATGCTTGAATATAATAAGTGAATTTTTTTTAAAATTTTGATTTTTGTATAAGAGTTTCACTTTATAAAATCATAAATTAAAGGGTATTTAAACGATCATTTTAAAGTGAGAAAATATGATTTTATAAGTTAAAAATGATTTAAATTAAACTTTAATTGTTTATGAAATTTTATTGAAATTTGGAATTTAATTTAGAGCATTTCAGAAATCTTATCATTTCTGAAGTAAAGGATATTACAACATTTGAAAGTGTTGTAGTTGATACAAAGGAACTAAAAAGAATAAATTGAACTAAGGCCTATTACAGCACTTTGTAAGTGCTGTAGTTAAAGAAACTTGAATCTAACCTATTATAGCAGTTTTAAATGTTAACTTTGTTAAATTGAATTGTTTTCAAATGAAACTTACTGTTGCATTTTCTAAATGCTGCGAAAGTTAAAATTTCACCGTTTTAATAAATTTAAGTGAATAAATGAATTTTGAAATGGCTAAAATTTTGGGAATTTAATTATTAAATATAATAATTTCATTTTATATGATTTAAATGAAGTAATTTGATTTGAAATATAAACCATTTTAAATGTTATTTAAAATGGTATTTAAATTAAATAAAATGAATGTGGTTTGAAAAGATATGGTATTTTTGATATTTTGAAATGGACTTGAAAAAATATTGAATTTTGAAATGATATTTGATTTTTGAAGTATAAATACTATTTTGAAATTTAAAACCACAAATTATAATAATGA
Source organism: Allium cepa (assembly GCA_030765085.1). NCBI lineage: Eukaryota > Viridiplantae > Streptophyta > Magnoliopsida > Asparagales > Amaryllidaceae > Allium > Allium cepa. The sequence goes on from CM060943.1 coordinate 193,161,607, forward strand.
TTGGTTGTTAAAGAGACCGAGATCGGATATGGACATATTCTTTGTCGATACCTAAAACCACTTTAACAACTATGTACGCAGTGGACATTTCAGAAAGAAGTAGGATGGTGGCGACGTTCTTGAGGTATGTAACGTCGACCCAACTCCCGTGAGTTGGCTTAAGGTGGCTAAAACAGGAGCGATCTCGGGCCAAAAGGGTTAGCTCCTCTGGTCGGACGCACTTCTTTGATACCATTATATTACTATGTGATTGTTTGGTGGCCACCTTTGATTTGGGAGTGTGTTCCGAGGTGGGCATATGTGGCTGCTGCGTTACCACCAGCCCGTATGCGTAATTGGTATATCTACCCTTGCATTGCCTCATGTGTCGTGTCACCTACCATATCGAGCCTTACTACGAGTTTCTATTCATGTCATACATGTGGAGTATCTTCTCATAGTCTCCCGATCAAGAGATATGCAGGTACTGTATAGACTACTGGCATTATTTGTGTTAAGGGCTATATGGGTAAACCCTTAACGCTATTTTAATGTATGTTTATTTTAGTGTAGATATTATTATAATAGTGCAATATTACTACATAGTAAATAGTTTAACGGATCCTTAGAGGATGGGCGATCCCAAACATCCTTCACGTTACTTGTTCATTTACTGCAGTTCACTTGAGTTGGTTTACATTATATAAGTATGTATGTCCTGACTCAAGTGTTTTATGTTTTAGTTTATGCTCGGGTCAACCTGAGTATTCACAGCTTTGGATTTCTCTTTTTGGAGCTTTGCTGGAGATTCTGCCTATCTATTTATCTATCTACTTCAGTTTCAGTTGTTCCAGTTTATCCCATGTATCAGTGAACTTCTATGTTTTTGGGATTTCTATTTTGTTGTTTTCACATTGATATTATGTATTTGTTTTGAGACTTTGTTATTGCAACTTCATGAACTACTATGGTATTTTAATTTCCGCTGCTAGTTATTCTGATATTTCCGTGTCTGTGATTCTATGTGCTTGATTTTATTTGCTCCAAATTTTATTACAATCTGTTATTTTGCATCATTCAAGTCCGACATGTGTGGATTATTGTCGATCTGAATGGTACAAAATAGTGGGTTGTTACATTTGGTATCATAGCTTTGGTTTTAGCAAACCATAGCCTGTGGAGCAAAAACTCATTAGAGATAGGGTAGAAATACCCTAGAGTGAAATCAACCTCAGAATCATTTCTTTGTGAGAGAACGTATTTTTAAGTATAAAATGATTTTCAAAATGATTTTTCAAGGTATTTTCAAAGATTATTTTGATATAAAAAAATTTCTTGTTTTAAAAGGATTTTCAAATGTTTTCTAACTTCCTTCCTTTTGTATCTACGTTGTTAGTTTTGTTTCTTTAGGATATTCATTCAATTGAATGTATCTTGTCTTATTTTAAATTATCTTTGGCTTCTCTTTATCTTGTCCTAAATTCATTCTTGATCTTTTCAGGATGAATCGAGGAAATGCCAGAGGGGTTGTGGTATTGCCCCAGCACCTCAACTCGTTGCACATGTTAGGTTTATTGTTCTCCATAAGGAATTCACTCAACTTGGTGGAACCCCATTCACTGGTTCAGAGAGCATTATTGAAGCCCAGCAATGCTTGCTGAGTTTAGAGAGGATATTTACTGGTCTTGAGATTTCTGATGCCCAGAAGCGTCAGTTAGCAACATGGTAGTTGCATGAGGCTGCTCTAGATTGGTGGGAGTCTGTTACGGCTTACACCGTCTAGGCTGATATTACTTGGGAGCAGTTTAGGTATCTTCTCGTGTTTCTTTGAATTCTGCTTTTTTCTATTCCTTCGTGCCTTTTCTAAGTTACCTATCATCTTTTCAGGGATGCTTTCATTGCTAAGTGGATGCCCGAGGCTGGGAAATCCCAGCTTTATAGAGAGTTCATTAAGCAGGGAAGCATGTCTTTTGCTGAGTATGAGAGGAAGTTCAACGAACTTTCCAAGTTCGATCCTAGCCTGATAGCACTCCTCTCAAGAACAATGAGAAGTTCATAGCTGGTGCTCGTCCTGAGTACTATGATCGTCTCATTTCTCATGTTCATGGCACTTTTATCCAGGTTATGGATATGGCTATCTGATATGAGAACCCTACTTCTAAGGTTCCTGCTGTTTCTGGTGCTTCTTCGGCTCGGTCTTCCTTTGCTAACTCTAGGAAGCATAAGCCTAATTTCCACCAATAGAAGAAGAATTGGCTCCAAAATCTAGGTCTAGGATCTTCTTCATCTTCTCCTTCTCGGAGGTAGCCTGTTGATCTTACTTCCATCACTTGTTTCAGATGTGATCAGAGAGGACACTATGCCAATAGTTGTCCTACTTTAGCCGGTGCTGTTGTTCCTCCACCTGCTGAGTTAGCTAGGCATGATCTCTGCCATATCTGTCTCTAACCTGGTCATTTCAAGATGGATTGCCCTACCCAGCAGAAGGGTGCGCCTTCTGGTATATTTGTTGTCACCTCTACATCTTCTCCAGCTCCGGCACCTGCTCCTGCTCCTAGTGATGACCAAGGTACTATTCATGGCACCTTTTCTTTGTTTGAGCATCCTGTTCTTGTTTTATTTGATACTAGTGTGTCCTATAGTTTCATTTCTGTTGACTTTTGTGATAAGTTCGAGCATCTTCTTTCTCTTGAGTATGATTCTATGCCTTTATGTGTTTCAAATCCAATTGGGGGTCCTGCAAACCTTAATCGAAATTGTAAGCATGTGGAACCTCTCTATTCTAATCATTGCTGCAGTGGTGATTTCTATGTCTTGGGCTTCGATGCAATTTATTTATTGCTTGGAAGTGATTAGCTTGGTAGGCATGATTCCCTTATATCTTGTAAAGCCCGGTCTGTTTATCTTGTTGATGATCAAGGGAATTCCTTGACTATTCAGTGTCGTGTGCCTTAGGATTTTGCTAGCAGTTTTATATATTCTCTGGATTCTTCTTCTGATGATCTTCATACGACCTGTATGGTCAGATTCTATCCAGATGTTTTTGGTGAAGTCACTGCTTTGCCTCCTAAGTGGGAAACTGATTTCTGTATTGATCGTATTCCTAGAGCTTGACCTGTTGTTCTTCCTCCTAGAAGAATGGCACCCTACGAGAAGGTTGAGTTAGCAAAGCAAATTGAGGACTTGTTCTCCAAAGGTCTGATCAGACCTAGCCATTCAGAATGGGGAGCAGCGGTGGTTTTCGTCACCAAGTCCGATGGAACTTTGAGGATGTGTGTTGATTATGGGGAGCTGAACCAGCTCACTATGAAAAACAGATATCCTATGCCTCGTATCAATGATATGTCCGATTAGCTTTATGGTGCCACTGTTTTCTCTCAGCTTGATCTTGCCATAGGTTTTCACCGGCTCAGAGTTGCTGAGGAAAGCATTCCCAAAACTGCTTTCCGTACTGAGAATGGGTTTTATGAATGGTTAGTCATACCTTTCGGTTTGACTAATGATCCTTCCTTCTTTGTTGATTTGATGAATCGTGTTTTCCATGATGTGCTTAATAAATTTGTTCTAGTCTTTGTTGATGATATCCTTGTCTTTTCTAATACCAAGGCAGAGCATGAGTCGCACTTGAAATCTGTTCTGGAGATTCTTAGAAATCATTAGTTGAAGGCTAAATTTTCTAAATGCCATTTCTGGAAAGATGAAGTCCGATTCCTTGGACATATTGTTTCTGGTAATGGAGTTTCTGTTGATCCAGCCAAGATCGCTGCGATCAATGTAAGTCTTTCTTTCTCTTTTCCTTCGTCATTTAATTATTCTATGTTTTATGTTGTTCTTATTTCTCCCTATTCTGTTACAGGAATGGAAAACTCCTAAGACTCCATCATATTTTTGTAGTTTTCTGGACTTTGCCGGTTATTACCGGAGATTCATTGAGAATTTTTCTTGGATTGCTGCACCTCTCACTACTTTGACTCGTAAGAATGCTAAGTTCACCTGAAATAAAAAATGTGAAGCTGCATTCGATGAGTTAGAGAGCAAGCTAACTTCCGCACCAGTCCTTACCGTTCCGAATGGAAATGAGGGATTGACGGTATATACTAATGCTAGTCGTGAGTGATTAGGTGTTGTTCTCATGTAGGATGGTAGGGCCATTGCCTATGCCAGCCGTCGGTTGAAAACCCATGACGCTAATTATGCTGCTCATGATTTAGAGTTGCTTGCTATTGTCTTTGCTTTGAAGCTCTACAGGCATCATCTTCTTGGAGCTAAGTTTGAGCTTTTCACCTATCATCAGTCTATAAGATATAACTTCACCCAGAAGGATTGAATCAGAGGCAAGTTCGTTGGCTTGAGTTTCTGGCCTCTTACGACCTCGATATTAGCTATACTTCCGGTAAAGCTAATGTTGTGCCGATGCTTTGAGTCGGAAGAAGGCTTTGTTGTGTCATCTTGTTGTTTCATCTTCTCTTCTGGATCGTATCAAAGCTTAGCAGGATGAGGATGGTATGCTTAGATTGATGAAGGAGAGTGTTCGTAGCAGGGTTGATGGTTGTAGTAGTGGTAGTAGTGGAGCTCAGATAGATGATGGTGGGATTTTGAGGATTAATGGTAGGATTTGTGTCCTGAATATTGATGGCTTGAGGCAGGAGTTGCTTCGAGAGAATCATCGATCCAGACTTTCTATTCATTCTAGTGTGTCAAAGATGTATCAGGATATGAAGAGGCTTTATTGGTGGAAGGGGATGAAGCGGGATATTTCTATATTTGTTACTCGGTGTGCGACTTGTCAGCATGTCAAAGCCGATCATCTGAAGACCCCTGGTCTGTTGCAGCCCCTTGAGATTCCCAATTGGAAGTGGGAACAGGTTTCCATGGATTTCATTGATGGTTTACCAAGGTCTAGGAGGGGTAATGAGAGTATCTGGGTTATTGAGGATAGACTGACCAAGTCCACTCATTTCATTCCGGTGAAGTCTAACCCATTCTACTTCTAGCTTACATGAGATCTACATGAGAGAGATTGTTCATCTCCATGGTGTTCGCTCAGTATTGTTTATGATCGTAATTCTATCTTTACCAGTCAGTTTTGGAAAGCATTTCAGGAATCTTTGAGTACTCATCTGAATCTGAGCACTGCTTACCATCCACAGACCGACGGTCAAACAGAAAGAGTGAATTAGATTCTCGAGGATCTTCTTCATGCTTGTGTGCTTGATTATGGAGGGTCTTGGGAAGATCATCTCCATCTTATCGAATTCACCTACAATAATAGCTATCAGGTATAATCTAATCTTCTGTTGTAAGCTTACCTTAATCTCTTTATTTATCTCATTCCATCTCTGAATTCAGGCTAGTATCAAAATGTCTCCGTTTGCTGCTCTTTACGGACGACCTTGTAGATCTCCATCTTGCTGGATTGAATCCGGTAATCGTTTGGTTCTTGTTCTTGATTTAGTTTTGGAGGCTTCTGAGAGAGTTAAGGAGATTAAAAGGAAGTTGAGGGTTGCTCAAGATAGGCAGAAGAAGTACGTCGATAGGCGTAGGTGGAGTTTGGGTTTGCTGTTGATGATCGGGTTTCCCTTAATGTCTCTCCCTTAAGGAATTCATTCGTTTTGGTTGTAGAGGGAAGGTTTCTTCTAGCTTCATTGGTCCTTTCCGCATTGTGGAAAGAGTTGATTCTTTGGCTTATCGTCTGGATTTGCCTGAGATGCTTTATGGAGTGCATGATGTATTCCACGTCTCTCATCTTCGTCGGCATCTTCATGATCCATCTCTTATTGTTCAGCCTTCTGCTCTTGATAGTTTGGATATTGAGCTTAATCTGATTGTCGAGAGGAAGCCACTTCGTATTGTCGACGGAGGTACGAAGTAGCTCAGAAGGAAATCCGTTGGTCTAGTCAAAGTACAGTGGAGTACGGATGATCGAGATTGTACTTGGGAGATGAAGGAGAGCATTCGTGTTTCGAATCCGGAATTGTTCGTTTCAGTTACTATCTTATTTTTCTTCTTGTTTCTTTATTTTCCTTGTTCGTTCTTTTCGAGAACGAAAAGATTTAAGTGGGGGAGAGTGTAACAACGCTAGATTTTTGAAATATTTTTAAATTTGACTTTATTTCATTTTGAAAATATTTTAAATTTATTTTTATTTCAAGATTTCATATTTAAATATTTTAAAAGTGATGTTATAATTTTTCCAAAACTGCTGTATTTTATTTTCAATTTTTAAATCCTAGTTCAATTATTTAGCTATTTTGTTAATTAATTTATATTTTTCTAAAAACTTTTCATTTATTCTTTTTCCTATTTTATTTTGTTTTATTTTTCTATTTTATTTACACACGTTTTCATTTTCTTAAAATGAAGAAAAGAAAACGAAATATTAAGAAACCATTTCATATACCATAGACTTTTCATATGCCATTGCCTTTTCATTTGTCAATTAACACTTGCATTCAATATGGCCGACTATTTTCTTTCTTCGGTCGTATTCCTTTTTCATTTTCATGCAAGAAAAGAAGCTTCTGATCTCTAATAGCTCGGCCATCAGTTATGAAAAAAATAGGTAATGGTTTTTCATTTTTTTTCTTCTTTGTTTATTTATTTTTTTGTCATGCTTCTCCTATCATGCTCGGCCATAGCTTCTCCACCATCATCATCACCTTCACCACCACCTTGATCAGCTGTAGCCTCCTCCAACTCCACTGATCAGTCAAGGCCTTGGCCCCCTATGTTGCAAAAATCCACAAAAGTTAGCAAGCATCACTTGAAATCAACCTTAGCCGACCTCTACATGCATCATCCCCTTCATACCCCTCTCAACCATCACTAGCACCACCTCCTCCAGCCTCTAACTAACCGTAGGCCACTGCTGCACCACCACCTGACCACCACCCAGCAAGGTCGAGCCCACATCACCTTAGGCCGAGCCATGAATTTTGACAAAAACTCCACTTTGTGCCTTGACTTGTATTTGCTTCATGCCATAAACCACTAATTCCTTCACTTCCTCACTAGGCCGACCATATGGACCATACCCGACCCATTAACACCACCATGGCCGTGCATTTTAACCCCTAGGTCGAGCATATGATGGGTGAAAGCATGGTCAAGTTGTTTGGTTCTTTATTGTGCTTTATTTCTAGATTGTTTAATAATATCTGTGTTGTATATTTATGTTGCAATATCTTGTTTTGTTTGTTATGTACAAGATAATCACGTTGGCTCTGCCCTCACTTGAATCCGTAGTCGTGCTATCATGCTTTCTGGATCTTTGTTTGTGTGTCTGAATTTGTTAACTCCAGCTTGTAGAGGAGAGAATTTCACACACGACATCTGTAGTTATATAATTAGTAAATTGACACAATGTGAATCTGTAGATTTTATTATCATGTTATAACTGCCTGTGATATGATCATATGATGTTCACCTGTTTATATACCTATCATATCATCTTTTACTGCTATATGATGTTATATTGTTTATTTATATCAGTTTATCACACTGCAAGTTCCCTGTAGAATAGAATCACTATGGGTTGAAATGATACATACCCGAACGGACTTTAGAATAGAGAAAAATTGTTATGGGCTGAAATGATAGGCCTGAACGATTTTTATTTATTTCATTTAACTTGGGACAGCGGGTTTGAAATGATAAAACCCGCATTTTCTTTGTAACTACGGATTGAAATGATATATTATCCGTATCACTTGACCTAGGTTAGAAAATATTATACAGACCCGTGATTTATATATATACATATATATATATATATATATATATATTCTGGAATTTTTAAAGTAGTTTTAAAAATGTAAATTTATGATAATTTAATTTAAAATTGAATTTTAAAATGATTTTTATAAAGTATTAATGATTTTTGTACAAGTTAAAAATGTGAAATGAATGAATAATTAAGTTGAATTTGAAATATAACTTAAATTTGAAATTTGGGAATTTTGTTTAAAAGTGAATTTTAAATTTGAGTAAATAAAATGAAAAATAAGTTATATTTGGAAATTTAAATTTAAGTGTTAAGTTAAATTAAAAAAAATGAAGAATAAAAATTGATATGCTTGAATTTAATAAGTGAAATTTTTTAAAGTTTGATTTTTGTTTAAGAGTTTCACTTTATAAAATCATAAATTAAAGGGTATTTAAACGATCATTTTAAAGTGAGAAAATATGATTTTTATAAGTTAAATTGAAGTTTAATTGTTTATGATATATTATTGAAATTTGGAATTTAATTAACAACATTTCAGAAATGTTATCATTTTTGAAGTAAAGGATATTACAACATTTTTAAGTGCTGTAGTTGCTACAAAGGAACTAAAAAGAATAAATTGAACTAAGGGCTATTACAGCACTTTGTAAGTGCTGTAGTTGTAGAAACTTGAAACTAGCCTATTATAGCGGTTTTAAATGCTATCTTTGTCAAATTGAATTGTTTTCAAATGAAACTTACCGTAACATTTTCTAAATGCTACGAAAGTTAAAATTTCATCATTTTAATAAATTTAAGTGGATAAATGAATTTTAAAAAGCTAAAATTTTAGGAATTTAATATTTAATTATAAATATAATAACTTCATTGTAAATGATTTAAATGAAGTAATTTTATTTGAAATATAAACCATTTTAAACATGACTTAAAATGGTATTTGAATTAAATAAAATGAATGTGGTTTGAAAAGATATGATATTTTTGATATTTCGAAATGGATTTGAAATAATATTGAATTTTAAAATGATATTTGATTTTTGAAGTATAAAATACTATTTTGAAATTTATAACCACGGTTATAATAACGATTGGTTATTAAAGAGACCGAGATCAGATATGGACATACTCTCTGTCGATACCGAAAACCACTTTAACAACTATGTACGCGGTGGAGATTCCAGAATGAAGTAGGATGGTGGCGATGCTCTTGAGGTATATAACGTGGACCTGACTCCGTGAGTTGGCTTAAGGTGGCTAAAACAGGAGCGATCTCGGGCCAAAAGGGGTAGCTCCTCTGGTCGGACGCACTTCTTCGATACCATTCTATTACTCCGTGATTGTTTGGTGGCCACCTTTGATTTGGGAGTGTGTTTCGAGGTGGGCATATGTGGCTGCTACGTTACCACCAGCACGTATGCGTAATCGGTATATCTACGCTGGCAATGCCTTGTGTGCCGTGTCACCTGCCAAATCAAGCCTTACTACGAGTTTCTATTTGTGTCGTACCTATGGAGTATCTTCTCATAGTTCCCAATCAGGAGATATGCATGTACTGTATAGACCACTGGCATTATTTGCGTTAAGGGCTATATGGGTAACCCCTTAACGCTATTTTAAAGTATGTTTATTTACTGTAGACATTATTATAATAGCGCAATATTACTATATAGTAAATAGTTTAACGAATCCTTAGAGGATGGGCGGTCTCAAGCATCCTTTAAGTTACTTGTTCATTTACAGCAGTTCACTTGAGTTGGTTTACATTATATAAGTATGTATGTCCTAACTCAAGTGTTTTGTGTTATGCTTTACGCTCGTGTCAGCCTTAGTATTCGCAGCTTTGTATTTCTCTTTATGAAGCTAGTCTTTGCTGGAGATTCTGCCTATCTATTTATCTATCTATTTCAGTTTCAGTTGTTCTAGTTTATCTCATGTTTTAGTGAACTTCTATGTATTTGGGATTTCTATTTTGTTATTTTCAGACTGATATTATGTATTTTTTTTGAGACTTTGTTATAGTAGCTTCATGAACTACTATGGTATTTTAATTTCCGCTGCGAGTTATTTTGATATTTCTATGTCCGTTATCTTTGTGATTGATTTTATTTGCTCTAAATTTTATTACAATCTTTTATTTTGCATCATTCAAGTCTGACATGTGTGGATTATTATCGATTTGAATGGTACAATATAGTGGGTCGTTACACTAAAATATCTTTTTTATTTTTTAGGAATTAAATTTGATTTTCTTAACGTTTTTTAAAACGTAATAAGAGTTTAAAAGAATTTCAAAAATAAACAAGAAACTAGACATCCAAAGGTAGTCGTCGCTAGCCGTCGGTATTTCGAGTATATAGAACAACATGTTCCATTTCTTCCTTACTTTTCCCACTCCACTTTTTTATCCAAAAGGAAAAAGTAAAACAAAAATCCCCAGCCGTTGCTCCCCGAAAGCCGCCGCCACTTATCGCCGTCATCGTAGGCCACCACAACTCGTCGGATTCTCCATTTCTTCCTAAATTTCGTAATTTTAAAACTCTAAATTCATATTTTACCTAATCTGATGTGAATACTTATATAAATACGATGATTATTGGGTATAGGTGTTACTAATTAGCATATTTGTTGATTTGAGGATATTAATTTGAGATTTAATTATTTAATTTTAAATTTTATATTAGGGTTACTTTAAAATATAATAATTAGTGTTTAATTATTGATTAACATATAGGTTGATTAGAGTATGCGATTATTTATTATATTTTAGAATAATTTTAGGACTAATACATATGCTTAAACAGTGAATATGCAAAAAATAAGCTTGTGGTTGAACATAATTTTATGTTAATTAGTGGTTTTGTTAATTATAAGTGTTCGTGGTAATTACAAAATAAAGGTATTTTTAGTGATTAATTATTTTTATTGCATACATGTGTATGTTGATCGGTATACATTAATTATGTTAATAAGTATATGTGTTTTGGAAGTAAATTTAAATAATAAATTGCTTTTGAAATAAATATTCAATTAAATAAAATTTGTAAATATTAAAGGATAAATATTAGTGTTATTTAAGCTTGCATGCCTTGCCTAAAAAAGGCTTAAGGCACAGCGTGCGTCCTTTTGTAGTTTGAGTGCGCTCTTTTGCAATTTGAGGCGCTGTATTGCAAAATTCAAATTTTAGTTTAGAAAATAGTTAAATAAAAAATTTAAATAGTTTAGTAAATTATAAAATATGCTTTAAAATTTAATTTGTAGTTAGTAAAATAGTAGATCAAACATGTGTAAAATGCATGTAAAATGGCCCAAGGCTCAAAAAAGCCCAAGGCCAAATCTTGCACCTTTATGTGCCTTAGCTACTTTGATAAATATGATGTTAATTTGAAAATAAATGGTAAATATTATTTTAACAAATACAACAACAATTTCTTTAGTCCCAAAAGGCTTTATTTTTGCAAATATTATTTTAGAAAATACAAAAATAACAGCATACCCATTGGATTAAGTTATGCGTACATACAAAAGAAGTGAAGTGCTGTCAGAATTTCCAACATATATTTTTAAGTTAGGAAAAACTCTCAATTATTTTCTCGATCGTAGTTGGATATATGAAGAACGAAATGGTATGAAAGGTTCGGTAAAGGAATATTTCTACAATGGTGTACATGAATTTATTAGATTCACTAAATCTAAGAATGGAAATGGCGTAGAAATTCATTATCCTTGTAGTAACTGCAAACATTTGAAGCATTGAAAACCAGAAATGATTATAGTACATTTGTGTCAAGTTTATTTTGTACCAGATTATTATTTGTGGAATCGTCATAGAAAAACTTTTGCACCTAATCATGTAGTATTGAAGGACAAGGTGAATAACGATTATGTTATGGCGAATCCAACAGAAGATATGACGGAAGATGTCGCACGATCAATGTTCCATTTTGTTCAAGTTGATGATGAAGATGTAGATATCGAAGAAGAACCGACTATGGTAGTGAAAAGAATCTATGATTTATCGGATGTTGCTAAGAAGCCATTGTGGGATGGCTATAAAAGAAGAACCAAATTATCAGTAACTGTCGAATATATTACTATAAGATCAAAATTCAATTTTACGGAAGTGGGATTTACAGCACTTGTACAAGCTGCAATATATCATATGCCATCCAATAACCTAATGTGTTATAGCCATTATGAAGAAGAAAAAAATCATATGTCCGCTTTCGGTCTATCGTGCCCAAAGATAGATATATGTATAAAAGATTGCATATTGCATTGGAAAGATAACATTAAACTTTGGAAATATAGGATATGTATTGAGGAAAAGTACAAACCAAGAAAAAGGAAAGAGAAAAAGTTCCATATAAGAGAATGCATTATTTACCCATCACTCATAGACTTCAAATGTTATATGCGTCATTTGCTACCACAACTCATATGAGATGGTGCGGTGTAAGAACACAGAAAATGGAACTTTGGCATATCCATCAGATGGAGAATCATGGAGACATTTTGATACAATTTATCCCATGTTGGCTGTACAGAGCTGTACTGTTAGACTTGGTTTATGTACTGATGGATTTTCACCATTCTCTCAATTCAATAGTAAATATTTAGCTTAGTATATTATCGTTTGCCTTATAATTTACTTTTATTGATGTGTATGGAAACTCCATATATGTTTCTAACTATTGTTGTCCTTGATCTTGATGATCCGATAAATAATGATATTTATTTGCAGCCATTGATTGAAGAGTTGAAATCATTATGGCATGAAGAGGTTAATACATATGACATTTCTAAAAAATTATTTTGTATGTTTGCATTTTATTATGGACTATTAGTGATTATTCGTCTTATGCAATGCTTTTAGCTTGGAGTACGACTGGCCGTCTAGCTTGTCCTTGTTGCATAGAAGAAACTTGAGCATTTTCATTACCGAATGGAAGGAAAATTACATGATTTGATTGCCATCGATATTTTCTCCATGTTAATCATACTTTTAGAAGAGATAACAAAAACTTTGTAGCGAAATGAGTAGAGACTAGATAACGACCAATGATTTTTCAAACCAAGAAATATATGAATTTTTTTACGAATATCAAAAGATACATGAAACTGGAGTACAGATTGAAATTCCAAGTAAATCGATAACTCATAATTGATGCGAACAAAGTATATTTTGAGAGTTACCTTACTGGAAAGATCTTTTACTTCAACATATATTGATGTGATGCACAACAAAATTAACGTGGTTGATAATATGTTTAATACAATTTTGAATGTTAAGGGAAAAACTAAAGACAATCTAAATTCAAGATATGATATAGCAGAATTATGTAAATGTCCAGAACTTCATATGAAGCCTAATGATAGTCAAAAAATCCAAAGCATACCATGAGGCAGACAACAACCAAGTAAAACTTGTGTTAAAGTGGATGGAATGATTAACATGTCCTGGTGGGATTTCTTCTAATCTTTATAGATGTGTTGGCTTTAAAAATAATTAACCGAGTGGGATGAAAAGTCATGACTGTCGTGTCATGATGGAAAACATATTACACATGGTTTTCAAAGAACCGTTATCCATAAAAGTATGGAGTGTTATAACAGAATTAAATTTGTTTTATAAAAAGCTTTTTCCGACTATGTTAAAAATCGAGCATATACATAAACTTGAAGAGGATATCCATATGCTGGTCTGCAAACTTAAAAATATATTTCCACCTGGATTCTTTAATGCAATGGAGCATTTACCTATACATCTTCCATCCGAAGCACTTATTCAACATCCTGTGCAATATGGATGGATATATCCATTTGAGAGGTAAAATTGAATATCCGTAATATTAATTATAATGCCAAATTTTAATTCTCATAAGTAAATTTAAATTAAATTAGTTTTGCAATAGGTACTTGAATCATCTGAAAAGTTAAAGAAAAAGTACGATTTGGAGGATCGAGCGAATCATAAATTAAAGAAGAAGCCACATTTTTTTTCTCATTATTTCAGTAACCGTGTGAAATTATCATTTGTATGTGTTCCTTGTAACGATGAAGCCGTTAAACAAGATTCTTGTCAAGCAATGTTATTTTTTTTAGTCAACATGACCGACCTGTTGGAAAATGTATGGAACTATGGTTTTACAATAAATATTACCATATAGCACACACATATGTTCTTTTTAATTGCACTAAAGTTGCACCATTTGTTAGATAATATTAAATAATAATTCTCGATATATTAGTTTCCAAATTCATATTTAATTCAATTAATTTATAGATGATAATGTAATATATTTTTTACATATTTGTAGTGTTTATGAATCACGACATCCACATGGTGATCTAAGTAAATGATTTACTATTTGGTTTTGAACTACATTAATGATCCAACAAATTGGGTCGGTGATGAAAGATTGAGACATCTTGCGATAGGGCCAAAAAGAAATGTCAAGACTTATTCAATGTTCTTCGTCAATGGATTTAAATTCAACATTAAGGAATATGGTGCTGAAAAATTAACCTATAATAGTAGTGTATTTGTCAAAGGCAGTGATGATAAGATGAACATATAAATGATTTTTATGGTGTCTTAACACAGGTTTTAGAATTTACATATTTTATACGGTCTGCAAAAAAAAAATTTTATTCAAATGCAGTTGGTTCAATAATGTTCCTATTTATGGAATCAACATGCACAAAAATTATAAGCATATTGAAATGAAGCATTACTTACATTACTATAAGTATGATCCTTTCTTATGAGCCAAACAACCATTACAAGTTTATTTTGCTCTGTATCCATTCCTAAAAAGAGATAAAGTGGATTGGTTTGTTAATTTCAAAACAAAGGCAAGATATACGTTTGAGGGAAATAATATTTTGAACGAAGCAGTTTATCAAATAGAACTTGAGCAAAATAATGAAATAATAACAACTGATGATCATACTGATCTAGGGCCTTTGAATGATGAATCAATTGTTTCAATAGAAGCATTTGACAGTAAAAAGGAAAATGATATAAAGTATGAAAACGAGTCTGAATTAGAAAATGAGGAAGACTGATTATTAATTACTGATGATGTTATGTACATATGATGGATATTTGTATCATTTGTTGTATAATTTATATTTTGAGTTTCCACTGTTATTAATGATGATGACTATGTTGTGAGCTATGTATTATTTTGTTTTATTAGTTCTGTATATTTAAGATATCTTGTTTCATTTTGTTACTTTTAATGGAATTTTATGTGCTTATCAATAAGACATATTTTTTAATAATAAATGACATGTTTTTTCATTATATGAAATAATATATTTATGGCAGATATTATGTCTCATAGGAATTCTTCTAGGTCTCATTCTTTGGGTTCTCCTACTATTGGCAAGGGTGCTAGTGGCCCATTTGATTTATGTCCAAGGGAAAGTATGACTCCCAAAGCTAGAGGGTAAGTATCAAAATTATTGCAACGTCATTGCTATTTAGTGCATTTATATTATTTATGATTTATTAAATATCTACATCAAAATTAATACAGCGATTTTGAGCTAGAGCCTTGATTATATTCTGGTTGTCTCTAGGCAGGCGTATATGAGTCGGATTGTTGGCCGAAGCGGGATGATCTCCCACTTTATATTAAGGATGCTATATGGGCCGACTTGTTGGTAAGTATAAATTTATAACTCATTTGAAAATGACATATTCGGTCTTTGAATATTAATATGCTATACATAATTTATTTTAATTTCAATATGTAGGCTGCGATGATTATAGAGGAGGAAGATCAAGAGTTGTTTAGGAACCACCGGAATAAGAGATGAAAAAACTATAGGGACAACCTTTTAGGCGAAAAAAATAAAATAAAAGCATGATTGGATGAATGCTACTGTTTGGATAGATTTTCTTGAGTATTGGCAAACTTTCGCCGCGAAAGTAAGTTTTCTATTTTCATGTGTTTATTATAATTTGTTTAAAGTGTGTATAATAATCGCGCTAGTTTAGTTAGTTACATATGGTAAATATAACTTTGATGTTAAATTTATTGGAAATGTCTGAGCGGAACTTGACAAACAGGAATAAAAATAATGTTACACACCATGGCAGATCAAAAACTTCTGACAATATCAGAAGGAAATGATAAATTTATAAATTGCGATTATCAAATACTTATACCATTGTTTAGTTATAGACACACATTGTGATATCTCGGAATTTTTAACAATATCAATTTAATAATCTTTATATAAAATTAAATTGATTTGATAATATTGATCAATAAAATATATGAATTGGTTTAATAATCTGAATAAATAAATATTTAATTAGTGATTTATCTTTTAAAAGCTAAAATAAATGTTTTAAATTATAATGTATATATATATTTGTATATATATTATAGATAATCTTTGTTTTGGAATTTAATAAATAAATAAAGTTTTGTTTTTAAATTCTAATAATATATTGAGTAATCGGGAAATTATGTTTTAAATTAATTTTAAGTTTCTCAAAGTTATTTAAATTAATAATTTTATGGTTTGTAATATTTAAAATAAATGTTACATTGTTTAAAGTTATATCTTAGTTAACTTTTAAATTTAAATAAAAGAAAAAAATGTTTGTTTTATTTCTTATTAAATATTACTTGATATAAATATGATTTGGAAATATTTTATATAAGTCTAAAATACATATAGTATATGGTTTAAATTTATTTATTAATAAAAGTGATTTATAATCTCTTTATAAATCATTTAAAATTTTATAAATTGTTATTTTTAAGCCATATTCATAAACGTATTATTTTTCCAATAAATATAAAAAAGAATTAAAATAAGGAAATAGAATCTTCATTTTTAATTTGAACGAATTGATTTTAATTTGGAATTCAAAAATTCAATTTGAATTGAAATTGGTTTTGAAATTCAAATTAATTGATACTTTAAAATATTTGTATAAGTTTTAATTTATAATTTGTTTTATTTACATTTTCTTAAAATAAGAAAATCATATATATTTACATAAATATAAATAAATTAAGTTTAAAGCTTTATCTAACATTTAAATAAAAAGAAAATATAACTAAATTAAGTAAAAACTTATGAAGTAATCAAATTACAAGTGTTAACATGTTAGTAACCTTAAATACATGTATTAAGTAGTAAAATAAACAAAATGGCAAGTGTCATTTGTATTTGATCTTTTCTTTATTTTAATTAAAATTTATTTCAGCCATTTAAAACATTTTTTTCACTTTCCTTTATTCTCTTTTAAAATTAAAAGCTAGTTGAAAACAAAGAAGAAAAAATCACACTTAAAGATCTGAAATCCCTCAAATCAACTCTTCAATAATCAAATGTTTGCATGTCTAAAAATTACTCAAAAAAAAGATCAACCTGCAAAATGAATTCCTGCAAATCATAATCAAGTCTGCAAGCCTGCAGTTTTCTCAAAATCTGGAAGTTATGAAGCTTGTTTCTTTTCAAATCTGGAATTAATGAAATCTGCATCTTTCAAACAAGCATGCATCCAGTTTTCAAAAGGCAAAAGCATGAGGCAACTTTTGTTCTAAAGATTTTCAAAGGGTTGCTCTGTTTTTTTCCAAATAAGGTGAGTAACTTTATTTTCTAAACTTAAGTATCTGGTTGCTTGATTTAAGTATGAAGATAATCATGAATTCGTGTTTATTTATTGATGAAATTTGGGTATGTGTGAAATATGATATCTGCAGGCTAGCGTAACCTGAAGTTACCTCTGCATTTAAAGTTTTTTCAACTCGGGTTTAATTCAAAACTTATTTCCTTTTGATCTACTTGATGTTAATACTTAGGATCTAAACAAAATAGGTTTGTTTGATTATAATGTAAAATTTGTAATTTTTTTGTATTTAAGTAAAATAAAGCAAAACTGCTCTGAAAATCTTAAGATCGGTTAATACTTAACAAGTGATATTTTCAAATATCTTAAATTATCAATTTAAGTCTATGAACTGAATGCTTAATCAAAACTTTGATTTTTAAAGCTAGAATTACATTTTTTAGTTAAGGATCGGGGGTGCAGCTTTAAATTGCACTATTTTTGGTTTCTTGGGTAATCCTGATTATCTCTGGGTATTGGAAGTTCGGGGTTTCCTCTGGAGGTAGGCGAGTGATCAGGGAGGCCAGGAAAATGTCTGGTGGTTGGTCTGAGCACGGTGGCGCAGCGGCAAGCTTTTTGGAGTTTCCAAACCTAGTTTTGTCATGGGTTCGCATTTTGCTTCGTTCGTCTACGGCGATCGATCGAGTGCTTCATGGTTCTGGGGGATGGAAGGGGGAAGGCTGACGAGTAGTTGGCCAGAGTGGTTTGAATTCTGGTTGTCTTGGTCGCGAGAACGGCGATGTTCCAGGTATCGAGGGGGAAGGCCTGCTTGTGTTCCTAGGTTTGAAATGGATAACTCGATTTTGATTCGAGTGGTTATGGAGGATTCTTGTGATCGAGATGTTGTTCGGTGATGGTCGGCGTTGTGATGAAGCGCTGGAGGATGGCCGGAGATGGCCAGAGCCACAGTGCACGTGCACCGTGTCGTTGAAGTGCTGAGGAGTTTTTTTTTGTGTTCAGAGTATTTTAACCCGGGGAAGACTCGAGTCATTCGAGTACGTGACTCGAAGCAGCAGGGCATAGGACTCAAAGTAAAAAGGGGTATGGCTCGAGTAATATAAGTTTACAGGTTTTGTCTCTGAAACCTGACTGTTTCAGGTTTATGCAGAATTTAAACGGAATTTAAATTAAATAGAAGTAAAGAAAGTTTTAAATTATGAATTCAAATGAAATTGAGTTCCAGACTTCAAATGAATAACTTGCAGAAATAAAATATTTAAAAATATTTAAAACCTGTACAGTATTTTAAAGAGTGATTTATAAATCTGAAAACGATATTTTAAAACTAGAGTTTTAAATTTAATTTTAAAATATGGATTTGAAACCCTGAATCCAAATTTGAAATTTGAATTTGAAAGATTCAAAAAGAAATAAGTTGATAAATTCAAATGTTATAATCAGGTTTGAATATTTATAACATGTGTTTTTATAAATCTAAAATGAAATTTAAAACAGGATTTTAAATTTAAATTTTTGAATCTAAAAACTGAAACATAATTTGAATTCTAGTTTGAAATGAAGTAAGATTTTGAATCTTAAATGTTTCAAAACCACTAGAATATATTCAAAGTATAATTTAAATTTATTTAAATTGATTAGGGATTGAAAACTATTTTTGCCTTAGGAGATAAGCAATTCTTTTAAAAAGTTTTTTTTATACTTAAACCTTGTTTAAGTTTAAATTTGATTTCATTTTAATTTTAATTCAAAATGGAATGTAGAGAAATTTAAAAGAAAATTGTTTTTAATTTACTTTGATAATGATATTTAAATCAATAATGAGATTAATGATTATCATTAAGTTGATTTGAACTTAAAAATTTATTATTTGATCAAGGTACTTAAGTTTATAATTAATTAATTAATAATTTGGTTAATTATTTAAATAATTAAGGGATTTATTTAATTAAATAAAAGGATTAATAAGTTAGTTATGATTGATTTAAATTGTAATTAAGAAATCATTATTTTAATAAGATTTGATTTAATTTAATAAATGATTTGAACTTATTAATCAAGTAATTAATAATTAATTAAGTTTTTGATTATCACTTGATTAATTTAATAATTATAGATTAATTAATGAGTTTTATAAATAAATTAAGGATTAATATTGATTAATTTCAGTTAATTACTTTGGAAAAGTAATTAAAGATTTGTTATCAGTTAATGAAGGTCATTAACATAGTATTATTTAATAATTAATTAATGTAATTAATTTTAATGATTAATTGAATTAATTAATTTAAAGATAATCAATTGAGAATTATTTAGGTATAATTACTTAATGAAAGTAATTAAGAAAATTAATTACTGATTGTAATTAATTAAGTTATTTTTGATTAATTAAGTTTAATTAATTTAAATTAATCACTGGTTGATTTGAGAAGCAATTACCAATGTAATTAAAAATGAATAATTGCTTAGTGAAGTAATTAAAAAGATAAATTACTTGATGTAATTTTAATTGAAGGATACTTGGATGATGGAGGAGTTTTGGAATTCAATTACTTTGTGTAATTAATTTGTAATTAGTATGTTGATTAATTTCTTAAGGAAGTAATTAATAATTAATTACTTAGTGTAATTAATTTAGGGTTTTGATAATTGAGTTATTTGAAGAAAATAAATAGATGTAATTAATTTAATGTAATTACTTAATGTGATTGATTAAGAGTGATTAATCAATATGGATAATTGAAAATTAATTTAATAAGGTAATTATAAATAAAATAATTTAGGATCATTAATTTAAATAATTAATGATATAATTAAGGATTGATTAATAAGAAAAATTAATCAATGATGGAATTAATTAATGTAATTAATTAAGGATTAATTTAATTAATTATAATTAATTAATGAAGTAATTGGAGATTAATTACTGAATTTGACTTGGAATAATAAATTTGTGAAATTAATTGGAGGTTAATTACTTGAATGTAATTAAAGAATAATTAATCAAGATGATTAATTAGGGTAATTTATTTAAGAGTGATTAATTAATTGATTTGTAATTAATTAAGAAATATGTAAGCAAGTTATATATGGATGAGTAATTAATTTAATTTATTTTAAATTAATTAAGGAAGAAGTAATTAATTTAATTCATTTTAAATTAATTATAGAATGGATTAATAAGACATTGCTTATGAAAGTTGATTGATTCTGATTACCTTGAATGGTTGAGATCTCAGTTATGTGATAAGTGATGTTGTGTGATTTGGATGCTATGGTTGCATTGAGTTGATAATATGAACTATCTGTTTGGAATGATAATATAGATTATCTGTTGTGATGTTAATATTGATTATCTATTGTGATGTTGTGTATTATCTATCTGTGTGTATATAGATAATATTGAATTACATTGTTTTAAACTTTAAAACAACTTGGACCTAAAAGATACGCTTTGGATTTCGGTGAGATCAGGAACGGGTTTGCTACATTACAATGTAATAGGGGGTTCTCGCTTTGCGTTAGGTGGTGAACGAGAGACTCTTACCCCTACATGTCCCCGGGAGTAGTATAAAGCCTTGAGGGGTTGGTTGCGAGTCGAGAGGCTGGCCGTAAAAGCAAACCCGAGGTACCACTGGGAGCCACGGCGGGGTTGGGATGGTTGAAAAGCCTACCAGTTGAGTGAGTCGTTGTTGATGGTTGCAAAGCCTAGACTATCTCAGCTGGTATCAGAGCATTAGGTTGAGTGAATACATAGTCTCTGGAGTGGTGTCTATCTTGAGAGAGCGTATTTGTTATTTTTATTATATTTTTATATATATTTATTTTATTTCTACCTATTTGTTGGATTACATGTTCGGGTTTTCCAATATATGTTATAAAGGTAGAATGGGGTAGTGGTGTGTATAACACGACTGCCATTGGTTGGAGTTTGTATGTTGAGGTTGGAAGTGTATCTGTCCAGACTATAGACCTAATACCGTCTCGAGTGAGTTGTGTAGTGGTGCAGAGGTTTCATCGATCTTTGAAGGAAACCTGTAAAGGTTCATAGTTTATCTTTGAAGTTGGATGAGTAGAGTTTGGATCTGTTGGCTGAGCAGAAGCGAGTAATGGTATCTTGATACCTCAAGGAATAGTAGCTGCGTGATGTGATGCAGTGATTATGGATGTTTCCGAAGATATTTCTTTGGAACAATTTTAAGGAAGTAAGTCTGCTTCGGTGTTGTAGCTGAGTTCAGCAGAGTGTTTCTGTGTGGTTTGAAGTCCGAGTTTCTTGAAGAGCTTTGGATTGGGAATTCTTTGGCATTGGTGTCGGCAGTGCAGCTCGGAGTATTCAGTGTGTCGGCAGAATTTTCTGGCTTAGCAGTTTTCTAGAGATGGAGTTCCAAAGCATTAGAGTAGAATCCATTTCTTCGATGGATTTACAAGACTAGTATAAGCTGTTCTGATGGGTAAAGAGGGAACAGTTTTCTTTGGATTTTAGTTTGGATTGATCGTAAAAGTGACTTGCGATGATTGGGTATTCTCTTGTATAGTTGGAGATTTTTCTGGATGTTTTCTGGAAGTCAGGAGTTGTCCTCATCTAGAGATTCAGTCTTCTTAATGTGGTACCGTTGGTTCAACTAGTTGAAGGTTAGTTCCTTGAGATGGAATTTGTTGAAGCAGCTCAGGATTTGAGGAACTTCTGAGTTTTCTCTTGGCTATCAAAGATCTTCTTGATTATGTTGTACAGTTGTGCTTGTGTTCTTCATCATCATTCTTTTCTACTCCAGATCAGAGTTGTGCAGCAGAAGCAGTTTGGGAGTGCATCTGCTTTTCTTTTCCGGATAGGTGAAGTTTGTTTTCTTCTGATGGTTGTGAGTGGAGTTGTTCTTCATCTTGATTGATCGGGGAGGATCATTCTGGTAGATTGGGTTTGGTCCAGTTTATTTCTTGAGACGTCAGCAAGGTTGAGCTGATCAGGTAGGATGTAGGCAGCCTAAGATCGTCCGAAGGATTTTGTGGATCTGAAGTCGGAGAACTGATTTTGCTAAGTTTCTCAGTTTTAGGAGCTATAAATTTTGGTAAGGTTGGGTAAGCTAGCTCTGAGATGTTTTGGATTTTTCTGTGTTCTGTTTTGGACAAGTGTTTAATTTTTTGGATTGAATTGCCAGTTTTGACAACTAGAATTCGATGTGTTTCACGTTTCTTTGAGGGAGTACGTGCATGATCTATTTCTGGTTTTGGAATCAGCTGTTCTGGGGGATTTGGTTTTTGAGTCAGACTTGTCATAAGTCTGATATCTTGTTCAGTTATAGATCTAGATGAGCGGGGAGTTCTGTAGCTTAGTAGTGTTGATTGTTTGGATTTTATAGAGCGAGTATCCCGGTGTTTACTTGGGAAACTCGAAGGAACTCTATCCAGAATTTTGTCTGGATAGTTAATATTGTTTGATTGGATGAATTGATTGCTATGGTTGTTAGCGTATGTTTGATATATGTTTGGTTTTAAATTTTAAAGTCTTGGATAGGTTATTAAATTACCTTTGTTTTAAATTTCGGGGACGAAATTCTTTTAAGGGGGGAGGAATGTGATATCCTGGAATTTTTAACAATATCAATTTAACAATCTTTATATAAAATTAAATTGTTTTGATAATATTGATCAATAAAATATATGAATTGGTTTAATTATCTGAATAAATAAATATTTAATTAGTGATTTATCTTTTAAAAGCTAAAATAAATGTTTTAAATTATAATGTATATATATTAGTATATATATTATAGATAATCTTTGTTTTAGAATTTAGAAAATAAATAAAGTTTTTTTTTTAAATTCTAATAATATATTGAGTAATTGGGAAATTATGTTTTAAATTAATTTTAAGTTTCTCAAAGTTATTTAAATTAATAATTTTATGGTTTGCAATATTTAAAATAAATGTTACATTGCTTAAAGTTTTATTTTAGTTAATTTTTAAATTTAAATAAAAGAAAAAAGTTTGTTTTATTTCTTATTAAATATTACTTGATATAAATATGATTTGCAAATATTTTATATAAGTCCAAAATACAAATAGTATATGGTTTAAATTTATTTATTAATAAAAGTGATTTATAATCTCTTTATAAATCATTTAAAATTTGTTAAATTATTATTTTTAAGCCATATTAATAAATGAATTATTTTTCCAATAAATATAAAAAAGGAATTAAAATAAGGAAATAGAATCTTCATTTTTAATTTGAATAAATTGATTTTAATTTGAAATTCAAAAATTCAATTTGAATTGAAATTGTTTTTGAAATTCAAATTAATTGATTCTTTAAAATATTTATATAAGTTTTAATTTATAATTTGTTTTATTTACACTTTCTTAAAATAAGAAAATCATATATATTTACATAAATATAAATAAATTAAGTTTAAAGCTTTATCTAACATTTAAATAAAAAGAAAATATAACTAAATTAAGTAAAAGACTTGTGTTAACTTATGAAGTAATCAAATTACAAGTGTTAACATGTTAGTAACCTTAAATACATGTGTTAAGTAGTAAAATAAACAAAATGACAAGTGTCATTTGTATTTGATCTTTTCTTTATTTTAATTAAAATTTATTTCAGCCTTTTAAAACATTTTTTTCACTTTCCTTTATTCTCTTTTAAAATTAAAAGCTAGTTGAAAACAAAGAAGAAAAAATCACACTTAAAGATCTGAAATCCCTCAAATCAACTCTTCAATAATCAAATGTTTGCATGTCTAAAAATTACTCAAAAAAAAAGATCAACCTGCAAAATGAATTCCTGCAAATCATAATCAAGTCTGCAAGCCTGCAGTTTTCCCAAAATCTGGAAGTCATGAAGCTTGTATCTTTTCAAATCAGGAATTAATGAAGTCTGCATCTTTCAAACAAGTATGCATGCAGTTTTCAAAAGGCAAAAGCATGAGGCAACTTTTGTTCTAAAGATTTTCAAAGGGTTGCTCTGTTTTTTTTTTAAATAAGGTGAGTAACTTTATTTTCTAAACTTAAGTATTTGGTTGCTTGATTTAGGTATGAAGATAATCATGAATTCGTGTTTATTTATTCATGAAATTTTTATATGTGTGAAATATGATATCTGCAGGTTAGTGTAACCTGAAGTTACCTCTGCATTTAAATTTTTTTCAACTAGGGTTTAATTCAAAACTTATTTCCTTTTGATCTACTTGATGTTAATACTTAGGATCTAAACAAAATAGGTTTGTTTGATTATAATGTAAAATTTGTAATTTTTTTGTATTTAAGTAAAATAAAGCAGAATTGCTCTGAAAATCTTAAGATCGGTTAATACTTAACAAGTGATATTTTCAAATATCTTAAATTATCAATTTAAGTCTATGAACTGAATGCTTAATCAAAACTTTGATTTTTAAAGCTATAATTACATTTTTTAGTTAAGGATCGGGGGTGCAGTTTTAAATTGCACTGTTCTTGGTTTCTTGGGTAATCCTTTTGATCTCTGGGTACTGGAAGTTTGGGGTTTCCTTTGGAGGTAGGAGAGTGATCAGGGAGGCCAGGAAAATGTCTGGTGGTTGGTCTGAGCACGGTGGCACAGCGGCAAGCTTTTTGGAGTATCTAAACCTAGTTTTGTCATGGGTTCGCATTTTTCTTCGTTCATCTACGGCGATCGATCGAGTGTATCGTGGTTCTGGGGGATGGAAGGGGGAAGGCTGACGAGTTGTTAGCCAGAGTGGTATGAATTCCAGTGGTCTTGGTCGCGAGAACGGCGATGTTCCAGGTATCGAGGGGGAAGGCCTGCTTGTGTTCCCAGGTTTGAAATGGAGAAGTCGATTTTGATTCGAGTGGTTGTGGATGATTCTGGTGATCAGGATGTTGTCAGGTGATGTTCGGCGTTGTGATGAAGCGCTGGTGGATGGCTGGAGATGGCCAGAGCCACGGTGCACGTGTACCGTGTCGTTGAAGTGCCGAGGAGTTTTTTTTTGTGTTCAGAGTATTTTAACTCGGGGAAGACTCGAGTCATTCGAGTATGTGACTCGAAGCAGCGGGGCATAGGACTTGAAGTAAGAAGGGGTATGGCTCGAGTAATATAAGTTTACAGGTTTTGTCTCTGAAACCTGACTGTTTCAGGTTTATGCAAAATTTAAACAGAACTTAAATTAAATGGAAGCAAAGCAAGTTTTAAATTATGAATTCAAATGAAATTGAGTTCCAGACTTCAAATGAATAACTTGCAGAAATAAAATATTTAAAAAAATATAAAACCTGAACAGTATTTTAAAGAGTGATTTATAAATCTGAAAATGAGATTTTAAAACTAGATTTTTAAATTTAAGTTTAAAATATGGATTTGAAACCCTGAATCAAAATTTGAAATTTGAATTTGAAAGTTTCAAAAAGAAATAAGTTGATAAATTCAAATGTTATAATCGGGTTTGAATATTTATAACCTGTGTTTTTATAAATCTGAAATGAAATTTAAAACAGGATTTTAAATTTAAATTTTTGAATCTGAAAACTGAAGCATAATTTGAATTCTAGTTTGAAATGAAGTATGATTTTGAATCTTAAATGTTTCAAAACCACTTGAATATATTCAAAGTATAATTTAAATTTATTTAAATTGATTAGGGATTAAAAACTATTTTTGCCTTAGGAGATAAGCAATTCTTTTAAAAAGTTTTTTTTATACTTAAACCTTGTTTAAGTTTAAATTTGATTTCATTTTAATTTTAATTTAAAATGGAATCTAGAGAAATTTAAAAGCAAATTCTTTTTAATTTACTTTGATAATGATATTTAAATCAATAATAGATTAATGATTATCATTAAGTTGATTTGAACTTAAAAATTTATTATTTGATCAAGGTAATTAAGTTTATAATTAATTAATAATTTGGTTAATCATTTAAATAATTAAGGGATTTATTTAATTAAATAAAAGGATTAATAAGTTAATTATGATTGATTTAAATTGAAATTAAGAAATCATTATTTTAGTAAGATTTGATTTAATTTAATAAATGATTTGAACTTATTAATTAAGTAATTAATAATTAATTAAGTTTTTGATTATCACTTGATTAATTTAATAATTATAGATTAATTAATGAGTTTTATAAATAAATTAAGGATTAATATTGATTAATTTCAGTTTATTGGTTAATGAAGGTCATTAAAATAGTATTATTTAATAATTAATTAATGTAATTAATTTTAATGATTAATTGGATTAATTTATTTAAAGATAATCAATTGAGAATTATTTAGGTATAATTACTTAATGAAAGTAATTAAGAAAATTAATTACTGATTGTAATTAATTAAGTTATTTTTGATTAATTACGTTAATTAATTAAGTTTAAATAATTTAAATTAATCACTGGTTGATTTGAGAAGTAATTACCAGTGTAATTAAAAATGAATAATTACTTAGTGAAGTAATTAAAAAGATAAATTACTTGATGTAATTTTAATTGAAGGATACTTGGACAATGGAGGAGTTTTGGAATTCAATTACTTTGTGTAATTAATATGTAATTAGTATGTTGATTAATTACTTAAGGAAGTAACTAATAATTAATTACTTAGTGTAATTAATTTAGGGTTTTGATAATTGAGTTATTTGAAGAAAATAAATAGATGTAATTAATTTAATGTAATTACTTAATGTGATTGATTAAGAGTGATTAATCAATATGGATAATTGAAAATTAATTTAATAAGGTAATTATAAATAAAATAATTTGGGATCATTAATTTAAATAATAAATGATATAATTAAAGATTGATTAATAAGAACAATTAATCAATGAAGGAATTAATTAATGTAATTAATTAGGGATTAATGTAATTAATTATAATTAATTAATGAAGTAATTACAGGTTAATTACTGAATTTGGTTTGGAATAATTAATTTGTGAAATTAATTGGAGGTTAATTACTTGAATGTAATCAAAGAATAATTAATCAAGATGATTAATTAAGGTAATTTATTTAAGAGTGATTAATTAATTGATTCGTAATTAATTAAGAAATATGTGAGCAAGATTTATATGGATGAGTAATTAATTTAATTTATTTTAAATTAATTAAGGAAGAAGTAATTAATTTAATTCATTTTAAATTAATTATAGAATGGATTAATAAGACATTGCTTATGAAACTTGATTGATTCTGATTACCCTGAATGGTTGAGATCTCAGTTATGAGATAAGTGATGTTGTGTGATTTGGATGCTATGGTTGCATTGAGTTGATAATATGAATTATCTGTTTGGAATGATAATATAGATTATCTGTTGTGATGTTAATATTGATTATCTATTGTGATGTTGTGTATTATCTATCTGTGTGTATATAGATAATATTGAATTGAATTGTTTTAAACTTTAAAACAACTTGGACCTAAAAGACACGTTTTGGATTTCAACGAGACCGGGATCGGGTTTTCTACATTACAGCATGATAGGGGGTTCTCTCTTTGCGTTAGGTGGCGAACGGGAGACTCTTACCCCTACATGTCCCTGGGGGTAGTATAAGGCCTTGCGGGGTTGGTTGCGAGTCGAGAGGCTAGCCGTAAAAGCAAACCCGAGGTACCACTGGGAGCCACGGCGGGGCTGGGATGGTTGAAAAGCCTACCGGTTGAGTTAGTCACTGTTGATGGTTGCAAAGCCTAGACTATCTCAGCTGGTATTAGAGCATTAGGTGGAGTGAATACATAGGCTCTGGAGTGGTGTCTATCTTGAGAGAGCGTATTTGTTATTTTTATTATATTTTTATATATATTTATTTTATTTCTACCTATTTGTTGGGTTACCTGTTCGGGTTTTCCAGTATATGTTATAAAGGTAGATTGGGGTAGTGGTGTGTATAACACGACTGCCATTGGTTGGAGTTTGTATGTTGAGGTTGGAAGTGTATCTGTCGAGACTGTAGACCTAATACCGTCTCGAGTGAGTTGTGTAGTGGTGTAGAGGTTTCATCGATCTTTGAAGGAAACCTGTAAAGGTTCAGAGTTTATCTTTGAAGTTGGATGAGTAGAGTTTGGATCTGTTGGCTGAGCAGAAGCGAGTAATGGTATCTTGATACCTCAAGGAATAGTAGCTGCATGATGAGATGCAGTGATGATGGATGTTTCCGAAGATATTTCTTTGAAACAATTTTAAGGAAGTAGGTCTGCTTCGGTGTTGTAGCTGAGTTCAGCAGAGTGTTTCTGTGTGGTTTGAAGTCCGAGTTTCTTGAGAAGCTTTGGATTGGGAATTCTTTGGCATTGGTGTCGGCAGTGTAGCTCGGAGTATTCAGTGTGTCGGCAGAATTTTCTGGCTTAGCAGTTTTCTGGAGATGGAGTTCAGAAGCAGTAGAGTAGAATCCATTTCTTCGATGGATTTACAAGACTAGTATAAGCTGTTCTGATGGGTAAAGAGGGAACAGTTTCCTTTGGATTTTAGTTTGGATTGATCGCAAAAGTGACTTGCGATGATTGGGTATTCTCTTATATTGTTGTAGATTTTTCTGGATGTTTTCTGAAAGTCAGGAGTTGTCCTCATCTAGAGATTCATTCTTCTTAATGTGGTACCGGTGGTTCAACTAGTTGATGGTTGGTTCCTTGAGATGGAATTTGTTGAAGCAGCTCAAGATTTGAGGAACTTCTGAGTTTTCTCTTGGTTATCAAAGATCTTCTTGGTTATGTTGTACAGTTGTGCTTGTGTTCTTCATCAGCATTCTTTTCTACTCCAGATCAGAGTTGTGCAGCGGAAGCAGTTTGTGAGTGCATCTGCTTTTCTTTTTCCGATAGGAGAAGTTTGTTTTCTTCTGATGGTTGTGAGTGGAGTTGTTCTTGATCTTCATTGATCAGGGAGGATCATTCTGGTAGATTTGGTTTGGTCCAGTTTATTTCTTGAGACATCAGCAAGGTTGAGCTGATCAGGTAGGATGTAGGCAGCCTAAGATCGTCCGAAGGATTTTGTGGATCTAAAGTCGGAGATTTGATTTTGATAAGTTTCTCAGTTTTAGGAGCTATAAATTTTGGTAAGGTTGGGTAAGCTAGCTCCGGATGTTTTGGATTTTTCTGTGTTCTGTTTTGGATAAGTGTTTAATTTTCTGGATTGAATTGCCAGTTTGGACAACTAGAATTCGATGTGTTTCACGTATCCTTGAGGGAGTACGTGTATGATCTATTTCTGGTTTTGGAATCAGCTGTTCTGGGGGATTGGTTTTTGAGTCATACTTGTCTTTAGTCTGATATCTTGTTCAGTTATAGATCTAGATGAGTGGGAGTTCTGTAGCTCAGTAGTGTTGATTGTTTGGATTTTATAGAGCGAGTATCCCGGTGTTTACTTGGGAAACTCGAAGGAACTCTATCCAGAATTTTGTCTGGATAGTTAATTTTGTTTGATTGGATGAATTGATTGGTATGGTTGTTACCATATATTTGATACATGTTTGGTTTTAAAATTTAAAATCTTTGATAGGTTATTAAATTACCTTTGTTTTAAATTTCGGGGACGAAATTCTTTTAAGGGGGGAGGAATGTGATATCCCGGAATTTTTAACAATATCAATTTAATAATCTTTATATAAAATTAAATTGATTTGATAATATTGATCAATAAAATATATGATTTGGCTTAATAATCTGAATAAATAAATATTTAATTAGTGATTTATCTTTTAAAAGCTAAAATAAATGTTTTAAATTATGAAGTATATATATTTGTATATATATTATAGATAATCTTTGTTTTAGAATTTAATAAATAAATAAAGTTTTGTTTTAAAATTCTAATAATATATTGAGTAATCGGGAAATTATGTTTTAAATTAATTTTAAGTTTCTCAAAGTTATTTAAATTAATAATTTTATGGTTTGTAATATTTAAAATAAATGTTACATTGTTTAAAGTTATATCTTAGTTAATTTTTGAATTTAAATAAAAGAAAAAAATGTTTTTTTATTTCTTATTAAATATTACTTGATATAAATATGATTTGGAAATATTTTATATAAGTCTAAAATACAAATAGTATATGGTTTAAATTTATTTATTAATAAAAGTGATTTGTAATCTCTTTATAAATCAATTAAAATTTGTTAAATTGTTATTTTTAAGCCATATTAAGAAATGTATTAATTTTCCAATAAATATAAAAAAAAGAATTAAAATATGGAAATAGAATCTTCATTTTTAATTTGAATAAATAGATTTTAATTTGGAATTCAAAAATTCAATTTGAATTGAAATTGTTTTTGAAATTCAAATTAATTGATTCTTTAAAATATTTGTATAAGTTTTAATTTATAATTTGTTTTATTTACATTTTCTTAAAATAAGAAAATCGTACATATTTACATAAATATAAATAATTAAGTTTAAAGCTTTATCTAACATTTAAATAAAAAGAAAATATAACTAAATTAAG
Organism: Allium cepa; assembly: GCA_030765085.1. NCBI lineage: Eukaryota > Viridiplantae > Streptophyta > Magnoliopsida > Asparagales > Amaryllidaceae > Allium > Allium cepa. The sequence goes on from CM060943.1 coordinate 193,192,315, forward strand.
TAAAAGACTTGTGTTAACTTATGAAGTAATCAAATTACAAGTGTTAACATGTAAGTAACCTTAAATACATGTGTTAAGTAGTAAAATAAACAAAATGGCAAGTGTCATTTGTATTTGATCTTTTCTTTATTTTAATTAAAATTTATTTCAGCCTTTTAAAACATTTTTTTCACTTTCCTTTATTCTCTTTTAAAATTAAAAGCTAGTTGAAAACAAAGAAGAAAACATTACACTTAATGATCCGAAATCCCTTGAATCAACTCTTCAATAATCAAATGTTACTCAAAAAAAAAAGATTAACCTGCAAAATGATTTCCTGCAAATCATAATCAAGTCCGCAAGCCTGCAGTTTTCTCAAAATCTGGAAGTCATGAAGCTTGTATCTTTTCAAATCTGGAATTAATGAAGTCTGCATCTTTCAAACAAGCATGCATGCAGTTTTCAAAAGGCAAAAGTATGAGGCAACTTTTGTTCTAAAGATTTTCAAAGGGTTGCTCTGTTTTTTTTTAAATAAGGTGAGTAACTTTATTTTCTAAACTTAAGTATCTTGTTGCTTGATTTAAGTATGAAGATAATCATGAATTCGTGTTTATTTATTGATGAAATTTGTGTATGTGTGAAATATGATATCTGCAGGCTAGTGTAACCTGAAGTTACCTCTGTATTTAAAAAATTTTCAACTCGGGTTTAATTCAAAACTTATTTCTTTTTGATCTACTTGATGTTAATACTTGGATCTAAACAAAATAGGTTTGTTTGATTATAATGTAAAATTTGTAATTTTTTTGTATTTAAGTAAAATAAAGCAGAACTGCTCTGAAAATCTTAAGATCGGTTAATACTTAATAAGTGATATTTTCAAATATCTTAAACTATCAATTTAAGTCTATGAACTGAATGCTTAATCAAAACTTTGATTTTTAAAGCTAGAATTACATTTTTTAGTTAAGGATCGAGGGTCCAGTTTTAAATTGCGCTGTTTTTGGTTTCTTGGGTAAACATGTTGATCTCTGGGTACTGGAAGTTTGGGGTTTCCTCTGGAGGTAGGCGAGTGATCAGGGAGGCCAGGAAAATGTCTGGTGGTTGGTCTGAGCACGGTGGCGCAGCGGCAAGCTTTTTGGAGTTTCTAAACCTAGTTTTGTCATGGGTTCGCATTTTGCTTCGTTCGTCTATGGCGATCGATCGAGGGTATCGTGGTTCTGGGGGATGGAAGGGGGAAGGCTGACGAGTAGTTGGCCAGAGTGGTATGAATTCCGGTGGTCTTGGTCGCGAGAACGGCGATGTTCCAGGTTCGAGGGGGAAGGCCTGCTTGTTTTCCCAAGTTTGAAGTGGAGAACTCGATTTTGATTCGAGTGGTTGTGGAGGATTCTGGTGATCGGGATGCTGTCCGGTGATGGTCGGCGTTGTGATGAAGTGCTGGTAGATGGCTGGAGATGGCCAGAGCCGCGATGCACGTGCACCGTGTCGTTGAAGTGCTGAGGAGTTTTTTTTGTGTTCAGAGTATTTTAACTCAGGGAAGACTCGAGTCATTCGAGTATGTGACTCGAAGCAGCAGGGCATAGGACTCGAAGTAAAAAGGGGTATGGCTCAAGTAATATAAGTTTATAGGTTTTGTCTCTGAAACCTGACTGTTTCAGGTTTATGCAAAATTTAAATAGAATTTAAATTAAATGGATGCAAAGAAAGTTTTAAATTTGAATTCAAACGAATTTGAGTTCCAGACTTCAAATGAATAACTTGCAAAAATAAAATATTTAAAAAAACATATAAAACCTGTACAGTATTTTAAAGAGTGATTTATAAATCTGAAAATAAGATTTTAAAACTAGATTTTTAAATTTAAGTTTAAAATATGGATTTGAAACCCTGAATCCAAATTTGAAACTTGAATTTGAAAGTTTCAAAAAGAAATAAGTTGATAAATTCAAATGTTATAATCAGGTTTGAATATTTATAACATGTGTTTTTATAAATCTGAAATGAAATTTAAAACAGGATTTTAATTTAAATTTTTGAAACTGAAAACTAAAACATAATTTGAATTCTAGTTTGAAATGAAGTAAGATTTTGAACCTTAAATGTTTCAAAACCACTTGAATATATTCAAAGTAAAATTTAAATTTATTTAAATTGATTAGGGATTAAAAACTATTTTTGCCTTAGGAGATAAGCAATTCTTTTAAAAAAAAATTATACTTAAACCTTGTTTAAGTTTAAATTTGATTTCATTTTAATTTTAATTTAAAATGAAATCTAGAGAAATTTAAAAGCAAATTGTTTTTAATTTACTTTGATAATGATATTTAAATCAATAATGAGATTAATGATTATCATTAAGTTGATTTGAACTTAAAAATTTATTATTTGATCAAGGTAATTAAGTTTATAATTAATTTAATTAATTAATAATTTTGTTAATTATTTAAATAATTAAGGGATTTATTTAATTAAATAAAAGGATTAATAAGTTAATTATGATTGATTTAAATTATAATTAAGAAATCATTATTTTAATAAGATTTGATTTAATTTAATAAATGATTTTAACTTATTAATCAAGTAATTAATAACTAATTAAGTTTTTGATTATCATTTGATTAATTTAATAATTATAGATTAATTAATGAGTTTTTTAAATAAATTAAGGATTAATATTGATTAATTTCAGTTAATTACTTTGGAAAAGTAATTAAATATTTGTTATTAGTTAATGAAGGTCATTAACATAGTATTATTTAATAATTAATTAATGTAATTAATTTTAATGATTAATTGGATTAATTAATTTAAAGATAATCAATTGAGAATTATTTAGGTATAATTACTTAATGAAAGTAATTAAGAAAAATAATTACTGATTGTAATTAATTAAGTTAGTTTTGATTAATTAAGTAATTAATTAAGTTTAATTAATTTAAATCAATCACTGGTTGATTTGAGAAGTAATTACCAATGTAATTAAAAATGAATAATTACTTAGTGAGGTAATTAAAAAGATAAATTACTTGATGTAATTTTAATTGAAGGATACTTGGACGATGGAGGAGTTTTGGAATTCAATTACTTTGTGTAATTAATATGTAATTAGTATGTTGAATAATTACTTAAGGAAGTAATTAATAATTAATTACTTAGTGTAATTAATTTAGGGTTTTGATAATTGAGTTATTTGAAGAAAATAAATAGATGTAATTAATTTAATGTAATTACTTAGTGTGATTGATTAAGAGTGATTAATCAATATGGATAATTGAAAATTAGTTTAATAAGGTAATTATAAATAAATAATTTGGGATCATTAATTTAAATAATTAATGATATAATTAAGAATTGATTAATAAGAACAATTAATCAATGAAGGAATTAATTAATGTAATTAATTAAGGATTAATGTAATTAATTATAATTAATTAATGAAGTAATTGCAGGTTAATTACTGAATTTGGTTTGGAATAATTAATTTGTGAAATTAATTGGAGGTTAATTACTTGAATGTAATTAAAGAATAATTAATCAAGATGATTACTTCGGGTAATTTATTTAAGAGTGATTAATTAATTGATTTGTAATTAATTAAGAAATATGTAAGCAATATTTATATGGATGAGTAATTAATTTAATTTATTTTAAATTAATTAAGGTAGCAGTAATTAGTTTAATTCATTTTAAATTAATTATAGAATGGATTAATAAGACATTCCTTATGAAAGTTGATTGATTCTAATTACCCTGAATGGTTGAGATCTCAGTTATGAGATAAGTGATGTTGTGTGATTTGGATGCTATGGTTGCATTGAGTTGATAATATGGATTATCTGTTTGGAATGATAATATAGATTATCTGTTGTGATGTTAATATTGATTATCTATTGTGATGTTGTGCGTTATCTATCTGTGTGTATATAGATAATATTGAATTGAACTGTTTTAAACTTTAAAACAACTTGGACCTAAAAGACACGTTTTGGATTTCGATGAAACAAGGGTTTCCATATCTGAATATCCGAAAACCACATCGATCCAAATTAACGATAGGTCATGAATCTCAAGTGAAGGTGAAGATTCAGAGTGCAAGGGTTATCATCGTTAACTCCGAGGGTGATTCTAAAATGAGTGTAACGAGATAATGCCTTCGGTTTCGTTCGAACCCGGAACGAACTTGTATGGATTGAATGCTTTCAGAACATCGTAAGGTGGACGATGAGCATTCTAAGAGATGTGTTCTCTAAAGGTAATTGTAGCCTCAAGCCTCATCAACCGGGAATGGCTAAAACATGGGAGTTGCAGCAAGGCTTCGTGGGTAGCTACCACTAGAGAGCGAGATTTACACCTGTTTAGAAGTCCCTTTATATTCGGTTGTGTGGGCAGTTGGTTGCAAACAACTACGGGGTTGTCTTGTTCGGGACTGTTCAGTGAGGAATGGTTCCGGCTTTGTGTTGCAGGGGAGCGGGCGTACTCCTCGGTATGGTGATCTAGGCCACGTACTGTGACGGGCGGTACCCCAGTAGCCCTGTCATTGTATGGAATCCACAATCCAATAAGTGCCAACGGTTTTGATTGTATTACCCACTTTTGTGGCTAGTAGCTGGAATTTAATAAATGTAACAATTTCGCCTATTTCTTATTTATTTGAAAACCTTGGACACTATTATAATATCACCGGATTTCCTATCAAATGTTTTGGTTAGCGTAAGGTAAAAACTTTTTCATGTTTATGTGTGGGAAGTCTTACGTGATACCTTTCTTTTAAAAAGGTTTTTAAAGTTAAGCAACCCTAACCTGTTACTCACACCAGACCCATGTCTGACCCGGAGTTTATCTTCTGTTTTCTTAAACTCTTGGGTACTCAAATTTTTACGAGTAGCCAAGGGATTCAGGTTGGCTTTTACGAATATTGAGGAGCAATGGAGCAGGAGGCTTTTGCGATATAGATATTTAGTTTCCGCTGTGTGTTCTCTGTGTTGTGTTTGTATTAAGTTGTAAATACTAGACAGGTGTTTATAACTGCCTAGTATATGTGATGTGTATGTTGTGTATCTCTGATTATTGTTGTATATTATGTAAATACTTATGTTATTAATATAATTTATTCGTTCCGCTGTTGAGATTCTAGTGTTGTTTCTTTTTTCTCTTCTTTCTTTTCTTCTTCTATCCCTTTCTTTCTTAATAGATAATGCGATTTTCTAGAAGTAGGAAGTCGGGTTGTCACACATACACATTATTTAATGATATATAATTTCAGACGAAGGAGAAGGGTCGCGACCCTACATATTTAGAGTTTTCACTTGCACGCATGCCATCAAGTATATTAATTAAGATGGCTCGGTATCATTCACTTGGACATCCCCCAAATCACAAGCTATCAAGGTAAACATGCTTTAATTTATTCTCTTATTTTACATTACATAAATTATAAATTGAATATTTATTTTGGAAAAATTCTATTTCTAATCACAGGAAAAGTTTGATATGATGCGAGCTCAAACGTTGGAGGCGACTAGCCGAAAGGAGTTGATCGTTAAGGAGAAGGATGAGATTTTTGATGTTGCAACCAATAGGACGATGTGGAACAGACGTTATGTTACAGTAATCAGAAGATGATGTTTATTTAATTTAACTACTTCACTAACTAATTTATAAAATTTATTTAATATTACTATAAATTATAACTAGCTATTAACTAACTTATAGGCGAGAACTTCCCAAGCCGATTATAGGAAATCACAGGATGAGGAGGAGATAGCACATTTGAGAGCTGAGATAGCAAAGCTGAATGATTGGTGGAAGAGTGGAGGATTGACTATGCAGCTAGATGAGTAGATTGCGACATACTTGGAAGAGCACGAGACATTTCCTTTCCAAGGATTGGGAAATGGCGGAAATGAGGATTAGTAGCTATGACTGCGTATTTTGAAGGATGTTCGATGGATTGTGCAGTTTAAAATTAGATTATGTATGTTTAAAATTGTTTTTTTTGTAGATGTTTGATGGACATGTATGGATGTTTGATAGAATGTTAATGTAAATATGGATTTTTGTGACATAACCTTGGTTTTTTGTGATATATATGATTTTATGTGTTGGTTGTACTTGTGAAATTAGGTTTATGTGCATTGTATATAAGGTGGATAGACGGATGAATATATATATGTGGTTTGATGGATGGAACGACAGTTTTCTTGTAAAGCAGCACTTCCGGGCTTGCGTCGGCTAGCAACAACTAAGGATGGCTATCTACCATCACTAAAAAGTGTGTGCCTTGTAGTGTGTGTATGTGATAAGCATCTTCATGTTAATTGATGTAAGTATAATATAGAAACACATTTTAGTTTCAAATTAAATAAAATAATAATTTCATTTTGAAAATTATTTAGGTCAGATCTAAAATAAATTTAGACTTTATAGGCCGAATAGATCCAAAATGAAAAATTATTTTAAAATTTACTCATTTAACTCGCTACATGTTGGCCTGGATCCAACAAATATATTTAGTTAAAGAGTTACGTATAAAAGCTTCAAATTAAGACCACAACTCTTACCCATCATAAATGATCTAAGGTAACATCATAAATTTTTATAACGGTCAACAACATTAACTATGGTTTTAAGGTGATAAAGATAAATTTGACACCGATAAGCTAGACATGGTCTCTAATTTTAAATCAGGTGAGCTCCATTTTAATCTTTGCATAGAGATGGAACTTGTTTTTTTATATTTAGTTTTGTTGAATTAGAAACGATAAAGAGCTAAAAGAAGTTGATTATGCCATGAGCGGGCTACTTCCATGAAATTGAACTTATCATAACTATGTTGCAATCATTTATTATCATTCATTTCCATTGGTTAACATAAAAGTATTCAAACTTATGCGCTAAAGATAGAAATTTTGGAGAAGCAAAAATCCATTTGCTAGGAGTTTTAGAGTATTTTTGAAGATGATGTTGTTTTATTATATCCTTTTTCTAAAGAAGAATGCCAATAAACAGGTATGAATGAAAATTGCAACTCAGAAAAAGATAACAAAATGTAAATGACGAGACATGATAGTGGAAAATTCTTTAATGTAAATATAGTTTCAATTAATCACAAAGACAACGGTCAGGCATATGAGAAGACTTTTCTTTTTAATCAAGATAAACTAAATGAATTAGGATAAAAAAAAGAATGATAAAAATGGAGGCCCATGTGAACCCCATAGCATGCCACTATTCAATGCTAGTTATAAGTACCAAGTATCCCATCAAATCACCACATACTCCTATTCACCAAAGATGCACAACCATGCGTGTGTGCGAGCTCACTTAAGCCATCTTTACAACAACAATGTAAATAAGGATATATAAAGAAGAGATGTACGACCTTGCCAGGAGATATAGGACAATGGGTTTTATTGTTATTATCCCACAATACCCTACAAACAATAATATAACTCCAAATGGAAGAAAGAGAAACAACTTCGATAAAGGAAAAGTTTAGTAAATACATACCAAAGCAATTCGATTGAATTGACACACAAATACGTGAGAATAAAGCTTAGTCTAGATTATGAATTTTACTTTAACTACAATATTTTTTGAAACCTCACAGCAAACATTTTTGATTTATGCACTCCATAATATATATGTGCTTTTATGGTTTTCTGCTCATATTAGAAACTGATGGTTGCTTTAAAGAAATTTCCTAAATCTTCCACAGAAGGTAGTCCACCTTCACATAAAAGTAGATGAGTTCATCAAATGTGTCTCTCTACACCACCAATTATGATTGTAAACACATTAAAGGGATGAAGCTCAACCTTAAACTAAATGATAGTTTCATGAAGCACATTTCAAAAGCATCACCAACGTTGGTTATGGATTTAATAAAAGCAACTGGGCATAATATGAGAAAAATAAGTATAATTCATTAAGGGAACAATGCAAAAAATAGTTATGGATCTAATAAGAATTAATCTTAAAAGAGTTAATAAAATCCATCAAATTGCATCTCCAAGCATCACTAATACTGGTTATGCATATTCAATAAGAGCAGGATGCTCAAACATAGAAAAATTAATAAAGTTCATCAAGTGCATCTCATGAGCACCACTAAGACTGATTATGGATTGATGATGAACAAAAGTCAAAAATCGAGACTTCCACAAAAGAATCCGTCAAGCACATCATAAAAGCATCACTAAAATTGATTATAAGTCCATTCAAGCAAGTAGCTCACTAATACTAAAATAGAAAGCTAAAGAGTAATCATGTGGCTTTTCTTGACCACGAATGAGTATCCACCACATCTTACTCTACTCTAGGCTTGAGTCTCATCTCTCTTGAAGATTCATAGACCACATTTGTTAATAGCCATTTCATATGAGGATCTGCCAATTTCTCTTTTGTACCTACATATTTTAATGGAATTACCCATTCCATCAATGGTTTCTCCGCTATTATGTGTCTGACAAAAATATGCTTTCTCCTTCTATTATTCACACTATTCTTTTAATTTCCAGTGACGACTTGCTAATCACTGCATAAAGAAAGTGGATATTTCGGTTTTTTCCATAACATGATTTTTATCAATAAGTCTTTCAACCATTTAGCTTCTTGACTTGCCAACTCAAGAGGAACAAACTCAAACTACATGGTAGATCATGTTGTGCATGCATATTTAGAATTTTCAATGATAAAACACCTCCACTAATAGTAAACACAAATACCAATAGAGTTAACTTCATCATTATAAATAATCCAATTTGCATCACAAAATCCTTTCGGGATAGTAGGGAATTTTTTAAAATGCAAGCACCAATCAATTTTATCCTAAATGTACCTAATCAAATGTGAAGAGCATTCCACTGCTAATCATTGGAATTATGAGTGTATCTACTTGGTCAACTAACATAGTAAGTTATGTCAGGTCAGATATAATTTACAAAGAATATTACACTTCTTACAACTTTGGCATATTCATTTTGTGACACACTAGTTCGTTGATTTTCCTAAATGGTATCCTACGATTATAGGAAGCATATATACATGTCATATTAAAATAATCAAACATTTTAAGTATTTATCTATATAGTGGGATTGAATAAGGAAGAAACCAAATTCATTTTTCCTCATTTAATAACGAATATCATATTAGCTTTTCCTAATTAGTTTTTCATCTCAAATTTGAAGAAACGAATATTTGGGTATCATTTACCACATCCAATTTTGTGCCAAATATCGGTATTGTCATCAACACAAAGACATATAAATACATAATTAGGAATAAACTATACTGAACATGCACAGAAATCATAGGTATTCACTACTTACTAGTGTCCTACCAAAATTTTCATATCATTGTATATGAGTCCGTTTAAAATCATAAAGAGAATTTCTTACTTTAAATATCACTTTCGCAACACGATAACACATTCATCTTTCTTTCATCTTTCAAATGGCTATCTCCCGTTCCGTTTCCATTCACACAAGATCATGCCCTTGCTATGCACACTCTTCACTAATCAATATGTGTTTAGCATTAACAAATGCCTACAACAACATTATTGTTAAGAACAATGTGGATATACAATCACCAGTTGCTTCCAATATAAGCCATAGTCCAAAGTTGCACATTTAATTTGGGATCCGCAGAGAACACGCTTATAGTATGAACCGAAGAAAATTTTTCCATATGTTATTTCAACAAAATTTTGCGCAAAAGCCACTTGTAATCCGTACTTGAAAAGGGGAAAAGAAAAAAAAAACAATACTCCTTAAAAAGAAACTAGAATCATTTAGGAAGTTAAATTAACATTTGAGACAGAAATTAAAAAAATAAGAGAAAGGAGTAGATGGAATATGCTATTTTTATGTCTGTTTATAGTAGAAATGTAGGAGAGTGACGCAAAGCAAGTCACTGCTCACTAGTAAAAGTTTAAATATACATTAGAAATACATTAGAAAAACAATAAGCTAATCCCATCTTGACCAACCAGACACTTGTGCTCATCCCATCTTTCTTCTCTATAAATACTCTCTCCACTTCTTCCTTTCTTCATCCACTCAACCATTACGTTTACCTTCATTATTTCTTCAAACATAACATACATATCCTTAGTAAACTCGTGCCTATGGAGTCTCATATGGAAGAGAAGCCTAAGTTTCCTACAAAAAATAGCACTTCAAGAAGATCTTCATCTTCAATGGAGGGCAGTAGAGTGAACAAAAAGGTTAGAGGTTCTTCAGAAAAGACATTCAGTAGCAAATGCGCGAGATTAGTGAAGGAACAAAGAGCAAAATTTTACATAATGAGACGCTGTGTTACTATGCTAATTTGCTGGAGAGATTATGCTTAGTTTTGCACTGTATATTTTGTCCTTCTTTCTTTCTTTGAGATGGATTTATGTTGCCATCCAAGATTGAAGGATATATTTGGTTTTTTCCTTATTTTCTCTCTCTACTTTTTGTCCATAACAGATGTTAATATACCCTGAGAGTAATTAATGAGAACATTATAATTTATGATATCTAATGCACTTCTCGATTATTTGATGTATATATTGAATGCGTATTGGATGTAATCAATATGCATATATGATTTTATTGTGCAGTAATTTAGTTGATTATGGGGTACTTTATACAGGGAAATCATTGCCTCATCTAACAAAACATTGAAGTCAGTATGAGAATCAGAATAATTATTTTATTTTCTGTTTAATTCAATAGTAATAAGAAACAACTCTTGAGCTAATGAGCCAAAATTTTCCTTCACCAGAATCATTAATGTTGTTGCTTTGAATAATCTCGCTGAGTCACGGATAAAGAAGTTTGGTGGGTCTACCCGTTTGTTGAAAAGTAAACTAGCAACCATGCCGTCCTATGATTAAGCAGCAATTCGCAGAGAAGAAAAACATAGCATCCGTTCTTTAATCGTTTAAACCAAAAGGTTTCAAGAAAATACCAACTTCATACATGTACAAACACAATATATATACAAACATATTTACCAACACACACACCCCACGTGGGTCTATGCTTCAAAATTCACGCATTTTCCCTAACAAATTCCCACGGTTAATTATTTACATTTTTAAAAGAATAAATAAGCTTGAGGTAATGAGTTTGAATCATGAGAAATCCAGGAGAACCTAAATACTGAAGATACATAGAAAGAAAGAAAAGGAAAATTGTTAATTGCGCATTCTTTTTCATAGCATATAAACAGAAGTTTGATTAACAAACAACTTTTAATTTCTTTGATAATTTGCGTAGAATTCATATAAAGAGACTAGTTGTTGAAATAATGAAACTGGTAATGAAATTATTAGTGAGTTGAGTGTTAGTACATGATGAAAGATATTGACCTGTAAACTCCAAAAGATATGAGGAATATGACACAATCCCAACTACACGACTTATTGTTTCATTGTATCTACTAATATAATTTAATTATATATCAACCATTGATGATCCTAGCATCATCGTGCTTTCAATAATGCATCTGCATTGAACTTGCATGGGTCCAGATTGTTAAATATATCACATAATTTAATAAATCATCTCGATTTTTTGCTGAGATTGAGTGATATATAAGTATTAATTAAAACCTCTTAGAAATCGCCTTTTCAGCATAGCCAAAAATCAACATCAGCTTTCATTCCTCTGATCTGATGCATTTTCCATGATGCATATAATATATCATCATGGCTGTAGAAAAATTTCGAATAACTTATATATTGCTAAACTGGCAGTACCAAATATGTAAAATTTGATAAATAAACAGTATGAAAATTGAATATTTTGCAAGAAAACAAACATCAAATTGATATACACGTGGAGTTTGTGAATTATATAGGAAGAACATCAATCTAACAGCAAAGACAAGGTAGAGCAATATTCCAATAGAGTGTCATTGTAATAGCTGTCTTCAGACTAAAACAACTTGTCAATCCTAGAATTTGGGATAAGGAAAGCATGCTAACCTCTCCAGTCTAATTCAAAATAATGCATGACTAGACATAAAGCATGTACGAGTTCAATTAAAACCAAAACTGTCCTATTCTATTTGTATTTTGTTTCACTGTATTTATGCTTATTCTACATCAGACAATTACTTACGGCTTTCGCACTTCAATGGAAAAATGCTACACTTACAGAAAATTCAGTGACTAAACATGTTTTTTTAATAATAAGAACAGTAATATGTGTCCAAATGCATTTGTGTAGCTAGGATCAACAGACCCTTTTATCTAACACTTTTTGTAGGGTTCAGTTCCTCTATTTCCCCTTTGTTTAGCACTTTATATACGACTGAGCTTATAATTAATTGCGCAATATTTATGAACATCTTGATAGAAAAGCTTTTGAATAAATATTTCAAGAAGTCGTGTCAAGGCAATATGAACCATGAAATATGTAAAATAATATTACTTTTGACGGTCACTTGTTATTCTGTGGTCGAACTCATTCCAAATGAAATAATTTCGGTGAAAGAAATAGAGATGTACAAGGTGCGCAATACATCATGTGTGGACATTATAATGTGTATATATCATCGTATTTTAAACATAATAAGTATCATAAAATAACATAAAAACGTGAACCATTAAACTAGTGACATTTATATATCCTTGCCATTTGCCAATATTAAATGCCCACAGTATCACTTTGGAGCAGTTTAATACGTGGAGCTCGCTTTACATGTGCAAATTTCTTTAGACTGGAAAATTAGTCCATCGCCTAAAATGATACCAATTTAATAACAATCGTTCGCTTTGATTTCTAGGGCCGCGTCAATTTCTTTGTTGGAACCAAACCCAGATTTTGAACACACGTTTTTTGTGCCGTTGCCATATGATGGGCCCGTTATCACTTATCTTTACAGAGCTGGCCTTGCAAATGTTATTTCCCAAAAAAAATTGTTCCAACAATCCTCTATGTCCAGAATAAAAAAGTTTTAATGAAAGGCTTCCCGATGACATTCGTGGTTGACACCTAAGATAAATATTTAAAAATCATAATAGTTTTGGTTTAGTTTTTGTTGAGAGTTTTTATTATAGAGAACTAACTTGTAAACTTTGATTACAACTATTCATGCTTTTTTCTTGCATAAAAATTAAACGACTTCATCCTTATTTATACTAATTCACATCTCAAATTGACCATAGAGATTCACTTATCTATATGTTCGAAAATGTTCCCTAGAACATTGGCATATTCTCAATATATATCTTCTAACCTCACTCGTATATATTTCTATATATTATTTCATAAATATCAAAACAAATATCCTAGATAATTTCTATACGGAGAGATCTAAATTAAAAATACAAAATCAAGTTTATTTTCAACATTCCCGTAAACTTGATTTTGTAATACCAAGGTCCAAGAACGACTTGCAATCTTCTAAAGTTTTCATACTTCAAAACCTTATTAAAGGTATTTATTACTTGAACTTTTGAACTGGCGCACTTCGCTTGAACTTTATTTTTTGGTAATGAGCTTTCGAATGAAATGATAATGCGCATCTATATGTGAACTTAGATAATAGAAGATGGAGTTCTTTGCAAGACCTATGCCCGACTTGTTGTCCATAAATATGTACGTTGCATTATGTTGTGGCATATGCAATTCCTTCAATTGCTCTCGAAGACAAATTGCATGATAGACGCAAGTTGAAGCAACAACAACTCAGCTTCTCAGGTAGAAAGCATGGATTGCATTCAACTCCAAGTGAAAGTTGCATCTTCTATAATAAAGAAAACAAATCCACTTATACTTTTATGGTCATCAAAATGTCCAACCTAATCTCTATCGCTGTAACGTACTAACTTAAAATGGTAAGAACACAAATATAATTAACCAAAATCAATTGTAATTTTGATATATCGAAGAATCCTTTTAGTGGTCTTCAAGTGTAATATTGTAGGAGCTTCTATGTAATGATTAATTAATCCAATTACATAAAGTATGTCAGGTCTCGTGCAAGTCAAGTATATCTAACTATTAACTAGGCCCTTGAATTGTGCTGGATCCACTTTCTTTTCTTCAATATGTCTTGAGAGCTTTGTACCACATTCTACTGGAGTGCTTGCATGTTTGCATTGACCCATCTTGAATTTCCTCAATACTTCATTTGATTATATTTCTTGAGAGATAAATATCTCGTGCCCACTTTGAATTATTTATATTCCAATGTAGTATGACATAACTGTCTTCTCAAACTCTAAACACGTTTTTATTATGAATTCATCAAATGCTACTTTTTACTTACATCCTTCGGGAGTAATTCTTGCTCTGTACTTTTCTACTTCCCCTTTGTTATTCTACTTCACTTTGTACACCCACTTTATTCCAATCCTTTGGGTAAGCCACCCAACACTCATGTGTCATTCTTTATGATAGCTTTGATTTATTCATTCATAGCATCCCTTCATTTTTTGTGTTGTCAATTCTTCATAACCTATTGGCTCATAATTTGCAAAAAGATTAAATATAGTAATATCTTTAGAAATTGGTGTTGCCTCATATAACTGTTGCAAATATCGTATGTGTGATTGCCTTCACTTGAGCTTACTTCCAATGGAGATTCTTCATGGAATGTTGTTGAAGATGATTATGCTGGACTTGTGGTCTCTTCTTGCACAACATTATTTGTTCTTTATTAAGTAAAAATAAATTATAATAATCTTCTTCTTGTTTGTTCAAATTCCAAGTGCTTTCTTCATCAAACTTAGCATCTTGACTGACAACAACTTTTCCATTAATAAGGTTGTATAATATATATCCCTTTGATCTTGAGTCATAACCAATGAAAATATTTTTTTCGCTTTTATCATCCAATTTAGAGCGCTCTTTATCTGAGACTTGGGCATATGTCATGCTTTCAAATGCTATAAAATGTGACATGCATGACTTTTTATCACTTCATGCTTCTTTAGGGTATTATTCCATATACTTCGAGTTAGAGTGATTCGATAAATGTACTATATATTCAATGGCTTCAGCCCAAAACTCTTTTGGAATATTTGTACTTTTAACCATACTATGAGCCATATTGAGTAGAGATATATTCTTCCTTCCTACTATATCATTTTGTTGTGTAGTGTAGGGGACTGTTATGGGACATTGAATTCCAATTTGTTCACAGAATTCCTCAAACTCTTCTGAGGTCAATTCTACACCTTAGTCGGATCTCATGACCGTTATCTTATAGCCACTTTCATTTTCTACAAAATATTAAATTTCTTATAAGAATCGAATAAATTTGATTTTTATTTAAGGAAATAAGTTCACGTTCTTCTACTAAAATCATCAATAAAGACTGCAAAATACTAATTATTTTTGAAGTGAGTACGATTTTGTTGGACCACATATATTTATGTAAATTAGTTCCGATGGTTCTTTAGCTCTTGTAGCAGATTCTTTTGGAAAGTTTTTTCTTGGTTGGTTTCCAAATAAACATCCTTCAAACAATAGATTCATCTGATTAATGGATGCTAAAATTTTAATTGTATTTTATCTTTTAACAGTTTTAAACTTCCAAAATTAAGAAATCTAAATCATAGCTACCACAGTCGTGATGAATCTTTGTAAGAAGATATTAAACATTTAACAACATTATTTGAAATATTTAGTGGAAATTTTCTATTTTTAGATTGTTACTTTATAAATTAAATTTCTTTTACCATCTCTTGTAAAGAGACTATAGTTTTTCATGTGAATATAATATCCATTTTCTAAAAGTTATCCAAAACTTAGTGTATTTGTTTTCATGTGAGGAACATAGTAAATATTAGAAATATAATCATGTTTTCCATTTGTAAATGAATTTTTATTTTTCCTTTTCCTTAAACAGAATTCAAGATTAATCAACAAAATGAATGTTTCCACTTATTGACTCATCATGCTCTGTAAACATGTTCCTTCATCCACACGTATGATTACTAGCACTTGTATCCAAATGCCATGTATTATCATTTTTCTTTTCATCTTTATTATGTGGCTATAAAAGTGTAGAGGTTCTTTATTTTCTTTGGTGAAATTATGTCTCTCTTGAATTTTATTGGAAGTATTTGTTGGCCTTCCATTGTGATTTATGTTTTCTCCTCGTCTTCTACCTCTTGTAGCATATGTATTTTTTTTTCTTTGTTCTTTATCGACAAATTTGTAGATGTCACCATCATAGTTTTGGTCATGGCCTCTTTCTGTTTGGCGATGACTTCTTCATATTTTAAGTGCCTCATCCTCCCATAAGGTGTGTTTATTTGAAGAACTTTCTCTAATATCTCTTCTTTGACTAATTTATTTAATTATACTTCATGGGCTTGAAGCAATCCCTTGAGTTGATAAATGGTCATGATTTTTAGATCTTTAGATTCTTCAATTACTACAACTATGTAGTCAATTTTAAATCTAAAGACTATAGAATTTTCTTAAATGCTTTAGAATCTTCTATTTTTCACCATATCTTTTCATTTGATTTACAATAGATAAACTCGAGAAAAATAATCATTGGTTGATTCCATTGATTTTATATATAGATATTCAAACGCAGATTGCGTAGTTTATAGTCTACTTTTATTCTTATCAATTCCTTTGAAAGCATTCTCCAAAATCTCTAACGCTTCCTTGCTACTTTGCACACTTGCTACCTTTTCAAACATAACTTCATCTAAAGCTTGATAGATGATGCTAAAAGCATGTTGATTCTTTACCTTCAATTCCTTCAAATTATCCCTTTAAATTTGAGATAAAGTTGTGACATCAACAAGTTCTTTATATCTATTTTCTACAACATCCCACACATCCTGTTCTCCAAACAATGCGTTCATGCGAATGTTTCAATTATCATAATATAATAAACCAAAACCAATTATACTTTTGATACATCGAAGAATCCTTTTAGTAGTCTTCAAGCGTAATGTGTGGGAGCTTCTATGTAATGACTAATTAGTCCAATTACATGAAGTATGTTACGCGTCGTGCAAGTCAAGTATATTTAGCTGTTAATTAGGTCCTTGAATTGCGTTGGATCCACTTTATTTTCTTTAATATGCCTTGAGAGCATTGTATCACATTCTACTGGAGTGCTTATACGTTTGAAATGACCCATCTTAAATTTCTTCAATACTTCATTTGCTCATGTTTCTTGAGAGATAGCATCTCACGTCCACTTTGAATTACTTATATTCCAATGTAGTATTACATAAACCTCATAGCTGTCTTCTCAAACTAAACACGTTTTCATCTTAAATTCATCAAATGCTTCTCTTTTCTTATATCCTTTGGTAGTCAATCTTGCTTTGTTCTTTTCTACTTCCTCTTTGTTATTCTACTTCACTTTGTACACCCACTTTACTCCAATAGCATTGTACCCTTTAGGTGAGCTAGCCAACACTCATTTGTCATTCTTTTACGGTAGCTTTGATTTCTTCATTCATAACATTCCTCCATTTTTTGTGTTGTCGCTTCTTCAAAACCTATTATCTCAGAATTTGCAAAAAAAGTTAAATACAGTAATAGATTTAGAAATTGGTGTTACCACGTATAACTCTTACAAATATCTTATGTGTGATTGCCTTTTACTTGAGCTTAATTCCAATGGAGATTCTTCATGGAATGCTATTGAAGATGACAATGCTGGTCTAGTGGGCTCTTCTTGCACAACATTATTTCTTCTGTTGGAAAATTTCAATATGTGGACCACATATGTAAAATATATGTATTGTGCTATTTTGGTGCAAAGCCTAATTAAAATGATCAAAATATGAATTAAAGTTAAAAGATTTACAGGTACAATTGTCATGGTATTAATGTGTCGATACGGGAGCAATTCTATTTTGTTGAAGGGCCAAATTGGAAAATAACAACATTATAAATAAGGAGTTATGGTCCTCGAATTACATACGCTCCACTTATTCTACCAATCTCTTTCATGGAAATAATTCTGATCTAGGGTTGATGTTAATTTGGAAGATCAAATATAGTTCTTGTCTTTTAGAACTATCTCTTTCTCTTAATCAGATTATGAAAGAAGCAATTATGAATTCGGATCTAATATAAGGTCTAAGGTTTGTGTCAATATGGAATACCAAACTAAATTTACTTTTCCAACAACAACTATGGATTCAGTATGGCTTCTGCTAACCCGTTTATTTTCATCTATTTCTTTTTAGTTAAATCAATATGGGTTACCTATTTAGATCTAGGGTTTCATAATTAATCAGTTTTAAAATATATTATATCCTATCAAATGGTATGAGAGTCACACAATTATTGATTTCATTGGAATTTTTTTGTAATTATGAGTAAGTTTTGAATTGAACATTTTTTAGAAGTTCTGTAATAATCTTACCTAAGTTTCAGATCTGCTTGATGCATTAAGGAATTTTTGATGATGATTTTGGATTTGGTTTAGTATCAATTTTTTGTTGTAAATTGAAAGATAAATTTATGAAATTGTTTTAGTATAGATAGTTAGATCTAAATGATCTATATGTCCTTATGAAATAATTAGAATTTTGAAATCATTAAACTAAGAGAAATAAGCCGACTTCCTCTAAATTTCAAAAACAACTTATATTGGTTAAAGCATTTACATGTTTATTATTGTATGTTTTATAAACAAGTTGTGAACTTTAAGGTGAGGAATGTTTGGATTGGATATGTACAGTCATTTTTTAATGTTTATAAATGGTATAACCGGATATATATAATTTAGAACCATTTATGCAAGAAATATAAATATATTTCTATGGTTATTTTGCCTTACTTAGCTTTTGATTAAGTTATTTGGATATTTATATAAGACACTTGGGTTATTTCAGAAATTTTGGTTGATTGGAAATAAAATATGCTCCTTTAATGTGTTTATGCTTATTTTTTCTATTGATGTAAGTTTTAACCTGACAGTAGTTTACATTTTGGAACACATAAAGGTAAAATGCATTTATTTTTATCATAATTGCATTAAATGTGGTTGTTATAGTAATAAATTAATTAATTTATTATCATAAATATAGTAAATACGTCAGTTGCAATAAATTTAACTATGCAGCATGTTTGTATTTGGAATAAAAAAAGACATATTGTTTATCATTTGATACATTTATATTTGATCGATACAGATATTTTATATGTATAGCCAGCTCATTAAAAATAAGTTTCGCTTTCATGCTTTGATTATCATGAAATAAAAGGAGGGGCAGTTTTCATATTTTGCCAAAATGTATGGTTACTGACCTTAATTAAGTATTCAAATAATAAACTAAATACAAAGTGGTACAGTAGCATTCTGTATAATAATATTATGGTTCAGATATACCTTTTTGTTATTACATTCATTAATGTTATTTATTACGACATTTACTATGTCATTCATGTAAAATTTTATATGGCATTTAATTCTGGCCTTCATCTGTGACAATTGTTATGTGATTTATTTATAACATCCTGTATCATACTTATTTAGAGAATACCACGAATGTAACTACGTACCTATAATAAAAGACTATAACAGCTGTGATTAAAACATGTTATGCCACAGTTATGATTTTGAGATTTTCAACTGTCATATAGATTTAAAACGCTTTTGGGAGTATTTTATAGCACTTGAAATATTATGCATATACTAAGAAATAAATTCAAATATTTTTGGTGTCTCTTTGCGAACTATTTTTAAATATCCTATATTCCAAGTGAGCTAATTGAAATGACATGTCACCAAACCGACCTCTCTTATTTTAGTTGTTCATGGAAATGTTTGATATTTGTGTGCATTTATTCATACGGGTGTTAGCTTATGTGCATGTAAATGTGCATATTTTAACCACCATATTTATTCTTTTTAAATTAAATAAATGATCATATTGGGTATTTTAACTTGTTTAAACCAAAATTCATATTATTTGAAATTGTCACATATTCATCTTCATCCAGGGGCAAAATGGTCATTTTTGTGCATATATTAATTTGAGAACATTTAATTGGAAATTTTTATATTATTTTGTAGGAAATTACACTCAATTACAAGTGGGTTCATGAAGGAATATGCATGCAAAAAATGAATACAAAGGAATGAAGATGGAAATAATTCAAAGTGAAGAACATGGAGGACCCCACCTACCCACTACCTAATGTACAAATTAAAGGCTAATGCACATGCTAAAAGACATTTAAAGCTTCATGTACATTTAAGTGGGGATTATTAAAGCTAATGATAACTTGGCCACCACACTTCCTCCAAGGGCATTTTGGGTACTTCCCAAAAATATGCATTAGGGTTTCTAACTTGTATAAATACCCCTTATGTTTCATGTAGCCATCTCCTCTCTTAGTCTCTCTTCATTAGTTTAGGGTCAAAATAAAAGACAAGTTCTCTTTTTTTCTTTCATGGCTACTTGGCCATTTCTCTTTATGTAGTTTTTGTTTATGCAACTTCAATACATGTTCTTTTTATTTTCATGCTTATTTACTTTCATGTTGTAGTGTAGATTTATTTTTCATGCAAGTAGTATAGTTTTTCTCTTTGCTCTCTTTTTCCTCTTCTTTTTATTCAATGTTGCTTGCTACATTTGTTCACATGATGACAAATATGAGAGGCTAATCCCTTCAATTTAGGGGTAATGAAGCCTCTAATCATGTAGCTTCAACATTTTGATGTTTTGTACTCTCTTTTTGTGCTTTAATATGAATGTATGAAGTGGTTAACTTGTTGTTTAATTTTGAATTTTATAGTCTATGTTGTTCATAACAAATAGGCTATGCTTAAACAAACATAACACAATTGCCTCTTCATCTAAATATGATTATGGCAAAGAAGTGAATGTTGAAATTGAAATTTGATAGCCTATATTTCTAAACAATAGTTAATAGGCTATGCTTAAAATAGATTTTTATTTCAACTTTGTTGTCATATTTCATGAGATTTAAAAGTGTATTAGTGGTTGTGTTATAGTTTGATGGTTTATATTGAGCTAATTAATAGCACAAATATACCATACTTATGATAAGCACATCAACTAATTCACTAATGACAAGAAAAGAGAGATCATAACTTCATTTTGTTGATTTATGTGATCTAGAGAGTGGAAATTGCCTCTAAATTGTCTTAACACTCTCATATTTTTATCTATTTTCTTTTGTCATTTTTTTTAGTTACTCACTCTTTCAACTTTGGTTAATTTGATTGAGTAGATTTTTAAAATCATCAATTCCCTGCGGATCGACCCGTATTCGCCACGTGCTACATTCGTACACCGTGCGCTTGCGGTTATTTTTATCTCTAAATTCGTTCGACGGTTTTCTAAACCGATAGAATTTCCGTCGACGAACAAGTTTTTGGCGCCGTTGCCGGGGAATTGCTTTGATTTTTAATTTCTATTCTTCGAATTATTTTTGTTTGATTTTTGTGTGTTTTAATTTTTGTGTGTTTGTGTGATTTTTGTTTGTGTGTTGTTTGTGTTTTTTGTTTTTTTTGTTTTTAGTTGTTAGTATATTTCCATTTGCATTCAAAAAAAAAAAAAAAAACACTTCGCAGTTTCATTTCGAAAGCTAAAACGATTTTTATTTCATTTCTTTTACAAGTATTTACAAGCATCAATTTCTTTTTTTTTACATTACATTAAAAAAAAAAAAATTGCCTTCACTGTTGCTTCTGTTTTTCTGTTCATTTCCCTTCTCTGTTACTGTTCACTGCATATCAGTGCACTTCACTGCTCTGTGCACTCCCTCATTCTTCATCTCCGCCTTCCTGCACAGAACAGACTGCTATAACACACAAACCACCCATCCTCTTCACCGACCACAGCACATTTCAACGACAAGCCCACTAGTCCTCACAAATTTGCAGTACATTTGCAAACACCTGCAGTTTCATTCTCCTCGACACAAAGTTCTTCAGTCATCGCAACAACTCCATCATCCAAACCAACCTCTTTGCCAAATTCCTGCACTTCCTCTTCCAACTTCTCTATCATCTCTACAGGCCAACATTTCTGCCATCCATACTTCAACCACCAGTCATCTACAAAACTTCCTCCCCACAGCCTAGACATACAACTACACTGCCATATACCATACCATCTCACCAGAGAACCCACTTGCCTAGTCATTCCACAACACAGCAACATCACAACCTTCCTGCACCATCAACCTCAATTTCCCCAATCACCACCTGAAACAGTGCTACAAACACTACCATTCACCTCACCATCTCCACTACTTCAAACAACTACAGCTTCACAGCCTCAACAGTCTCCCCACATCACAGTCTTCAACCACTCCCCACAATTTTCACCACTCCTCCAATACAATACAAACTAACATCAACCATTGCATTCATCACTTCAACCCAAACCTCACATACCATTACACTTTCACCATCACAAACTGCCCCTCTGAACAACTGCATTCCAGCACTACTTCACTTCTAACAAGCAAGACAACAACCCATACCATCTCCTGTCAATTACAACATCGCTGCACTTCCACTCCATTACCCAATTCGACAATCACGACCTCTTGCCTCAACATAACAGCTGCAACACTGTCTCGAGTGCACTTCAAACATCCCCTTCCCTTTGACCATTTTCCTGAACCATCCAGTCAAACACCCTCAAGTGCACTGTCACAATCTTCCAGTCAATCACTCCACGACCCCAAAATAGAACCCGAAATCGCCCATCGCCTTCGTACCAATCACCTGCACCAAATCATCGAACACCAGCAGCACTGCCTTTCACTGACCTCATACGACTTCACAACCAAACTACGGCTCAACCATCCGTCTACCCAACTACTGCCGTAACCCCCAACAGTGAACAACTCCTCTTAACTCAATTGCACGCTTCCTTCCTCCCTGCAATAAACGAATCCTCCACCCAAACCCAATTCAACAACCCAGTCAAACCGAACTCACCTTCAACATCAATCGCCTCGCCAACCAGTGCTTCAACCCACATCACACTCCCCTTCCAAACTTCACAGCTCTTCCTTCAATAACCATCCACTTCCTCCGTATCGACCTACCTCATCACGAATTGGAAGCCACCTTACCCACTCGCTCGACTAGCAACACCACGAATTCCACTTCGAACCACAACTACACTGCATCGCGACATCACCATCACAATCGAACTTACCGACCACCCTCAAGCCAAAATCGCGAACCAAACCACTCGCGAACTGTAGCTGCCTCGAACACTAAACCAACATCTGTTCCTCCAGAACCACACAGAACTCGCGATTCATCTTCGATTTGTGATTAGAGCGGAGGAAAGACTTTGGACTCATTTTTAATTTGTGAAACGATCGCCATTTTTGCAGATAGAAAAGAGCGTGTTCGGTTTTGTGATGTAGAGTTGATTTTGTCTTTAAAAATGGTATTGGGCTTGTGGTGGATCAGATTGGGCTGAACGTATAACTTGGGTTTGTTTTATTTTTTAAATTTTTTTTTAGTTTGTTTATATTCGGCTTTTAACTTTACTCCAAAAAAAAAACAAAAACCAAAAAAAAAAAAACAATAAAAGGCAAACGGGCTGTGGGGTGTTTTACTTTAAAGAATAATTGAATATTGAGTTGTTTTGTGATTTTTCTTTAAATTTTTTTATTTATTTAGGTTTTGTTTTTTTTTTGTTTATGATGATTTGGTAATTTGTTTTAGCTTCCTTTGTCTTTCTATAAAAAAAAAAGTTTTTTTTTTTTTTTTTTTTTTAAGTAAAACACTACTTTTAAGTTTCCTTTCTAAAAAAAAAAATTGTATATGTTTTATTTTTAATTTCAGGTTGCAAAAGCAGAATTCAAAGGAGAGGAACTGCTGCCAATGCTTCGCTTCGCTTTATAAAAAGAAAAAAAAAACTGCTTGCTTGATTTATCTATTGTTTTTATTTGCCTTGCATTGTATATATCTCTTGTTTTTATTATAGTTGCATTGTTGATTGCTTGCATTTGCATATATATATTTTATAAAAAAATTCAAAAAAAAAAAATTACATTCGTAATTGCATTGTTAATACACGTTTATTTTCTGCTTTGCATTTCATCTTAGATTTTGATTAATAATAACAGTTAGAAATCAATAACACTTAATTGTATATTGACAATTTGTCTTCTTTGAACAATTTAATTTCTTGGTGTCTAGGCTACGGCAGAGTAATAACCATTTATAAATATTACGGTGATTCGTAAATATTATAGTGGTTGTTCCTCTGAAGGTACTTAAACCTTCGGCTGCATTGCTACGGTGATTCGTGGTGCACCGATAACCCCTGTCCGTTACCTGGCTGAGAACTATCTTGTTTATCTAAGACAATTTGTGATTATACAATTTTGGGTTAACTTAGGATAAATCATTTGTAATTAACCCTTGCATTCATTTAGTTGCATTAGTTCATGCATATTTAAAAAAAACAAAAAATCCAAAATCCAAAACTAAAAAAAATTGTAAACATTCCTTTTCCTTTGAAATTTTTAAATCTTTTTCTTTGAAATTTCAAAAAAAAAAATGTAGCGACCCGAAATTCCATTACCGGAAAATCGCATCACTAAATAAGAAAGAAAGGGATAGAAGAAGAAAAGAAAGAGGAGAAAGAGGAAAAAAAAAAACACATCAGAATCTCACAGCGGAACGATTTAAATATAATATAGAACATATACATAGTATCATATACATCAGAGTACACAACTAAACATCTCAATTTAGACAGTTATAACATTTCTGTCTAATACAATACAAGACATCAACATAGAATATACACAGCGGAAACTCTAACCATATATCTACACGCTGAAGCCTCCTGCTCCAAAGCTCCTCCAGAATTCGTCAAGAGATAACCTGAATCACTTGACTACTCATATATAATATGAGTACCCAAGAGTTTAATAAAACAGAAAATAAACACTCGGGTCAGACAGGGGTCTGGTGTGAGTAAACGGTTTAAGATTGCTTAACTTTAGAAAATCCTTTGAAAACAAAAGGTATCACGTAAGACTTCCCACACATAAACATGGAAAAGTTTTTACCTTACGCTAACCAAAACATTTGATAGGAAATCCAGTGATATTATAATAGTGTCTAGGGTTTTCAAGTAAATAAGAAATAGCCGAAATTGTTACATTCATTAAATTCCAGCTACTAGCCACAAAAGTGGGTAATACAAACAAAACCGTAGGGTCTCGTAGGGAAAATGGGTTTCCAACAATGGCAGGGCTACTGGGGTACCGCCCGTCACAGTACGTGGCCTAGATCACCGTACCGAGGATTACTCCCTTCATCCCCTGCAACACAAGACCGGGACCATTCCTTACTGAACAGTCCCGAACAAGACCACCCCGCAGTTGGCTGCAGTTCCAACCGCCCACAAAGCCGAAATATAAAGGGACCTCTAGACAGGGATGTATCTTGCCCTCCAGTGGGCGCGACCCACGAAGCCTTGCTGCACCTCCCCTGTTTTAGCCATTCCCGGTTGATGAGGCTTGAGGCTGCGATTACCTTTATAGGACCAATTATCTTAGAATGCTCATCGTCCGCCTGACGATGTGCTGAAAGCATTCAATCCATACAAGTTCGTTCCGGGTTCGAACGAAACCGAAGGCACTATCTCGTTGCACTCATTTTGGAATCACCCTCAGAGTCAACGACCATAGCCCTTGCACTCTGATTCACCATCTCGAATCTATAAGCACTATTCCGTCAAACTCATTACGGAATCACCCACCGAGTTATACTGACGTATAGCCCTTACACCTCGAGTCTTCACTTGCTCCCCTTGGATTAACGTCCAAACGTTTAATTGGAATCGATGTGGTTTTCGGATTCCAAATATGGAAAACCCGATCCCGGTCTCATCGAAACCAAACGCCATTTTAATGTCCAAGTTGTACTTAAGGGATTTAAACAATAGATATTTCAGAAAATATCACTTAGCATAAATGGATGTATTCATAACACAGATAGATAAGCATTTATTATCACATGCATCTATACATATCACAAAGCAGCATATATGTATCACATTCAGATATAGCATATACATATCATCATCCATCAATCAATATCATCCAACAACATCCAATATCATTAACTCATTCAATGATATATAAATCATCCAATCATTTCCCATTCATAAACAAGTTTGATTCAAACTTGATTAATTTAATTAATCCTTAAATTAAATTAATCCTTAATTAAACACTTGGATTATCCTCAATCCAACTATTCATTAATTAATTACAAATTAATTAATTAACATCACTTAATTACCCAACTCAATTAATCTTCCTTGATTAATTATCACTTAATTACTATAAGTAATTATTACTTAATTTCCAAATTAATTAATCATCCTGATTAATTACTTCCAAATTAAATTAAGTAATTACCTCTTAATTACTTCTAAATTAATCAACCTTGATTAATTATTCTCTAATTATTCTGATAATTATTCCTTAATTATCTTTAATTAATTATACTTGATTAATAATTATTAATTAATCACATTGATTAATTACTTTTAATTAATCATACTTAGTTAATTACTTTTAATTAATCACCTTTGATTAATTACTTTAATTACATTTAGTAATTAAAACTAAATTATAAATTAATTGCTCTTAAATTATTAATTAACAATTAATTAATTATTTCCATTAATTAATGATTATATCATTAATTAAATTCTATCTTAATTAATTACTTAAACAAGTAATTAATAACTCTTAATTCTTTAATTAATCAATCATTAATCAAATAATTTAAACCTTTAATCAATTATTAATTAAGTCTTTAATTAATAACTAAAGTGATTAACTCTTAATCACATTACTTAATTACTTTTCATAAAGTAATTAACTTTTACTTAATTACCTTCTGTAATTACTACTTAATTACTTTAATTACTTCCCAAGTAATTATATTATATTAATCCATAAGTGATTATTTTAATTAATCACAAGTTAATTACTTAATTAACTATTTAACTAAATCATTTAAAATTAATTAAATGATTCTTAACTTATTATATTAAAAGATTCTTAATTAAGAAACCTTATCTTAATTAAATCATTTATTCATAATTAAAACTTGATAATTAAAAATAATTTAATTATCTCAATTATCTTTACAAATTTAATTGTCTTTAATTAAATTAAATTCAAACTTACTAAAGATAATCTTTATTACAATTAATTATCAAATTCTAAATTATTAAACTTAATTTAAATAAAATATAATGATTTAGAAATCAATTAAATTTAAACATATTTTAAATTGAACTTTGAAATCTTTAAAACCTTTCCCAAATTATTTATTAAAGTTTAAATACAAACTTTATTTTAAGATCCACTCATTTTATTTTAAAACTCCATATTTTAAAATATATAAACTTGTTTAAAACATAACTTAGAAAACAATTTCAATCTGAAAACTTATTCAACCTTTGTTTTTAAAAAATTTTATTTCTAAAAACAAATATTCTTTGAATTAACAACTTAAACATAAAGTTCTAAAACCTGACCCTCTGAATACTCGAGTAACTAGCAACAACCCGTGCCACACCCGAGTAAACAAGCAAAACAACCCGAGTCTTCCCTGCCTACCCCTTGCTTCGGGTTCCATCATACAAAACACGATGCCTGCTTCGAGTTCTTCACCATCTTCTCCCATTCAACCCAACAGCAACTGATACTTCACCACCGTGCAACGTGCACCGAGTTCCCCATCGCCAACGACCATCATTCCGACCGCGACAAGTCACGTTCAACCCCTCCATTCCAATGCTCAACCCAGAAATCAAATTCGAATCACACACGAAAATATCACGCTCGAACCCATCAAATTCAAAACACAGCAGCCAAAAAAAAACTATCAACGCCGACCATCCCCTTCACCGTAGACCACGCCACCATCACCGCAGCTTCCTCTCACTTCCCCTCATCTCCCTAACCCCTCGCGATAGCCTCACGATTGCCCACGAAGTCGCGATTTAAAAAAATGAACAGAGATAGAATGAACTGGAAGCAAAACCCTATTTGATCGAATCACGGCCATCACGCTCAACAGAAAATTCATGGACCATTTTTCGTGTGTTCATAGAAGTCTACTCCATCTCCGAGTTCAACTACGACGTCAACCTCGCCGTAGTTTGCCGTGATTTGGCAAAAGTTCCCAAATCATTAAATCCCAAATTGCTCACAAATTACTCCTTTAAAAATTGTGATTCAAACACTAAAAATCATTACTTTCCATTCTCAATCCAATTATGAATCCAAAATTTAAAATTGAATTCATGAAATTTTGACTAAATTTGACATTCACTGTAAATCCAATTATTTTAAATAAACTATTCAATGTAAAATCTTGAAATTATTTTTAGATGATGACTTATGTGATTTCAATCAACATTAGTAAACAAAACTCAAGCAGATTTGCATTCAAATCCAAGTTATTGAATTTATTTGAAACCTGCTATAGTTTACAGAGCATATTTATGGTTACAGACATCTAAATATCATAAATCTTTCATACTTCATCATGAAACAATTAAATCCAAGAATCAAATCAATCCATCAAGATTCCATACACAAGAACAAAAGGAAATTAAAAATTTAAAACTGTTTTTAAAAATTCGTTTTACTCACCTGATTAATGCAGAGGACAGGGAACTGCATTTCTTCTTTCCAGGCTTATTGAATTCCACTGCATGCTCATGAATTAGAACTAGCTACTGTATTTTGGTTTTGCATGTTGATAAATCTTCTGAATTGCTTGATTTCAGATTGCATTGATGTTGTTTATATATTCTACAGTTGCTATTGAAAATTTTTCTACATATTCTCTGATTTGAACATGCCTCCATCTTCTTATTTCCAGATTTAACAAGTTTCAGATTTCTTTACAGTTTACTTCTTTCAACTTTGTTTTGATTTGCATTTTTGTTGAAATGAGAAAATATTCAGCTGAAGAATAAAATCCATCTTTTAATTACAATTAAAATTTTAAATTATGTTATTAAAGAAAAGGACATTTGTCACCTTAATGTTATAAGAATCTTACACCTAAGCCTATATGTTGACAAGTGTTATTTTCAATGTTTATTAAATGTTTTATAAATATTTTTGTGTTTAATCCATATTTACAAATGTTATTTCTTATGTTTATAAATGTTTAAAATAAAATCTTCTTTTTAATAATCTATTTAGGTTATGTACAATGTATTTATGAAATATTATAAAAATGTTTTTATCATGTACAAATAAACTTTAGACTTTAGTAAATACCTTAAAAGTAAACTCATAATGGAATAACTTATATTTTAAATCAATTTAATGTTTATCATTTGTTTATAAATTGAAAAACTTAGTTTATCTCTTTATATAAATTTTTAAAACAACTTTTATCTTATTAAAAACAAAAGTTAAAATATATGTTTATAAAATAAGAAATTAACTTTATTATTTAAAATTTAAATCTTTAAATATCATTTCAAAGACATTAAATCAAATTATCATTTCAAATCTCAAATTATATACATATTAAAGTTTGAAAATCTCTTGTTGAATTTAAATTAAAAATTCTTCTATTTCAAATATATATATACAAATATATATATATACACATTTCAAATAGAAACATTATAATATTAAATTTATTAATTTCCAAATTAAATTTTAAAACAAATACCAAATCACAATATATATACATTCATATATATTATAATTTGAATACAAAGTTTTATTACATTAAAAACTTCTTATTTATCAAAATAAGTATTTTCCAAATCAGATTATTATAAACTTTCAAAAGAATTTATCTTGCCTATTCATATTTGTAAAGAAAAATATTGATAGATATTAACAAATTATTATTATTAACCTTTAAAATAAATTTAACTTGTCAATTTATAATATAAAATGATCAAATCAATTTAATTATTATCAAAGATTATTAAATTGATATTGCTCAAAATTCCGGGTCGTCACATTCCTCCCCCCTTAAAAGAATTTCGTCCCCGAAATTTAAAAACAAA
Source organism: Allium cepa (assembly GCA_030765085.1). Classification (NCBI taxonomy): domain Eukaryota; kingdom Viridiplantae; phylum Streptophyta; class Magnoliopsida; order Asparagales; family Amaryllidaceae; genus Allium; species Allium cepa. The sequence goes on from CM060943.1 coordinate 193,222,317, forward strand.
GATAATTTAATAACCCAGTTAAAGATTTTAAATTCCTATCAGCAAATCAAACAATCAAACATACACTACCAATCATAGCAACCAATTCAAACAAATAATTTTATCTATTCCAGAAAAATTCTGAATAGAACTTACTAATATTATCTAGAGTTTCCAGGTATCTATACTGGAATACTCGCTCTATAGAATCTTAATTAACTATACTACTAAAACCAAGAACTCCCTCACCTGATTCTTCAAATCTAAACAAGATATCAGACTAAACTCAAAACCAACTCAACTAGCAGATTCCTTCTGAACTGCTGATTCTATCACTCAAAGAATCATACACATATTCCTCAAAGATATGTGAAATACAATGAATTCCCAGCTATTCAAACTGGCAATTCAATCATGTAGATCAAAATCAAATCTCTAGAGATCACAGATAAAACTCCAAATACCTACAAAGCTAACTCTCCAGTTTTACCCATTCTTATATCTTCTTTGATTGGATAAAACCCAATCAATATTCAAAATCTAACTGCACATTCCAAAATCTCCTCAATTCTATCTGCACAACTCTTCAGATGCTCTGAGTCACCTTCAATATTCCTGATCAGCCTAACTCTTGCTGACTGCTTCAAGAAACAACAGCATCAACTTAAATCAAATCTCCAGGTCCTACTCAACAAAATGCCTTTTCCAAAAATAATTTGCTGAAATCCAAAATACAACTCTATACCATAAGCACCAATGGACTCCGGACCTATATCTCAAATCTAAATAGCCAAACAGTTGTACTTGAGAACCTTGTTTTTCAGATCCAGAAAATTCCTTCATACTTGAATTTCCAGTAGAAATCCTATAATCCAACATCCGGTTGCTCCTATACCAGAATAACTGCCAACTCGCTTCCGCTGCACAACTCTGATCTAGAGCAGATAAGAATGCTATCGAAGAACACAAGCACAATCTTTCTCCATACTCAGTTCATTCGACTCATAAAAATCTCAACGACCATTCCACTTGGTCAAAACATCTTAGCAGAATCTCAACATAGAATAAGATGATCAATCCAAAGGATCCTGAGCTGCCTTACCAAACTCTTCTCGCTCCAAGAGTCATCCCACTATAAGATTAGACCATCAATACTGCTCCTAGAAATCCAAGTTGATAAGAAATCTCAATCTCCGATTCAGGTAGACTTCTGAATTCCTCAAAAAAAAGTATCTAGAGAATCCCCTGACTACTAAAGCAGTCTATACCTTCATATGAGATATCTCAATCTCAAACCAAGAATACTCCAAGATTCCCTAACTAATCGCAAGTCACTTTTGCGATCTCTCTCAGTTCAGATTCCAAAGAACTGTCTTCACCAACTAGAACAGCTTCCCAAATCAAGATCAATCTTCAAGAATGGCTTACTATCAGAAACTGATAGATCACTTCCAACAAATATCTTGCTCTGCTGAGCCTCCAAGAAAAGAATAAGCTCCACCATCTGCCTGGTCTGCCGATAGTAGAATCCCACAGATTACTGAATCATCGAAGAAACAGATCCACACTGCTGCTTCCAAACTTCACTTCAATGATACAGCTAAACCTAAGGTCTTCCTTAACCAAAAGCTTCTTGAAACTCAAAACTAACACCCAAATCCTCTAAAACATCCTTGAGACGAGTAGACATCTTCTCAAGAAACTCGGCTCCAAACCAAACACCAACCACTTATCTTCTTAAGAAAACAAATGAGACCATGTCCGAAATGAGATAACTCATCGACCTTAGTCTCATACTTCAATAAAAATAAGATACCCTTACTTAAGATCCAGAAAATCTCTAAACGTCTGAACCTTCCCTGCAGCAGACATCAATGCTCTTCCAACACCATCTAAATCTGGCTCCAAAAGAAACATCTTCAGAACCATCTACGGATACTGCATCTCATCTCACCACACAGCTATTCCTTCTTGAAGTCACCACTTGCTTCTATTAAGCTGACAAACTCAACTCTTGGAAATCCCGCTCACTCGAGAGCAAATCAACTTCACACTCCAAGAATATACTCCAATTCTTGAAAAAGACTTCCTCTGGACTCAAAGAAATCCTTTCTACAATCCACCAATCCACAAAACTTATTCGAGATAGTATTAGGTCTACAATCTCGATAAACACATCTCCAACCACAACATATAAGCCTCAACCAATAGTGGTAGTCGTGTTCCACACACTCCTACCTTATCTACCTTTATAACCTATGTTGGAAAATCCGAACAGATAACCCAACAGATTAGGTAGTTATATAAATATATATTTATATAAAAATTACAAGTACGCTCTCTCAAGATAGACACCACTCCAGAGCCTAGGTATTCACTCAACCTAACGCTCTGATACCAACTGTAGCGACCCGAAATTCCATTACCGGAAAATCGCATCACTAAATAAGAAAGAAAGGGATAGAAGAAGAAAAGAAAGAGGAGAAAGAGGAAAAAAAAAAACACATCAGAATCTCACAGCGGAACGATTTAAATATAATATAGAACATATACATAGTATCATATACATCAGAGTACACAACTAAACATCTCAATTTAGACAGTTATAACATTTCTGTCTAATACAATACAAGACATCAACATAGAATATACACAGCGGAAACTCTAACCATATATCTACACGCTGAAGCCTCCTGCTCCAAAGCTCCTCCAGAATTCGTCAAGAGATAACCTGAATCACTTGACTACTCATATATAATATGAGTACCCAAGAGTTTAATAAAACAGAAAATAAACACTCGGGTCAGACAGGGGTCTGGTGTGAGTAAACGGTTTAAGATTGCTTAACTTTAGAAAATCCTTTGAAAACAAAAGGTATCACGTAAGACTTCCCACACATAAACATGGAAAAGTTTTTACCTTACGCTAACCAAAACATTTGATAGGAAATCCAGTGATATTATAATAGTGTCTAGGGTTTTCAAGTAAATAAGAAATAGCCGAAATTGTTACATTCATTAAATTCCAGCTACTAGCCACAAAAGTGGGTAATACAAACAAAACCGTAGGGTCTCGTAGGGAAAATGGGTTTCCAACAATGGCAGGGCTACTGGGGTACCGCCCGTCACAGTACGTGGCCTAGATCACCGTACCGAGGATTACTCCCTTCATCCCCTGCAACACAAGACCGGGACCATTCCTTACTGAACAGTCCCGAACAAGACCACCCCGCAGTTGGCTGCAGTTCCAACCGCCCACAAAGCCGAAATATAAAGGGACCTCTAGACAGGGATGTATCTTGCCCTCCAGTGGGCGCGACCCACGAAGCCTTGCTGCACCTCCCCTGTTTTAGCCATTCCCGGTTGATGAGGCTTGAGGCTGCGATTACCTTTATAGGACCAATTATCTTAGAATGCTCATCGTCCGCCTGACGATGTGCTGAAAGCATTCAATCCATACAAGTTCGTTCCGGGTTCGAACGAAACCGAAGGCACTATCTCGTTGCACTCATTTTGGAATCACCCTCAGAGTCAACGACCATAGCCCTTGCACTCTGATTCACCATCTCGAATCTATAAGCACTATTCCGTCAAACTCATTACGGAATCACCCACCGAGTTATACTGACGTATAGCCCATGATGGAACCCGAAGCAAGGGGTAGGCAGGGAAGACTCGGGTTGTTTTGCTTGTTTACTCGGGTGTGGCACGGGTTGTTGCTAGTTACTCGAGTATTCAGAGGGTCAGGTTTTAGAACTTTATGTTTAAGTTGTTAATTCAAAGAATATTTGTTTTTAGAAATAAAGTTTTTTAAAAACAAAGGTTGAATAAGTTTTCAGATTGAAATTGTTTTCTAAGTTATGTTTTAAACAAGTTTATATATTTTAAAATATGGAGTTTTAAAATAAAATGAGTGGATCTTAAAATAAAGTTTGTATTTAAACTTTAATAAATAATTTGGGAAAGGTTTTAAAGATTTCAAAGTTCAATTTAAAATATGTTTAAATTTAATTGATTTCTAAATCATTATATTTTATTTAAATTAAGTTTAATAATTTAGAATTTGATAATTAATTGTAATAAAGATTATCTTTAGTAAGTTTGAATTTAATTTAATTAAAGACAATTAAATTTGTAAAGATAATTGAGATAATTAAATTATTTTTAATTATCAAGTTTTAATTATGAATAAATGATTTAATTAAGATAAGGTTTCTTAATTAAGAATCTTTTAATATAATAAGTTAAGAATCATTTAATTAATTTTAAATGATTTAGTTAAATAGTTAATTAAGTAATTAACTTGTGATTAATTAAAATAATCACTTATGGATTAATATAATATAATTACTTGGGAAGTAATTAAAGTAATTAAGTAGTAATTACAGAAGGTAATTAAGTAAAAGTTAATTACTTTATGAAAAGTAATTAAGTAATGTGATTAAGAGTTAATCACTTTAGTTATTAATTAAAGACTTAATTAATAATTGATTAAAGGTTTAAATTATTTGATTAATGATTGATTAATTAAAGAATTAAGAGTTATTAATTACTTGTTTAAGTAATTAATTAAGATAGAATTTAATTAATGATATAATCATTAATTAATGGAAATAATTAATTAATTGTTAATTAATAATTTAAGAGCAATTAATTTATAATTTAGTTTTAATTACTAAATGTAATTAAAGTAATTAATCAAAGGTGATTAATTAAAAGTAATTAACTAAGTATGATTAATTAAAAGTAATTAATCAATGTGATTAATTAATAATTATTAATCAAGTATAATTAATTAAAGATAATTAAGGAATAATTATCAGAATAATTAGAGAATAATTAATCAAGGTTGATTAATTTAGAAGTAATTAAGAGGTAATTACTTAATTTAATTTGGAAGTAATTAATCAGGATGATTAATTAATTTGGAAATTAAGTAATAATTACTTATAGTAATTAAGTGATAATTAATCAAGGAAGATTAATTGAGTTGGGTAATTAAGTGATGTTAATTAATTAATTTGTAATTAATTAATGAATAGTTGGATTGAGGATAATCCAAGTGTTTAATTAAGGATTAATTTAATTTAAGGATTAATTAAATTAATCAAGTTTGAATCAAACTTGTTTATGAATGGGAAATGATTGGATGATTTATATATCATTGAATGAGTTAATGATATTGGATGTTGTTGGATGATATTGATTGATGGATGATGATATGTATATGCTATATCTGAATGTGATACATATATGCTGCTTTGTGATATGTATAGATGCATGTGATAATAAATGCTTATCTATCTGTGTTATGAATACATCCATTTATGCTAAGTGATATTTTCTGAAATATCTATTGTTTAAATCCCTTAAGTACAACTTGGACATTAAAATGGCGTTTGGTTTCGATGAGACCGGGATCGGGTTTTCCATATTTGGAATCCGAAAACCACATCGATTCCAATTAAACGTTTGGACGTTAATCCAAGGGGAGCAAGTGAAGACTCGAGGTGTAAGGGCTATACGTCAGTATAACTCGGTGGGTGATTCCGTAATGAGTTTGACGGAATAGTGCTTATAGATTCGAGATGGTGAATCAGAGTGCAAGGGCTATGGTCGTTGACTCTGAGGGTGATTCCAAAATGAGTGCAACGAGATAGTGCCTTCGGTTTCGTTCGAACCCGGAACGAACTTGTATGGATTGAATGCTTTCAGCACATCGTCAGGCGGACGATGAGCATTCTAAGATAATTGGTCCTATAAAGGTAATCGCAGCCTCAAGCCTCATCAACCGGGAATGGCTAAAACAGGGGAGGTGCAGCAAGGCTTCGTGGGTCGCGCCCACTGGAGGGCAAGATACATCCCTGTCTAGAGGTCCCTTTATATTTCGGCTTTGTGGGCGGTTGGAACTGCAGCCAACTGCGGGGTGGTCTTGTTCGGGACTGTTCAGTAAGGAATGGTCCCGGTCTTGTGTTGCAGGGGATGAAGGGAGTAATCCTCGGTACGGTGATCTAGGCCACGTACTGTGACGGGCGGTACCCCAGTAGCCCTGCCATTGATGGAAACCCATTTTCCCTACGAGACCCTACGGTTTTGTTTGTATTACCCACTTTTGTGGCTAGTAGCTGGAATTTAATAGATGTAACAATTTCGGCTATTTCTTATTTACTTGAAAACCCTAGACACTATTATAATATCACTGGATTTCCTATCAAATGTTTTGGTTAGCGTAAGGTAAAAACTTTTCCATGTTTATGTGTGGGAAGTCTTACGTGATACCTTTTGTTTTCAAAGGATTTTCTAAAGTTAAGCAATCTTAAACCGTTTACTCACACCAGACCCCTGTCTGACCCGAGTGTTTATTTTCTGTTTTATTAAACTCTTGGGTACTCATATTATATATGAGTAGTCAAGTGATTCAGGTTATCTCTTGACGAATTCTGGAGGAGCTTTGGAGCAGGAGGCTTCAGCGTGTAGATATATGGTTAGAGTTTCCGCTGTGTATATTCTATGTTGATGTCTTGTATTGTATTAGACAGAAATGTTATAACTGTCTAAATTGAGATGTTTAGTTGTGTACTCTGATGTATATGATACTATGTATATGTTCTATATTATATTTAAATCGTTCCGCTGTGAGATTCTGATGTGTTTTTTTTTTCCTCTTTCTCCTCTTTCTTTTCTTCTTCTATCCCTTTCTTTCTTAATTAGTGATGCGATTTTCCGGTAATGGAATTTCGGGTCGCTACAGTTGGACGATGAGCATTCTAAGTGATATGTCCTATAAAGGTAATCGTAGCCTCAAGCCTCATCAACCGGGAATGGCTAAAACAGGGGAGGTGCAGCAAGGCTTCGTGGGTAGCCCCCACTTGAGAGTAAGATATACCCCTGTCTAGAGGTCCCTTTATATTTCGGCTGTGTGGACGGTCTTTTGAGCTCTTACCGTCGGGGTTATCTTATTCGGAACTGTTCAGTAAGGAACGGGTCCGGCTTTGTGTTGCAGGGGATGAAGGGAGTAATCCTCGGTACGGTGATCTAGGCCACGTACTGTGACGGGCGGTACCCCAGTAGCCCTGCCATTGTATGGAATCCAAAATCCAATAAGTGCCAACGGTTTTGATTGTATTACCCACTTTTGTGGCTAGTAGCTGGAATTTAATGAATGTAACAATTTCGGCTATTTCTTATTTATTTGAAAACCCTAGACACTATTATAATATCATCGGATTTCCTATCAAATGTTTTGGTTAGCGTAAGGTAAAAACTTTTCCATGTTTATGTGTGGGAAGTCTTACGTGATACCTTTCTTTTCAAATTAATTGACAGATATGTTTTCTAAACATAAAAATGTGGAGGCTTTTGCTTTGATTTTGAAATATTTGTATAAGCTTCATTTTATAAACTAAATTTGATTTATTCATTTTAAAATTTATATACATGCAAGCATGATTAACTAATTCATTTAAACATAAGTTTACATTCATCTTATAATAACATACTAAATTAATACTAATTAACTTTTAATAAATACTAAGTAAGCTTTTAATTAAATACTAATTGCTTTTATAAGACAAGTGTAATACATAAACATGATAAAGTGACAAGTGTGTAAATTGTAAGACAAGTGTCATTTATTTGTTTTTCTTTTATTTTTATTTCAGTTTTTACATATAAACAAATTCTTTTCCATTTTTATCTCTTTTTTTTTCTAAAAACTAAGAAACAATGGAAAAACCCAAATCTGAAACATCTTCAATCCACTCCACAAATCTGAAACAAAGCTTGCATGCAAATTCTTCTTACAAATCAATACAAAATCATTTTCAAAAGCCTCCACATTTTTATGTTTAGAAAACATATCTGTCACATTTTGAAATCAAGAAGAAAATCACCTGCACTTCTGGAATTAGCCTGCATGCAAGCCAAAAAGCAATCTGCATTCAAGTAAACCTACATCAAAACTTTGCATTTCCTCCTTTCAAAATATGGAAATCCTGTAGTAGCTGCATGCAAAGCAAACCTGTCACCTTCTTAAGAAAAATCAAATTTCAATTCAATTCTGCAATCTCAAAGCCTGCATTTCATATGCAAGCAATACTGCATATTGTTGTTCAAATATAAAAGCTTCTGCATAGTTTCAAATATAAAGGCATCTGCATCATTTAGCATCTGGAATCCTAGCAACTGCAGTTTCAAAATTAAAGAAACAAAGCATGCATACAAGAGCTCTGTAACAAGCAACTCAAAGTTTTAAAGCAAGCATTGGAATGAAAAGTTTTAAAAAGAATAGGGGTTTCCAGTTTTAAAAGCACTTCTGCAAAACCAAACTTTCAAACCTATGGAGGCTCTGTTTTCAAATTTAACAGGTGAGTAACATTCTATATTAAATAAACTTAAGTATAGATTTTGGGTTGCTTTCTTTACTTGTGAATATAAATGTTTGCATGTCATTTACAAGTTCATTGCTGGTACTTATATATATATGTGAATATGGACATAGTTGTGAATGCTTTTGTGATTTTGTGTTGCCTGCATTTTTTGGGAAGCTTTTCCAGAAAATAAGTTTACTCTGCCCCTAAAAATTTGTGCGTGACTTCATAACATAAATGGTTTAAGGTATAATTATGTTGCATGTTTTATCACTGAAACAAAATATGTTTGAGAATGCAATATAAGTTTGTCTCTGAATATTTATATGGATGTGTGGATGGGTATGAAGTGTTTCTGTTCAATCTCTGTTACCAGTTTCAAGTTCATGTTTTGATTCAAAAATTTATATTCTCCTAAAAATCCATTTGGATTAGTACTTAACATTTGAATAAAACTGTTGTTATATCATCAAAGAGTTTTAAAGATTTGTTAAGTTAAATTTTAAATTGAAAGGTTCACTGGAAATATAAAAAAATAAAAATAAAAATAAAAATCAGTGGATGTCAAATTAGGTGTAAATTCAAACTGAATAATTTATGAATTCAGTATTATGAAATGAATACACAAACCAAATCAAGATTTTTAACATTCAAATCACAATTTTTAAACTTGAATTGAGGGAGCAGTTCTGAAATGAACTTAAAAGAGAAAATTTTGACTTTCTGGTGATCCACGAAGGTGTGGAGTTAGGGGTTCCTCTTGTAGTTAGAATGGTGATGGGTGATGATGGGAAAAATGGTTGGACTGTGATTAATGCTAGGGGTTGTATATAAGTGAACTTTGAAATTTAGAACCCTAGATATTGTCTGGGTTGTGTTTTGATTGGCACGACCTACTCAGTGGATCGAGTGCCTTGTAACTTAAGGGGATGTTTGAGGATGAGTCGATGGTGGAATGAACGGAGGCGCAAGCATTCAGATGGTCGGAGGAAGGTGGTGGAAGCTTTGACAGGTTTGGGTGGATTTGGTCTTCTGTTTCCAGATTTTGGGATTTGAACTCGAATTCAAATTCGAGTTGTAAATGAGCATTGTGATGTTTGTAAAGGTTTGAGGGTTTGATCGATGATGTGAGAAGGTCACTGGAGGCGGGTGATGTTTGCCGGAGGCACGGTGCATGTGCACCGTGCACTTTAAGGTTCAGGGGATTGTTTGGTATGCTCAAGGGAAACTGGAGAATAACTCGAAGCAGATAGTATGTTTACTCGAAGGAGAGAGCTTGCAGACTCGAAGTGGATTTAGCAGTGCTCGGGTTTAGGCATGTTAACAGGTTTAGTCCTGCAACCTGTAGCTCTGTTTTGATTTTTAAACTACAATTTAAACTGAACTTTAATGAAATAAAGATTCAAATGAGATTTAAATGTAGTTTTGAAATCTGGAGTAAGTTTAAATTCTAAAAAAAAAAAAATATATAGATTCAAGTTTGAATTTGAATCTAGTTGAAAAAAAAAAGAAGAAGAAAACTTGGCAGTTTTTTTGAAAACTAAAATTTCATTTTTGAAATCTGGAAGTTAATTTTAAAACAGCAGTTTAAATTTAAACTTAAGTTCAGTTTCTTAAAGATATTTAAATCTGCAGGTTTTCAAAAATGAATTTGTATTTTAATAAAGAGATTTAAAATCAAGGTGTAAAGCAAGAGTTCAATTTCAAGTTTAAATTCAAGTGATTTAAATAGGGAACAGTTCAAATGTATTGAATTTAAAAATCTGGATAATTGAATAAGTTCAAAAATTTAGATGTTTCCAAACAAGTTTAAATTTAAATTGTTTATTAAAAGTAAATTTGTTTTCAAACAAATATTTTAAACTTGTTTTCCTTTTGAATAAAGTCATTATAAAAGATTTATAAAAGGAAGTCAAATGATGTGTTAACTTGAATTTGAAATTTGACAATAATGTATTTAAACTTATTTTTAAACTAGATTAAGCAAATTAAGACTTATCTTATATAAGCTTTAATTATAAGTAATAAATGTTATTGGCATTTGTTTTAGAAAGAATATAAATGGAATCTAAATTGGTTTATGCTTAAATAAATATCATTTTGAATTTTAGATTCAAAATGGAATTTGAATTTAAATATAAAATGCAATGTTCTAAGTACACTTTAATATTAATAAAATTATTAATAAGAAATGGATTTTTCATAGAAATTATTAAGGCGTTAAGGCAATTAAATAAATAAGTTAATTGAGGAGTGGCTTATTTATTTAATTTATATTTAATAATTTGGATTAAATTATTTTATAATTAATCAAGGGATTAGTTAAAGAAATTAATTAAGAAGTAATTAATTTGATAAGTAATTAAGGGTAGTTAATTACTAAGTGTGATTAATCAAAGGTGATTAATAATTATGGTTTAATTAAGATTAATTACTTGATGTAATTAATTTAATTTAAGATAATTAATTAAATATAATTAAGGATCATTAATTAAATAATTAATGATGTAATTAAGATTTAATAATTAAGATTAATTATTAATAAATGATTAAAGGTAATTAATTAATTGTAATTAATTAAGGTTTAATGTAATTAGTTATAGTTAATTAATGAAGTAATTAAAGGTTAATTACTAATTATGGTTAAGAGTAATTAATTTGTGAAATTAATTAAGGATAATTACTTAAATGTAATTAAAGAATAATTAATCAAGGGGATTAATTAAAGTGATTAATAATGGATAATTAATTAATTAATTTGTAATTAATTAATGATGATGTAAGCAAGATTTATATTTAGGTAAGTAATTAATTTAATTCATTTTAAGTTAATTAGAGAAGATGTAATTAATTTAATTAATTTTAAATTAATTATAGATGGTATGATTATAAGTCATTGCTTATATGAATGGATAATGATTGCTTTGAATGGTTTGAATCTCAGAGATGAGATTAGTAATGTTGATTGATATGGATGCATTGGTTGCATTATGATATTGATATGGATTGTCTTTTAATAGTGATAATGTAGATTATCTGTGGTTTGATAATGATAATTATCTGTTGTGAATCTATGAGTTATCTATCTGTGTGTATATAGATAATGTTATTAAACTGTTTTAAACACTAAAACAACTTGGACCTAAAAGACACGCTTTGGATTTCGATGAGACCGGGATCGGGTTTCCATATTTGGATATCCGAAAACCACATCGATTCCAATTAACGATAGGTCGTTAATCTAAGAGGAGTTTAGTGAAGACTCGAGGTGTAAGAGCTATACGTCAGTATAACTCTGTGGGTGATTCCGTAATGAGTTTGACGGAATAGTACTTATAGATTCGAGATGAAGAATTAGAGTGCAAGGGTTATCGTCGTTAACTCTGAGGGTGATTCCAAAACGAGTGTAACGAGTTAATGCCTTCGGTTTCGTTCGAACCCGGAACGAACTTGTATGGATTGAATGCTTTCAGAACATCGTCAGGTGGACGATGAGCATTCTAAGTGATGTGTCCTCTAAAGGTAATCGTAGCCTCAAGCCTCATCAACCGGGAATGGCTAAAACAGGGGAGGTGCAGCAAGGCTTCGTGGGTAGCCCCCACTTGAGAGCAAGATTTTCCCCTGTCTAGAAGTCCCTTTTTATTTCGGCTTAGTGGGCAGTTGGAAAGCGCGCCGACTGCGGGGTTGTCTTGTTCGGAACTATTCAGTAAGGAATGGGTCCGGCCTTGTGTTGCAGGGGATGAAGGGAGTAATCCTCGGTACGTTGATCTAGGCCACGTACTGTGACGGGCGGTACCCCAGTAGCCCTGCCACTGTATGGAATCCAAAATCCAATAAGTGCCAACGGTTTTGATTGTATTACCCACTTTTGTGGCTAGTAGCTGGAATTTAATAAATGTAACAATTTCGGCTATTTCATATTTATTTGAAAACCCTAGACACTATTATAATATCACTGGATTTCCTATCAAATGTTTTGGTTAGCGTAAGGTAAAAACTTTTCCATGTTTATGTGTGGGAAGTCTTACGTGATACCTTTCTTTTAAAGGTTTTTGAAAGTTAAGCAACTTTAACCTGTTACTCACACCAGACCCATGTCTGACCCGGAGTTTATTTTTGTTTTTCATAAACTCTTGGGTACTCAAATTTTTTACGAGTAGCCAAGGGAATCAGGTTTGCATTGACGAATATTGGAGGAGCAGATGGAGCAGGAGGCTTCTGCGTTAGATAGAGTATTCCGCTGTGTGTTCTGTGTTATCTCTAATTGTATTATGTTGTAAATACTAGACAGGTGTTTATGACTGTCTAGTATGTGTTGTATTATCTGTGTACTCTGATAGTGGTTGTAAACTATGTAATATTATGTTATTAATATAATTTATTCGTTCCGCTGTTTAGATTCTGATGTGTTGTTTCTTCTTCTTCTCTTTCTTTCTCTTTTCTATCCCTTTCTTTCTTATTAGCGATGCAATTTCCTGGTGTATGGAAGTTGGGTCGTTACAATGAAGTAATTAATGTTTAATAATTGAATGAAATTAAGAAATGATAATTACTTATGGAAGTAATTTAGTTGAAGTGATTAATGGGTAATCACTTGTTGTAATTAATTAAGGAATTAATTAATATAATTGTTTTAAAGTTAATTAATTATGAAGTAATTACTTAATTAAAGAATTAAGAATTAATTAATGATGGAATTAATTATTTGTTAAGTAATTAATTAAGAAAGTAATTAAGATTCATTAATGAAGTAATTAAAGATAATTAATTATGTAAGTAATTAAGAATTAATTACTTAATTTATTTTAGTTAATTAATTAAGGTAATTAATTAATGAATAAGATTAATTTAAGATTAATTACTAAAGGTAATTAATTAAAATGTAATTAATTAATTAAGTAATTAATTAAGGATTAATTGTTAATTAAATTGAATAATAATTACTTAATGAAGTAATTAAAGATTAATTAAATGGATTAATCAATTAAGGATTAATATAATTGATTTAGAGTTAATTAATTTAGAAGTTAATTAATTAATTTAAGTAATTACAAATTGTTAATTGCTGTTTAAAGATTAATGAGATGATTAATTATAAGTTAATTATTTAATTAAATAAAAGGTTAATTAATTAATAAGGATTATTTAATTAATGAATTAATCAAGGTTGATTAATAATAGTAATTAATTTAAGTGTGATTAATTAATTGTAATTAATTAAGAATTAATGTAATTAATTAAGAATTAATGTAATTAATTATAGTTAATTAATTAATAAAGGATCGTTAATTATTATAATTAATGATAGTAATTAAAAGTTAATTACTGAATATGGTTTAGAATAATTACTTGAATGTAATTAAAGATAATTAATCAAGGAAGATTAATTAAAGATAATCATTAAGAGATGATTAATTTAATTTGATTTGTAATAAATAAATGATGCAGGATTAGGATAATCCAAGTGATTAAAGGATAGTAATTAATTTAATTATAGGTTAATTAAATTGATTTGGAGTTAATCAATTCTGCTTTGGATATTGATTGATATTGGATGATTGGTTGATATTGGATGTCGATTAATATTGAGTGATTGAATGATATTGGATGATTTGGATATCTATGTTGTGATATGCTGCTTTATGAGATGAATGCTGTTATGAATTATCTAGTATGATAATATGATTCATTTATCTGTTTATATATCATCCTGTATATAAGTTTAAAACTGTTTAAAATCCCTTAAGTACAACTTGGACATTAAAATGGCGTTTGGTTTCGGTGAGACCGGGATCGGGTTTCCATATTTGGAATTCTGAAAACCACATCGATTCCAATTAAACGTTAGGTCGTTAATCCAAGTGGAGCGAGTGAAGACTCGAGGTGTAAGAGCTATACGTCAGTATAACTCTGTGGGTGATTCCGTAATGAGTTTGACGGAATAGTGCTTATAGATTCGAGATGGAGAATCAGAGTGCAAGGGCTATGGTCGTTGACTCTGAGGGTGATTCCAAAACGAGTGCAACGAGATAGTGCCTTCGGTTTCGTTCGAACCCGGAACGAACTTGTATGGATTGAATGCTTTCAACACATCGTCAGGCGGACGATGAGCATTCTAAGTGATGTGTTCTATAAAGGTAATCGCAGCCTCAAGCCTCATCAACCGGGAATGGCTAAAACAGGGGAGGTGCGCCAAGGCTTCGTGGGTAGCCCCCACTTGAGAGTGAGATTTACCCCTGTCTAGAGTCCCTTATTTATTCGGCTGTGTGGGTGGTTGGTCGCGCCAACCACGGGGTGGTCTTGTTCGGAACTATTCAGTAAGGAATGGGTCCGGCCTTGTGTAGCAGGGGATGAAGGGAGTAATCCTCGGTACGTTGATCTAGGCCACGTACTGTGACGGGCGGTACCCCAGTAGCCCTGCCATTGATGGAAACCTATTTTCCCTACGAGACCCTACGGTTTTGATTGTATTACCCACTTTTGTGGCTAGTAGCTGGAATTTAATGAATGTAACAATTTCGGCTATTTCTTATTTACTTGAAAACCCTAGACACTATTATAATATCACAGAATTTCCTATCAAATGTTTTGGTTAGCGTAAGGTAAAAACTTTTCCATGTTTATGTGTGGGAAGTCTTACGTGATACCTTTTCTTTCAAAGGTTTTCTAAGTTAAGCAATTTTAAACCGTTTACTCACACCAGACCCCTGTCTGACCCGAGTGTTTATTTTCTGTTTTATTAAACTCTTGGGTACTCATATTATATATGAGTAGTCAAGTGATTCAGGTTAGCTTGTCGAATTCTGGAGGAGTTATGGAGCAGGAGGCTTCCACGTGTAGATATTATGTTTCCGCTGTGTATGTTGTATCTGTGTCTTGTATACTTGAGTTGTATGAATTAGACAGATGTATATAACTGTCTAATATGTGTTGTATAAGATGTGTAACTCTGATGTACTCTGAAACTATGTAATATTTTATGTTAATCATTATATTTTATTCGTTCCGCTGTGAGTTCTCTGATGTTGTTCTGTTTCTTCTTTCTCTTTCTTTTCTTCTTCTATCCCTTTCTTTCTTCATCGGCAACGCGATTTCCTGGAGATAGGAAGTCGGGTCGTCACAGTTGGTATCAACTGTAGCGACCCGACTTCCTACCTCCAGGAAATCGCATCATTTTGAAGAAAGAAAGGGATAGAAGAAGAAAAGAAAGAGAAAGAAGAACACAACAACATCAGAGAACTCACGGCGGAACGAATAAAATATAATAATTAACATAAAATATTACATAGTATCAGATTACATCAGAGTTACATAATTATACAACACATATTAGACAGTTATAAACATCTGTCTAATTCATACAACTCAAGTACAACAGAAGAAACAGATACTAAACACAGCGGAACCAATATATCTACACGTCGAAGCCTCCTGCTCCATTACTCCTCCAGAATTCGTCAAGCTAACCTGAATCACTTGACTACTCATACATAATATGAGTACCCAAGAGTTTAATAAAACAGAAAATAAACACTCGGGTCAGACAGGGGTCTGGTGTGAGTAAACGGTTTAAAATTGCTTAACTTTAGAAAAACCTTTAGAAAGAAAAGGTATCACGTAAGACTTCCCACACATAAACATGGAAAAGTTTTTACCTTACGCTAACCAAAACATTTGATAGGAAATCCAGTGATATTATAATAGTGTCTAGGGTTTTCAAGTAAATAAGAAATAGCCGAAATTGTTACATTCATTAAATTCCAGCTACTAGCCACAAAAGTGGGTAATACAAACAAAACCGTAGGGTCTCGTAGGGAAAATGGGTTTCCAACAATGGCAGGGCTACTGGGGTACCGCCCGTCACAGTACGTGGCCTAGATCACCGTACCGAGGATTACTCCCTTCATCCCCTGCAACACAAGGCCGGACCCATCCCTTACTGGATAGTTCCGAACAAGACAACCCCGGCGGTTGTCCGGAATTCAACCGCCCCACACAGCCGAAATAAAAAGGGACCTCTAGACAGGGGTAAATCTTGCTCTCCAGTGGGAGCTACCCACGAAGCCTTGCTGCACCTCCCCTGTTTTAGCCATTCCCGGTTGATGAGGCTTGAGGCTGCGATTACCTTTATAGAACATATCTAACTTAGAATGCTCATCGTCCGCCTGACGATGTACTGAAAGCATTCAATCCATACAAGTTCGTTCCGGGTTCGAACGAAACCGAAGGCACTATCTCGTTGCACTCATATTGGAATCACCCTCAGAGTCAACGACCATAGCCCTTGCACTCTGATTCGCCATCTCGAATCTATAAGCACTATTCCGTCAAACTCATTACGGAATCACCCACAGAGTTATACTGACGTATAGCCCTTACACCTCGAGTCTTCACTTGCTCCACTTGGATTAACGACCTAACGTTTAATTGGAATCGATGTGGTTTTCGGATTCCAAATATGGAAATCCGATCCCGGTCTCATCGAAACCAAACGCCATTTTAATGTCCAAGTTGTACTTAAGGGATTTAACAGTTTAAAACTTATATACAGGATGATATATAACAGGTAGATGAATAACATTATCACAATAGATAATTCATATCAACATTCATCTCATAAAGCAGCATATCACATATATCATAAACATCCAAATCATCCATTATCAACCAAACACCCAATATCAATCATCAATATCATCCAACATCCAATATCAATCATTCAATATCAACCAATCATCCAAAGCAGAATTGATTAACTGTTAATCAATTTAATTAACCTCTAATTAAATTAATTACTATTCTCTAATCACTTGAATTATCCTAACTCCTGCTTCATTGATTTATCACAAATCAAATTCATTTATCATTCCTTAATGACCTTCTTAATTAATCTCCCTAGATTAATTATCCTTTAATTACATTCAAGTAATTATCCATAACCATATTCAGTAATTATCCTTTAATTACTATCATTAATTACAATAATTAATGATCCTTCATTAATTAATTAACTATAATTAATTACATTAATCCTTAATTAATTACAATTAATTAATCACACTTAAATTAATTACTTAAATTTATTACTTCATTAATTATATTAATTAATAATCTTTATTAATTAATAATCCTTTAATAAATTAAATAATTAACTCGTAATTAATTTTCTCATTAACCATAAACAGTAATTAACAAATTAATTACTTCATAATTAATTAACTTTAAAACAATTAAGTAAATCAATTCCATAATTGATAATATTAAGTGATCCCATTAATCACTTCCAATAAGTTACTCACATGAGTAACTCCTCCAATTACTTCCATAAGCAAATCCTGTAATTACTTTCCATAAGTAATTAGCAATTTAATTACATTTTAGAAATTAACCATTGATTACTTCATTAAGTAATTACACTTAATTAATCCATAATTAAGTGATTATTTAAAATTAAATAAATAATTAACTAATTATTTAAAATTAATTAAACAATTAATTAACAACTCATATTTAAAATCCTTGATTAATTTAGAAAATATTTATCTTAATAAATTCTTTACTTAATTACAAATCTTTCTAAATCAAGTATTCTAAAGTTAATAACAAAGATAAATTGACCCTATTTGTCTTTATAATTTATTATTTGAATTAATCAAGATTTTAATAACTTAAACAAATTATTCAATTTGGTTTATAAAATTATAACTTAAGTTTTACTTGAAATAAAGTATTTAGAAATCCAAATTTAAAGTTATAAAAATACTTGAATCATTAAACTTATTCATTTATAATATAATTTGAAACTTAAGTTATTAAATCATTACTTAAACTTTTAACTTAAAACTTTGATTTATTATCTTAATTCAAGACACTTCTTTTTTTTTTTTTATTTAATTGAATTTTATTATTTAATTAAACTAACTACTTTCAAAATCCATCATCTAAAACATTTTAAATTTGAAAATAGAGTCAATTATCAGTTTAAAAGTTTGTTTTACACTATTTTAAATTAACAAGTTTTTAACTTTGTACTTTGTTTCTTTATAAACCTGTTTATAGCTAAATGCTTGATTCATTTGTTCAACTCAAGTTCATTATCAACTTAACCTAACTTTATTGCAAACAGGCAATATCTGCATAAAAAAAAACAGAACCGATCAACCCAACTCGAGTCAAACACAGCTACACACGAGCCTAACCACGAAGCAAATCCCAGCTTCACCCTCTTCGAGTCTTCCCTGTGAAATTCGCGAGAGCTCCTTCGGGTTTCCTTCATCTTCCCAAACACACAACTCTCCAGAGCACCCAAACGTGCATGTGCACGTGCCCACCTGTCAACGACCACCGTGGGTCATCGCGACCCACGTCGTCGATCACAAAACCCCTCACAACAACGAATCCAATCCCAGATTCACGAAAGCAACCTCGAATCAAATTCGAGCATCAAGCTCGAAAAGTCTGCCGAACCATTCGACCCAAATCCACCCACGACCGACAACCTCCATACCGTTGACCATCGCCAACTCCACCATAGAATCGTCACAACCCAACCTACGTCATCACCAAAAATGAACGCACTCGAAACATCATTCATGTCGCAATAATTTTCCAAAGTCAGACCGAAACAAGAACAACTAAAACCCTAGTTTTGCCAAATCCTTCCAATCCATTCAATAGAAAAATTATTTTGTATTTTTCCTTTGATCCTTAGCCCAAAGGCTTGCTTCACCCACAAATTTGATTTAAAACAAAAATCGAATCATCAGCAATTCCTCAATGTTCCCAAGACCTTCAAACCCAAAATTCATGATGATTTCTCAACTAAAAATTTTGATATGCATGTTAAAATTCATTATTTTCAATCATTAACCCATTCCTAAAATCAATCTACAAAATTATGAATATTTATTTTGACATGCAATTAATTCTTACTGTAATTTCATTTAAAAAAAAATAATTTACTCATGTAAAAAAAAAAAAAAAAATCCTAATTCCATTTAAAAAATCATCCTTATACATTTACATACAACTTCCATTTATATTTTTAAGATAAATGTCGAGTTGATTTAGAGTATTGAATTTCTGAAAACAACAGGGCCTGTGAAGCAACAGTGAACAGAACATGCATACAGACTCATTTCCACTCACATACCCAAAATCAAGCATACACAACAATATTCAGGTAAACATGCATTCAAACCCATAACAAAATTTATCACATCCATCAACATCCCACTATAGATTCATTAAAACTGTTTTTAAAATAAAGATTTACTCACCTGATCATTAGAGAAGCAGAGCAGGCTTTTTTTTAAAAAAAACTGTGCTTTGATGAAAATCCCTTGCATGCTTAATTTGAGGCTTTAAAAGATTGAAACTTGCTGATCTTTACTTGCATGATTAGGTTGCAGGTTGGTTTTGAATACAGTTTGAAGTTGTAGATTTTCTTTTGATTTGAATGCAGATCTCATTTGCATACTAATTTGCAGGTTGAATATTATTTGAAATGCAGGTTGAGACTTGCATTATTGGAAGGTTGCAGATTGAAGATTTAATCTTTCAGGTTTGAACAACTTCTGGTTTTGAAGTTGCAGGTTGAACCTCATTTTCATATGCAGGTTGAAGATTGTAAGTTGAAGTTGAGAGGAACTTTGATTTTGGTTTTAAATTCTCAGGTTTGTAAATGGATTTCTGATTTTAGCCATTAATTGAAAGAGGAAATAAATTCTCTTCATATTTTTAGTTTAATTCCATGGTTTCAAATATAAGATTGTGGTTTATTTTTAAATAAGATAGTTTTAAAGGAATTTAAACAAGCTTTGTTTGTTTTCTTTTAAAATATTTACATTAAAAATGAATGTTTAAGTTTTTATTTATATTTTAATTAGTTTAGTATATTTTCTTTTAAAAGTAAACTTATTTATATACATATAAGTATTTATCAATTAAGAAAGTAAATATGTAAATTTATATTTATATTTAAAATCAAATAATTTAAAGTGAATTAAATTAATTACCTAATCACTTAATTAATTTAAAATTAATTAAATTAAATACCTTCATCACAATAAATCTTACTTAATTAACCATTAATTAAATCAATTAATTAATCCTAATCAACCTTGATTAATTAACTCTAATAAAGTAATTAATCCCTAATTATTTTCATTAATCATATCAATTAATGAACCTTAATTAATTAATCAGGCTTATATTAATTTCTTAAATTACATCAACCTAAATACAGTAATTAATTATTCTTAATTACTTCTTAATTACTTTATAAATTCATTTATTACATCAAGTAATAAATCTTTAATTACTTCAACAAGTAATCAACCCATTTAAAAATTACTTCCCAATCAGTAATTACCTTATCTCAATTACTTTTGTAATTCATCAATTGCTTATCTTTAAGTAATTAGCCTTACCCAAAACTTATTAAGTAAACATACTTAATCTTTAATCAAGTGATTATATTTATTTATCAATCTTGATTAATCTCATTAGTAATTAATTACTCTTAATTAATTACATTACTTAATCATTTTTAAATGACTTAATCCATAAATGCTTAAATTAATTACATTAAGCAATTAATTATTAATCACTTCATAAAGAAATTATCTTCACATTAATTAATGAAGATAATTAATTGAAGCATGGTATTTTGGGATTAATTACTTTGTGTAATTAATGTGAAGATAATTTCTTTATGAAGTGATTAATAATTAATTGCTTAATGTAATTAATTTAAGCATTTATGGATTAAGTCATTTAAAAATGATTAAGTAATGTAATTAATTAAGAGTAATTAATTACTAATGAGATTAATCAAGATTGATAAATAAATATAATCACTTGATTAAAGATTAAGTATGTTTACTTAATAAGTTTTGGGTAAGGCTAATTACTTAAAGATAAGCAATTGATGAATTACAAAAGTAATTGAGATAAGGTAATTACTGATTGGGAAGTAATTTTTAAATGGGTTGATTACTTGTTGAAGTAATTAAAGATTTATTACTTGATGTAATAAATGAATTTATAAAGTAATTAAGAAGTAATTAAGAATAATTAATTACTGTATTTAGGTTGATGTAATTTAAGAAATTAATATAAGCCTGATTAATTAATTAAGGTTCATTAATTGATATGATTAATGAAAATAATTAGGGATTAATTACTTTATTAGAGTTAATTAATCAAGGTTGATTAGGATTAATTAATTGATTTAATTAATGGTTAATTAAGTAAGATTTATTGTGATGAAGGTATTTAATTTAATTAATTTTAAATTAATTAAGTGATTAGGTAATTAATTTAATTCACTTATCCCTGTGACGACCCGATTTTCCATTCCCAGAAAAAGTCGCATCATCAATTAAGAAAGAAAGGGATAGAAGAAGAAAAGAAAGAAGAGAAAGAAGCAAACAACATTAGAATCTCAACAGCGGAATGAATAAATTATATTAATAACATAATACATTACATAGTATCATATACATCAGAGTTACACAGATAATACAACACATACTAGACAGTTATAAACACCTGTCTAGTTATTACAACTCAATACAAGAGAGAGAACTACTCAGAGAAAACTACACAGCGGAATACTACATATCTACACGCAGAAGCCTCCTGCTCCATTGCTCCTCCAATACTCGTCAAAGCAAACCTGAATCCTAACCTGAATTCCCTTGGCTACTCGTAAAAATTTGAGTACCCAAGAGTTTATGAGAAACAAAAATAAACTCCGGGTCAGACATGGGTCTGGTGTGAGTAACAGGTTAAAGTTGCTTAACTTTTAAAAACCTTTTGAAAAGAAAGGTATCACGTAAGACTTCCCACACATAAACATGGAAAAGTTTTTACCTTACGCTAACCAAAACATTTGATAGGAAATCTAGTGATATTATAATAGTGTCTAGGGTTTTCAAATAAATAAGAAATAGCCGAAATTGTTACATTCATTAAATTCCAGCTACTAGCCACAAAAGTGGGTAATACAATCAAAACCGTTGGCACTTATTGGATTGTGGATTCCATACAATGGCAGGGCTACTGGGGTACCGCCCGTCACAGTACGTGGCCTAGATCAACGTACCGAGGAGCCACCCTAACTCCCCTGCAACACAAGGCCGGACCCGTTCCTTACTGAACAGTTCCGAACAAGACAACCCCGCAGTTGGTGTACACTGACAACTGCCCACTAAGCCGAATAAAAAGGGACCTCTAGACAGGGATCAATCTTGCTCTCCAGTGGGTGCGACCCACGAAGCCTTGCTGCACCTCCCCTGTTTTAGCCATTCCCGGTTGATGAGGCTTGAGGTTACGATTACCTTTAGAGGACACATCTCTTAGAATGCTCATCGTCCACCTGACGATGTTCTGAAAGCATTCAATCCATACAAGTTCGTTCCGGGTTCGAACGAAACCGAAGGCATTATCTCGTTACACTCATTTTGGAATCACCCTCAGAGTTAACGACGATAACCCTTGCACTCTAGATCACCATCTCGAATCTATAAGTGCTATTCCGTCAACTCATTACGGAATCACCCACAGAGTTATACTGACGTATAGCCCTTACACCTCGAGTCTTCACTCGCTCCACTTGGATTAACGACCTAACGTTATTTGGAATCGATGTGGTTTTCAGATATCCAAATATGGAAACCCGATCCCGGTCTCATCGAAATCCAAAGCGTGTCTTTTAAGGCCAAGTTGTTTTAAAGGTTTAAAACAATTCAATTATCTATATCCATACAAATAGATAAATCATAGATACACAACAGGTAATCAACATCATCATCATATCAGATAAACCATATTATCATTATTCAAGAAGAATGATCTATATCAACATCACAATGCAACCAATGCATCCAAATCATTCAACATAATCTATCTCATATTTGAGATTCAAACCAATCAGGGTAAACAACACTAGACAACCATATAAGCAATAATTAACTACACCAAAATATAATTAATTTAAAATGAATTAAATTAATTACAACATTCGAATTAATTTAAAGTAAATTAAATTAATTTCTTCATCAAATAAACCTTGCTTATATCACTATTGATTAATTATTAATCAATTAATTAATCATCATCCAATTATCCATTTAATTAACCATCCCTGATTAATTAACTCTTAATTACATTCAAGTAATTATTTACTAATTAATTTCTCAAATTAATTAACCTTTAATTACTTTCTTAATTACCTAAATTAATTACCTTTAATCATTTATTATTGATTAATTAAATTTAATTAATCAAATTTTTAATTGCATCATTAATTATAATAATTAATGATCTTCTAATTACATTTTCCAATTAAATTAATTACTTTAAGTAATTAATCTTCATATAAATCACAACTGTTAATCATCCTTGATTAACTCCATTAAATAATTATCTACCCTTGATTAATTTACAAAGTAATTATACCCAAACTACTTCTATCAACAAATCATCTTTAATTAATTACATATAGTGATTACTCATTAATTACTTCTCTAAGTAATTCCTCTTTATTTAATTACATTAAGTAATTATCTTTCACAACTCATCCATTGATTAATTTTAAATTAATTAAAATGAATTAATTAATTTTAAACTAACCAAATTAACTCAATTAATAAGTAGTTAATTCCTTAATTACTTCCATAAGTAATTATACTTAATTACATACACAATTGATTATCTTTAAATTAATTAATCTAATTTATAATTTAAAATTAACCACATTAATTAATTATAAAATAATCCTCAGTTAATGACCTTCATTAACTATTAACAACTCATTAATTATTTTTCAAAGTAATTAACTTATTTTAATCATTATTTATTACAAATTAATTAATCATTAATTAATCCATTAATTAACCCCTAATTAATGTTAATTAAAACTTAATTAATCCATTATTACTTGATTAATTAATTATTAATCATTAATTAAAAACTAATTTTATTTAATTAATTATTCTTAATTACCAGTTAATTATTCAAAGAATATTTAATCCTAAACCCTTAAGATTAAACCTTAATTACTTTAAGAAATTATTAATTTCATTTATTTACTAAGTAAATTAATTATTCATTTAATTACTCTAATAATTAAATGAAAAACAAAATATTAAATCATTATTAACTTAATCAAGTTAAAATCATTTTAAAATCCTAAATTAAAAATAATACTTTTATTATAAAGTTAACCAAATTTCTTCTTAAATTAAAACCATTTAGATTCTTACATATTCAATCAAATTTGTTTTAAACACTTAAATTTATAAAACTTAAATTCATTTTAAATCAAAAATTCAAAATTAGATTTGAATCAAATTTAAAACTTCATTTAAACATTACTACATATTTCAATTAAGCTTTTAAATTCAAATATTTTTTTTTAAAATAACTTTGAAAGAGTTATTGTTAAATGTTTTTAAAAAGGAATTTGAATTTAATTTAATTTGAGATTAATTAATTAAGTTATATGAGTACCCAAGTGATTCAGGATTGCTTTGACGAGTTATGGAGGAGCAAATGGAGCAGGAGGCTTCTGCGTTGTAGTTATCTATTTTCCGCTGTGTTGGTATCTCTGAGTCATCTCTCTGAGTTGTATCTTGTACTGTTTAGAGATGTATAACTAGACAGATGTTTATAACTGTCTAGTATGTGTTGTATTGGCTGTAAAACTCTGATGTATATGATACTATGTAAAGTATTATGTGATATATTATATTTTATTCGTTCCGCTGTGAGATTCTGATGTTGTTTGTGTTCTTCTTTCTCTTTCTTTTCTTCTTCTATCCCTTTCTTTCTTCTTAGCGATGCAACTTCCTGGAGTATGGAAGTTGGGTCGTTACACTTGGCTTTTAAGGGGGGAGGAATGTGATGTCCCGGAAATTTGGGCAATATTTATTTAATAATTTCATTTATAATTATTTTAAAAATGTGAAATACTGATTTAATAATCCAATTCAAATATAATTTTCTTTTGAAAATTTATAATTATTTTGTTGATAAATGATATTCTTTTGAAAATTTATAATTATGATTTAATTTGAGAATCTTATTGTTTTAAAATGTTAAAAATATTTTAATGATAAAATTTCCTTTCTAAGCTAATTTTAAAATATTTTATTTATAATGTATATATGTGTATACATTGTAAATAGGTGTTTTGATTTTATTTTAAAATTTAGTTTGAAATAAATTTAGTTTATTTATATTTAAGTATAGTATGTTAATTTGAAAAACTCTTGAATAATATAATTCAACATGTGTTCTTTTCTTTTTAAAAGTTTCTCTTTTGAAAATTTGTTTTAAATAATTCTTAAAATATTCAAACAAATATTTGTATATGTTTGGATAATTCATTTGTAAAGACTAAATATATATAACATATAAAAACATCTTAAGTTAAATTAGAAATAGTTTTATCTTTAATTAACACATTTGTAAACTAAGAAAGTTTATTTTATATTTAAAATCTTACATGTGTTTAACATTCATATCTTTAAAGTGACACTTGTAAATAAATCTTTACAATTCAAATAACAAGTGGCATTCTAAAACCTATTTGAATTTATTTATTTTAGATAAAACTTAAACTAATCTTTTGTTTCCAAACATTTTTATCTTCTATACTAAATGAAAGTTCAGATCTAAGAAACCTGAAAATCCATTTCACTCTAAAATCCTCAAACCAAACTCAATCTTTATTCTACAAATATCATACTGTATAAGTTCTGTAATCAAAGTTTTGAAATCTGCAATCAAAACTATTTAGATCTGCAAACAAACTAAATTCAAATGCCTGCAGTTTGTAAAATCTGCAAATTAAAACCTACATCTTCAAATTCTTTTAAACCCTGCAAAGAAACTACATCTGCATCTATCTGTAACCTGCAACCAAGTTCTTCAACCTGTAAAGATCAACACAAGCAAGAATCTGGGGAAGCATGCAGACCAAATCAACATCAAATGCAGATTCAAAAGCCTACAAGCATCATGTTATAATCAATTTCAAACTGCAAGTTAGCTCAGATTCATGCAAGCTCAGATTCAATGCAATGGAAATTCAGATTTGCAGGGAAATGAACTTGCAGATGGATGCTTTCTATTTTGCATTTAAGGTGAGTAAATCTAAGTTTAAAAACAGTTTTTACTTTTAAAAATGAATTACATCTTGGATGCTTTCTGTTTCAATTTAAAGTGAGTAAATTTTCTGTTTTAAAAACAGTTTCATTTTTAACCAAGATAACAAAAACCTGCAACACTTTAAGGTTTAGTTCAAAATACCATTGAATAAGATAATTTAAACAGAGGCAATAATAATAACTACTCTGTTCTTTTTTTTTTCTAAAAGCAACATCACTATTATAAGTTGTTTGAAAATCCATGTGTGCATGTGTTTAAATTTGCTTGACTGTTGTATGCCTGCATCCATAAATCTTGAAAATGCAGAGGTGAATGATGTGAGTTCCTTCAAATATGCTGCTGTTATTTCTTGGATTTAAACACAAATCCACTTATGTTGTCTGAGTCTTAGTTACGAAGTATGGTGTGAACAAATTGTGTTGTGCAATATGGTTTAGGTTTGAAATATTTTAGTTTAGAAATGTGAAACTGTTACTTGTGTAAATCAATAACAGTATACAATAACTTCCAAAATAAAATTACCAAACATCTTTAATTTATTCAAACTAGTTAAAGCTGTAATACATGATTAAAACATGGATATTTGAAACATGTATCAGTTTTAAAGTTTCTGTGAAGTTAGGAACTGTGGTCTGTGCAGTAGTTTTGATATTCTAGAAATATCAAATCATGAAATGGATTTTGGAGTATCTGATCATGGAATGGATTTTGAAACTTGGATTCTTGCCTGAAGATGGAATGTTGACTGGGAAATGAAGGGAAAATAAGGGAAGTTGGTCATAGAGTTTGTGTTGATTACAAGAGTGGTTTCAGGTTTGTACTCCAATTTGAAAGTGATGAAGTTTGTCACTGTCTGAACTATGGGGTGGTTCGAGTGGGCTGAGAATTTGGGGTATTGCAGTGGGTGTATAGGAGGAGCAGTGGCCGGAGTTAGAGGCCATAAGATGACCAGAGTGAGATGTGATGATGGTTGACAGGTTTTGTTGTCTCTGGTGAAAGTTTTGGTGTGTAGGGTTGGTGACTCGAAGATGGTACCGTGCAGTTGCTGTTGTGACTCGAAGGAAGATATGGATTGGCTCGAAGTAAACTGAGGGTGTCCTCGGGTTTGTTGTGCAGAGGCAAACCTGAGTTGTGTTTTTAAAATCTGGAAATTTAAAATGTTTAAAACAAATGATTTAATTCAGAGTGTAGGTATGGTTTAAATTCAAGTAAGTATTTGGATTCAAAAGTTTAAATTGAAGAATTCAAACAATAAAGTAAGATTTAAACTTAAATTTTAAAAGTATAAATTTAGAGTGCAGTTTTTAACCTGAGAAGTTTTTCTTTAAAAATCTGGAAACCCAACATGCTTAAAGCATTGATTAAATTCAAGTTTAAGTTGAATTGAATTTAAGTAAGTATATGGATATAAAAGGTTTAAATGATGAATTCAAATTTAAGTTAGTTTTAAATTTAAATTTGGAAATAGTGTAAATTTAGTTTCAGGATTCTTTGAATCCAGATTTTTTATTTTAACAGTTTTGTTTTTTAAAAAAAACTTAGAAGTGAATTCAATATTTAAAACAAAATTCAAAATTTAGGTTTGAATTGAAATTTGAATTTGAATTAAGTTTAAATTCAAATCTGGAAATCTGTGTAAGTGTAGTTTTCAGGTTTTAAAACCAGATTTTTATTAAAAACAGTTTTGTTTCTTTTTAAAATTTTGAAAGGAATTCAATTCAAATTCAGGTTTGAATTTGAATTAGATTCAGGAATACTTTGAATTCAAATGAAATATTTGAATGATATGCAAGATTTAAAATTGGGGTTGAAATCAAATTCAAATATGATTTCTGTTTTTACTTTAAAACAATTTGAATTCAAATCAGTTTTGGAAAGTTTTAAATATTGAACAAGAATGTTATTAAGTAGAATTCAAATATGAATTTGATTTCAAACAAAGGTTTAAATTTAAAAGATTTCTTTCTTTTAAATATTAAATAAAATTATGATATGTTAACTTTAAATTGAAAGTTGAAGTAAATTTTAGGAATGTATTATTTTAATACATTTTGAATATTAATTAAGTTATAAATAAGTAAATAAATTATTTTGGGAAATAATTAAGAATTTACTTATTTGTTTGATTTTAAATAATAACTTGAATTAATTTATAATTAAAAATGATTAATGTATAATTAATTCATGTAAGGAATTAATGGAATATTGTTAATTATCTAAGGATAATTAATAATTAATTAATGTAATTAATTTTGATGGATTAATTAGATTAATTAATTTAAGATAATCAATTGTAATTTAAGTATAATTACTTTATAAAAGTAATTAAGGGATTAATTACATATTGTAATCAATTCTGATAATGTGCTTTGTTAAATTAATTAATTTAGTTTAATTAATTTAAGAAATAATTTAATAATTAAATGTTAATAATTACTTAATGTAATTTATGGAGTAAGATTACTTAGAGAAGTAATAATTACTGGAATGTAATTAAGGAAAGGTGATTTACTTAAAAGTAATTTGGATAATTACTTTTGTAATTAATCAAGGATTAATTAATATAGATAATTAATTATTGATAATTAATTTATTAAGGAGTAATTAAGATAGTTAATTACTGGATTTAAATATTAATCAAGGTGATTAATAATTGTAATTAATTTTTAATTGAGTAATCAATTTAAATATTAATTAGAGATCATTAATTATTATAATTAATGATGTAATTAAGGCATTGTTTAATTAAGTAATAATTAATTAATTAAGTGATTAATTAATTGTAATTAATTAAGGGTGAATGTAATTAATTATAGTTAATTAATTAATTAAGTAATTAAATGTTAATTACTTATGATAAGGTTAATTAATTTTATGGAGTTAATTTAAGACTAATTACTTATTGTAATTAGTGAATGATTAATCAGAGATGTTTAATCAAGTTTAATACTTAATGATTAATTAACTAGGTTGATTAATCAATATATTTATAAGCAGGATTTATAGATGAGTAATTAATTTAATTTATTTTAAATTAATTAAGGTTAGTTGTAATTAATTTAATTCATTTTAAATTAATTATAAATGATGGATAATATATCATTGCTTATGGATGATATTGATATACCTTTGGATGGTTGTGATCTCAGAAATGAGATGAGTAGTATTTATAGGATATGGATGCTTAGTTATAGTATGATGGATTATTTGGTTGTGATGGTTGTTGTTGAGATGATTGACTGTTGTGATGATTATCTGTTATGATGAATATGTGTAGTTTATCTATCTGTGTGAAATAGATAAAAATTAAATGAGTTAATTGTTTAAAACCCTTAAGTATAACTTGGACATTAAAATGGCGTTTGGTTTCGGTGAGACCGGGATCGGGTTTCCATATTTGGATATCCGAAAACCACATCGATTCCAATTAAACGTTAGGTCGTTAATCCAAGTGGAGCAAGTGAAGACTCGAGGTGTAAGGGCTATACGTCAGTATAACTCTGTGGGTGATTCCGTAATGAGTTTGACGGAATAGTACTTATAGATTCGAGATGGTGGTTTAGAGTGCAAGGGTTATTGTCGTTAACTCTGAGGGTGAATCCAATACGAGTGTAACGAGATAATGCCTTCGGTTTCGTTCGAACCCGGAACGAACTTGTATGGATTGAATGCTTTCAGAACATCGTCAGGTGGACGATGAGCATTCTAAGATAGATGTGTTCTTTAAAGGTAATCGCAGCCTCAAGCCTCATCAACCGGGAATGGCTAAAACAGGGGAGGTGCAGCAAGGCTTCGTGGGTAGCCCCCACTTGAGAGTGAGATTTACCCCTGTCTAGAGGTCCCTTTATATTTCGGCTGTGTGGACGGTTGAGAGCTCCAACCGTCGGGGTGGTCTTGTTCGGGACTGTTCAGTAAGGAACGGTTCCGGCCTTGTGTTGCAGGGGAGTTAGGGTGGCTCCTCGGTACGGTGATCTAGGCCACGTACTGTGACGGGCGGTACCCCAGTAGCCCTGCCATTGATGGAAACCCATTTTCCCTACGAGACCCTACGGTTTTGTTTGTATTACCCACTTTTGTGGCTAGTAGCTGGAATTTAATAGATGTAACAATTTCGGCTATTTCATATTTACTTGAAAACCCTAGACACTATTATAATATCACTGGATTTCCTATCAAATGTTTTGGTTAGCGTAAGGTAAAAACTTTTCCATGTTTATGTGTGGGAAGTCTTACGTGATACCTTTTGTTTCAAAGGATTTTCTAAAAGTTAAGCAACTTGTAAACTATTTACTCACACCAGACCCCTGTCTGACCCGAGTGTTTATTTTCTGTTTTATTAAACTCTTGGGTACTCATATTATGTATGAGTAGTCAAGTGATTCAGGATTGCTTTGACGAGTTATGGAGGAGCAAATGGAGCAGGAGGCTTCTGCGTTGTAGTTATCTATTTTCCGCTGTGTTGGTATCTCTGAGTCATCTCTCTGAGTTGTATCTTGTACTGTTTAGAGATGTATAACTAGACAGGTGTTTATAACTGTCTAGTATGTGATGTATTGGCTGTAAAACTCTGATGTATATGATACTATGTAATGTATTATGTTATTAATATAATTTATTCGTTCCGCTGTGTTAGATTCTGATGTTGTTTCTTCTTCTCTTCTTTCTTTTCTCTTTTCTATCCCTTTCTTTCTTATTAATGATGCGACTTCCTGGAGCCTGGAAGTTGGGTCGTTACAGTGGTATCATTGAAAAAAAAAATTGAATTTGAATCTAGTTGAAAAAAAAAAAGAAGAAGAAAACTTGGCAGTTTTTTTGAAAACTAAAATTTCATTTTTGAAATCTGGAAGTTAATTTTAAAACAGCAGTTTAAATTTAAACTTAAGTTCAGTTTCTTAAAGATATTTAAATCTGCAGGTTTTCAAAAATGAATTTGTATTTTAATAAAGAGATTTAAAATCAAGGTGTAAAGCAAGAGTTCAATTTCAAGTTTAAATTCAAGTGATTTAAATAGGGAACAGTTCAAATGTATTGAATTTAAAAATCTGGATAATTGAATAAGTTCAAAAATTTAGATGTTTCCAAACAAGTTTAAATTTAAATTGTTTATTAAAAGTAAATTTGTTTTCAAACAAATATTTTAAACTTGTTTTCCTTTTGAATAAAGTCATTATAAAAGATTTATAAAAGGAAGTCAAATGATGTGTTAACTTGAATTTGAAATTTGACAATAATGTATTTAAACTTATTTTTAAACTAGATTAAGCAAATTAAGACTTATCTTATATAAGCTTTAATTATAAGTAATAAATGTTATTGGCATTTGTTTTAGAAAGAATATAAATGGAATCTAAATTGGTTTATGCTTAAATAAATA
Source organism: Allium cepa (assembly GCA_030765085.1). Lineage (NCBI taxonomy): Eukaryota > Viridiplantae > Streptophyta > Magnoliopsida > Asparagales > Amaryllidaceae > Allium > Allium cepa. Next base: position 193,254,218 of record CM060943.1, read on the forward strand.
TCATTTTGAATTTTAGATTCAAAATGGAATTTGAATTTAAATATAAAATGCAATGTTCTAAGTACACTTTAATATTAATAAAATTATTAATAAGAAATGGATTTTTCATAGAAATTATTAAGGCGTTAAGGCAATTAAATAAATAAGTTAATTGAGGAGTGGCTTATTTATTTAATTTATATTTAATAATTTGGATTAAATTATTTTATAATTAATCAAGGGATTAGTTAAAGAAATTAATTAAGAAGTAATTAATTTGATAAGTAATTAAGGGTAGTTAATTACTAAGTGTGATTAATCAAAGGTGATTAATAATTATGGTTTAATTAAGATTAATTACTTGATGTAATTAATTTAATTTAAGATAATTAATTAAATATAATTAAGGATCATTAATTAAATAATTAATGATGTAATTAAGATTTAATAATTAAGATTAATTATTAATAAATGATTAAAGGTAATTAATTAATTGTAATTAATTAAGGTTTAATGTAATTAGTTATAGTTAATTAATGAAGTAATTAAAGGTTAATTACTAATTATGGTTAAGAGTAATTAATTTGTGAAATTAATTAAGGATAATTACTTAAATGTAATTAAAGAATAATTAATCAAGGGGATTAATTAAAGTGATTAATAATGGATAATTAATTAATTAATTTGTAATTAATTAATGATGATGTAAGCAAGATTTATATTTAGGTAAGTAATTAATTTAATTCATTTTAAGTTAATTAGAGAAGATGTAATTAATTTAATTAATTTTAAATTAATTATAGATGGTATGATTATAAGTCATTGCTTATATGAATGGATAATGATTGCTTTGAATGGTTTGAATCTCAGAGATGAGATTAGTAATGTTGATTGATATGGATGCATTGGTTGCATTATGATATTGATATGGATTGTCTTTTAATAGTGATAATGTAGATTATCTGTGGTTTGATAATGATAATTATCTGTTGTGAATCTATGAGTTATCTATCTTTGTGTATATAGATAATGTTATTAAACTGTTTTAAACTCTAAAACAACTTGGACCTAAAAGACACGCTTGGATTTCGATGAGACTGGGATCGGGTTTCCATATTTGGATATCCGAAAACCACATCGATTCCAATTAACGATAGGTCGTTAATCTAAGAGGAGTTTAGTGAAGACTCGAGGTGTAAGAGCTATACGTCAGTATAACTCTGTGGGTGATTCCGTAATGAGTTTGACGGAATAGTACTTATAGATTCGAGATGAAGAATTAGAGTGCAAGGGTTATCGTCGTTAACTCTGAGGGTGATTCCAAAACGAGTGTAACGAGTTAATGCCTTCGGTTTCGTTCGAACCCGGAACGAACTTGTATGGATTGAATGCTTTCAGAACATCGTCAGGTGGACGATGAGCATTCTAAGATGATGTGTCCTCTAAAGGTAATCGTAGCCTCAAGCCTCATCAACCGGGAATGGCTAAAACAGGGGAGGTGCAGCAAGGCTTCGTGGGTAGCCCCCACTTGAGAGCAAGATTTTCCCCTGTCTAGAAGTCCCTTTTTATTTCGGCTTAGTGGGCAGTTGGAAAGCGCGCCGACTGCGGGGTTGTCTTGTTCGGAACTATTCAGTAAGGAATGGGTCCGGCCTTGTGTTGCAGGGGAGTTAGGGTGGCTCCTCGGTACGTTGATCTAGGCCACGTACTGTGACGGGCGGTACCCCAGTAGCCCTGCCACTGTATGGAATCCAAAATCCAATAAGTGCCAACGGTTTTGATTGTATTACCCACTTTTGTGGCTAGTAGCTGGAATTTAATAAATGTAACAATTTCGGCTATTTCATATTTATTTGAAAACCCTAGACACTATTATAATATCACTGGATTTCCTATCAAATGTTTTGGTTAGCGTAAGGTAAAAACTTTTCCATGTTTATGTGTGGGAAGTCTTACGTGATACCTTTCTTTTCAAAAGGTTTTGAAAGTTAAGCAACTTTAACCTGTTACTCACACCAGACCCATGTCTGACCCGGAGTTTATTTTTGTTTTCATAAACTCTTGGGTACTCAAATTTTTTACGAGTAGCCAAGGGAATCAGGTTTGCATTGACGAATATTGGAGGAGCAGATGGAGCAGGAGGCTTCTGCGTTAGATAGAGTATTCCGCTGTGTGTTCTGTGTTATCTCTAATTGTATTATGTTGTAAATACTAGACAGGTGTTTATGACTGTCTAGTATGTGTTGTATTATCTGTGTACTCTGATAGTGGTTGTAAACTATGTAATATTATGTTATTAATATAATTTATTCGTTCCGCTGTTTAGATTCTGATGTGTTGTTTCTTCTTCTTCTCTTTCTTTCTCTTTTCTATCCCTTTCTTTCTTATTAGCGATGCAATTTCCTGGTGTATGGAAGTTGGGTCGTTACAGTGGTATACCAACTGTGACGACCCGACTTCCTATCTCCAGGAAATCGCGTTGCCGATGAAGAAAGAAAGGGATAGAAGAAGAAAAGAAAGAGAAAGAAGAAACAGAACAACATCAGAGAACTCACAGCGGAACGAATAAAATATAATGATTAACATAAAATATTACATAGTTTCAGAGTACATCAGAGTTACACATCTTATACAACACATATTAGACAGTTATATACATCTGTCTAATTCATACAACTCAAGTATACAAGACACAGATACAACATACACAGCGGAAACATAATATCTACACGTGGAAGCCTCCTGCTCCATAACTCCTCCAGAATTCGACAAGCTAACCTGAATCACTTGACTACTCATATATAATATGAGTACCCAAGAGTTTAATAAAACAGAAAATAAACACTCGGGTCAGACAGGGGTCTGGTGTGAGTAAACGGTTAAAATTGCTTAACTTTAGAAAACCTTTGAAAAGAAAAGGTATCACGTAAGACTTCCCACACATAAACATGGAAAAGTTTTTACCTTACGCTAACCAAAACATTTGATAGGAAATCCAGTGATATTATAATAGTGTCTAGGGTTTTCAAGTAAATATGAAATAGCCGAAATTGTTACATCTATTAAATTCCAGCTACTAGCCACAAAAGTGGGTAATACAATCAAAACCGTAAGTGTCTCGTAGGAAAAATTGGATTTCCAACAATGGCAGGGCTACTGGGGTACCGCCCGTCACAGTACGTGGCCTAGATCAACGTACCGAGGAGCCACCCTAACTCCCCTGCAACACAAGGCCGGACCCATTCCTTACTGAATAGTTCCAAATAAGACCACCCCGTGGTTGGCGCGACCAACCACCCACACAGCCGAATAAATAAGGGACTCTAGACAGGGATGAATCTCACTCTCAAGTGGGGGCTACCCACGAAGCCTTGGCGCACCTCCCCTGTTTTAGCCATTCCCGGTTGATGAGGCTTGAGGCTGCGATTACCTTTATAGAACACATCACTTAGAATGCTCATCGTCCGCCTGACGATGTGTTGAAAGCATTCAATCCATACAAGTTCGTTCCGGGTTCGAACGAAACCGAAGGCACTATCTCGTTGCACTCATTATTGGAATCACCCTCAGAGTCAACGACCATAGCCCTTGCACTCTGATTCTCCATCTCGAATCTATAAGCACTATTCCGTCAAACTCATTACGGAATCACCCACAGAGTTATACTGACGTATAGCTCTTACACCTCGAGTCTTCACTCGCTCCACTTGGATTAACGACCTAACGTTTAATTGGAATCGATGTGGTTTTCGGAATTCCAAATATGGAAACCCGATCCCGGTCTCACCGAAACCAAACGCCATTTTAATGTCCAAGTTGTACTTAAGGGTTTAAACAGTTTAAACTTATATACAGGATGATATAATAAACAGATAGATGAATAACATTATCACAACAGATAATCATATCAAACATTCATCTCATAAGCAGCATATCACATAGCAGATATATCCAAATCATCCAATATCATTCAATCACTCAATATCAATCAACATTCAATATCAACCAATCATCCAATATCAATCATTCATACAGAATTGATTAACTCTAAATCAATTTAATTAACCTATAATTAAATTAATTACTATCCTTTAATCACTTGGATTATCCTAATCCTGCATCATTTATTTATTACAAATCAAATTAAATTAATCATCTCTTAATGATTATCTTTAATTAATCTTCCTTGATTAATTATCTTTAATTACATTCAAGTAATTATTCTAAACCATATTCAGTAATTAACTTTTAATTACTATCATTAATTATAATAATTAACGATCCTTTATTAATTTATTAACTATAATTATTTACATTAATTCTTAATTAATTACATTAATTCTTAATTAATTATAATTAATTAATCACACTTAAATTAATTACTATTATTAATCAACCTTGATTAATTCATTAATTAAAAAATCCTTATTAATTAATTAACCTTTTATTTAATTAAATAATTAACTTATAATTAATCATCTCATTAATCTTTAAACAGTAATTAACAATTTGTAATTACTTAAATTAATTAATTAACTTCTAAATTAATTAATTCTAAATCAATTATATTAATCCTTAATTGATTAATCCATTTAATTAATCTTTAATTACTTCATTAAGTAATTATTATCCAGTTTAATTATCAATTAATCCTTAATTAATTACTTTATTAATTAATTATATTTTAATTAATTACCTTAGTAATTTAATTTTAATTAATCACATTCATTAATTAATTACATAAATTAATTAATCAAAATAAATTAAGTAATTAATTCTTAATTACTTACATAACAATTATCTTCTAATTACTTCATTAATAAATCTTAATTACTCTTAATTAATTAATTACTTAACAATTAATTAATCCCATTATTAAGTAATTCTTAATCCTTTAACTAATTAATTACTTCATAATTAATTAACTTTTAAACAATTACACTAATCAATTCCTTAATTGATAACATTAAGTGATCATTCATTAATCACTTTAATTAATTACTCTTGTGAGTAATTACTACTAATTACTTCATAAGTAATTATCAATCCTTAATTACATTCAATAACTAACCATTAATTACTTTATTCAGTAATTACACTTAATTAATTCATAATTAAGTGATTATTTAAAATTAAATAAGTAATTAACTAATTATTTAAAATTAATTAAACAATTAATTAATTAACTTCTTCTAATTTAAAATCCTTAATTAATTAAGAAAACATTTGTCTTAATTAATTCTTTACTTAATTTCAAATCATATTCAATTTAAATATTCTCAAGTTAATAATAAAGATAAATTAACCCTATTTATTTTCATAATTAAATTATTTGAGATTAAATCAAATTTAATTAACCCTAAAGACAAATTTATTAATTTGGTTCACATAAATATAACTTAAACTTTTTTTTTTTTTTTTTTTTTGAAAATAAGGTATTCAGAAACAGATTTACCAATTTAAAATACTTTAAATCATCCAATTTTCAAACCTATTTACTTCAATATAAATTGAACTTGGGTTTTAAATATTACTTAAAAATTTATCTCAAAAACTTTGATTCTACATTTAAATTCAAAACATTCTTCATCTAAATTAAAAATCAAATTTTAAGTAAGTTAAATTACTTCCAATACATACTCTTAACAATTTAAAATTTAACTTAAATTATATTATTATTTTAAAGATTGATTTACTTTATTTTCCAAAGCCACAAACTTTAGCTTAGTTCATCTTCTTTACACTTGGAATAGTTCAACAGGTTTACATTAAAAACAATTCCATTACAGAACTAAACTACCCATCATCTCCCAAACAACTCGAGACAACTCCCCCACAAACTCGTGTCTACCCGAAGCATCATCCAAACAAACGAGCTACATCCCTCTTCGAGTCGACCCTGAATACAACGCGAGTTCTACAACAGGAATAACTCGTCTTCCCCAACTGCTGAATACCCAGCAACCCAACCATGCACACGAAGCACGGTGCACATGCACCTCCACCGCCGCCTCCCATTGATCATCGCGACGACCCACCCTAGTTCCAAATCCATTTGCGAAAGCAAAGGTGAACCCAGATCCTACGATCAACACGCGAATCGAAAAATGCCCATTCGAACCAACTGCAGAAACAACATCGACCAGAAACCAAACCCACCGCCATTCATAGTCACCACCGGCACCTCCATCAATCACCTCGAAACATCGCCCAACATCCACGCCACTATTCCCCTCCTCGCGGTCACACTCGATCAAACATTCATGTCGCCAAAAACCCCTACAGCAAAGCCTAATTAAAACAATGCTAAAACCCTATTCTTCTCAAATTCGCACAATCTACCCATTAGAAAAATTAATTTGCATTTTTCTACTGTTAAGTATCAATTAACACAGCTTCAATTCGCATATCAAAGCCTATAAATCACTTAATCACATGAATTTAACAAAACCCCCAATTTCACTCAATCCAAAAATTCAATTTCAACTGTAGGTTAGAAATTCTGATTTTTGCTTTAGAATTCATATTATACATTATAGGTGTGGGATATAAATTTTTTCATCAAATTTCGATCATGATTTTCTTGATATAATTATTGGATTTTACTGCATATCCTACTTCCTGCAATTTTCTTAACTGTTTCACATACATTTTATCTTTAACACTAAACTCATATTGAATCTAACTTCCATATCTCTGCATCACCTTACTGTATTTCCATTTTGAAGTCTATTCAGAAATTTTTGCTTTGAAATACAGAGGTGTTAAAATTTTCTTTTAACAGATTATTTTTACAGTAACTCACCTGCATGCAAACAACTCTCACAACATACAAGTACTAATACTTATAAATTCAAGCTGTAAGATCTTAATACAGGTAAATACAACACATGCATGATATTAGAATAAGATTCAACTGTTTTTAAAAACATTTACTCACCTGAAATAAATGCAGTGCAGTTTCTTGAATTTTCCAGGCTTGGATACTTTAAATCTGGTTAATGCATTTTATTTGATTTCTTGCTGTTGATTCTCCTTTTAGTTGCAGATATAAGATGCCACTTTGAATTTGTAAATTGCAGATTTGCTTTCCATTTGAGATGCAGTTTTCAATTGCAGATCTTTACATTGAAATGCAGGTTTTACTTTTTGTTTGCAGGTTGATTCTTGCAGAATTGATAAATTGCAGATTCTACTTAATGTTGCAGAAGAATTTAAGTTTGCAGGTTGTATTTCATGTAGATGCATATTTAAATGTTGCAGATTTTCTCTTATTTGAATTCAAATTTTCAGATTTTGAAAGAAGAAAAATTCTGTTTTGAGCTAAGAAAGGAAACAAAGGGAAAACGTTTGAGAAAACTGATTTTCTTTTCTAAAAACATTTATTAAAATATGTTGCCACTTGTCTTAAGAATTACATTTGTCACTTAATTTGTTTAATAGCTTTACATGTGTTAATCTTTGCATAATTGTACTTAAAACCTTAATACAAAATTAACTTAAATTTTTAATTTCCTTTTGTTCTTGTGTATGGAATCTTGATGGATTGATTTGATTCTTGGATTTAATTGTTGCATGATGAAGTATGAAAGATTTATGATATTTAGATGTCTGTAACCATAAATATGCTCTGTAAACTATAGCAGGTTTCAAATAAATTCAATAACTTGGATTTGAATGCAAATCTGCTTGAGTTTTGTTTACTAATGTTGATTGAAATCACATAAGTCATCATCTAAAAATAATTTCAAGATTTTACATTGAATAGTTTATTTAAAATAATTGGATTTACAGTGAATGTCAAATTTAGTCAAAATTTCATGAATTCAATTTTAAATTTTGGATTCATAATTGGATTGAGAATGGAAAGTAATGATTTTTAGTGTTTGAATCACAATTTTTAAAGGAGTAATTTGTGAGCAATTTGGGATTTAATGATTTGGGAACTTTTGCCAAATCACGGCAAACTACGGCGAGGTTGACGTCGTAGTTGAACTCGGAGATGGAGTAGACTTCTATGAACACACGAAAAATGGTCCATGAATTTTCTGTTGAGCGTGATGGCCGTGATTCGATCAAATAGGGTTTTGCTTCCAGTTCATTCTATCTCTGTTCATTTTTTTAAATCGCGACTTCGTGGGCAATCGTGAGGCTATCGCGAGGGGTTAGGGAGATGAGGGGAAGTGAGAGGAAGCTGCGGTGATGGTGGCGTGGTCTACGGTGAAGGGGATGGTCGGCGTTGATAGTTTTTTTTTGGCTGCTGTGTTTTGAATTTGATGGGTTCGAGCGTGATATTTTCGTGTGTGATTCGAATTTGATTTCTGGGTTGAGCATTGGAATGGAGGGGTTGAACGTGACTTGTCGCGGTCGGAATGATGGTCGTTGGCGATGGGGAACTCGGTGCACGTTGCACGGTGGTGAAGTATCAGTTGCTGTTGGGTTGAATGGGAGAAGATGGTGAAGAACTCGAAGCAGGCATCGTGTTTTGTATGATGGAACCCGAAGCAAGGGGTAGGCAGGGAAGACTCGGGTTGTTTTGCTTGTTTACTCGGGTGTGGCACGGGTTGTTGCTAGTTACTCGAGTATTCAGAGGGTCAGGTTTTAGAACTTTATGTTTAAGTTGTTAATTCAAAGAATATTTGTTTTTAGAAATAAAGTTTTTTAAAAACAAAGGTTGAATAAGTTTTCAGATTGAAATTGTTTTCTAAGTTATGTTTTAAACAAGTTTATATATTTTAAAATATGGAGTTTTAAAATAAAATGAGTGGATCTTAAAATAAAGTTTGTATTTAAACTTTAATAAATAATTTGGGAAAGGTTTTAAAGATTTCAAAGTTCAATTTAAAATATGTTTAAATTTAATTGATTTCTAAATCATTATATTTTATTTAAATTAAGTTTAATAATTTAGAATTTGATAATTAATTGTAATAAAGATTATCTTTAGTAAGTTTGAATTTAATTTAATTAAAGACAATTAAATTTGTAAAGATAATTGAGATAATTAAATTATTTTTAATTATCAAGTTTTAATTATGAATAAATGATTTAATTAAGATAAGGTTTCTTAATTAAGAATCTTTTAATATAATAAGTTAAGAATCATTTAATTAATTTTAAATGATTTAGTTAAATAGTTAATTAAGTAATTAACTTGTGATTAATTAAAATAATCACTTATGGATTAATATAATATAATTACTTGGGAAGTAATTAAAGTAATTAAGTAGTAATTACAGAAGGTAATTAAGTAAAAGTTAATTACTTTATGAAAAGTAATTAAGTAATGTGATTAAGAGTTAATCACTTTAGTTATTAATTAAAGACTTAATTAATAATTGATTAAAGGTTTAAATTATTTGATTAATGATTGATTAATTAAAGAATTAAGAGTTATTAATTACTTGTTTAAGTAATTAATTAAGATAGAATTTAATTAATGATATAATCATTAATTAATGGAAATAATTAATTAATTGTTAATTAATAATTTAAGAGCAATTAATTTATAATTTAGTTTTAATTACTAAATGTAATTAAAGTAATTAATCAAAGGTGATTAATTAAAAGTAATTAACTAAGTATGATTAATTAAAAGTAATTAATCAATGTGATTAATTAATAATTATTAATCAAGTATAATTAATTAAAGATAATTAAGGAATAATTATCAGAATAATTAGAGAATAATTAATCAAGGTTGATTAATTTAGAAGTAATTAAGAGGTAATTACTTAATTTAATTTGGAAGTAATTAATCAGGATGATTAATTAATTTGGAAATTAAGTAATAATTACTTATAGTAATTAAGTGATAATTAATCAAGGAAGATTAATTGAGTTGGGTAATTAAGTGATGTTAATTAATTAATTTGTAATTAATTAATGAATAGTTGGATTGAGGATAATCCAAGTGTTTAATTAAGGATTAATTTAATTTAAGGATTAATTAAATTAATCAAGTTTGAATCAAACTTGTTTATGAATGGGAAATGATTGGATGATTTATATATCATTGAATGAGTTAATGATATTGGATGTTGTTGGATGATATTGATTGATGGATGATGATATGTATATGCTATATCTGAATGTGATACATATATGCTGCTTTGTGATATGTATAGATGCATGTGATAATAAATGCTTATCTATCTGTGTTATGAATACATCCATTTATGCTAAGTGATATTTTCTGAAATATCTATTGTTTAAATCCCTTAAGTACAACTTGGACATTAAAATGGCGTTTGGTTTCGATGAGACCGGGATCGGGTTTTCCATATTTGGAATCCGAAAACCACATCGATTCCAATTAAACGTTTGGACGTTAATCCAAGGGGAGCAAGTGAAGACTCGAGGTGTAAGGGCTATACGTCAGTATAACTCGGTGGGTGATTCCGTAATGAGTTTGACGGAATAGTGCTTATAGATTCGAGATGGTGAATCAGAGTGCAAGGGCTATGGTCGTTGACTCTGAGGGTGATTCCAAAATGAGTGCAACGAGATAGTGCCTTCGGTTTCGTTCGAACCCGGAACGAACTTGTATGGATTGAATGCTTTCAGCACATCGTCAGGCGGACGATGAGCATTCTAAGATAATTGGTCCTATAAAGGTAATCGCAGCCTCAAGCCTCATCAACCGGGAATGGCTAAAACAGGGGAGGTGCAGCAAGGCTTCGTGGGTCGCGCCCACTGGAGGGCAAGATACATCCCTGTCTAGAGGTCCCTTTATATTTCGGCTTTGTGGGCGGTTGGAACTGCAGCCAACTGCGGGGTGGTCTTGTTCGGGACTGTTCAGTAAGGAATGGTCCCGGTCTTGTGTTGCAGGGGATGAAGGGAGTAATCCTCGGTACGGTGATCTAGGCCACGTACTGTGACGGGCGGTACCCCAGTAGCCCTGCCATTGTTGGAAACCCATTTTCCCTACGAGACCCTACGGTTTTGTTTGTATTACCCACTTTTGTGGCTAGTAGCTGGAATTTAATAGATGTAACAATTTCGGCTATTTCATATTTACTTGAAAACCCTAGACACTATTATAATATCACTGGATTTCCTATCAAATGTTTTGGTTAGCGTAAGGTAAAAACTTTTCCATGTTTATGTGTGGGAAGTCTTACGTGATACCTTTTATTTTCAAAGGTTTTCCTAAAGTTAAGCAATCTTAAACCGTTTACTCACACCAGACCCCTGTCTGACCCGAGTGTTTATTTTCTGTTTTATTAAACTCTTGGGTACTCATATTATATATGAGTAGTCAAGTGATTCAGGTTATCTCTTGACGAATTCTGGAGGAGCTTTGGAGCAGGAGGCTTCAGCGTGTAGATATATGGTTAGAGTTTCCGCTGTGTATATTCTATGTTGATGTCTTGTATTGTATTAGACAGAAATGTTATAACTGTCTAAATTGAGATGTATAGTTGTGTACTCTGATGTATATAATACTATGTATATGTTCTATATTATATTTAAATCGTTCCGCTGTGAGATTCTGATGTGTTGTTTCCTTTTTCTTCTCTTTCTTTTCTTCTTCTATCCCTTTCTTTCTTAATTAGTGATGCGATTTTCCGGGAGTGGAAAGTTGGGTCGCTACAGCATATAATCTCTTTTATTACTTATTTAGAATTGTTTAATTTTTTTTTTTAATAAAAATGATAATACTTAGTTTTTATAGACATAAATAAATTGTGTTAAGAAATAGGATTTGTAATTTTAAAATTTTAATAAGAGTTATATGTGCATCTATATATAACTTGATTTTTAAAATTTGATTTAAGTTTGAATTTAATAAACACTTAAATATTTGAATAAGCTTTTGTTTAAAACTTGTTTTGTTTTGTTTTCTAAAATAAAAAGGAAATAAAATTCATTTATATATTACTTAAGAAATAAGATTTAAAGGCTTAAAGATTTATAAACAATTTTAATTAAAATTTAAATACTTAAAATACATGTGTAGGCCTCTTAAGACACCATATTAACATGTGTTTGTTATTAAATAACTATGATGACAAATGGTAAAAATAGAGACAAGTGTCTCATTTAAATTTCTTATTCTTTTATTTTTAATTAAATCAAAACTTTTGTTTATATAAACATTTCTTCCTTGCCTTATCTTTCTTTTTCCTATTTCTCTTCAAACTAAAGAAAACTTTCAGATTCCAAATATGAATTCATCTACCCTCAAATAATCTGAAAATTCTATTTCCCTCAAAACTAAATCAATCTGCATGCATAAAAAAAAAGGGGGAATTTGCAACTCTAAAGAAAATTCAAACCTGCATGCATCCATGACTACTGTCCTCTGTTTAAAAACTTCACAAGCCTGCAAAGTTTTGAGCTTCATCACCAAAGCCTGCAGTCTTCATTCTGTTGTAAAAAGAAATTTAAAAAACCTACATGCAACTTCAAAAGAACTCTGTCAAACCTGAAGTTCTTTTTCTAAATCAACCATAAACTGCATGTTCTTCCTGGAAACAAAATGATGGCAAAAATTTGTGAAAGCCTGCATTTTTACTCTGGAAATCATGCAAATGTAAATCTGTAAGTAGAAGCATGGAAATGAACCTGGAAACAATCATGAAAAATGTTAATCTGGAAAACATTGTACTACATCATTTCAAGTTTAAAGGCAATCTGAAGTTCAAGTATTCCAATAAGCAAGATGAAGTAAAAGCATCTGCAGTTTTGAAGCAAATCAAAAAGTAAAATCTGAAGCTTTGCAAGTTAAAAATGGATGCTCTGTTCCTATTCAAGGTGAGTAACATTTTATTACATAATAAGCCTAAGTATAATTCAGTTGCTTGTGTTCTCTGAAAATAATTGTGTGCATGCAATTTTATAAGCTCATTTCTGCTACATTTAGATGAATGTTTGGAGTATGCAAGTTGTTGTGAATTATTTTGCTGTGTATGATATCCCAGGCTCAGAAATTTGTT